>CM056581.1:29627500-30827500 GCA_029721435.1 Gymnothorax reevesii | reverse complement strand
AGCAGCAAAAAAAATTTATCAAGAAGCATAAATAAAAGTAAACAAGCTTGAATTCACACACGTCCACTTGATAAAATTATCTTACATGCATCAGTCACAGCGTACTGGAACATGCAATTGCATTCATGTGCACAAAAATAAGTAAATACTCACTCCTGGTTTACTGTTCGCAGAGGCGCCTAAAATGAAATTGCATTTCGGTTAGACTAGCATAGCCAAAAAAATAATGGTCTGACATCTTTGAATCTGGGGAATGTTAAATGGTTGAATACTCAGTGGGTCCTTTATATTTGCGAGTGACATCGCACCAGAGAGAAGAGGACATTTCCTTGTCTTGTGCTACACATCCAACATGCACACACGTTGTAAATCCTCTTCCGAACAGACTTTTCAACAGTGATAGGAATGTTAAAGAAGAAAGTGTGGGAAAACTTGAGGAGCACATACCTTGCGTGGACGCGGATGATGCCACAGGTAAGCCAAATCTAGCAAGACATACGAAGATTCAGGGTAAATCCACACTTCCACATTTTCATTTTAAAACTTGTAATATTTGCTACATTTTCACCAAGCGTCCACACTACTTCAGCATATTCAAAACCCTAGAAGAGACTTTTTCAAATGCTGCTGACCACATCTCAGTTTGAGAACTCCAGGAATGCCATTGAGCCATGATGGAGAGCGTTCTCCTTATAACGTCGTTTTAAATTGAAAATCTATTTGAGTGAATGTAGTCTTCAACTCATGGGAGAAAGCATATCGATTTCAGTTCCCTTTTCTTTATGCTGCCAGAAGACATGCTTACCTGGCAGCGCGAGCCGCCATCTTGTCCCCCCCGCCGGTCAGGTTAAAGCGCTCAGCTCGTTTTTTCATTTTCTAATAATCATATCACAACCAAAGAAAAATGACACAGTGAAAGAAAACGTAAGCACAGTAAAGTGTTTACAAGCTTGTTATACAAAGAGTTTAGGAGCGCATGCACATTTTTTGCCATTTGAATTACAAAAACTTCAAGTCATGCAAGGCAGATCTTCTTACAGATAAGCAGAGCTTTTTTCAGCTGTTAGCTGACAGAGATAAATAATTTGATACCTTGAAAAATAATTTTCAGTTTTTCTCCCACTAAATTTCTGTGATGAAAGTTTACATGCTGGAAAATCTACTACACAGCATGATCACAAGCACAGAAGAGAGGACTCATAAATAAAATTTGAATAAAAGCATAAAATACCTCTTCCACAGACATCGACTGAGGGATCTTCACCACCTTCAGAGCATCCCTAAGGACAGAAAAAAACATTAAGCCCTAAATTACAATTCAGCTGCTTCGTCTGAACATGGATCTAGCCTGCCACCATCTGGTCCAAAACTGAACCACATCACCATGGAATTCATAGTTTTGTCGGAGCATCACACTAATCTAGCTGGCCTTAGCTGCAGACGATGTGTATTTACAATAGTGCAACATGCCAGTTAAACACAGGGTTATTATTAAATAATTTTAATAATGAAAGTCCAGCATGCTGAATGCAAAAATGATACTATTAATTCTCATTTTTTTTCCGTGGGACCAGGCCCTTTGAGATGACTGTGCCCTTACCTTTTTCCAAACACTTAAATTATGTGATATTAGTTTTTCCTAAGCCTGTCTTGCCTTCCCGAGGCACAACTCTGGTCCTCTTATCAACAAACCTCAGTAACAGACTCAAAACACAATCAATCAAAAGCAAAGAATCATGTCTGGATACATAAAGCTCTTCAACACCAGCACATTGGAAGCAAACACATTTCACCAGTTAGTTGACTTCACAAGTGTTTCTATCACACAGCAGTGCTTGGAGATTGGGGGGCAGGAAAACACCTGATATTTTGAAACGTTAAAACAAAGAAGTAAAAACACACAAAAAAGGTATGAGCCTTGAATAAGCCTTATATGAAAATTGACAATCCTCCATTAAAAGTAAGAAAGGCTCATTAAGAGCCAGTTTTTATAAGAGTGAGGCAAATTTCTATTTAGACGGCGATTCATGACCCCTTCGGATTTCTCAGAAATTTTTTTTATTGATAGATGGATGTTAGAAATGAACAAAAATCCCATTTTCTATCCTCATCAGGGTATGCTTTTTTTTTTTTTTTTTTAAGGGGGTCCCGGAATATCGGGGTCAAAAAGGCAAAATCACTAAAATTAGGTTTTTGAAATGCTTGTAATTCTGTGCGCCCTAAGTGATTGATTTCCATTTCTGCAAGTTTATCGGATATGGACTCTCCAAAAATATGAAAATTTTGGCGGCTGAAAAGGTGGCACTGCAATTCACTACTTTTTGTAATTATGCACACTTTGCGCCCTCAGTCAGCCAAGGCATTTTATGTATGTCATGATAGAACAGCACCTCTTATTTGGATTTGGATAAAAACTACGGCAGCTGACTTAGGGTGCACTAGTATTGGGGGTGCTTTTTGCTACCGAAAGGTGAAATTACTACATTTTCGCACAGCGATTTCTCCATGCGCCCCAAGTCAAAATTAATAAAATATGGCTCACGATGTCACTCAGCATCTTTAGTGTCAGTGTTAAAGAGAGTTTGCACCATTTTTGTTAGGCCACTTCCCAAAAAAGCCAAATATGGTAAACTGGGAACTTTCGCCGATTTTCATGAAACTTGCCAGATTTGCTTCCTTTACTGGGAGAAAGGTGTTCCGTCTAGCCTGTTCCCGTCTAGCACTGGTCAAAGGACACCCATTGGTGATTGCTTACACCAACATTGATTTCATCATACAAATCTTAGAACTGACTTTTGATTTGATTGGAAAACTGCATGAATACACTGCAAAAAAAAAAAAAAAAAACATAAGCCAGGTTTAGCTTCATGGGTTCTTGTGAAAAATGTACAACAAATAAACGGTTTATGAGACATAAGGTTATTTGAAAGTGCTACTTTTTGCAGTTTTGTTCCAATTTTGCCATCAAGTGGCAGCTTATAAACAAAGTGGGTTGCCAAACTGCACTCAAACTTACAGAACACCTTTCTCCCAGTTAAGGAAGCAAATCCTGCAAGTTTCATGAAAATCAGAAGAAGTTCCCAGTTTAACATATTCGGCTTTTTCATGAAGTGGTCCAAGAAAAACAGTGCAAAAAAGGATTAATACCGAAACCAGCGATGAAACTCTCTTTACCACTGACACTAGAGATGCTGAGTGTCAACATGAGCAATATTTCATCACTTTTGACAAAGGGCACATAGAGAAATCACAATGTGCAAATGTGGTAATTTCACCTTTCGGCAGCAAAAAGCGCCTCCTATACCTGTGCACCTTAAGTCAGCCACCATAATTTTCATCAAAGTCAAAAATAAGAGGTCCTAACCTATAATGACATGTATAAAAGACCTTGGATGACTTAAGGCGCAAGCCACACAACCCCTGGGAAAGTGTGCATAATAACAAAAAGTGGTGATTTGCAGGGTCACCTATGGGCTGCGCCCCAAGTCAGCCACCAAAATATTCACATTTTTGGAGCGTCCATACCCGACAGACTTGCACAAATGAAAATCAATTTGGGCGCACAGAAATACAAGCATTCAAAAACCTAATTTTAGTGATTTTGCCATTATGGCTGATTTTGACCCCAATATTTCAGGACCCCCTTAAAAAAAAAAAAAGTTCCAATTAAAGATAGAAACTAACAACAAGTATTTGCCACTAACGTGTCTTAGTCCCCCGCCAGGAAATGGCAAATCGTGTCAAAATGAACAGTGTCTCGGTGTAACCTTGAGAGTCACGCGAAGGTCACCAAAATCAACTGGCGCCGGGGCACCACCCTAATACATGTTGACATGAAATTTGAAGGAAATCCGTCAATACCTTCTTGAGATCTCTCGCTGACAAGGATTCGGGACGTATGTACGTACGTACGGACGGACAGTCGTGAAAACCATGTCCTCCACCGTTCGAAAAATCACATTTTCTAACATACATCCATCAATTAAAAAAAAAGAAAAATAAAAAAATAATAATTCAGACAAATCCGAAGGGTTCATGAATCACCGCCTGCCTGACTCATAAAAACTGGCTCTTAACATAAATGTAAAGCAGAGGGCCTACAATCAAGTCAGATGTCCGACAACCTCCAGTCAGGGCATTCCTACAGGACCCACCTGCAAAAACAACCCCCCTACTAGACTGCTTATGGATCCCCTGGGGGTATATAAAAGTATATAGAATTTCAAGAGAACAACTTAAATGAAAGAGCAGCAATTTGACAGAGGCACTCACTGCACAGAAGCAGCTTCCAAGGCCTTCTGTGGTTTTTGTTTCGAAGTTTCAACCCCCTTAGTTGGAATATCCTCCTACAATAAGATGAGAGTTTCAGTTAAGCATGTAGCATGAGACAAACCACAGGGTGCTTTTAGCTGCGAAAGTGAATTAAAACAATTTTAAAAAGGGGCTGATGGGAGTTGAAGTCCATGGCTATTTGCAAATCTCAAGGCTTCATTTCTGACTGCACTCAAATGACGGAAGAGAGTATACAGATCAATACTCATTGGGAACCTGACGAAGGCTGCTGGACAATCCTGTTCACTGCCACATAACTCCTCTGGAAAGTCCTTCGTTAATGTTGAAACCACCTGTGCACTCATTTCATCCCAAAAACGCAATTGGACATTCCAAACTGGGAAAAGAATTAAGACCGTTTCAAGCCGAGCGGCTCATCACGCGGGTGATTAACCCTGGTCTGAAAACTGGGACAGGTGACATACAAAAATAACTGTTGGCACATTCACAAAAAAATATCAGTTTAGCTCAGGAGTTTAGCCAACAACCTGTTTATTAAATGAAGTGAAGATTTTCTTGAACATAAAAAAGGTCCACAATGATCAAACGCGCAGTAAGGCCAGATGTAATTGTGCCCAGTAGACAGTTATTGCCCAGTGGGGAAAGGCAAAATTACATAACCCCCATGCAATGGTCACAGGCAGATAATCATGAGTGTCAAATAGTTTAGAAAAATAAAATAAATAACAGGGTATTTACCATCGACTAAATTAGTTAACTTGTTTGCCATTTTGCCATTGTTAACTGCATAAGGGGCTGATCACACCGAATGCGCTTTTTCGGCGTGGAAACACGAGGTGCCTCTAACCTGTTTTTTTGAAGCCAACGTTGTAAAAAGGCGCTGGAAGCGTCTTTTCTGTGTTGCTAGGTAACGCTCCTGTCACTTATCTTTGCGAACATTCTGAAATTAACAGTTTCAACGAACTTGTCAAAATTGAACCAATTTCAGTTTTTTTGTGTTAATTGTTAAAACAATGAGTAATCATAGAACACTCGCTTTTGCTCTTTTTGAGAGTCAAAGACAAATAGGGTCCATGAAACTCTAAAAAAGAAGAGCATGGGGAATACCATCACCACATGATTGGAGAGCAGGGAAAAAGCTAGAAGGCGCTTCGCGTCATTGTTATTAAAGGCGCATCAAAATAGGACTATGGCTGTATTCCAAAAGCTCGGGTTGTTCACTTCAAACTGCACATAAGGGCCACGCCCACCGAAGCCATAATGAACGGAAATCGAATCGAAAGCATGTAAAACTCATCCCTTCAAAGGGCCCTACAAAATGGCCGTTTTTGAAGTGAGCAAGCGATGGCCACCTGGCTCCCACAATGCCGTGCGACAACCCGAGCCTAGTGAAGTGTATGATTTAACGTTATTCAAGAAAATGACAACAATAGCGAATAGCTAGCATGCACACATAAAGCAGACGAACCTAGCTTGATGGCTTACTACAGTTGACTGGCTATCGCTAGTTATGCCATTTTTTTTTTTTGTTACCCGTGGCTATTTGTTGCATTATGAAGGCTATGCAGATAGTTGTAAAGCTACTACAAAACCGATCAATGGCCAGTGAAAGCAGTTCTCCCGTGAACTGGCTACATTTGTTTACACTTGCTCAAGCTGAGTGTGACAGCTGCAAAATATGTCGAAGGACATTCCAAACGACCGTTACTTGAAAACCCTACTCCTTGCTGCCCTTCAGAGGGGTGCTTAACCGCAAGGCGCCCAGCGCGCCAAAGAAGCGTCCAGAATGCATCGACTCATTGAGAATATGAACCAAAAGGGCACCCCAGGCAGATAAAGCGCGTTCAGTGTGATTGGCCCCTCATCCCACAAAAAGAGAATCCCTACCTCTGTATCATCTCCCAGCACCTCCTCCTCATTCACTTCTTCATCTCCTGTTGCAAGGCAGATTTCACTATAAGCACAATCAATAGTTGTACAATCATTTCACACGATAAGATGGTATTTAGAAAAAAAAATAAGAGCATTACAAAGAGACAACAGGAAGTTTTGCAAATCAAGTATAGCGCCATGTAATATTATATTTAAAAATTACCTTCTTTTTTTTTTTTTTTTTACCAGTGTTTGACACCAGTGTTTACCAGTGTTTTTTTTTTTAACCAATGAAATGACACGGACACTCGTTCAAGTAGCGCTGCAAAAACTTAGAAAAACTTTGCCAAGTTTTTTCCAAGCTCGCCGCTGGTGGAAATTGCTGAAGTAAAATGTGGTTTATTAGCTATTCCCTCGTTATTCTTCCTGAAAACCAATTTATATACTTAACCTGCTTGCGCCAATATACAGAAATCTCCATATTCTGCTAATTGACTCCTCTGCCAGAATACTGATTTTTCCATGATTATAGTGCCTTGGGGTCCTAAATCTTATCCAGAAAGAACCAGTGCAGGTGCAGACTTTAATTCCAACTAAGCATTAACAAATCGGATTCTGCTAAGCAAGATCTTCAGCAAAGATTCAAATTCAACACGATATTGTATCTCTGAATATTTGCCCAAGATATGCAAAATTTGCTACATTTTTCAGTTACTAAATTCAATCAACTAAAGCTGAAATGTGTAAGCAATATTTAATTTTACAGAGTCATACATACGATGAAATGTAATGATTAACTCAGAATTTAATAAAAACTTTGAGCATATATCAAATGGATATGAGTGTTCTTGACATAGGCAGAGCAGTCCTGTTTGGTTTTGCACAAGCATGGCGTCAAAGTTAAGGCAGGGCTTGCAGTTTATTCTCGCTCATTTTTTATTTTTAAAACATCCATTTTGCTTTCTCCAAATTTGAGACTACTTTTTTGTGTGCTGCTATGCCAGTGCGTAACGGCCGTTGGCTAGCACTGGAGTTCCTGTGGAGAGGCAGCTGGATGCGGAGTGCTGGGGCCTCACCGTGTTCCTCCAGATATACCTGCAGCCTGGCAATCAGCTCCCCCTTGTTCCCTTTGATGTCCAGTCCTCTGGCAGCACATTCTTGCTTAAGTTCTGCCAACTGGAGAGTATGAATACTCAAACAGCAGTCTCATTTTAAATACACTCAATTCACATCCTCTGTTACTGAGAGAAAGTCTTGCTGTGTGCAAAACTGCAAGTCACATCTCAAAAGGAAGTAAATAAATTCTAAAATCAAATAACATACCACTTCTAATAATAATCACTTATGTAACACACCTATTCCTTTGCTGGAGTATTGTGTGTGTGTGTGATGGGGGTGTTTGTCTGAACCTATCCCAGCATCTTTTCAGCTCGTGGGAGGACTAAACTTTGAGAGCACGGACACCCATGTCAGGTCACACACATACAATGCTGAGATAGTCCAGACAGACTTTCATTCCTGCCTTTACAAGGAGACAGTAAGAGAGGGTGACCCAGACAAAGAGCACTATGCAGACAGAAAGGTCCAGGCCAGTTTACAGCACAAGGCCACAGTGCCACCCACTCCATGATGCCACCTTATAATAATAATTATGCTTTTATCATCAATCCAGTTTTGTCACAACCTATTTGATATAGGGCTTTGTTTTAGGTTAGATTAGAGGGAGGGGATGGGGGGGGGGGTTATATAACTAACTGCTTTTTGGCATGATGTCATGAATATACACAAGCTGATGGCAAAGCCAGAGTTAAAGGAAAAATAACAAGCAAATTAACCACAGAGGAAATTCTTAACACCCACAATTCAAAGTTTGCTAGTGTAATTCGAACAGTGGCCATGGTCATAAAATTTCTTCTTACCCAGAAAAATGCTTACCCTAAACAGATGTGCCAGATCACTGTGGGGTCTATTCTCCCATGCACGGAAGTCGAAAAAAGCACGTAGCTACGCGCTTTTCAGCCTAAGCGTAATCTCCCCTTGACTTAAAGCTCTGCATTACGTGCCCCGAAGGCAGTTACGCACTTGGGGCGGCGCAAGGCCAAAATCGGGGCGTTTCCGGGCTTTTTCAGGCAAAAAACGCTTGCGCGCGTTCTCCCCCTGGCTTACACGCCTTTTCTGTTAAGCGCTTTTGAGGGCTGTACTAAGGGCAAGCGCCAACATAAGGCAAAATAGAATTTTGCGTTTGATGTCGGTTATAAGCCGAATTTTAACATAACTTTTATTTTAACATGGTAAAGGTTGGGACATTCAATATTCGATTGTTCTTCCTTATTTCTAAACTACATTTCTCATAGCCAAATTAAATTATCAAACGAAATCATCACATGATATTACGCAACAGCCTCTTCTCCAATTAGTGCAATTACAAACGCATAGCAATTAATTAATAAGAGTATACATAAGACCATCATTCTACCATGCCCTCAAAATCTAAAGCCAAAATGCCAGTCCTGCATTTGCTTGCATTCTTGAGTGATTGGGAAAGAGCAAGAGGAGTGCGCCGAGCTCAAAGACAACCACACATACATCGGCTTCGTTTGGACATCCTGGGACAAACAAACATCGAGTGCATCCAGCGCTTTCATCTGGACCGTGCATGAGGCAATCATCCATCTTTGCCGACTTCTGGATGAACAGCTATCCAGCAATTATCCACAAAACACACCCGTGGTCATCAACGTCACAACTGTGCTGTCGTTCCTGGCATCTGGGTCTTTCCAGAGAGTGGCTGGTGATGTCATACACATATCACTGGCGCCTGTGTCAAGGTGTCTGACACAGTTCGTTGACGCTCCAAGTTCTTCTCCATGCCCTTCCACTGCAGAAAGAGTGGATGCCATCTCCTCCTCCAGTGCAGTGGAATGCACAGGGGATGATGATTGCCCGCCACCTGTTGTGTGTACACTTCTTTGATGTGCAGAGAGCCTGGCATTTACAGCGCCCCACAGATCTCTCCATTGATGCTTTAAATTGGGGATACTGCGCTTATATCTTCCCACTGAAGCCACATCCAGAACGATTCGCAGCTTTCTTCCTCGGATCAGCCTTCAATCAACATCTGTGAAATTTGGTTTTCGGCTTTGGCTCGACGTTGCCATCAATATCTTCATGTTCCATTAACAAATGTGACTGCCCTATATGTTCGTGATAATCTAAAAAGTTGTGATATTCTCAAGAGTGAGGAGATTAATACAGATATCCTCAATTGGAAAATCAAACTAACTTGTGTCTCGGTAATTTTTTTTACCATTGATAATACTGTGTATTTTAATGTGTGAATCAAGATATTAAATAGGCTACTCTAGATTGAGCCCTACCCTGGCCAATACCAAAGCACTACCCATTTGTTAATTAATTTTAGCCAATAAAGAATAGCCGACATGGGAAGAAGCTTGATCATAAAATGGGATAATTGATTATAATAAAGTATTAGGCACAAGTGAATGTGTCGCTCAAATCAAATAGGATATGATAGGCTATGGATATGGAATTCCGTCATTGCTGAGGCAGTTTCGGGGTGGGGAGATGACCGTGTGCGGGGTAAGAATCTTTTTTTCAAGTATTTTCATGCCCTTTAGTTGCAAACCTGACATCCGAGTAGTTTGAGATTTCAAGTATGCAATTTCCAAATGAGATCATATAAACGGTCTTTGATTGTCATTTTTGTGTGACTAGAATGTTCTCTTTAATCGTCTTCTTCCCAGTCTTCCACGGAACAAATAGGCTGGTGTAGGAGGGGCACATTTTCAATGATCTGATTGCGCTGGCAGGGAAGCGCTGAATTCTTTATTTTTTATTTCATTATCGCGACAGTTTCTTTGTTTGCATAGCTTTAATGCCATGGTGGCTTGAGTAAGAAATAACAACAGTCTGCCACTGACATGGCAATTCCCGGCGCCTCAATTTTGTGTTCCCGTTCGGACGAACGTACGCACATACATATGTACGGACAGAGCCCAATACTATATCCCCCGCTTTGCGCCAATTGTGCGGCGGTATATAATAATCTAAAAATGTATCACTGTTCAGTAATCAACTTTGACATGAACACCGTATGTATTTGTAATGGCTGACTGCCACTCGATCACAGAGACATTTCATAAAAATAAACTCAGAAAGTCAACACATTAGGTCAACAACATTTAATATGCTTTAATATGACTTTTGCGGATCTTTTTCATTGTCATTTCTGCAATTAGAATATACAATGTTTAATTTTCCAATTGAAAAGTTGATGAAGTATCAACATGCCGATGTTTATTTTGACAAGCTGTCACCTCCATCACCTCCAGGAAACATCAGAATTTTGGGGGTCGTCACAGGTATCCAACACGAAAATAATCCAGTCAACAGTTCTTAAGATATTGGAATTTATGTTTTGTGACCTTGAAATGAAGGTGAAGGTCACCAAAACAGCATGGTACCTTTCACCCACTGGGATGAACCTAGGTGCCAAATACGAGAAGAATCTAGTCAATAGTTCTTAAGATATTAAAATGTATGATTTGTGACCTTGAAATGAAGGTCAAGGTCACCAAAACAGCATGGTACCTTTCCCCCACTGGGATGAACCAAGGTACCAAATACGAGAAGAATCTAGTCAATAGTTCTGAAGATATCCAAATTCATGCTTCTGACGTTGAAATAAAGGTCACCAATACATCATGGTACCTTTCCCCCACTGGAATGAACCTACACCAAATACGAGAAGAATCTAGTTAAGGATTCTTAAGATATTCAAGTTTGTGTGTTACTACGGACGGACGAAGATACTGAAATTTACGCTTTGTGACCTTGAAATGAAGGTGAAGGTCACCAAAACTGCATGGTACCTTTCCCCCACTGCGATAAACCTAGATATGAATATGAAAAGAATCTAGTCAACAGTTCTTAAAATATCCACATTTATATGTTCGTACGGATGGACGGAGCCCAATACTATATTCCCGCTTCGCGCTACTCACGCGGCGGGGGATTTAAAAAAAATAATAAATAAATAAAAAAATAAAATAAAAAAAATTAGGCGTGCAATGCACGGAATACCCCTCAGTCCGATGTCGAAGTTTTTGGAGACGCCCGCCCGCCCATCCAACCGCACGGAGGATAGCATTACCCCGTCAGCCTTGAGGGCTGAGGGGTAAAAAGAGATGCCTGCATTACTTCTTGTAAGTGGCACAGACATACATAGGCCTACTATTACAGCGGCATATCGTCGGCCTGCTGATAAAACCTTGTATCTTCACAATAACAAACTTCACAGGAAAAAGAAAAAAATATATAAAATCAAATAATAATAATAATAATAATAATATAAATGGATAAATATAGTTTAAAATAAAAAAAATGTTACATTTTGCATCTGGGGGCCGCCAAGCTGTCACGGAATTACAGTCCCATCACATTTTGGGTTGTAACTCTATAAGATAAAATCAAGTATGATATGTCATATTGAAGGTATTAACTTGTTCTTTAATATTATTAAGTGAAAATATATTTTTTGAGAAATTTTCATAGAAGATACAAGCAAAAACTACTCCGTCACCGAATTACACAAAATTGATGTGTTTTTTTTAATGTTGTGTTTAACTATCCAGAAAGTGATGTTCCTATCATAGTTAAGTTATGAAACGTCATTGTGTTCATATTTAAGGTGTTTTTTGTTAATACTGTAAGTTATAGAAACAAATATTGACTTTAACCCTGCTTTATGGGCAAGAAATTTCAAAAAGTGAATGTCACGGAATTACAAGAGGCAAATTGTCACGGAATGACAACAATAGTATTAATTAGTTTCAATGTATTTATTTCAATATATTTTACATATATACATAATTATTTACATTTTTACAGTTTAGCAATATATTACAATGAGTTTTCCTCTTATACTGACCAATCATAATACATACTTCAAAAATTTTTTTTAATCTCCATGTCAACATTGGCTTGGCGGCCCCCTCGTAAGAATAGTGGACATACGAGTTTCTGTTTCTTATCAGATTGGAGATACAAGGTTTAATCAGCAGGCCGACGATATTCAAATTTAAAGTCTGGTTTGCGTTTTCCATGGACTACAACTGCATTTTCATGGTTAATCAGAAAATCCTTGTTCCACGTTTTCCTGATAGCCATAATCAATGAGCTTGGTACAGAGTCTGCCTCTCTTTTGCATTAGTCACACCTCTTTCATAAGGCCGCCTACATTCTGAAGTTAAGCGCTGTGGGCGTGATCGAAGCGCATTGGGGAGAATACGTATAACTCAAAAGCGCTTAAATTGAATCGCGTAAAAAAGGACTTGAGTGCAAATGGGAGAATAGACCCCATTGTGCATAAGCGCATGAATATCAATTCAGATCAGAGATGCAAGTAATTCTGAAGTGCTCTCCAACCATATTTAAGCAGCAAGCATAGGAGGGCAATTCCATGGTCATGGAATTACGATCAAGAGTAATTTTAATTTAATTTTTACCTGCCATCTATTACTCTAATAGAGTAACTACTTGCCTGTGCAGATATTTTATAGGATGCCATTTATCAGAAAGACAGTAGTAACGGAATTACAAAATGGTAACAGAATTACATTTTCTAATTATCAACTAAATCTAATATACTCAACAAACAACAAAGCAATTGAAAATTGGTATCATAAGTTATGATTGTGTTGCTGACCTCATTGATAAATGACAAATTTCACAATGAGCCACTGGAATTGGGCATTTCAATTTCCTGCAATGACTTACAGTACATATCACATCAAAATGGAATTCTATCGCGGTAGGGTTGGGAGAAGGTAACGGTAACTT
The DNA here is from genome assembly GCA_029721435.1 of Gymnothorax reevesii. Taxonomy (NCBI): domain Eukaryota; kingdom Metazoa; phylum Chordata; class Actinopteri; order Anguilliformes; family Muraenidae; genus Gymnothorax; species Gymnothorax reevesii. The sequence goes on along the minus strand of CM056581.1, from coordinate 30,814,474 downwards.
CAGAGCAACATGAGGGTAGAAACGCGATAGGTTGTCTGAGAAAGTGCGGCGCAGGGATAGAACGCATTATAAAGCACCCAGTCACGAAACCCTTCCAGAATACACATCACAGGAGGTCCAGCGTGTGCTGAAGAATGTCATGGTTGGCAGAGCAGCCAGTAAGCATCTCCCAGCAGGGGATGCTTTCACACGCAGTCACTGTACAGTAAATGGTGAAAACTTACCAACCCCACACTACCATGCAAGATTATTTCTTCCTATTCATATATTTATTTGCTTAAAATCGGTGTTTGTCGTTGTATTTTTATTGTTGCAGATAGCTTTAAAGGGGCAATAAGCAAAAATGCATCATTTCTAGATTGAAAGAATTAAAAACCGCTGTGCGAAGATCGAGAGGAGTAATTTCATCTGGAGTACAGCAGGACGTCACGCACCCGCTCTCTGTGTTGATCTCCAACCCATTGTTTACAAGCCCGGTCCGGCCACGCGCTCATGTACGTTCATGTGAATCGCCGCCTCCTCCTTCCCGAGAATGCATTCATACAGCCAGTGAGCAGTAGCAGCGCGCATTTTTTATAAAGCGAAATGGCGGAGAGCAGAATGAAACGTTCACCTGAAGACGAGCAGGATCCGAAATTACTTCTAAGGAAACAATGGTCGTTGGTGAAGAAGTTGTCGGATAAAGAAAGGGACAAAACCCGTATTAATATTGGCCTTGCATTTCCAAGGTGGGGAGCACTGCGAGAGTTAAAGGGGCTACAATTTGACTCGGAGCTCGCTCTTCTTCTCCTGGACAGGTAAGTAGCAACATAAAGTCAAATGTCTGCTTTAATTAGTGTTACAGTAACGTTAGGCACATGTCGCCATGTCGATTCAATTAAATTTAATGCTACAATCGTAGCATGGGCTCATGTCCGGAGCTTGAGTGGTTAGCAGTTCGGTCCCAGCAATGGGCCAGGCGTTAAGGTTGTGAGTAGCCCGGAAGCCAGCTAAAATTTGCAATTAGGGCAAATCTGCAGTTTTGTGAGTATTTCAGGTTCGATGTACTGAGTAATAACACCGCCCATCATTCTGCCGAATAACAGAGGGAGAGGGAGGTGTGGCTCATGACACACTTTGTTTTGGTCTACAGGCAGCGCACAACAGCAAACCAAGCAGTGAAATGATTTTGCTTATGGCTCCTTTAAAATCACAAGTTTTAAATCGGCAACCCAGTGCATGTAAAGTAACAATGTATGAGATATAACAATAGCATACTGCATGAGGCAGCTTGATGTGGGGGGCTTGTTCATGTGGAGAACAGCGGTTATATAAAAAAAAAAAAAAAAAAAAAAGAAGACGGTTTCTTTGGACAAAAATCATATAGATTTCTATTGATTTTAATGCCATTTAGTGCAGACAGGAAAATTCCTTTATTTTTGTTGTTTACTCATTAAAGTTCTGTGAAAATGAATGATACATGTTACCATGTAGGACAAATCCGCTGTCATAGTTTAGAGAAATTTTTTCTTTGTTTCTGTAGTACTGTAGATTGCTGGACATTGTGGCACTCCTGACATCCAGAGAGAAGATTTTAGTTACATCATGAACTCACACACACAGTTAACACGCGTCTTCAAAAGCACCCTCTTCAGCCTGGCAGATAAACGAACATTATGAAAGGCAATAGGGCTGGGACGATTCGATTCTTTTTCTAAGGCATAGTACCACGAACTGCTGCCATGGGGCGAACATCCGAGCTTTCCCTTTTCCTTTATTAAACCCGACACAGGTTGAACAAAAGCGCCAAACATCAAAGGGCATGTGAAATGCTTTCGGAAAAAAACTTGACTCTGACATCAGTATTTTTTGGCAACAGGCTGCACAGAGCCAAATAAAGGACTACAGAATAGTCTCCTATTAACCAATTAGGCTACTCTAAGAAAAGAGAAAAGTAAGCTGTTCCAGTTTACTTGCTTGATTAGCAATAAAATGTTGGATTCGTTTACTCTAAGTTGAATGAGTAGAGCTGTGCATTAAGACAGCATGTTTGATTGTTGCATTTTGAAATTTAAATGGCCATAGAACAGCACAGCATGAACACGATTTCCATTGCCACGCATTTCGTGCGACTGATATAAATCATCTCACATTCACGTTTCATCCGCTTTTCAGAATGTTTTCCACCTTGTGTACTTATTTGGAGGCTTAAAATCTAGGGCGATCTTATAACAAATCTGTTTTAAATTGATCTTTAATAATGTCCTAAAATGCTGAGAGGTGCAATTCAGATGAAGTTTTTTTTTTTAATTAGGTGTTCAGATTATTGGCATTCTTTCACTCTGACACCGTAGCCCAGTAAGGTTTGTCTGCTTTTCATCATCACATTTTAATCATTATGGGCCACTGAAAATGCTTGACTGTTATTTAGGACAAGTACACGGGTGCAGATTTAGGGAAGGGCGGAGCGCCTGCAGTTATCGAAATCTAAACTCAGGCTTCTTCCCGACGGCTTTTTAAATCGTGCCGCTTCAGGTGTGTCTGTTTCAAGAAATTACATGCGATCCCGGTAAGTGGTCTTATCACACGTAAAAAAAAAAAAATCCTTGTTCAACATCACCATATCCCAACTCTGCATTTCATCTCTCATTGTAGTATTTTTAGGAGATCCATAATGATAATGATAAAAATAAAGAGATTTGTTTGCAGATCACCCTGGATTTCATTTCAAAATATTCTGTAAAGCGGATGAAACGTGAACGTGAGATATAAATGATCTCAGTCACACGAAATGTGAGGCAATGGAAATCGTGTTCATGTTGTGCTGTTCTATGGCCATTTAAATTTCAAAACGCAGCAATCAAACATGCCGTCTTAATAAACAGCTCTACTCATTCAACTCGGAGAGTAAAGGCATCCACCATTTGATTGCTAATCAAGCAAGTAAACTGGAACAGCTTACTTTTCTTAGAGTAGCCTAATTAGTTAATAGGAGACGATTCTGTAGTCCTTTACTTGGCTTTATGAATCATGTCGCCGAAAAAAAAACTGATGTCAGTGAAGTTTTTTTTCCGGAAGCATGTCACATGCCCTTCGATGTTTGGCACTTTCGTTCAACCTGCGTCTGGTTTAATAAAGGAAAAGGGAAAGCTCAGATGTTCGCCCCATGGCAGCAGGTAGTGGTACTACGCCTTAAAAAAGAATCGATTCAGAATCGTCCCAGCCCTAAAAGGCAATATTTTGACCAAGACTTCCTGCATGAGACAGAATAACAGTATTTTATTGCTGTGGTGTCCACGCCCATTTTCACTTTCCTTTGGATAAGCGCACCTGAATTAATGGGCGTTTCCACAGAAAAGGGCATGATTACAGTAAAGACATGTCCACCAAAATTTCTCTCTGGGATTCAAATTAATTTTTTATTCTTCAAATAGGCCTTCCAAAGTACTAGTCAGTATTAAAATGGCAAAGCTGGGTTATGGCTAGTTTCATTTTTTTTTTTCAACAAACTTTAAGATTGTCAGATGTCTTTACCATAATCAACAATTACAGAAAAGATGAAGTGACATACCTCTTTACCGTAATCAGTGTTTTTGGCAAATTACAATGAAGAAAGGAGTATCATACTTCCTGGATGAATCTTTTGGTCATTCAAACATTTCAAAGGCATAGAAAGGTTCATGTCAAATAACATTCACGAATACCGTTGCCGGCCAGCCAACTCATTGGTGGTTCTCGCCAAAATGTTGCCCAATCAGCCTAGAGCAGAAAACATGAATATTCATGTATTCACTTCATTAGTGATGTAAGGGCTAAACGCTGGCTACACGATTGAGGCCAGACTGATATCAGTCAGTGACCGTTGGGAGCGACCAGCCCTTGATAAGTATGGATTCCAGGCTAGTAATTAACAACTCTAAACATGAAAAGCTAGACAAAAAGTATTCTTGGTATGAGTCTCTAAACATTTGGGTAATGTGCATGTGAGTGTAGGGGCCTATTTGGCGATATTGTTTTCACAAAATATCTATTTTACATTTTGGAGGATTACATCAAAACAAAGCAGAACACCTCAAGTTTTTTTCATATTACAGTGTTGAAGTGATGATGATGAGCATAAAGCAAGTTCCATTTTGATATCAGGTGGCAGCATTGAGATAAAGGGGGCCGAAATTTGGTACCCCCAAAAGGGTTCTCATCCAATAGTTTTCGAACCATAGGAGCCATCAATTATTTGACAGCAGATTCGGAATCAGCTTGAAAAATAACGTAAAAGTTCCAATTTTGGTGCCCAGAGGGGCTATAGTTTTTGATTTAATGCAAAAAAAAAGGGTTTGAAAAAAGTGGGAGGGCACGTCGCGACGTGCGTAAAAGGCTATTTTTAAAATGGCTGCCATTTTGTAACCAGTTGGAGCTGGCAGCCAAAATTTTGGGATTTTTGTCCCAGTACATTTAGTAACTGATAATGGAAAAAATCAGGATGATCTGAGAGATGTTGGTTACAAATGCCCAGGCTACTGGTCCATTTGAGATAGAATGGCCCTAGTGTCCATACTGTGTGTCGTGTTCATACCCCCCAGTACTTAACTAATAGTTATGCCCTGATTCAAGATTACACAATGCACAAAAAGGATGCAAACTGAAATATTTTGTTCTAATTTCGTCAGTTCTTAATATGGAATGAGATATGTAGAGACATCTAAATGAGGTACATGGTATAAACATCAGTGATTTTGGAAAGGATACAAAAAAGTCAAACAGAAATTTTCATATTAAACCAACAATATAAAGTATGTTGGTTTGTTCAGTTTATTTTGCAATAAACTTTACTTTGTCAAGCAGATTATACATGTCGTCAAACAAATATAGCTCAGTCAGTGAGATGATACAAAACCCTAAACCAATGAAGTTGGCACGTTGTGTAAATCATAAATAAAAACAGAATACAATGATTTGCAAATCCTTTTCAACCTATATTCAATTGAATACACTGCAAAGACAAGTTACTTAATGTTCGAACAGGTAAACTTTGTAATTTTTTGCAAATATTAGCTCATTTGGAATTTGATGCCTGCAACATGTTTCAAAAAAGCTGGCACAAGTGGCAAAAAAGACAGAGAGTTGAGGAATGCTCATCAAACACTTATTTGGAACATCCCACAGGTGAGCAGGCTAATTGGGTATAGGTGGGTGCCATGATTGAGCATTTCAGGGAAGCTACTTTTATCCCCAGTCATTCAGAAACAAGGATGGGGCGAGGGTCACCACTTAGTGGACAAATGCGTGAGCTGATTTGTCGAACAGTTTAAAAACAACATTCCTCAACGAGCTATTGCAAGAAATGTAGGGATTTCATCATCTACGGTCTGTAATATCGTCAAAAGGTTCAGAGAATCTGGAGAAATCGCTGCACGTAAGCGACAAGGCCGAAAACCAACATTGAATGCCCGTGACCTTCGATCCCTCAGGCAGTACTGCATCAAAAACCGACATCAGTGTGTAAAGGACATCAGCACATGGGCTCAGGAACACTTCTGAAAACCTCTGTCAGTAACTACAGTTCTTCGCTACATCAGCAAGTGCAAGTTAAAACTCTACAATGCAAAGCGAAAGCCATTTATCAACAGCACCCAGAAACGCCGCCGGCTTCGCTGGGCCCAAGCTCATCTAAGATGGACTGATGCAAAGTGGAAAAGTGTTCTATGGTCTGACGAGTCCACATTTCAAATTGTTTTTGGAAACTGTGGACGTCGTGTCCTCCGAACCAAAGAGGAAAAGAACCATCCGGACTGTTGGGCAAAGTTCAACAGGCAGCATCTGTGATGGTATGGGGGTGTATTAGTGCCCAAGGCATGGGCAACTTACACATATGTGAAGGCACCATTAATGCTGAAAGGTACATACAGGTTTTGGAGCAACATATGTTGCCATCCAAGCAATGTCTTTTTCATGGACGCCCCAGCTTATTTCAGCAAGACAATGCCAAGCCACATTCTGCACGTGTTACAACAGCATGGGTCCGTAGTAAAAGAGTGCGGGTACTAGACTGGCCTGCCTGTAGTCCAGACCTGTCTCCCATTGAAAATATGTGGCGCATTATGGAGCGTAAAATACGACAACGGAGACCCCGGACTGTTGACCAACTTAAGCTGTACATCAAGCAAGAATGGGAGAGAGTTCCACCTGAAAAGCTTCAAAAATGGGTCTCCTCAGTTCCCAAACATTTACCGAGTGTCGTTAAAAGGAAAGGCGATGTAACACAGTGGTAAAAAGGCCCCTGTGCCAACTTTTTTGCAATGTGTTGCTGCCTTTAAATTCTAAGTTTATTTATTTTTTTGCAAATAATGATTAAGTTTCTCAGTTTGAACATTAAACATCTTGTCTTTGCAGTGTATTCAATTGAATATAAGATGAAAAGGATAATGTGGATAATGGCTCTCACTGTGGTTCACTGGTGTCCCAAAGCCTGAGAAATGGTTTTGCAACCCTTTCCAGACTGACAGATTTCAATTTCTTTGTTTCTCATCCGTTCTTGAATTTCTTTAGTTCGCGACATGACGTGTTGCTTTTTGAGATCTTTCAGCCTACTTCACTTTGTCAAACAGGCTCAATTGAAGTAATTTCTTGATTCAACAGGTCTGGCAGTAATCAAGCCTGGGTCTGGCTAGTAAAACTGAACTTAAAGAAATGTGGTTAATCACAGTTAATTCATGATTTAAGAAGGGGGGGGGCAATTACATTTTCACATAGGGCCAGGTAGGTTTGGATAGCTTTTTTCCCCTTAATAAATGAAATCTTCAATTAAAAAATACATTTTGTATTTAGTCAGGATATTTTTCTCTTATATTAAAATTTGTTTGATGATCTGAAACATGAATGGAGAAAAATATACAAAAAAGTAAGAAATCAGGAAGGGGTCAAATACTTCTTCACAGCACTGTATGATACTGTGGATTCATTGTCACCAGTTATGTATTGCATAATAATTTAAAGGTGAAGCACATCATGATTCAATCCTGTCTAAAGTCATTTTGAGGTTATGGTCTAGAAAAAACATTTCACAAGAATTTGAAAACCAGAGTCTTTCAAACTTGACAGCAGTGCATCGATTCAACAGTCTGAATAATGTCGCTTCAATGCAGTAATCTGGAATAAAGCAAAATAAACACAGTATAGACACTGAGCTTCTATTCTTCATGGGATGCTGTCCATTTACTTTGAGGTGATTTGAGGGCGTAAATTATCATTCTAAACATGAAAGGCTAGTAATTTACATATAAGAACAAAATATGCCACAATTCTGAGAACCAAAATTATGCGGTCTGAGAGCTTGTATTAAAAACGAACCCTCCGCCGCAGACCGCAGTTCAGCGTTCTGCTGCCAAGTCAAGTGTAGAAACGTAACTGCGCTTGCGCGCCGTAAATATTTCCTCGAATCACCGTTCACGGTGCCGTAAATATAGCCACTGCCTTAAAAGTAACTCCATTTCCCTCAGTGCATCCATTCAACAACAGGAGCTACTCGATCAAACAAACGCAAACGTTTGCCAACCACGTCGTGTAATACCCAATGTGACTGACTGTTTGCCAAATTAGGGATATTTTCAGTTTTACTACAGAAATGCGAATACTACTTCACCATAAAAATGGCCAAACCTGGTCATTTGCATGGAATCAGTAAACGGTTCGCTCTTCCCAGAGTCCCCATAAAGGAACTCCAGCTCTACTTAGCAAACAAGCGTTATCAAAAGAACGTAAGCTATCATTGCTAAATAGTCGGGAACTAAGTAGCTTGGCTAAAGCTAATAAACGCATTGAATTAATCGTGCTTCCTATTGAGATTAACGGAACAAAAAAGCATGTCAAAACCATTTATATACTGCGACATTAAGACAAACGCTGTTGTGAGACATCTTTATCAAAAAACAAACCAATTCAAAATTAGATTTCCCACCTTCAGCTTTTGAAGCTCAACAACCTCCGCCATCTTGTTGTAAGATTGCTGCCTCCTATTGGGTGTTTTTACTTCTTAACTGACTGCGCCTGCGTCAATATTTAGACTGCGTTACGTCACTTACACTGATGTCGGTCAACAGGCCGCCAGAATGTGTATTTTAACACCACATTAAGCCGTGGGCTGAGTGGCTGGAAAAGGCTTCTAAGTTTGAGAGCGCTCCGACCTACTTGATGAATAAAAGAACAATACACCAAAATTGTCTTTATATTTCATGTATCAAAAATAAACAAAGTTCTACCAAAAATGCGTGGACGTTAAGCGACTGTACCTGGATGAATATATCATATACGTTCATAAGCAGTTTAAATTTCAGCGGGGCTCTCCACAGTTTGTCTTTACAATACAAGAGTTTAGAGAGAAACATGATTTCTAAAAAGTACTCAGAGCATAAATTTCCTTCCAATAAGCAATATTCATACCTACAGAACTGTCTATAACCCGCTGTTTCCAAAAAAGTTTGGACGCCACGTAAACTAGAAATAGAAGGAATGCAATGATTTGTAAATCTCTTGAACGCTAATTTTAATGGAAAATAGTACAAGCACAACATATCAAATGCTTAAACTACAAAACTTTATTGTTCTCTGAAAAATATCTGCTGATTTTGAATTTGATTCTATTTTTCAAAAGAGTTAGGATTGGGGCAATAAAACACTGGAAAAGATGTAAGATGCAAAAAAGGGAAAAAAAGTAGACCTGGTGGAATACCTTGCAGCTAAATAGATTAATTGGCACCAGGTTAGTAACAGAGTTAGACTGGGAATAAAAATTCTGTCATTTTTACTTAAAAAATGGCAGGGGCCAAAAATCCTCTGGAAAAACTGCAAGGACAACGAGGTCAACAATTTAAGGATAATGTTTCTCAGCGTAAAAATGTTAATATGGGGGTTTTATCCTCTGCAGTTCATAATACATTTCATAACCAACAAAATTATTCAGTTGAAATCAATTTATGGGTTTTGGACCACCTCTGTTAACCACTGTTATTGTACAGTTTTTTGCTTTATTCACAAATGCAAATTAAAACTGCCATGTAAAGTTTAAACCACATACAAACAAGATACAGAAATGCAGTCACACACTCTCGTCCAAAGCTCATTTAAGATGGACAGAGGCAAAGTGGTAAACTGTCCTGTGGTCCAACCAATCAAACTGTGAATTTCTTCTTTAGAAATCATGGATGCTGCATGCTCCAGGCTATGGGGGAAAGGGACCATCAAACTTGATGAATGCACAGTTCAAAAGCCTGCACCCGGGATGGTGTACATTAGTCTGCATTGGGTGTGCATTAGTGCACGTAGCATGTTTAACTTTACATCTGTGAACATACCACTAATGCTGAACAATATATGTAGGTTTTGGAGCATTTACTGCCACCAGACATTTTTTTCATAAATAAGCCAAGCTTATTTCAGTAAAACATGGCCAAACACCACATTCTGGGCATATAACAACAACATGGTTTCCTAATAAGAGTCTGGGAGCTAAACTGCAACTTGATATTGGCTCAGTAATTTAAAGTGAATTTAAATCTCACCCAAGTTAAATTTAGTGTTTGAATTTGAAGAGATAAATATCAACACTATTTTTTTGAGCAGATTAATATTCCTTTTCTTTCGTGACGCATGATACCTTACTTAGATAGATACTGGATCGGATTCTCCAGGTTACAAAACAATCTTGTGCTCACTATGAAATGAAGCAGCTTTCTTCAGTTTATGTGCATCAGTTTTTCATGTTACCAGCTTGTCTGATTTCCTTTTCATTGTCATCGTATCTAGTATTCGCTTGTCTTTCCGGCATATGATGCACTCGTTCGGAAAAATGTGTTTTGTACGTTTTTCGCCTGAATTAGTTGATGAAGACATGATGTCTGACCTTAAAATCGGCTTTGATGGCTTTGGTGGAGGTTCACTGCCCAGTGATGATGAGGGATTCTGCCCTGAAGGTCGTACACGGCCCTTTCCCTTTCGTTTGACACCCTTTTATTGATGATCTTCTGGTGGCATTTCATGTGATAGCCTCTGCCGTCATACGATGTATAATCACATTTCAAAGCTCACTCTCTATTCCATCCAGCGATTTCCATGCTTGTAGACAATGGCATAATTTGGTCCGGGATGCCTCAATGAATGGTACAATGGGGCCAATTTCTGTCTCTGGTACATTATAAACACATACAACCATAATGAGGTGCGTTTCTCAAAAGTTTCACAGTGAATGGGTCAAACTATGTTACAACCCCAATTCCGAAATAGTTTGGACGAAGTGTAAATTGTGAATAAAATCAAAATGCAATCACTTTCAGATCACATGAGCCAATATGTTATTTACAATAAAACATAAATAACATTTCAAATGTTGAAACTGAGACATTTTACATTTTTATCCATAAAATGAGCTCATTTAAAATTAGTGGCTGCAACAAAGAAGTTGAGACACAGGCAAAAAAGGGCTGAAAAAGCAATTAATATATAAGAGAATCAGCTGAAGGAACATTTAGCAAGTAATTACGTTAACTGACATCAGGTGTATAACATGATTGGCTATTAAAGGGATGTCTTAGAGAGGCAGAGTTTCTCAGAAGTAAAGATGGCCAGAGGCTCTCCAACCAGTGAAGTCCTGCATAAAAAAAAATTGTGGAATACTTTAAAAACAATGCTCCTCAACATCAAATTGCAAAGGTGTTGAAGGTCTCATCATCGACAGTGCACAACATCATCAAAAGATTCTGAGAAACTGGAAAAATCTCTGTGCGCAAGGGACAAGACCGATGGCCTTTACTGGATGCCTGTGATCTTTGGGCCCTCAGACGCCACTGCCTCACTCAACGGCATGATTATGTCATTGATATTACTAAATAGGCCCCAGAATATGTAAAGAAACCACTGTCTGTAAACACGCTGTGCCAGCCACAGATGCCACCTAAAACTCTATCATGCAAAAAGGAAGCCATTGTTGAGCATGATCTAGAAGCGCCACTGTGTTCTGTGGGCCAAGGCTAATTTAATATGGACTGTAGCCAAGTGGCAAAGTGTCCTGTGGTCAGATGAGTCCAAATTTGACATTCTTGTTGAAAATCATGGGCGTCATGTCCTCCAGGCTAAAGAGGAGAAAGACCATCCCTCCTGTTATCAGCGTTCAGTTCAAAAGCCAGCATCTCTGATGGTATGGGGATGCGTTAATGCATATGGTGTGGGACACTTGCATGTTTAAAAAAGCACCATGAATGCTGAAAGGTATATAAAGGTTTAAGAGCAACATATGGTCACCTCCAGACAACTGCTATTCCAGGGAATAAGTAAGCCTGTTTCGAGCCAGTAGCCCATTGGCCCGGAGCTTGCCCCAGTTTCTGTGGCATAGGACTAGGAGTATTATTACTCCCCCTGGACAGGATGCCAGTTCATCGCAGGTACTCCCCCCACCTCTTAGTCAGGTTTCCCTGACTATTAACTGGTACTATACTATTAGCTGGTACTCATTTATACACCAAGGTGAAGTGAAGTGTTTTGCCCAATAACACACCGCAAAGGCCGTGGCCAGGGCTTGAACTCAGGACCTTACGATATTAAGTCAAGCCTTCTTGACCACTGCGCTACCGCGTCTCCAGGGAAGGCCTTGTGTATTTCAGCAAGACAATGCAAAACCACATACTGCAGCTATTACAATAGCATGGCTTCGTAGCAGAAGTGTCTGTGTGCTGAACTGGCCTGCCTACAGTCCTGATCTTTCACCGTTTGAGAACACTTGGCGCATAATTAAACAAAAAGTCTGTCAAATTAGACCCAAAACTCTCCAACAGCTGGAAGCCTGTATTAAACAAGAGTGGGATCAAATTCCAATGGCTAAACTCAAAAAACTTGTCTCCTAAATGCCCAGACGCCTCCACTCTGTGTTAAAAAGAAGTGGGGATGCTACATCATGGTAAACAGGCCCCTGTCCAAACTTTTTTGAGACCAGTAGCAGCCATCAAATTTGAAATGAACTCATTTTGTGGATAAAATTGTAAAATTTCTCAGTTTCAACATTTGCTATGCTGTCTCTGTTCTATAGTGAATAAAATACTGGATGGTGTTATTTGAAAGACATTGGGTTTTGATTTTATGCACAATTTACACTTTGTCCTAGCTATTTCGGAATTCAGGTTGTAACTTGGCATCTATGCTTTTGGGAAGCGCTCGACATATTGGTTGAACTGAAGAAAACCACCTTGCTGTTATCTGAGAGGTCAACTCTACACTGCACCCATGGCAACGAACAAAACAAATTTGCTGACTTTTTTTTTTTTTTTTGCTGAAATTTTTCTAGTTAACGAACATAGGTACATACTGTACAAACTTTTTCATTTTCGTGTTATTTCATCATATTTTTGATAAAAATGAACAGGTATTCGCCTTTTTTGACAGGAGCACTATGAAACGATATTGGGGTTCAGCCCATGGCCTACAAGAGGGCAATCGAAAATGAGTACAGAACATTTTGGCTCGCACAGCATTTGTTCCCAGACTCAGTCCAGACTTACTTAAGTGTTTCTGTATTTCCTCACACTGCAACGGCAATACCATTTTTAACTAGCTGACAATTCCTCTTAACTAGGCACATAAATAATGAGGGATTATCCTCTTCAATCAAAAATACATACTCATGCCATTAGGAATAAACGGCATCTCAGTATCTTGCACTTTTTGTTCAACATTACAAATAATGCATGCATGATTAACATGCAGGCACCGAGGTGAAACAATTAGCTCATTATATCTGAAAGTGTGGACACCTAAACACTAAACCAAACCATCTCGAAGATAAATACATAATCAAAGACAAAGCAAATGATAATCAAAGAATCTTGCATTGTAAAGAATTATGTCCATAAACGTGCACATGCTATAGAAATATATCCATTGTTTGTTGTTACTGCACACAGATGTTTTTCATACATTTCCCCTCAGGTCATGGTACTGTTCATTGACTGTCACATGTTGTTTTACCCAGCAGATGGCAGCATTCAATGCTTCATTGAGGCCTCAAGTACTGAACCTTTTGAGAAGCAATGGGCCGGAAAGCATCTGATTCATGAGGCTTCTTTTGACCATCACTACAGACAATATGTGGGCCCAGCAATATACAAGACTCAGGAATCATACAAAGGAAATACTCGGAAGGCACAAGGAACTGCGATTTCACCATGCAGAGCCGAGTCTAGCAAAGTTCCGTCTGATGATCCTGCTCATCCCTGCCACATAAGTATTCTCGAGAGGAGGCAGGGACTCGAAAAGTAATCTCGGCTGGAAAAGAAACACATGGGATTAATAAGCAATTACACAAGAACCGGATTAACAATAATGACTTGAGACAAGACGCTGAGACCATCGATCAAACTAGACAATTTAGATTAAGGTAATCTAAACGTGACAAGTAAAAAGCACCACGAGAGAAGCAAAGGAAAGCACAGCTTAAAACGCAATTAATCAGGGAAAGCATAAGCTGGAATTCTAAAGCTAGCATCACACGAAATCGCTAATGAGCTAATTCAGGTTAATACTACGTGACAATATATATACTATCACCCTCAAATAAGTGCTGGTTAGTATGGGTTAGTAATTATCCTATTAGAGAACTCAGAGTTTAGCGAGACCCAGAATTAAGCACAGGTGGAAGCAATGAATGAAATACCAGAGCCTAAACCGAAAGAGGAAACGTGATTGGACAACTGGACGCAGGCATGCTGAAGGCCATCACGCTACATCACTGGAGTTTGGCAGAGAGGGAGTCAATCATCAGATGGCAGAAATGAAAGCTGAAAAATAAAACGAAAGTAAGGCACAAGCACTTGACAACACACATGAGGCAGAATCATTACAGCAAGGGTGTACATGATAACCTCCACTCTTTTGTTTACAAAGCAATTGAGATTAGCTTCAAATGCTCCCCACTCTGGTAGCTAAAGAGTTTCCATCAAGGGCATGAGTTTAAACTTAGTGGGGTTGAGATGCATAGACAGATGTTGTTAATTCTATGCTGAGGAGGCATGAGCTTGGCATGTTTGTGCTCGCTGGGGTGTTGTGGGACAGTCACATAGGTGATCCATCTAATGGTCTGAATTCGTCTGCGGAAACATGGCGTAGCATTGTCATCTTTTGTAGGAGGCTTGCCTAACTGGTAGTACTGCGGGAGTGCTCTTGGTTAGACCGCTTTTGAGGAGACAAGTGCTGCTAGTCTGTACCACTTAGATCAAAAGGAATGGCCTGTGTAAACGCAATGTCGAGGCAGCACACCTATGGGGATTTGGGTCAGCAAGTGTTCCCCAAAAGTACCTTGTAAAAATGGAAATCTGACTTACAGGGCTCTATTTTCATACCAGCTCAAGCATAGAGCTCATCTACATTGTGGGGGCATTGGAATTTTTGTGCTGTGAGAAGCAAATTCTGTGCGTCTACACCAGTGTAGTATTTTTGTGGCTCTAAATTATGAAACTGTGCCAATATGGACACGAGAGCACACCTGGGGAAGTATATTGATAGAGTTCTGCCCGAACAATGAAATTTTGGTCCTTTTTTGTCAGAAGATTATATGCCTGCACCAATCAACAAACCCGGCCCCCTCTAAAATGCATTTTCTGTGCTATTTTCGTGACTTTAGACTTGGTGTAGAGTTGTCCTTATTCCAGAGAAGTCCTGTCAAATATTCCACAAATTGGTTTTGTGCATGAAGGCTAAATATATCACTCAACTTTGAAATACATCATTCAGCAAATAACAATAACTGATAAGCAATTTTGTTTAGCCAATCACAGCAAGCTATCAAAGCTTGAAACTCGTGGTCAGTGTGGGTCTCAGAATCAGTCAATGCATATAAGAATCCACAGACAATCCTGTATAGTTCAGCTAATTAAATGTCTATCGGACAAATAAAATGCAACTGTGAGCCCGAGGAAAAAGCCTATGTCAGCTGTCTGGGTTTTTTATCACAGAGTCCACATGGACAAAATAGATATCTGTCATAGAATGTGACAGGCTACCTCAGAACATGAGACAATTTCATAATCAGGTGGAAAAATTATGATGGAGACTACTTGCATATTGCTTCAAATCAAATTGAAACGGTTACATTTTTTATCACTATTCATAAGAAATTAATATATCATTGGAGGGAGATGTCAGAGGAGATAAAGCCCACACCTGAATTGCCCCAGAGCTTCTTTTTCTTACCGTAATAACCGGGGTGTGAAGGGAAGCTGAATCTCTTCCGAGAGATTTAAATGAGATAGAACCACAACAGGCTCCTGTTCTCTCCCAGTCACTGCAAGAGATACAGCTCTTGCATACGTTGCAACTTGGGTTTCAGCATACCTTGGGTTTGGTGTTTGGCATTAGCTAGTCTACTATCAGTTTGGTTATACAAGCCCTTTGTTCCAGATTAGAAAGACATTCAAGTGAGTTTTATATTTTTCAGTACCCAATAGCCATCTGAAAACTAACAATGACTTAATGCGGATTCACAGGGGTTTTCGATGCAATCAACCGCACACATACAGTTGCACCCACTAACTACCCAACCTCTCATCTACATGAATTGAAAGGGAGCCCACGCCAGGTTTATGATGCAACTCAAGTCTTTATTGGGGATACCACGGGTGCCTGTTAACCACGGGTGCCTGTTATGCAACAATGGCTATGCAATAAAAAGATGGCTGATTATGCCATTCATCATGCACATAATACAAAAGGAGCATGGTTTTAAAAGCGTTTTTCACGGGGGCAGGTAAGTAAACAGATCTGTCAGGATACAGGGGCGAAGGGATCCAGGTGCAGACACAAGGGAGAATGGCAGTAAACTTAGGTTTATTTTTTTAAAAAAACAAGTACAGGGACAAAAACTGGAATTCAGCCCACGCTGGAGAAACAGGAATGAAAAGTAGAAATGAATAAGTTACTGAGCGGACAAATCACAAATTGCAATGCAATGTTGGAAGTGTCAGTAAGTTTTGTTATGCATTGAACCAACCACAGAGTTGTTTCCTGCATTAGTTCTCTCTCTGACCGTGACTGGCAGTGAGGTAAGCTCCCGACTCTGACTGAGGAGCTTGCTGCCAAAGTGGGCCGTGAGGTTCCTCAATAACTCGGGACCCCCGCCTTATCAGCCTGTCCCCAGTCCTGTGGGGCCTCCATCTCCAGTTCCAGTGGAGGTAACTTGCCTTGCCTTCCCTGGAAGGCACCTCAGGGTTCGAGCTTAAGAAAGAAAGCACAATCCCCAAAGACACAAGCTGTCCAGCAGTCTAGATCCCACACACCCCAGCAGTCCCGAGCCTGTGCTGATGCCACCCCAGACCCCAGTCCCTGACTCAGTGGGGTCTCCAGCTCTGGTCCTTGGCCCTGCGGGGTCTTCCAGCCTCGCTCCTGCTCCCAGCTCTGAGGGGTGACTTGGCCCAGCTCCCATGGGCATTCTGCCACCCAGCCTCAATCCCATGGATGGACTGCTGCCCAGTCCCAATGCAGTCACTGGCCCACGGCTCATGCCCGACCTTGACAGTGCCCCTGGCCATTCCAGTGGCAGTAAGCAAGCCCTCGTTCCAGACCCCAGCACCCATTCCACTGAGACTGAGACTGGTAGGCCCTTCCTCCACTCGAGCCAGGCGGGCATCTCCCGCCTCTGCCCACCCAAGTTCTTCCCATCGAGTCCCAGATGCTCCTGTATAGTTTAGTCTTGGCCACTCCTGACCCAGCCCAGATGGGCATCTCACATATAGCATAGGACTAGGGCCATCTTGTCAGACAAAGCCAAATTGTTCTGCAGTTTTTGACACCTCTGAGATGCGTGCCTGCATGTATCGCAGCCAGGCACAAGCTGCACTCTGTTTAACAAAATGCCACAAGGCTTTCCAGTCTTGTGCAAGGGATAGACAAGAGTCCCTTGGCATAATTTTCAATCAAACGCTCTCCTTTGACCAGTGCGTCAGACAGATCACCAAAATAGCCTTCTTTCACCCCGCCTTTGTCAATCCCTCTACACCACAGCAGCAGAGACCCTCACCCGCCTTCATCATTTCCCATTTGGACTATTGCAACAGTCTACTCTATGGCTCACCATCAAAATCTCTCAATAAGCTCAAGTATATCCAGAACTCTGCTGCTGCGCTACTCACCCACTCTCGCAACCGCGACCACAGCATCTTGGTCCTCCACAAGCTCCATTGGCTCCCCATCCCCCAGAGAATTCACTTCAAAATCCAACTTATGACATACAAAGCCCTCAATAACCAGGCCTCGCATCCTACCTGTCTGAGCTCCTCCATCAACACACTCCCATCTGTGCACTCCGCTCTGCTGATGCTAACCTACTGTGGCCCCCCCACCCGGACCAAGCGCAAATCCCGGGGGGACAGGGCCTTCTCCATTGCTGCTCCCCTTCTCTAGAACTCACTCCCCAAAGCCATCCAAGACTCTCCCTCTCTCCATTTTCAAAAATTCACTCAAGACTCATTTGTTTACCACTGCCTTTACTTGCTGACAGCCAGTGGCGGCTCGTGAATTGGCAACAGGGGAAGCACAAACAACCCCTTAAAGTTAATGATTGTTCATGACCTGTTTTCAATCATTCATTTAAATTACCATGACAGAAACTCCAAAAACTCTCTACATTTTCAGATGTGGCCAGTTTTCATTCATAACGCATACTGATTACGACTCCAGACTTCTCACGCTTTTATTTACTCAGGGGTTGGGGTTGGAAGCGATGCATTTGTTTTATGATCGTTTAAATGAAATAAGATAATTTGAAACGTCTTTATGCAATTCCATTGCTTCAAACTCCTCTATGCACAAGTACTTGAATTCCACGCGAAAATCTCTTACATACGCCTTGATAGAATAATTGCTGTCAACAGCAGAGGAGCATAAAAATGCCACTTAAACTCATGCCGAATGCGTGAGAGTTGACAGGTATGCGTTATTAATGAAAAGTGGCTGCATCAGATAATGTTGAGTTTTCTGAGTTTCTGTTATTGTAATTTAAATGAATGATTTAAAACAGGTCATGAACAATCATTAACTTTAAGGGATTGTTTGAGCTTCCCCTGTTGCCAATTCACGAGCCGGCACTGCTGACAGCTTCCCTGTTTTTTTTTTTTTTACTCTGTTGAGTATCCAGAGAAGCACTATACAAATATAATGCATTATTATTATTATTATTATTATTAAGAGTCATCAGGGGTGCCCACAGGTCTTAGGTGATACATTAGCACATGAATATACCACTAAAAGGGGTGCCCTCAATTGCACCTCCCCAGTTCAAATTCAATGTAGAGGCAAGCTCTAAGGATTCATATCCTGTCCATTTCAATGACATCACCTACCCAGGGAGGCAGGGGCGTAGGTATTGTCGGTGCAGCCGGTGCGCTGAACCGGGGCCCCGATGACCTCTGTGGACCCACGGTGACTTAACTATGCCATGCTTCCTCTTATCATAACACATAAAGCAATCAAATCGATTGGCTTCGTCACTTCAAGTCTTCTGTTCAACACAGTGTTAGCTGCTAGGTGTTGGACTTGATGAGTATATATATTGCTCCACTGTATCATACAACACAGTCATGGTAACAAACCCCCCCCCCCCCCCCCCCCACCCCCCCCACACACACACACACACACACACACACATACACACACATTGGCCATTTTTCCTCTTTTCTTTGATATATGTCTTTTGTATTTCAGTAATTATACTTTTTCAGTTATAATCACAATTACTAATCATATATTTGATTGTTTTATTCACAACATTTTCAAATGAACATGGCCTGCTGGGAAATGTGTTTGTCCAATTAGTTGACATTCACTTATTCCTTTCTGATCGTAGCTTCGTAGGCTACGCGCTTGCTCGTGAATTGTTCTTTTTTGAGAGATCAGCTCACCCATTGGCCTAGTATTGGAGGTGAAAAGTCTTGAGCACCATGTTGAGCAGCACAAAGGCGGTGCTCAAAAAAGAAAAGAAAAAAAGAGCTCGATGTACGGAACTCCAAATTGGCGAAATTGAATGCATGCAGTTCCTGCTAGCGTAGTGAATGATAGCGGCGACAGGCAGCAGTCAGACTTGGAGGCTAATGCTACCACCTCATTGCCCTCTTGCTCAACGACTTTGCAGAGCAGAAGGCACCCAGAGTTAACTTCTGAATGGGTGAGTGCAGTTTTTTATTAGGCTACTGCAAGTGATCAGCTTGCCGGTTGTGGTTAAATGGCTGCTGTGCCAGGATGTGTGTCCATCTATCTGTTTACTTATTGATTTGGCCACTGTTGTGCTGTTAGGGAAATACGGTTGACTGTTCAGCCGTATGGATCTTTTTCGCATTTTCATTGGCAATGTATTGTCACTGTTGTTCATGGTTCAAACAGTCTAACGTGTTGTGTGATGTAGAGATGCAGTGCAAATATTCATTGTCCATGGTTCTAATAGCCCTAATAATTATGGGTGTCTGCGTTTTTCAGAAAACTGATTTTTTTAAATTACTGATTTGGATACCTACTGGCTCACTGTAGCTGAAGTGGTTGGCTACAGAGGACGATTGTTTCTGTGAATATCCAATAACTGTGTCTATCTAGTGATAGAATATTGTAACTACGTGCATAAATTTGCAGCTCCCTGTCCCCGCAGTAACATACCCTGCTGCCGAGCACCGTTGTTCTTCTCGAAGACGCTAAATCCAGATAAATCTTAAACGATGAATTGCGTTCATATTTTAATTTGTAACGAAGTGGCTTGTGTCAAAGTAACGAAGTAAAATCATAATTATTAAGTTTTAAATGTTGTAGAGTAAAAGTCCAGGTTTAAGAAAGAACTCAGGTAAAGTACAAATCCTCAAAAAACTAAAGCTCTGTTACAATTACACCTCTGCTTCGCGGATAGGCCTGGGGGGGGGGGGTCTAGCGCCATTCTCGCACCGGGGCCCAGCGCCTCCGCGCTACGCCACTGCAGGGAGGGTATGATTACATCAGAATTACATCAATGTAGAGCAAATTTACTCTGTGGAGCACTTTGATGTTTGTGACCCAGTCTCTCCAGGTGATCCCAATGATGGTGTGGAGATGACTCAGCTGAATTCATTGACATGATGCTTGAACAAGGTGTACACATCAGAAGAGTAGAGTAATTCACAGCACAGAAGACTTCATTCAGTGCTGAGCGAGGTATCGCATCTGTTCCAGAGTCAGTCCTTTAGTTTGCAAAAGAAAGCAGATGCAATTTTCACTTTACACACCGGTCGGAGCAGAGACATGCCAGATTGAATAGTCCGCCATCATATCTTGTGGGGCCATACACCCTACTCGGAGGTAAGTGAGGAAGTTCTCAAGTACTCTTGCTCGAAAGAGTGCAAAGAGGGTGGGGGCAGGACATGGCCTTGTTTCATTATGTGAAGGACATCAAAAGACTCAGATGCCTCCACCTCAGCTGATATCCTTCCCAGCATTCTGTAGTGGAAAGCCATTTTCAGGGCAAGCAGTTTTGGCGGGCATCCATATTATTCAAAGATTCATCACAGTTCATTGTGGCTGACAGAGTCAAATGCTTTGGTGAAGTCAACAAAGACAGCATAGAGTGGCATGTTTTGCTCAATTGCCTTTTCCCGGAGTTGATGAAATAGGAAGATTGCATCAATGCTGCTGCAATCGCTGAAAAAGCTACACTGGTTCTTGAGCAGCACAGTTTTAGAAATTTAGACATTCATCAACTGTTTGAACATCACCTCAGTTTCAGATACCATGGGTCACTTAGAAATCAATGCATGGTTTTTTGTGTAGGGGTGGCTGTCACATCAACTCCAGTACTGTGATACAACTAGATCATTTGTTTGTGTGCATTAGCACACACCCTCAGTAAATAATAGACACACCTGATGTCAATAATACAAATATTGTTCAAATTCTCAAATGAAGCGGTGCTTAACAAACAGCACTACCAGAGTAGTTGCAGAAGATATATTGCAGTGATAGCAAATTGGTTTGCGCTTTTAACTTATAATGGTGTGTGCTCAGAGTTGCAGCATGAATACGGCCGTGATAATTATGATGATGATATAATTGTAATTTTAATTTTTTTTTTAATATTATCAAACTGAAGTCCTTTGAAACAAATCGTATTTTGAATGTCCCATATTTTCCTATTTTAACAGTATAAAAAATTCCCAGATGTCGGTAAAACAAGGTTTCAAATAGACCTTCATTTGAACTTAATTTCAGGTCAATCGTACAAATGGTTCTGAAGATATGGCCAAAATGGTAATTTTCCATACAAAACGCCAGCTTAACTGACTCATTTGTTATAGTATGAGCAGGATGTAGAGAACTTCATGAGAAAAACGTCCTGAGTAGAATCTGAGACTACGAGTGAAAGTAGACTCCTTGCTGAAGTTTGCAATTTGGGTAGCTATTCATAAAGAATAAACGCATAATTCTTTCATAAGGTAAGCAGGTAGGGCACTTAAACATAATAGTGATTGTAGTATGCTTTGTTTAAGAACACATCGGTCACCCACACATTCTTGTAAACTTAAAATGGATGTTGCGAAAATCAACGTGAATCACTTTCTTTTCTCATCAAAGCAGAGCACCCTCATACCATAAGCTAAAACCACCCTTTCAGTAAGCAAATTGGAGGTACACTTTCGTAAAATACCAAAATCGCACTTCCATGAATTATGCTGCAAGACATTGAGAGCTAGATGAATTGTGTTGCGCACACAGCGTAAATGGCCTACGAGTGTCATTTAAATATCCTCGTTCGTTAAACCTCTATTTTTATTTCGGCAGTATTTGGGCGTGTCCCAAGCAGCTAATTTGGCTACTGTCCAAATTGTATATTCAAATTGTATTCCGCTTGTATAAGCAATGGAACCAGAGCAGGCTGATTCAGGAACAATCTCTGCGAACAGGCGTACCCACCAGGCAGTAGAAATAGTTCGCAATGTAGCCTACGTAATCCAGTTGCACAAAATAATGCCTGTACCGTAAAGGTGGCACCCACGGCTTCGCCATCTTTTCCTTAAATGGGTTAAATTCTGAGTGTTTTGTCATTATTTTGAGGACGGCTCGACTGCATGCGTCATCGCCGCTGAACCATTTTTGGCATCAGAACTTACCAGTCGACAAACTGGAAGACTGTTCGTGTCATACAAAATAGGCTACTCGTTCCTAACATCTCGTGGAAAGTTAAATGTGATCAACCATTGGGAGACGTTACAACGTTACGCCCAGTAGCATGTTTTTCGATGAAAGCCTGAAGTGGGTGAGACTCCATTCCAATGTTTCGCCTACTCGCAAAGTAATCCGTTGACAAAAGAGGCTCCGAAGTGCAACTACCCGCCGCTGAATAATAAATAATTCAAGACGAGAGAGAACCCGTTTTAACAGTGATTCTATCACTGCGAAGTCTAGAACGATGCACTCGGGGGCACAGGAAAAAGCGGGGACACCGAGAACACGGACTCTCTCTCGGGGGATGAGTGAAGATGAGTCCCTTCGGCACTTTATCAAAGAGGTAAAAGGCGATCTTCGCATTCTGTGCAAGACGTAATTATTGTTTTATCTGATTATCACCTCTAGTGTTCATTCTGTAACGTCGCCAAATCCAAAACATATTTCAGAATAGTCTGAAAATAGCCTAGTTCGTGTTGTCGGTTAATTGCTGTTGCTTAGTAATTCATGCTCGCACCATTTCGCATTTCAGTTTGTTATTATTACATGTAGCATGGTGATTAGACTAGGCTATTTGCAGAACGATAGACTTGAATACTTTCAAACGTAAAATAATTTGACAGAAATTCAGATTAGTCATCGACATTGCTTCAGTGCCTGGAAATGTATTCCTCTGTGATGAATAAACAAAGTCGTGCAAATATTGGTTTTATATGCTACCTCTTGACTTTAGAAGACAAGAACGTGAACTGGCGAAACAAATTTGAGAAATGTTTATTTAGTTCGCGCTAAATTGAAGTTACTAATCGCGAAGACGTCTCGTTGATTTTTATTTTTCCTTCAACACGATTTCAGCCGCCGTGTAGACACTGGAAGTGCTTACTTCACGAGCCTAAGTGAAGGGCTTTACCTGAAAATCACTTCACGATTCGCCTCCGAAGTTGGAAACGTTATGCAGAAAAAGTTGGTTTGTTGAACTTCGGACAGACTTGGGCACCTTCTCGGCACTCTAGCCCTCTGGAGTGTGTTTATTAATTTGTCTGTTTCTCTGAAATTTCCGTTTGCCAAGGCCATTCGTAGCCTACATTGTTGAGGCCAGAGCAATTGCCGTAGATGTACCTATTTAGCCGTTTGTCGTGCGTACTTGTCTGGTCATGTTACTGACATTGAGTGGATGCGCTGTGACGGGACTGAATGTCAGGACATGATTGAAAGCTGTGAAGGTATGAAAAGGTAACAGAAGTTAAGCCTACACTATGCGTTTCTCTCGTTGTTCTGCATGCATAAGGCTACTGTTTACTGGTACATGTAAATAAATTCCTGAATGTGGAGCTTGGAAATGTAACAATTTAATCCTCGAAAAGGGGTTTTAAACAATCCTGGGCCGGGAAATTAGTTATTCTTAAACTGGTTCCACCAGTCATATTCCCAGCTACAAAATTCGTCCATGGGATAAAGCCATGAGAAATATGACTGGCTTGTTCAAACAGACCAGCGTTTCATTAATTTTACTCGACATTTATTGAGGTATGGTATAGCACTAATCTTCCCGACAAATTATTCGTTGATGTGTCAAATGGCAGAATGAACGGTCGACTTGAGTTAACTCTCATGGAACTGAAATGGAAAAGAATGAAGGAACGAGAGCATTTGTTTCACTCCTTTTACTATGAGGAAAGGCCATTGTGAATTGAATGTCCTCTTCTGATAGAATTTACAACTCTGGACGGCTGAGTTCTCCGAACGAGCAAATTCATTGAATTTTCTGACATAAAAACTAATCCGGTGTACGTTTGACCAAACAAGTATCCTGCTAATTACATTACCAAAATGTGCCGTTTTTTTCTCGAAAATTGCCCTTTTATTGAGGTCCAAGCGGAGCCATGGCAGCTGGTTTTGCCAAACCCAAACAATTTGCACAGCATGTTGCAGTGTTTATCGCCATGGCCCTCGTGTCTATGTATGGAATTATGCTTTATTTTCAGCCGTCTTAAACCCATCATAAAACTCATTATAAAAAAACAGAAAGCAATTCTCAGTATATTTTGATAAAATAGTGATGATTTCATGAAATGAAATCGGCGCATTCCCTGTTCACAAAATCCACCCATGCCTTTTGAATTTTTTTTTTTTGTTGGAAATTTATGGACCATGATGCCTCTGCTTGCATCAGCCTTATTGTTGCAGCCCTAAAACAAGGCAGATATTTGGCATTTTCCCAAGGGAATAATTCACAATTACGAATCACTGAGCCCAATGACATTGACAATGTGTTCTCTGCCGCTGGCTAGATGCCTCCTGTGACATCATCGTCGCAAAGATAGCCAAAGATAAATTTTTTCTGAGATTATTGCGATTTGCTGTGATTAGAATGCGTATAAATTTATAATGGCGGAGTACAATTTGAAATGACCATTGCACATAGGATGTATTTTTAATTTAGATTCTGTGGTCCCAATCTTATTTTTGGATGAACAAGCATTTTAATATATTCCCACTGCCCACCATGTGCAAACCTCTCCCTTAAGTGGTAATCCATTAGAGTACTGTCATTTTTCCATAGATCTTTCAAAGTCTGACCATTTCTTTCCAAAGATATTTTCCAAACTACTCCCACATCAGTGCTCTAACATCTCCTTTTAGGATTGGTTGCATGTGGAAAGCTGGATGACGGGTAGATAGTGCAGTAGTGGGACATAAAAGCTGCGTTTCTGCATTTCTATATCTGTTCCTTGCATCAGGCTGAGGGATCAGCCAAGCGCCTGACCCGCGCGGACAGCAGAGTCGGCTCCCTGAAGAAGCCACTTCAAGGTGAAAATCAGGTGAGACAATAAAGACCTCGTTTCTTGTTATTTGGAAATGCCAACATACAGTACTTTTTAAAAATGCTTTTTTTGTTTTATTTCAACACGGATACATGCTTCAGCCATAGGCTGTTCTTCAGCATGTCTGTGCATTGTCAAGAAAAACCAACCCTGCAACAAATGAATACAAGAAAATAGATCATCGACAAAACAAGTATCACAAAAAAAACAAGGAATAAAACATATGCATTGATTAGTTCAGTACAAAGTAAGAACTAAATGCAAGAACATAAATCATTAACAAGACAAGGATACACAAATAAAGCCAACTGAGGAATTAAAAAATCAAATTCACCAATTTAACTCATTACAAAGCAAAAAAAAATAAAATAAAATGTGCCAATATCATTCCCTCCTACCCACGTAAGATCAATATTTGTACAAATATGAGGGCTCTGCAGCATCTAGGATCAGTCATGTCGGGGACATTTCATCTTATTTTCTCTGCAATACTGTGAATGTGAATTGATCTTGGTGTGAAAGAAGTCATGAGATATTTGAATCCCTCACGGATAACTTTCAATTTTATGCTGCTAGATACTCTGGAGGATGCTATAATTGCCTGGAAAACTGATCAGTTTTGTCATCAGCTATTTTTAAATTAAAAACTAGTATAAAGCCATTATTATGATATGCTATAACAATGCATGCCAGTTCTTGTTTTCCACAGTAAATTAGGAATTTACTGGTTAATTATACGTTTTTAGCCATAGTAAAAAAGAAACTTGGATTAAAGAGATATGATGTGCTTTTTACCTGAAAAATATCTTCAATTCATGGATTAAAAGTTTAATAAGAAGGTCGTGGGGTTCAGTTAGGGCATGCAGCAGAGGATGTTTATTGGAAACCTCTTCGGAAAAAGTTCTGTTCTTAAATCACATGACTTCTTTGACCAATAGGTGCACTTTTAACGCCCCAACCCCCAGTGATGCTGTCTTCTGTTGTCCTTGCTGTGTAGTGCACTGAAGCTTCCATACATTTGCATCAAATTCCAGCCAGTGCTGACCATAGTCCTGCATCTCAGGACTCCAAAAATATTGACCTGGGAGGAACACTTGTAGAACCTGTCTGACAAATTGAAGTAGGCTAAAAGATCTCAAAAAGCAACACAAAAGCAAAATATTCCTTTGTTTAAATCTCTGATTTTGTCACTCTATGCAATGTAACCTTACCAACTGGGATATTATGGAACTTTTCAAAGTACTGGGCAAGTGCAGTAATCATGGCACAGCCCCTTTTAACTGAGTGAACTGGGCAAAAGGTAGTAATTTCTTATTTTAAAACAGGATTCAGCTTACTGATTGTGCTACACATATGAATTACGGGTCAAGGGTTCCTGATGGAACAGTAGCCATTATTTTTTTATGCACGTTTAAAATTTTGTGAACCAGAGAGGGAGAAATTTGATGAAGGGAAGATTTTCTGTTCACAGCAGAATTAGAAGGTCTGTGCCAAGCAGGTTTTCTACCCCAGTGATGAAGGCAATGCTGCAGGGAATGGAATATCACTGCAAATTTCCAGCAGTCAGGAATTCCAGATTCTCAGTTGCACCCACTTTTAAGAGGCAACATCAACTAGATTCTAGTGCAATCTTGAACTTCTCAAATTGCTGTCTGCATTAGTTATCACTGCTTTTTACACATTGCCTGCACAGTGCCCTTAAAATTCATATGTGTAGCACAATCACCAAGCTGAATCCTGTTTTAAATGGGAAATTAATACCTTTTGCCCAGTTCACACAGTTAAAGGGGCTGTGTCATGATTACTGCACTTGCCCAGAACTTTGAAAACTGTTCAGATTAACAAGAAATCAAACAAAGTGAATCCACTCGACTGAATCAGAATCTGATTCCATAGTCGCAAATCCATCACATTGTTACTCAGGCATTATACTTTTTTTATTAAGGACCTGCTATGGAAATTGGAGGATTCCAAGCACTATTTTAGCTGAAGGAAATGATGGACATAAGCTGGTTTGCCAGTCACCCATAAACAATATACAACCCTAATTCAGAAATAGTTAGGACAAAGTGTAAATTGTGAATAAATTCAGAACGCAATGACTTTCAAATCACACCAGCCAGTATTTTATTCAAAATAGACTAGAGATAACATGGCAAATCTTGAAACTGAGAAATTTTACAATTTTATCCACGAAATGAGCTCATTTCAAATTTGATGGCTGCTACAGGTCTCAAAAAAGTTGGGACAGGGGCCTGTTTACCATGGTGTAGCATCCCCTCTTCTTTTTAACACAGAGTGGAGGCGTCTGGGCATTGAGGAGACAAGTTTCCTGAGTTTAGCCATTGGAATTTGATCCCACTCTTGTTTAATACAGGCTTCCAGCTGCTGGAGAGTTTTGGGTCTCCTTTGACAGACTTTTTGTTTAATTTTGCATCAAATGTTCTCAATCGGTGAAAGATCAGGACTGCAGGCAGGTCAGTTAAGCACACGGACTCTTCTACTACAAAGCCATGCTGTAATAGCTGCAATATGTGGTTTTGCATTGTCCTGCTGAAATACACATGGCCTTCCCTGGAATAGATGTCGGCTGGAGGGGAGCATATGTCGCTCTAAAACCTTTATATACCTTTCAGCATTCATGGTGTTTTTTGAAACATGCAAGTGTCCCACACCATATGCAGTAATGCATACCTGTACCTTCAGATATGCTAGCTTTTGAACTGAACCCTGATTACAGGAAGGGTGGTCTTTCTCATCTTTTGCCCTGAGGACACGACGCCAATGATTTCCAACAAGAATGTCAAATTTGGACTCGTCTGATCACAGGACACTTTGCCACTTTGCTACAGTCCATTTTAAATGAGCCTTGGCCCACAGAACATGACGGCGCTTCTGTTTCATGCTGAACAATGGCATCCTTTTTGCATGATAGAGTTTTGGGTGGCATCTGTGGATGGCACGGTGGACTTTGTTTACAGATAGTGGTTTCTTGAAGTATTCTTGGGCCCATTTAGTAATGTCAATGACAGAATCATGCCGGTGAGTGATGCAGTGGTGTCTGAGGGCCGGAAGATCATGGGCATCCAATAAAGGTCTTCAGTCTTGTCTCTTGCGCACAGAGATTTTTCCAGTTTTTAAGAATCTTTTGATGATGTTATGCACTGTCAATGATGAGACCTTCAAAGCCTTTGCAATTGGACATTAAGGAATATTGTTTTTAAAGTATTACAAAACATTTTTACGCAAGCCTTCACAGGTTGGGAGCCTCTGGCCATCTTTACTTCTGAGGGACTCAGCCTCTCTAAGAGATCCCTTTTATAGCCAATCATGTTACACAACTGATGCCAGTTAACTTAATTACATTCTGAATGTTCTCTTACATATTAATTGCTTTTTCAGCCCTTTTTTCCTGTGTCCCAACTTCTTTGAGAACTGTCCCAGCCAGAAAATTTGAAATAAGCTCATTTTGTAGATAAATATTTAAAATGTCTCAGTTTTAGCATTTGAAATGTTATCTTTGTTCTATTGCACTGCAAAAATGATAAGATAAAAATACTAGGTAAGATGAATTTACTTATTTTAAGACTTAAATCACTTATTTCGTTGACCATTTTTCTTAGTAAGAGGAAACAAATGTCTTGCTTTGAGGCAATTTTTAGTAGCTTGTCCATGGGGTAAGTAAATTTCACTTGTCAAGTCAAATAGTAACTTGTTTTAAGTAAATTTCACTTGTCAAGTCAAATAGTAACTTGTTTGAAGTTTTTTTTTCTTAAAACAAGTTACTATTTGACTACTATTTTTATCTTATCATTTTTTGCAGTGTGTAAATAACACATTGGCTCATGTGATCTGAAAGTCCTTGCATTTTTATTTTATTCACAATTTACACCTTGTCGCAACTGTTTTAGAATTGGGGTTGTACAAGAAGAATTGAAAGTTCTTAGCATGCGCAGTAATCATCACACAGTTGATTTAGGTTTCTTATACCCCAAAAATGTTTGAAAATTCTTGAAAGCTTCTCTTCTTGAATTTAAAAGATGAAGATGTAAGCAAAATGCACATCAATTTACACGAGACAAGCGGAATTTTAACTTATGACATTCAACATTTGTAGATTGCACATTCCTGGAATATCATCTCTGGAATATTTTTTGAAAGTGCGATATGGGGTGAGGTTAGAGAGAATTTTGTTCAAAAAAGAAAGCATGGGGTGTTTGTGAAAGAAATTGCTAGGTTTAAAGGATCCATCAACACATTTTTCCCAGTTATTGCATGGATACATTATTCATCCCTCAATCTGACAAAATCCGCAATGGTTTGGAATCAAAGCAGTTTCCTTCCTGCCTTTTTTCCTCATCGGGAGGCTTTCAACTCGGAGGCATGAAAACGGGAGAGTTCAGTTTGGGCGAGCTGATGACGTGTACTCGCGCGGAGGGAGAGTTGAGGTGTGGCCTGGGAGCAGCGAAACCATGCCCACTGTTTTCTGCAAACATGCCCAAGAAAAATGTCAGAGACAAGCTATTGGTTCTGGTGCACACGGATGTTCTGCTGTTGGCTGCCAGAATCCATATAAAAATGTTTTTAACATTCCATCTAGCGATGAATCGCAGAGGAACAAGCATTTATTTTTGCTGATAATGTTCCTGCCGCCCCTGCCACAAACCTGTTCATGCGTGCTCATTTCACGTCGGACTCTTTTTCCAGCTAAGGCCAGTACAAAACTGGCTTAGCTAAAAAACCTGCGCCTCCAGGTATTGTTCCAACACTACGGAACCCACCACTTTAATATTGTCTGTAAATGTCAACTTTCACATTAGCTGACAACTTTGTTCCCCCAACTCCAATGTTATCAATACATTACCGTGGGGTATTGGATGGTGTGCGGTGTTGTTCAAAAGAAACTTTGCTGTTATACCCAATATGTGACCCTCACAGCCCGAGGGCTCGCCTGACATGCCGTATTTCCGTACCTGTAGTGGGCTCACTTTCAGCAACCGTGGAGATACACATATCATATGAAACAAGACAATCCATGGAATCTATAGATGCCAAAAAGGCTACGATGTGATGCCGGTAAGCAGGCGAAATCACGCTCCAAACGTGTGCTAAATTTCCGCTAGCAAAAAGCTAACGTTAGCTAGCGAAGTTAATTTAGGCCAGCATTAACTGTGCGCATTCTGTTAATTTGTTGATGGATGGCTTTATATTATTGTCTATATATGCTGTTCAAACCCAGCGTGTTACTCTTGATTATATGGAACTTTGATGTACTAATGTTAGGTTGCATGTGACATTTATATTCTCCCTGTTCTTTGGCAATATGGCTAGTAAATCTCACGCAGGTGTCAGAGCATCGCACTCAGACAGCAGGAGCACATCTAAGCCACCTAGAATGGTCGATAGATTCAGCTACGGTGAGGTCACATGTTGTGTTACTATGCACGCGTTGCTATGGTTACACTTACAAGCCACTCCTCCCTCTTCCCTCGCACCACCCCCTCCGCCCAGCCATGCCTCCATCTTACAGCTGAGTAAAAATCTCAAAATTTTCTTGAGAGAGCAAGATTGGCTTGATTAAAAAGGGCAAAATAAATATAAATGTTGTGTAATTTTTGCAAATTACCGCAAAACATTATGTTTTAGACCCAAATCGCTTATTTTTAACGGGTGTAAATGCCAGGTAATGGATCCTTTAAGATGATTCAACCGTGATCTAGTTAAACATATGTCGTAATTTAAGCGTTTTCAAACTGCCCGTACGTCTGTACTGTTAACCTCACATGAGAAATGCATCTCAACAAAAAGAATGCGTCTCATTTCCCACTTTCACCCTGGACACAATAATTGCAAGAGTATTTCTATGTATTGCTTTTCTTTTCTGATAATCACAAATTTGTAGCTTAGTGCTTTTACCAGGTCACTGTGGATTTATAGGTTGCCTACAACATGCATGGAAAAAATTGTCGCGATTCTGTCTGAAGTTAATGGTTTTGTAGTTTTTAAACATGCAAGATCAAAATAGTGGATTTAACACAAGGAAGTTGAGAGCGTTTCGATCTGCTCAGTTTTGACAGCCCATTGTTGGGCCTGCACTGTTTTGATCAAACTGCTTCTGGAAAAGGTAAGTAGGTAAAATGCGTTATTGTGTGATTGCGTAAAAATAAACTGTAGCAACTTCTTTGAACTCTCATTTCTGTTTGTATTCAATGCTTTTAATCTTTTTTTACCTCCACCAAGGAAGTAATGCTTTTGCTTCTATTTGTTTATTTTATTTGTCTGTCTGTTAGCAGGATATCTCAAAAACGGTTGCATAGATTTGAACCAATCTTTGCAGGATGTTGGAGTAGCACGAGGAACAAGTGATTAAATTTTGGAATATCTAGGCCCAAGTATAGCTTAGATGTAGGTCTAAGTTCAAATCCAGCTATGCTGGCGGAGGTATGGGCTCTAATGAGTCTAGGTCAAGTTGTGTTTTTTTTTTTTTGCTCAGGTTAAACTCAAGTTATGAGCATTTATTTGGCTTATTTATTTATATTTCAAATTTGGCTAGCAATGTGCAACATGTCTCTGAATCTCTATTTTCTTAAAAGCAGCATTACAGGAAGGATACTGCAAAATTATGGATCCTTCTTAAACTTAAAATGGTTCAACTTTGCCCAAATGTTTAGTTAGTTCTGGGGTATCAGAGGGTGTCATCTGTTTGCCCAAGCGAACCCCCCCCCTCATCCCCCCCCTTTTTTTTAATAAAAAATAGATGTTCTAAATTTTTACCAGCAGTATTCTGTTGAGTGTTTATAAATTTGCCCATTTTTTTATAATTTTCCAGTTCTTTCTCAGAGGGCGTAATTTTCTTTCACCTTTTTGGTTTCCATAGTATCTGAAAAGATCAGCACAGTTGTGTGCAGAAGTCTGACATAACTGAAGTTCTTAAACCTGCAAAAAAAAAAGACTAAGTTCTGCCTGCCCCAAATGGGTGTGGTAATTGTGCAACACATCTCAAGCATGCCAGATACATTAGCTGACTGAGTGTGTCAGTCTTATGTGAAATGTTCATAGTGGATGAATTGTTTTGGGGAAGAAGTACCCATGCCGATAAATGACCTCGTTTCTTTGGACCGTAAACAATCGTGTCAAACTCCTGTCCAGTTGGGCTGCAGTGGTGACAGGTTTTCAATTTGTTTTGGCTTTAATGATTAAATTATTGATTGGCTGAAAGAAAGCATTAACCCTCTACTCAAGGCCTCATGGCTCCTGATTCAAAGAAAATGACACATGCATCCAGACATGGCGGCCCTTGGAGACTAGTGCTCAAGGCGTCTGATCTCATGGTTTAAGCCAGAGTTGTGTGTGATCCCGAATGAAAGTTTTCCTAAATGTGATGAGAGGGTAACTTCTGGCTGGAGTAACTCGAATCCTGATTTACTGTTTTCTTTTGTAGACCGAAGAGGACTTGATCACAAGCTGCCCAGAAATGGTAATTATTGAGAGTCAAAGAATAACACAGTTTTTTCTCTAATCTCTTTTTCTACCATGATGACTGCTATTGGTGATCATTTTCACACAACTTTTTCTGTGGTTTTGATCTTCCCAAGAATGGCTCAACTCTTAACTTGCATTCGAGCCAAGTGGAACCGTACAAACGTACCTTAAAATGCCTTCTAAAATAGTTTCTGTCAAATAAAAACTAATTAAGCACATAGAAAAGCTTTAAGGCAGGTAATTTTCTTAGGTACTCTACAAAAGTACATTGGTATATAAAATGCTGAGATACAAAATTTCAATGCTCATTTGCATCTTGGAAACAGTCTGTTACTTGTGCCACAGCTGGCTGCAATCATGTGCTAGAAGGAAGCAGTGGGGCGTGTTAGAGTGCAGTGCAGTTACTGCATTAACCTCCCTGAAGGCTTTTTGCACGCCTGCCTGTCTTAATTCTCACTTTGGACAACGTGTGCTGCTTCTGCTGAAGGTAATTGGTTTGTCCCCTGGAACGCTGAATGCGTGCTAATGCACTGATGGAGTGTTACATAAATGAATGTGCTCGTCAGGCTCTGTGATTGTCATTTTATGGGCATTACTAGGCTTGTTTGTGTGGCTGCATTGGACTGCATTGCAAAGCAGAGTGGAATGTTTTGCCAGACTGAACCTCTGCAGGGAAATGAATGAGAGTGAATTATCATTGCTAATCAGCATAGCAGATGTAGTTCAGAAAAAATTGGAATAAGCTATTTTCCCATCGCTGAAGTATACCTGATATTAAGCTGATTCCTTTTGGAACAAGACATTGGATGAAGTCTGATCTTGAGGCATTGGATTCACAAAAAATCCTAAGCCTGATTTAAAAAAAAAAAAAAAAAAAAACTCCTAGCTGGCCTAACTCCAAATTCTAAAAAAAAAAAAAAAAAAAAAAAAAGGGCTTTTCACTCCTAAATTTGGAACCTTAGTCGTCTCCCCCCCCCGCCCCCCGAGAGGAGCTCATAAAGACTTTTATTGCGAAAAGTCGCTCCAAAGTGTCAGTTGCTAACTTAGGGATTATACCTGATGCTTGTTTGGCCTATTTCCGCTCTGCTGTGGGTTTTCTCCATGCTGTGTGGTCCTACAACACCCAAAGATTGCATTTCACTGTGCTGCACCACCAAACAGCTGGAGTAGCGAGACTGATGAGATCACAAGGTAATTGCAGAATCTTGTGAGATTACACGTTGTATGGGATATTAAACGCAACAACAAATTGACAAAAGGTTTGTGCTTCCAGCCAACTGAGCAGAAGGGTTGACTTGCTTGGATCTGTCTCTTTTTAAAGATTTTTGTGCTTATATTATGGATATGTAGCTTATTTAGAAACAAATGCTCACAGTTCATTTCCTGTTTACTACCTCAGCCAAGGAAGTAATGTTTTTGGGAGCATTGATTTGTCTGTCTGTCTATGTATAAGATAACTCACAAAGTGAACGGATATCTCTGAAATTTTGTGAGTGAGTTGCTATTACATCAGAGATGGACCCTATTGATTTTGACAGCTATTGGTCAAATGAAATGCCCACCACAGCAACCATCTCAAAATCCTATGTGGCAGATACAGTGGATCTTACACGAATGAGCATGTCATATGAAAGTTATGAAAAAAGTTGAGTAAATTTTGCATTAGTTGTGAACAGCAAACCCAAAATTTAATATACAAATTTCATAACTTTTTCATGACAGGACCATGAGTGTAAGATTCTGTTTATCACATAACTATAGTGCGTAATTTAATGGAAAGCAAATGTAATTTCCATTAGCTCCCACTGTATGTTAGTACTGTGCAAGCTACAACCCCAATTCTGAAATGGTTGGGACAAAGTGTAAATTGTGAATAAAATCAAATCGCAATCACTTTCAAATCACACCAGCCAGTATTTTATTCACAGTGGAACAGAGATAACATAGCAAATGTTGAAACTGAGAAATTTTACAATTTTATCCACAAAATGAGGTCATTTCAAATTTGATGGCTGCTACAGGTCTCAAAAAAGTTGGGACAGGGGCCTGTTCACCTTGGTGTAGTATCCTCCCTTCTTTTTAACACGGAGTGGAGGCGTCTGAGCATTGAGGAGACAAATTTCTTGAGTTTAGCCATTGGAATTCCAATGATCCCACTCTTGCTAACATAAACCATAACATAACATGAATGGCGAGTACAGGCCATTCAGCCGAACTACGCTCACCAGTTTCTTAATACTATTGTGAATATATCCCTTCAGATACTCGATGACTCAATGGTATCTAGCTTTAAGTCAAGCCTGCTCTTGAAAACCCCCAAGGTCTCTGCCTCAATAATATGGTCAGGCAAGCTATTCCACATTGGAATTACTCTTTGGGTAAAGAAATATTTCAGCATATCAGTGCTAAATTTACCTTTAGTCAACTTCCATTTGTGACCCCGAGTTCTACTCCCAACACTTGGTCGAAGGAATCCTATATAATTCAGTTTTTTAATGCCTTTTAACATATTTAAAGACCTCTATCAAATCACGCCTTAGTCTCCTTTTTCTATGACTAAAGAGATAAAGGATCTTTAGCCTCTTCTCATAGCTTTCATCTTTTATACCTGGAATTAGCCTAGTTGCTCTTCTCTGAACTTTCTCTAGAGCCTCTGTCTTTCCTAAACTATGGTCCCCAGAACTGTACACAATACTCCAGGTGTGGTCTGACGAATGTGTTGTACAAAAGAAGCATCACCTCCTTAGATTTGTACTCAATACTTTTGGCAATGTATCCCAGCATCCGATTGGCTTTTTTAACTGCTACGGCACAATGGCTAGAGCCTGTGAGGGTTTGGTCAACAATCACTCCCAGATCTTTCTCTTCTCGCCAACTTTCCTGAGCACTCTAGGATATAAGCCATCAGGACCCGCCGCCTCTGCCTTTAGTTTATGCAATACTTGTCTAATACTTCGTTATCCCTAACCTCAATTTCAGCTAAATAATCTTGAGCATTTAACATGCCCTCTGGTCAAATAAACATGCCCTCTAAGGTGAAATTCTCAACAATATAACTGGTTAAGGCATCCGCAATATCCTTGTTATCAAATGGCAGTGATCCATTTTTATTCTTTATGCACTTAACCTGCTCTTTAACTTTCCTTTTTCTGCAACAGTACTGAAGAAGCGCTTAGGGTTAGTTTTTGCCCCCTCTGCAATTTGTCTTTCATACAGTCTTCTAGCATTCCTCAGCTCTTTTTTGACCACCGCCCGCATTTTACAGTATTCAGCCTTGGTGTTCTCATTGTTATCCTTTATGTTCATCTTATGAAGATTCCTCTTTTCCCTCAAAATCCTACGAATACTTTTGGTCATCCACTGAGGGTTCTGCTTTTTCAGCTTACTTTTGGACACCTTTGGAATGAATTTGCATTGTGATTCAAGTAAAAACCCCTTAAATCTTTCCCACATCTCATTTACAGACTCACAGTCCAGGAGTGTCTCCCATTTTATTTCACTTAAGTATGAGCGCATCCTATCAAAGTTTGCTTGCCTAAAATTAAAAATTTTGTTTTAGAATACACCTTTTTAAAGGGGACCTAATATGCTGATCTTTCTTCTAATACATATTAGTAATGTTGTGATATTTGCTGACCGTGCTCAACCTCTGAAAAGTTTCTAAACATAAGATACAGGGATTTTGCCGTAATCCAAGAACGTGATTTTGTGAGCATGATTTCCTCTCTAAATAGCCCCTCCCGAGATCTTCACGAGATCTGGGTAAAACCTGACGTCAGGTTGTGCCGTCCAATTAGTACAGACCTAGCCAGAGCCAACCACTGCGCTGGACCTGCTTGCACCAGAAACTATTCTAGCGGGCACTAACAACGGCAGATCATGCTATGCCTTAGTTGCGTTGACACTTCTGGAAATACAAAAGAAGAACCGCAGATCATTTGAGGTTTTTTGTTAGCATCTCTCCCAAAGCTACTTGTCCGTTTACTTTTGGACGCAAAGAAAAACAAATATATTCCCAAAAGACGATGCCACCAGAAATCAGTGTGGGTAGCTTTTTTTGTTTGCTGGCAGCAAACAGCCACGGCCAAAGGGAATGTTAGCTGCTTGGGCTTAGCATTTCACCAAAGACAGCTTTGTCAATAAAGGATAATTCAACTCAGGACAAGCGTTTTCAGCTGCTTCTCAAACCTGAAGCAGCTGCATCGATCAATCGCTCAGAGCCACAAGCTGTAAGTAACCATATAACAGCAAATAATGTAAGAGAAGCTAACGTGTTACGGGTGGCTAGCAGGACTGCAAGCGATAGTTAGCACTAACAACTGGCCTCAAACGCAGGCTTTGTAAAATATCTGAAGATAAAGCCTGTATCGGTCGCGACTGTCCGTGACTCACAGACACAGAAGCTGTAAGTTGCTTTTACTGCATAAGCCAACCTGACGTGATAATCACTTGATTGTGGCTGTAGCACAGCGGCTAACGTAACAAAGTTACTGTTGCTAATGTTTGTGTCCTAAATATGCAAGAGTGATACCAGGGGAAACTCTACAGAAGGTGTGTGAACATAAACCTCAATTTGAAGCTAACTTTTAATACTTGTTTGTAATTTGGATGCTTGGCACAACTGTTCACAGTAACAGAAATTGCTGTCTGTAAAACCGGTATTCCAAGGGTTTGTCTCTGTGGTTATGACCGCTTGGTTACCAGCTACTGCATGTTAGTTTGTGTCGTGCTAATTAAAAATTCTCCTGGTTAACTTGTATGCAGTAATTCTGATCGGTATGCTTGTGTTACTTTGGTAAGCATCAATGTGGCAATTTCATCATAACGTTCCCCGATTGTTGCCACAACAGTTAGTGATCGCTTCACTTCTCCATGACCGGGATCAACCGAATACATCACAAATGTCTGAGAAAGCTCTCTGGTGCTACCATGAAAGCAATGCGAAACGCAGAAGCTCTACCGGTTTACAAATGATTTCTCCTTGCTAACAGAACTTACGGTCTGCAAAACCTGTTTTATATTCATAACATAACCGAGCTCTCTCTAGCTGTCGCACTGTCTATAAAGCTGCTTTCACATCAGACACAAAACAAATTTTTCGCAGGACAGATTAGCCTACATTCAAAGTCAATGCAAAGATGCAAATACACGTCAAGCCACTTTCACACCGGACGCAAACAAATTTTTCGCGCGACAGATTACATTCAAAGTCATGACCGATTATCAGCTATTGCATGTTAGTTCGAGTGCTCTGCTTATTAAAAGCATTATCGCGTGTTCCTGGTTAACTTATTTGCAGCAATTCTGATCGGTATGCTTGTGTTACTTTGGTAAGCATCAATGTGACCGTTTCATCATATCGTTGCCTGATTGTAGCCACTACAGTTGAATCTAAATGGAGAGGTGCGGTATGTGTCTGCCAAGTTGGGCTGCATTTAGACCAGCCGAAGATTTTGCAAAGCTTGGGTGCATTTTTGGGTGCTTGGGAAACAATCGCTTTACTTATCCATGACCGGGGTAAGGCTGATACATCTCCAATGTCTGGGCAAGCTCTAGAATGCTACTGGTAAAAGCAATAGGGAAGCGCACAGGCTATAACGTGTATAACAAACGATTTATTGCCATTGATTAAATATTAAATTCTTTCCTGTAGAGGTGATCGATTCACTAGCTCCACATAAGCAACGGTTCACGCAGACGGAACTTACGGACTGTAAAACCTGTATTATGTTCATTACATATCCGGAGCTCTAGCTCTCGCACACTATCCATAACTCGACCATTTTCCACGAGGAAAAGCTGGTCATTGTGAAGCAATAGGTAAACCATTACCACGGGCAATTTCCGAAAAGGCCGTTTAGCTTGGAGCTTTCACCCCTCTGTCACATACCAGCGCAGAAGCTGTTCTTTTCTCCATGCTAACAACACACCACACTTATGCACACGAACCAGCAGGTCCTAATACACACCAAAGCAGTCCATAAGCTGTTGGTCCACTTTTAGCTGCTCCTCACTGTCCATGTTTCCCTCTAAACCCAGACCTACCAGATTTCTATGGTCTCCGGTCTACACTAGGGCATGTCGACCCGTTCTACAAATGTGTCTGTATGTTGTGGATTCTAGCTTTCCCTTGCATCCTAGCTAGTAGAAGAACCGCTGTACTCACCGGTAGAAAACTGTAGCCGATAGCGAAGTTGAGCTTGCGCTGCCAGATTTTCACACTACTTCCTCCACTTTCGCCACTGCGTTTATTAGAACAAGTTCATTTCATTAGATCTATATTCAAGTATAACATTAGATAGCAGAATTTGCCTGCCACTTCGTTATCAGATGGCAGCCGTGTCTCTCGTTTCATTCTGGGGAAGCAGACTGCGTTCTGCAGCCTCTGCAGCCTCTTCCGGCCCAACGCCCTCTTCCCGCTGTCCACAGAGCTGGCCAGTCAGAAGAAAGTGGGCACACAGGGAGTGGGGGCCATCGTGGAAGAGCCACCCCAATGAGGCGTTTCAGGCAGAGACTACAATGAACTACAAATGGGGTTTTTTGAGGATGGCAGTATGAGGGAAATAAAAAAATTGCAAATTAGGTCCCCTTTAACTTCCCATGAAACATCAAAATTAACAGCAGAGTGATCACTTGTCCCAAGTGGCTCCAGAACCTCAACATTGCCAATTCCATCTGGGTCATTACAGAGCACTAAGTCTAAAATTGCCTTCTCTCTTGTAGGTTTATTAACATACTGCACCAAAAAATTATCATTTATAACATCTAGAAATTCTCCCTCCCCCTACCCTGTCCTTTCACCATTTCCCAGTCGATACCAGGAGAATTTAAGTCTCCCATAATAATAGTCCCTCCACCTCTACAAGCTTGCGTACTCCTCTTTAAAAGCATTTCATTGACTGTACTGTCCAAAGCTGATGGTCGATGGCATACTCCTATGTTTAAACCTGTTTTGTGTTTGCCAGTGAGCCTTACCCAGATATCTTCTTGGGGCAAGGAATGTTCAATTTCGGGAATTTCCTGTACATTTATGTTTTGTTGTTCAATACAGGCTTCCAGCTGCTGAAGAGTTTTGGGTCTGCTTTGACAGACACTTCGTTTCATAATGCGCCAAATGTTCTCAATCGATAGAAGATCAGGACTGCAGGCAGGCCAGTTCAGCACATGGACTCTTCTACTACTAAGCCATGCTGTTGTAATAGCTGCTGTATGTAGTTTTGCATTGTCCAGCTGAAATACACAAGACCTTCCCTGGAATGGATGTCGGCTGGAGGGGAGCATATGTTGCTCTAAAACCTGTATATACCTTTCAGCATTCATGGTGCTTTTTGAAACATGCAAGTGTCCCATACCATATGCACTAATGCATCCCCATACTATCAGAGATGCTGGCTCTTGAACAGAACGATGATAACGGGAGGGGTGATCTTTCTCTTCTTTAGCCCTGAGGACATGAAACCCATGATTTCCAACTAGAATGTCAAATTTGGACTCATCTGAACACAGGACACTTTGCCGCTTTGCTACAGCCCATTTTATTTGAGGTTTGGCCCACATAACATGGCAGTGCTTTTGGATCTTGTTCAACAATGGCTTCCTTTCTGCATGAAAGAGTTTTGGGTGGCATCTGTGGATGGCACGGTGAACTGTGTTTACTGACAGTGGTTTCTTGAAGTATTCCTGGGCCCATTTAGTAATGTCAATGACAGAATCATGCCGGTGAGTGATGCAGTGGCGTCTGAGGGCCCAAAGGTCACGGGCATCCAGTAAAGATCTTTGGCCTTACGCACAGAGATTTTTCTAGTTTCTCTGAATCTTTTGATGATGTCATGCACTGTCAATGAAGAGACCTTCAAAGCCTTTGCAATTTGACATTGAGAAACATTGTTTTCAAAGTTTTCCACAAAATTTTTTTTTTTTTTTTTTTAATGCAAATCTTCACAGGTTGGAGAACCTCTGTCCATCTTTACTTCTGAGCCTCTCTAATACATCCCTTTTATAGCCAATCATGTTACATACCTGATGCCAGTTAACTTAAAGAGCAACTTGCAAGTTGATTTTATAACTGAATTTACACATAGTCTTGAATGACAATGTCAATTTAAAAAGAAATACAATAAAATATGTTTTGCAAGAGGCATGGGCAGAAATTGAGAAGAAAGTGTACCAATTCTAAGATAGGCTCCAAAAAAATGCCCCTTGCCCGGAGAACGCGTCATATGATATAGCGACAGGCAAACATTGGCGCCTCTGCCCAGGTTCTCACTGTGGGTTTATGTAGTCAGAGTAGCGGTAAGAGAAGAGAGAGCTTGACATGATCCTTGAATTAAAGAGAGATCGTTTGAGTTTTGACAACGGTGAATTCTTGTGTTTGTTTTGGATGTAAGAACTCAAACTTGACTGGCCGTCGGGTCCACCGATTTCCAAATCAAAAACACAGATTTCCGTGCTTGTGTACGTTTTGTCTAGGTGAAGAGAAGCAATTTCGCTGCATGCCTTACACCCAGTATCTCAGTGCACGTGACAATAAAATATCCTTGAAACAATGACTACATAAACAGCATGTTCCCATCCGAACCTGAACACAGATTAAAAATCCACTAGCAGTTTCAACAAAATTTCACGATAAACTACGGTGTGCGGAACTGCGTTACCATCACTGTTCTATATGGACTAGTTGACCATCACAGACGTAAGCTAGCCTAGCCTATTGCATTAGTTAAAAGTATGAGATCTAAAGTAAATATTTTAAGACGCAGTGTTGCTGGCTTAAATGAAGACAAATTACATGCTTGAAAAACAACAAAGTCGACGTTAATATTGCTAAAGAACATTTATTAAAGATACTGCAATGCGATAAACATGGAGACAACGTTAGCCACCATAAGCTAGCCCTTGGTCACTCAACAAGACACCTGCCCAATTCTCTACTGATTCTCTTCACACCACAGCTCTATCTCTACTCTGTCCATTGACCTTTCCCCTTACTTCTGCCTGTCCCCACTCTCGCCTCAGTGGCTCATAATTATAAGGTAGGTTTACATGCACACCATATTCCGATTTAAAGTCCATTTTCGAGTTAAGGTAATATTCTGAATAAGCTGTTTACATGTGCTGAGCGATGGGAATATTCCGTTTACGCATTTATTAGCATATCCACCACTTGGGTCCTATCTCAACATTGGGTTTTCAGCAAATATAACGCTTGAAAGTAATCGTCATGGCTTTGGTTGCCTTCAGTTAGAGCTTCAAAGCCGACATCGACTTCACTCTCTTGGCCATTGCCATCGCCAGCGGTCTCTGTCCCAGAATTTCATCCATGACCGCGGAATAAATGAAACTGCCTGGATTAGGGCCGCTAGTATTGTTTTGTTTTTGGCAGTAGCCATTTTTACGCCAGTCATGCGCTTACTGTAATTTGCTGTTCTTACGAGCTTCCATATCCGCACGCACTATAGGAGATTCAGCCTCAGGGAAAAAACTGCTTCTCAACTGGGTTGAAAACCTCCCGCATTCGCTGCAGGCCTTGTGGTTCACATTACTAGGCCGGCTAGCATGCTTGCTTACTTTAAAGGAGAAATCCGGTGTGAAATTGACTTGGGGTGCATTGAAACAAGATAACGAGTACTAACCTTTGTTGAATACCCCACCTCTTTACGCAGGCAACATTTCAAAATGTGTAGCTCTTTAGCCGAAGTTCCCAACAGGCTTATAATAGTAGTGAATCAGTTGTAGCGTTGCCATGCAAAGAAATCGCTATTTTTTTCATCATTAACAAGTCTCAAAGTAGCTCCATACTTCATCGGTAGAATTCCGAGAGCCCTGACATTTAAAACAAGGCACTGATAACTTTGAAAATGCACAGGTAGCTTATTAAAAAATACTATTTATGCAAACAGTACCTTGAGGTAGTTTCCAGTTGCCTCCATCTTGAAAGTCACAATAAGTCGTTTGACGAGCTCTAACGAATAGGAAGGATAGGGGAACAGATTGAAATCTATTCGCTCGAGCTCGTCAGTCGACTTATTGTGACTTTTCCTGTCACAGTCCAATCATTTGGCTTCAGTAGACTTAGATTATGGTGCCAAAACCGTATGGAGTAATTTCATGGACATTTTAGGCTGTTAAAGAACATTAAATCATTAAATACCCAGTCCCCATTGACTTCAGCTGTTCTGGAGAAGGCTGCTATGGATTTTCACTGGTATACATCAAGTTTGTTGTATGGATTAATCAACAGGCATGGAGATCAGTAGATAATGACTGAATTTTCATTTCAGGTTAAGCTCCATCCATCAAATTTGTTCTTTGCAGGAATGTGCTAGATTGTAGAGTCCCTCTGAAGGGTGTAATAGGCTTCCTTTACAGCTGGTTCCAGTCGAACAGGATTTGTTGACTTTTGAACAAACATGCTAGCCTGCTGGCAGGGTAGGCTTAAATTACATCAGACAAAAGCTGAGTGATTCCTAACAAATGACTGTCTATGACATGTCTGTGCTGTGCCCAGTGTGAAACTGTCATTTTTTGGGAACACTCCTTTTAAATGGGTTTGGTCAATATATTAATATGTTATATATTTTGTTGCAAAGATTTGGTCAGTATACGCTTGTGCATGAACATTTAGCCTGGACCCCTAACGCCACTGCAGTTAGGTTGTTGTCTTCCCGACCTGATGGACCAGATGTTTGCGTATTTCTAAAGTCCCCTTGTTTTGTGAAATAAGTGGAGAGAGACAAAATCATCAGAAGTTATCTTTCATTCCAGCCTTGAAT
The DNA here is from genome assembly GCA_029721435.1 of Gymnothorax reevesii. Lineage (NCBI taxonomy): Eukaryota > Metazoa > Chordata > Actinopteri > Anguilliformes > Muraenidae > Gymnothorax > Gymnothorax reevesii. The sequence goes on along the minus strand of CM056581.1, from coordinate 30,771,216 downwards.
CATGCAATAATCCAAACCCGGAGGGTAATCCTGGCCAAGAAGTACCAAATCAGCGTTCTTTACAGAGCAGTATTTATTAGGAAAAACCCACCCAACTCGGCTCCAATTGCAATGCATGGGTTGTAACCATCTTATCTCTAACGTTTTTTTACTATTTAGCTCTGTTTGTTAAACCATGGTAGCGCCCAGAAGTGTAAGTTTTAAAAAATAAAAAGAATATATACTAAAATGGACTGGAAAATTACAGTTTGAGTGGAAGAACAGTCAGATGAATCAGATACAAGAAGATGCATAAATGATTCTATTGATCATATTTTCAGTAACAACTTATGATTTTACTGAACAAATATTGATCAAAGTTATAGCAATCAAATACATCATCTGATTATGTTTTCAAATCAACTAAACAGAAGCCTGCTTACTAATCAAAGCTATAGTAGCCCGCTGCTTATGTGTGTAATGTGCGTTTGTGTGCGTGTACATGTGTGCTGCTTGTGCCTGTGTGTGTGTGTGTGTGTGTGTGTGTGTGTGTGTGTGTGTGTGTGTGTGTGTGTGTGTGTGTGTGTGTGTGTGTGTGTGTGTGTGTGTGGCTGCATACATAATATTGATACTGATTATGATTGCTAAATATGATTATTAGTTTACTGATTATTAGTATTAGTGAATGTAATGAATAGTGATGAAATATGGTGATTACTAGTGAATATAATGGATAGTGATGAAATATAATCCTCAAGAAGGTTAGAACTAAGAACATGCTGCATGCATTTGCAATTTATTTCTCCACTCAGAAGCAAAGCCAAAATCTCCTGCTCATGGGCGTCAGACTCCTTTACTATTGTACACACACCCGCAAGGCAGAATGTAGCGGCATAGGTGGGAGTGGTCCAACCTGGCAAGCAAGTGCACAGATTTGCTGACACTTCTGGTTACTGTGCCCTCAGCTGGACCTGCAGGAGAGCTATGAGGAGGTGGTACAGGAGCTGCGGGAGCTGGAAGCCCAGCGGGGGGCGCTGTTATTCCAGGTGGACTGTCTACAGGATGCCTTGGAGGGAGCTGAGGAAATGCTTGCAGAGGCGAGGAGAGAAGCGAATGGTGCCAATGAGGTGAGAGCGCCTCAAAAGCTCAAACTGCTCAGGCTTAGCTGGGTTGTGGGGGCCGCCAAGCTGTCAAGGAATTGCAGTCCCATTACATTTTGGGTTGTAACTACTACTAAATAAGATAGAATCAAGTATGATATGTCATATTGAAGGTATTAACTTGTTCTTTAATATTATTAAGTAAATATATTTTTTGAGAAATTTTCATAGAAGAAACAAGCAAAAACTACTCCGTCACGGAATTACACAAAATTGACGTGGTTTTTTTTAATGCTGTGTTTAACTATCCAGAAAGTGATGTTCCTACCATAGTTAAGTTATGAAACTTCAATATGTTCATATTTAAGGTGTTTTTTGTTAATACTGTAAGTTATTGAAACAAATATTGACTTTAACCTTGCTTTATGGGCAAGAAATTTCAAAAAGTCAATGTCACGGAATTACAAAAGGCAAATTGTCACGGAATGACAACAATAGTATTAATTAGTTTCAATGCATTTATTTCAATATATTATACATATATACATAATTATTTACATTTTTACAGTTTAGCAATATATTACAATGAGTTTTCCACTTATAATGACCAATCATAATACATACTTCAAAAATTTTTTTTTTATCTCCATGTCAACATTGGCTTGGTGGCCCCCTTGTGCTCTTACTGCACTGTGTTAATATTGGACTGTGCTGAGGCCAGATTGCCTTAAATGAAATGTGCTGATATTGGACTGTGGTGATACTGGACTGTGCTTTTTCTGAACAGCGTTGTTATCAGGCTGAGTTCTCACTGAGCTGCGCTGATATCCGACAGCTGTTGTTGAAATGTTCTGTCACTGGCCTGGGCTCTTCCTGAGCAGTGCTGTGACTGTGCTGGGTTCTCACTGAGCTGTGCTGTTATTGTACTGTGCTGCTACTCCACTGTCCTCATTATTGGCTTTTCCATTGGTGGGTTGTGCCTTTGACGGGTTTTGTGGTTTTCAGTCTGTGCTGTAGTAGAGCAGTGTAGTTTCCATGTTGTGTCATTACCGTTGCCATGCCATTGCATCACAGCAGGCAGCTCCGCGGCCCTTAATCCCCTGTGGCCTCTCAATTTGCAGGAGCTGGAACGCGAACGTCAGGCTAAGAAACGACTGGAGGAGTCTGTAGACTCACTGAAGGAAATGGTGGGCGTGCTCACAGAAGAGATCCAGAGGCTTAAAGAGGTGAGATGGGGGGGGGGGGGGGGGGGGGGGTCTGTTCGCTGAGTGTTGTGCAATACTGCCCAGGGGGTTTTTGAATCTCTTCACTTAGTCACATGACACCATACAGGTGCTGTATATTCCCTGAGGATCTGACATCTTTCAGAACGGACTAATACCCATTCGTCCCCCCCCCCTTAGAAACTTGCCGCTGCTGTACTACTCTTCTCTCAGGTCGTTATACTGAATTTCCTTTTTTTTAAAAACAAGAACGACCACTTCCTTTTTAGCTCTGAAACGGTTTTTACATTTGCTTAGAACATACACAGCTCAGTGCTAGTTTCTGCACTCCCTGACCCCATACCAGCAAAGCATACATGGAAGTGTTCCTTTTTATTTTTTTTCGCTTGAGTTGTGCAATTAGTCGAACACAAGGGGCTGCACTTTGTCCACTTTTATCCATTCTAAGAATAGGCATTCTGTTATTGATTAGATTATTACACAGTCGGTTTCACACATGCATTCACTCTGCTTCCAGTTGATGAAAGGGTTTCTCTTGTATACATTTTTCCAGCCATTCTCACTGGGTGCAGTTTTAAGAGTGATTTGGTGGAAGTATTCCAACAGTAGTTGTAGTACCTTCCAAACACTTGTTAATGAAGCTCAAGGTAATCAGAGATTGGCACTTGAATGCGTAGTCAGTAGAATCTTGGGTATTATGTAGTTTTTTGTACTCGTTGCCAGATATAATAAGCTTGTTAGAGTAATGTGAGTCTGATTGATTAAAGTCAAAGCTTGAACAGGAGGGGGTGAGTAACAGAAGAAACTGCCCTATTCAGGAGAACTTAATGTGCTGAATTACTAGGACTACTTTTTGCGCCAAGATTAAAAGTCATCCGATAAAATTTGTGCCAGATATTTGTCAGGCTACAGGACGTGAACTTTGATGCCATGAATTTGCTTTGATCATGCTAAGCTTCTATGAAGATTTTGTAAGAAAAACAAGGTTATGATTTTTGAACCCATTAGAATCTCTCACCCCCCCTCAGAGTCGCAAGGGCTTCGAGCTTGAAACAATGTCATAAATGCACACAGGACGCAGGACCAGTCAGCTAAAAATGTCATGCTAGCAACACGAGAGTGATTATCAACCTCTCTGCATCAGCCGGGTATGAAGTCAGGGCTAAAGTTAAGATTAACAATTCCAAATTGGGGGGGAAAAGGGGAAAAATGACTCAACATGGGAGAATGGTCTGGATTGGAGATATGCAAGAACAAGTAACAAGCAATTAATGCTGTAGCAACAACTGATTTCCATCCAAGGAATTGAATATCATGCTCCTGAACACTGTTGTGATTCTTTGAGAAGGCTCATTCCACCATTTTCCCAGACCCAGGGTTTCCAGGAGGTGTTCTTTTGATTGGAATTTCAAATTGACACCGGCCTATGTTGTTGTGCCCGAGCAGGAGCGGGCTTTCATACCGACAGTGCCAGTGTACACAGTGGTTACTGACATCCGACTCGACGAGGAGGGGACTGCTGCAGATGGGGAAGAGGACAGGAAACATGAGAGGCCCGGAGAGCTGGGCAACGACGGAGCCGAGGAGGAGCCAGAGGTGGCGATGGACGCGCTGGAGGAGGCCAACGAGTGGGTGGACGCCCCCGACGCCCCTATGACCCTCATTCGTCTGGACAGCTGCCCAAACCCCCAGCTAAAGGAGGGGGAGGCGGAGACCACAGCTGGAGGAATCCTGGCCTCCTTTTTCAGGAAGGGGAAAGAGGAGCCTCCGGCAGAGGGAGGCCACCCCCAGCTCCACAGCGCCCATCTCGGGTCATCTGTGGACTCTGACGACAGCCAAGCAGCTGGGGAGGGCGAGGGCCCGCTGACCAAGTTCCAAAGGATGATCAACAAGACGTTCGGTCAGACATCCCCCATGCAAGAGGGAGGACCCGATGGGGCAGAGCCTGTTTTGAGGCTGGCCGAGGGTCTTGTTGGAGAGTCCCCGACTGATGCACCACATCAACCACTGCAAATGGCATCGGCCGCCCCGGAGTTGGGGCTGACTCTTACCCCGACCCAGCGTGTCGACCCAGTCCAGGACGCACTGCATTCTGAAGCCCAAGGAGAGATCGCCGGTGCCCCCGAGAGGCCCACTGCCCTGCTGCCTGAGGATCTGCTCGACCACAGGGACGGAGCGGAGTCCAAAAGCCCAAAGAGTCCCGACTCCTGCATCCTGTCGTGAGAAGGGTACTCTCGAAGAAGGTCACCGCTTGCGCTGGAGCATTCAGGAGGTCCCTGTGAGACTTGTTCAGCCATTCCTGCCTCAGTGCGTGTGATGGAATCTCAGAAATGGTGGCTCCATTCTTTTCTGTTTTCTCTCAGGCGCATACAATAGAGTCCCAGTGCTGTGCACGCCTGTCTTATCGGCAGGAATGTGCTTGTGCGCGCACACACACACACACACACACACACACACACACACACACACACGCACATGCAAACATTCCGTTCCCTTACTAGAGTAGGATATTAGTCACCGATGACCTTGCCTTTAGTCACTTATTTAGTACAAAAATGTGCAAACAAATCACATTTCACTTTTCGGTCACTTTCCTTTCTCCATTTCAGGGTTGGTCAACACTTCACTTTGTCTGTCCTTGAGGTATTCAAAATTTACTGAGCTCTACACATTAAAAAAGGAAACATGCCTGCATGTAGCGCACTGGTGAAGAATACTGGGTGGAATTTCTCGGCTCAACCCTCAGAACATTTGCAGTGCTACGGCGTGCACATTGTAAGCATACACAGAAAAACGAGACTGCAGATCATCCACTGAATAGTCAGGTCTTATAACTGCATTGCTGGACTGTCTCTTTGATGGTTTGTGTTGAGGATTATTAATGAATGCAACTACTGGCTAGCCTGTCTTCTTTGGCTGATAAGGTCCCCTCTGAGTAGTTTAAACACTGTAAAGCTTAGAGGAATTGTTAGTAATGAAATATTCTCTCCTAAATATGACCTTGGATAGAAATGTTAATATTTTTATGCCAGAACTGCTGTAGAGATGGAATGAAGAGGGAAGTGTCAGTTCTCACTTCTGCAAGCCATTCCCTGTACCTTATTTCAGGATGGCGCTGAAGTTCAGCCCAGGTACAGTATCTAAAGGTGCAAGATTTAGAAATATTAAATATGAGTGCTGTTTCGTCTGCGTTTATCCACATTGTAGACCAGTAACCCACAATTTTGCTTCCGTTCTGCAGTTTGATTATCAGTTTGTCATGGTACTCTTCTGTAGTTTTCACTTTATTGATGTTTTTTTTTTTTTTCTAGTTTAACATAGATTTTTGGACACTAACAACAACAATAAGCACAAGTTTGAAAAACACATATGCTGTCCTTTTGGAAATAGGATTGATGGCACCAAGTGCACTTCACTCTTCAAATCCTATAGACTGTGTCAATCAGAAGCTTTGTTTACACAATTTCATATTACATTTTAAAGTTTCAAGTGTGCCAGTACTGCTGGCTTCTTATGCATTTTAAAATGTACCCCACAGAATAAATATTTTATGAATAAATTTGTGTGTTATATTTATTTCAAGTCCACTTGTGTGATTCCTGAATCTAGTAGCATACATGATTCCCTTGTAAATGAAAGGCTATTGTGACCATAAACGGAACTAACTTCTGCCACTGTTCAGCGTATCCATTGGCTATTACAGGAGGCAGCAATAGAGGATCAAAGTCTTGAGAGATGAAGATATCATACCACACAGATGAATAATCCATGAAGAAAATTATGCTCAAGAAAGCAGCTGGGTGTACAGTTCATTACACACTTACAGGACGCAATTTTTTTTCGTAGGAGAAGTCTGGGAGTTTTACAAATATTCCTGAGGAGCCATCATCTGATTGGTTAGGGTTAGCCTACCATGAACACCAAGACAGCGTCACTGGCCAGAGATGACAGCTGCTCCTAAATATTTCTAAAATTCCGAGACTTCTACGAAAAAAATATCACTTACTGGACATGTTCAGAGGGAAAAGGAAATTCATTTCAAGAGGCAGCATAATAGGAAAGTTGATTTATTTTCATACATACAAGACAGGACTTTACTATGATTTCTTACCTTAAATACAATGTGGCAACCTTTTACCTTCTCCTTAGTCATTTTCCTAAGCAAAGACACTTTCCAATATATTTTGTATGCATTTTCTTTTTCCTTTTGCAAAGACATGATTTCTGTTTGAAGTAAAAAGTATAAATGACATATAATGCAATTAGAAAGAGGATTAAAATACTGCATTGTCCCCTCGTAATGCTTAGGCACATCCTTACGTTCCTAAATATGCCCTTAAAATGGAAAACCCTGTAACTGAGGTCAATAAACATGGAATCCTCGCACAGAACAATCTCCGTGTCCTCCTGTGTCACTTGTGCACCTTTAGCAGCTAAAAGTCATGTCACAAAATCTGAAAGTAAGCAGTAATCTTACATTCTTTAGAGTCCCAATTTTAAGTGCATTGACAGTGGGTAAAACTCCCATTTTTGAATAGCAGTTTTGGGGTTCTCTCTGTGTGAGAAAAAGGTGTGGGGGCTTCATAGAATGGCACTTAGTTAATACTGTAGCTAACTGAAATATGACTACAAGGATAATAGATGGGGAGTAATACCTGTATTCTGTAATTGGGAAGAAATGGATAATGAAGTGAGGCAAGGGGATGGTGACAAGAAGGGTCTGAGCGCTTCAAGAAGACTAACTGCGAGTGCGCACCTCAAAGGCATCTTGCAGGTGCACTAATAAAGGCATTGATAAATTCATGTAAGTGCACTGCCCCAGGACCAGGTTCACACTGTCAAAATGTTCATGTTCCAACATTACTCAATGCGTGCCCAGATCAGCACACTGGCTTTTAAGACTAAGAATGAGCTGTGCCTTCATTTTAACCCCTTCAGCGTGATAATGGATCTCACACATTAACTCACAAGAGAGCACTTAGAACCCCTCTTCTCACATTGGTGGCTTTTGATCAGCTACTCCGCCGCATCACTGGACTTCTACTTATCTGATGAAGAAATGTTGATTAAAAACAGGAAGGACCTCTTCCGCACTGGCCCTCACTGCAAACACATCTACCCGCACTGGAAGACAGACTGGACATTGAAATCAACAGTGTGCAGGTGATACAATGTCCCTCAGCTAAAACAGGGAAGCAGTTAAACAGGGAGGAAATCATACATGATTGGAGAAGGTTTAGTGTGAGATCTGCCCCCCCCCCTCCCACCCCACTAAAACAGCACACTCGTTTTGGTCAGATTTTGTTCCCCATTTCATTTCTACATCAGCCCTGACTGTGCCAGAAAGCCGGTTTTCACACCAGTTGAAGCTCCAGCGGACCACGCACGATCCACTCTCCTGCACCCATCTCTCCAGCTCATCCTCCACCCATGCGGACGACCCTGGATCCCGGAATGTCTCAGGAGCGTGCAGCAGTCGATGACACAAGATGCTTTCCTCACTCCCCAATGGTCGTCGTGCGCAGTTCTGGATGATTTTATTAATCATAACCCCTAAAAGTACTTCTATCTTCGGATGTGTTTGTGTCCTGTGTTGGGGGCAGAGCTGTGCTGTTCACGTGGCAGGGCTTTGGTGTTTGTGATGCAACTCTCATTTGCTCCCAATGTCTCCCACTCTCACTCGCTTTGTTAAACCACCCTCTCATAAGCCCACACTGACAAACTTCCATACCCTCCCCCCCATCCCTCCCTTCTCCTCCTCCACCTCCTCCTCCTCCTCCTCGGCCTCAGTTCCCACAGCACTGGCCTTTGCTCGCCTGATTGGACTGGTTGAGGTCCACCCCTGCCCTGGCCCCACGCCCAGCAGCACCCCCTGCACTCCCCTGGGGCTCAGCTATTGGCAATTTCTTGGCTAGGGGGAAAAAAAACAAAAAAAAAAAACAAGCAGTCACATACAGTTAATGGCCTCTGACGCAGGCAAAATGAGTTGCTGCTTGCTTGAACTTTTTTTTACAACCCAGCCGATGTTAAACTCTGATTTCGTTTGCAGAATGTTAAGAAGGGAGTAAATCTGTCCCTGAACAAAACTCTGAAGCCGTTTATGGGATCTAAAGTCTGTGTCCAGGATGACTGTATGCAACAGTCCATCAGCAGCAACTTTTCAGAAACACAAATCACTGGGTTTGAAATCACCCAATTTTATGAGGCTAGTGAGTATATGGAAATGTGCACATTAGAATGTGACCTGACTACCCCCTTGTGGCCGAATGGAGAAATTACAGTTATAAAACGATATTTTGAGGGGGAGCGCAGCAAATATAAAGTATAAAAGCTATGCATGTTAAGTTTAAACCAAACATCAATATAAAACTCTGATGAGAGATTAACTTAAGAAGGAAAGAGCTTAAAAGTCAGATAAGCTACCTGTCCCAAGAAATCAACACAAATCCAGGCTAAACAGCGTTAGTTTTTTTGTTCTTCTCCCACGTTCTTTCAGAAAGTTCCCTCCCACCATTTCCCATAACCTTCACATGACAGGAAAATGTTGTTTATCAGGGGGAGGGTTTTGCTCACCTATCGCCAGGAAGAGGTCGTTGACGTTCATGGCCGTCTTGGCAGAGGTCTCCATGAACAGCAGGCTGTTGTCGTCAGCATAGGCCTGCGCTTCCTGGCCACATTGCAGTGGGGTGGAGAGGGAGTCATGAGACAGGGAAACTTGCAAGGGCAGCACACCACTCACTGAGAAATCGCACATGCGCAAAGACACAGATGGCTAACCGCAGTGTGCCAAGCTGAATTTGAATATCCTGGTTTACGAACAGCTTGCACCAAAAAAGGACATTACAGGGAAAGGCAATCATCTCACAAATGATGTCATCAGTAACCAGAAGTAATACAGGTCTGTAGTTCAAAGGTTTAAAGTTGAGCCTAGCCTGTCATGATCGACTGAGACAGTTGACGTACGCAGTGCCAAACGAGACTGCACACGCACTTCACGAAGAGGCTCTAATAAGCAGCCACTCGCTCTCACAGCTGCATACATTCACACCAGCCCCAGCATGGGGTTCAGGGCGGTCCAGATCGGGGCGGGGAGCTGTACCTCGTACTGCACGGCTCTCGCGGCCGACAGGTCAGCCTTGTTCCCTGCCAGCGCGATCACGATGTTGGGGCTCGCCTGCCTCTGCAGCTCCTTCACCCAGGTCTTCGCCCGGCCAAATGTCTCCTGGCACAGAGAGAGCGCGTGCAACATCAGTCATCAGGATATACAGCCTCACGAACAGTCAGGAAACACATGGAAACTGTACAAACACTGAAAATGGGGATAGAAACTACAGTAGAGTCCAGTAGAATCTGGAGGTATTCAGATACCAATGTGACTCATTTCTGGATTTTACTCAGTCCTCTGTACTCTAGCAAACTAAAACAGTGAATGTGAGGGCATTCTGCATTATGTCTGCATTAGACTGATATCAAGTGAACTTCTTGGGAATTAACCCAATTATGTAAATAGTCATAATCAAAATACTCATTAACTGCTGTGTATTTAAGACCGTGTGAGCTGGCTGAACTTAGGGAACACCTCAACTGGCACAGATCATGAAAAAAAAAACACAAATGTTTTGAGAAAATGTATTCGGCAAAAAAAAAAAAAAAAAAAAGCAGCTCTAAAAATTTACTGCACAGAATCTCACCATTATCTGTGCCAAAGTTTATTTTAATCAAGTAAATCAGAACAAAACTAGAGAGGAATGTCTAGGTGGCTTCTCCAAATTGGCAATTCAGATACCTTGTGTGCCAAATCAGATTTCTCAGATGATAAATTGTAAAACTCATCTAATTTCACTTATGTCACTACAGGCAAACATTCCACCCAAATACGACCAGTTTTAAATTGTTAACTTTTATTATTTTATTAATTTTATTATTGTTTCTGCCTGTCCTATTGCCTTTACAATTTCCCATTCAAAGACAATAAACACAAAGATGGATAATTAATGTAATTAATAATAATTATAATTAATGGATAATTACACCGAAAAATACCACAAACAAACCTGTTAAGTGTTTATACTGTCACTCTATTTAAGTACATTCGAATGACCCGTGGACTCGGTTTGGAGCACTGGGGACGCGAAGCTCTGGCTCAGTCTAGCTTTGTGTGATAAAGGTGCTTTAGAGCTCATTGGAAACGTTAAAAGCCATAGAATCGAATGGCTACCAACAAAGTTTTACGGACTACATCACAAACCGATCACAGAGAGGAAAATACCTTGCAAGCAAGCTGAATGCTGAAGAACTGAGATCTTTGAAGCAATGCTCAGGAAAAACATGCTTTGCGACTCGCAGATCTAGTTTGGTTATAACACGGACACATTGAGCTAACAACAGCAAGCGTGGATTTACCCTCAAACAGTTTTCTTTATTAAAAAATATCAAAAGGTAAGAAATTTCTTCGCTCATCTCTGTAGACTAAAGTGTATGTCTGCTGTTTTTTGAGTGTGGTGGCAGTTTAAAATGACAGGGCATACATTGTTGGATTCTGTGGACTTTCCTCTTTCATTTGAGGTATTGTTTTTATGCATAGCGCAAATTCAGCAGAAATTCTAGCGATTCCTATGTTTTGCTGCATGCATATTTATTTGCTTGGTGCTTGAATTGTGTTAGGTTGAGGTAAAAAGTGGTCTACATGAGCTTTTTGCCTAGTTTCTTTGCGACATGTGCATATGCCGCATGACAATGTTGCGATTTGGAAACATGCTGCATTTATTGTGTTTAATAACCGGCCCCTGGTACCAGGGCGTAGGGCTTGAGTGGTTAAATTGCCGTTGCCTGTGCATCCGTTACCATATGGGGCCTCCATTAGCTACCTACATGCCTAGAAATTAATGGATCAGGAAGAGCCATTTCGCCCTTTAGCTAGCTAGCATTTAGTTATGCTAGCGAACCACCTAGTTAGCCAGCTAGTGAGCCCAGTAGATCTTGTGCACATTGCCAAATCAATAGAAACAGACAAGTTAGTTTAATGTCACTTACTGTCATAATCAAGCTAGCTAGCATTAAAATACAGCGACTATAAATAACTAAGCAAGCGAAATCGCTAGTTCGGTAGCCCAGCCTATCTAGAAAGCTAGTCAAGTCAATAAAAATGGTGAAAAGCCATTATTTGGCTACTTTGCTAGTGTCATTTCGCGATTCGGAATTACACATTGCCACCTAATATGTCGTTAGTCAGCCACCAAAGTCGGTAAATTATATCGCAGGCTAAGTTAGCCAGCTAAAAGTAAGTTTGCTTGCTCGGCTTGCCTCACAGTGAATATCAATCGCTAAAAATAATGAATTGCGATTATTTCGGCACTTAACTAGTGTTAGATGAGCAAGCAGACCTGAGTTAGCTACGTAACGTTAGCTCTGTCAGTTACGCGTTGACAAAGCTGATTAGCTCGTTCGCTAGCTAGATAGCGAGTTTTTAACCAAACACACGATGGCCAAAGATGCTTGGCTATTAAAGTACATTGGCGCTGGTTTTAAAATTTGATATCTAGCAAGTAAATATAAGTAGAGCGTAGAGTGGCTGATGAATTGGCAGTCTCACCAAGCTTAGCAAACAAATAACTATGGCAATTGGCAAGGTGCAGGTAACTTGTAACGCATTTTACTCGTTCAGCCCGGGAATCAGGAGGAACTAACAAATAGGTTTAGCATAGTGGCGAAAAATTTAAATGATTTAAATTGTAGTTGACTCTGGTCAAGAAAAATGAATTTTTGTTACTCAGAAGTACAACGTAAAATCTCAAAATCGATGGAGGCTGGAAAACAACGGAAAGTGCTTCAAATGTGAACAGGAAAAAAAACATCTATGGGTAAAATGAAAACGAAATTTTACTTCCAACACCAGCGTGACAACATCACTTTAGTATTCTATACAGTCAGATGGGCTGTGGTTAGATATGACACAAAGCAGAGTGCCTGCAACCCTCAACACCCCTGACTACAACCAAGATAACAGCACATCCCCGTATTGCCTTAAGAAATGGCTGCAATGCACAGAAAAAGTTGGTAACCATTTACTTGATCCCCCCTGACATAAAGCTGACCTTCCACCATCATATCCATTGCGTAACAGCTGTCACAAGATAGCATATTGGCTTATGTAACACTCATACCTTAATTGCCAAACCTATGACAGATCTTAACATTATAATAACTCATAAATGCACTGAGAGATTTTATATCATTTGACATACCCATCATTCCATCTATGGCAACTGAGAGGCCATGTGTCTGACAGCATTATGTCAACCTTATGCAAGAGAGTACAAGTGAAGAGTTCCAAAAAAAACTTATAGATGGCATCCATAATCAGCACCATATGCCCGCTTAAAGATATCTTACAAGTAGCGCTGGCTAAGTAGCGCTAGCCAACTCTCCAAAGCAAGATGAGGATACAGAGTACATTCCAAAGGGGCCACTTTGAATAGGGGTTTGAATAGCAGTCGCATCGGTGACAAAACTAGCAAGATTATTTTAGGTGGCAAAAGGAACTGCATCAAAAATTATGACAGCATACTCCAGACACCAAAAAAAGCAAAAAAAAAAAAAAAAGAAAGAACAAGAGCAACGCAGAGCGTGGAATATGCCCCCGCCTGCATGTTGATCAAGGGCATATTGAGATGGCTGCTGTGGCGGCTATATTAGATATCGCACAATGCTGGTTTTCGAAAGGAACCTTACTCTAGCCACTTACAATACGCCATTAAGAAATGGCATCAATCCTACGAGGGATTCTACAGTTATCCCACAGAAATGAAAAGTTAACGGACGACGGACGGACATGGTGTCGACATAATGCCCCCTTTCCTCTTTGGAGGGCGGGGGCATAAAAACTGGGGCCTCAAGTTAAAGGTCTCCAACAAGGACAGAGGGATTTTCCATAGGATAGTAACTCATGAGCACAGAACTACAGCTCTAAAAATCTGAGAATTTTATCAATCCATATCTAAACCAGTCTGAAATGCTGTGAGCTTATAAAGAAGGTACAGACAGCATACTGTCAATTATAGGAGCAATATATGCAAGGAATACTTATTTGAACAAGAATGACTGTACTGCTGACAAACCGGCTATTATGAGTAACTATTTAAGCACTGGGTTAACGTTCACTGTAAAATAAGGTCACAGCCAGTCAGCATCCAATAACTCCCATTTTAAAATGTGTTTCATAATGGGCAGCGCAGCATCAGCAGGACTGGCTTCATTGAGTTAATGTATAATGCCTTTGTCAAAAGACTCATAGCAGTGTAGCAACAGAAGCACGTACCGCGTTGGTGATGTCATAAACCACAATGGCTGCCTGTGCTCCCCGATAATACATGGGGGCCAGGCTATGGTATCGCTCCTGCCCCGCAGTGTCCCAGATCTCAAACTTCACCGTGGTCTCGTCCAAACACACAGACTGCGTCAGAAAAGCAGCTGTGGCAAACAGGACAAAGCAGGAACAGTGACATGTAGGGCAGTGGACCAAAGACAGAAAAAGGTCAATGAGAACAAGTTAAGGGAGAGAGAGGATCAACCATTATACAGCAATGAAAGCAAACTTTCTCCTATCATTTGTCCCTTTCTTCTATTGGTTAAAATGTGAAGAGCTGTAAACTAACTGGATGCGGCTGGTTAGCGCACTCAACATGGTGCCAATGACTGACTGCTGAATTCAGACTCAGGAGAAAACTCAGGGATGCAGGCACAAGATGAAACACATGGTGTTTCACTGTCGACAACCTTTTCTGAGAAAAGGTACAAGCCTTTTCGCTTAAAAAGACTCTGAACTCCCAACATTCTTAATACAGAGGGTCTACTCCCCATGATTACACACCCACTGTTCATATTATCAAATTCCCAAAAACATTTCTTCAAAATTATCTACGCTTTGCTTGATCACATTGCACCACGATTTAGGGCCAATTTCAAAATTTAGACTAACTGCAAGCAGGGCAAAGTTGAACAGTGAGCGATCACGTTGATCCAGATCGCTCTGAAGCTTTACCTCCAATGGTGCTCTCCTGGTACTCTTGAAACTGGCCCTTGACGAAGCGAAGCACCAGGCTGGATTTGCCCACAGCAGACTCCCCTAGGAGCACCAGCTTGAACTGGCACACTTTACCCGCCTGCTGCTGTCCGTTGGGTCTGGATGTACGGGCCGCCATTTGAGCTACGGGCACGTGGTGGTACTTCAGGGGCAAATGGGATGGGTCAGGCGGGGGGGGTTCCTGTGACTGCTGGGGCTGGGAGGAAGGGGAGGGGGGAAGGAGGGGTGAGAGTGCTCCTGGTGAAAGGGCAGAAGTCTTGTCAGGCAGGGGAAGCGCAAGCCTGCAAGAAAAGTAAAAGTGACTTAAATTGAGCATTCCAAACCTTAAGTCAATTATTGATTACAACTGTTGAGAAAAACATGGAAATAAGGCAATTAGATACGGTACTGTATTTTATAGCACACTGCACTAACGTTAGAGGTGTACTTGATGAGTCCACATATTTAAAAAAAAAAAAACCTAAATATGGTTGTTCACCATAATCGCTGACCGTAATAAGAACCATCAGACTTGGTATTGAATATTAACATTACGGAAATGACTGAAAAACAACATATTGCAGATAAACACTAGCGAACAAGAGTTGAATAATTCATGCCAATTGTCATAACTCAGCGGCTTGCAGTCGTAAGTTCCTTTGGCGATCACACTTCGCCAGGTCAGCAAATCATGCGGTAGTATAATACATAACCGCACGGCCAACTCAATTAGCAGCTAGCAAATAAGTCACTGTGGGAAAATATTACTGTGCGAATAGCGTTATTGTAAACGTCCTAATTCAGATATTACAATTTTACCAGTTCGCTACAACTTATTGGTAAGATCTGAAACGTTGCTAAAAGACGTCATTTTTTGGACAAGAACATAATAATAGTAGTTCAGCTACTTGCTAGCAGTTAGCGAAAAACTGAAAGTACAAGTAGCTAGGCTAGCTAACGCTAGATGCATTACGTTAGCTGGTTGCTTTAGTTTGAGGGACGATTCCACTCAATACTCCATAGAACCAACAAATCATCAGCGATGTGAGCGTAATTAGGTTCGCCTATAAAGCTATCATGACCAAGTCCATAACGCCGACGTTCACCAGCTATTTGGAAGACATTTGGCATTCACTTTGAGGACATCCTTGTTTTCCCTCCTCAAGCTCTGGCTAGCACAGCTAACCGTAACTGAGTAACTGTCAGTTATCTGGCTAGCTACACAACTTGGGTAGATAAGCCCCGCCATCCTACTCCGAACACACGACCATTTCAAATAATTGCGATCATTACCCTGAATACCAGGTTAGTTACTCAATGCAGCTCGAACTCAAGCATAACAGTAAAATGTGTGTTAGGGTTAATTATGTTTTTTTTTGACAGCTAACAGTAGCTAGCGAGATATGACTTCTTCCCATCCCCCATTTCATCTAAACAGTCAGAGGTACCCCACCCCCTCCCATACTTGAGTAAAACAACGATAACGACACAACAGTAAAACCTAACACAGCTTATCTACAGCAGAATGGAACTCCGAATAAGTGTCATCTCCCCCCAAAACTACGTCCCGACAAGCGTAGCTACCTGTCGCTCGTTCGCTTTCTTCCACCAGTCGCTTCGTCCTCGAACCGTTCAGCGCTTGCCTCGTAATTCCAATGTTAGGGAGGTGCCTGACTGACAGCACTAACAACCAATGGAAGCTTACTCTTACTCTTGTTGAGTCTGTTGTCAGGAATTGCTCTCGTCTATTTGGGCCGCCTACTGCCTTGGAGGTCGATACAGAGGAAGGAACACATAATATTACTGTGGGATAATAATAATAATAATAATCTTATTATTATCCTTATTGTTGTTGTTGTTATTATTATTATAGTTGGAACCGCTAGAGTGCTAAGAAAAGTTTTTGCGGCCTAAGGCTATAACTTGCCCTCATCATGTACATCAGAGGTGGGCAACGAGGGCCATATCTGTCCCTGGTTTTCACACCAACTTCTGGCCTTTAATTAGTTGATGGTCTAAATTAGCCAAACCATTAATGAAATCTGACAATTCGGGCGCATTTATTTCAATTATTATGAATGACCACCAAAGACTGTTCTTGTCTCCCTTCATGAAACCTTTTTCTTTGATCTAATCATTGGACAAATTTATATTTGTGTATGCAACCAATTAAGTCAATTTGTCAGGGTAATTGATAAAAATAAAAACCTGCATACACACCGGCCCTCCAGGACCGGAATTGCCCACCCCTGATGTACATTCTAAGAGCAAAATGTGCATTCCACCAGTACTATTCTAGACTGAGAACAATGATGAAAAAATAAAACAAATAATTATATATATATATATATATATATATATATATATATATATATATATATATATATATATATATACAGTATCTCACAAAAGTGAGTACACCCCTCACATTTTGACAATTAATTTATTATATCTTTTCAAGGGACAATGCTACAGAAGTGAAACTTCTATATATTCTAGAGTAGTCATGGTACAATGTGTGTAGCAGTGTAGATTTACTGCACTGTCCAAATACCAGAACAAACAGTCACTATTTCCAAAATGGATGGCAACAAAAGTGAGTACACACCCCAATTGATAATGGTCAACCAAGCAATGAAACGCGACTTGTTCATCATGTTCATGCTTTTGTCTGTTCAACTGGGGCATATGAGATTGTGTAACATGTTGAAGGGTTAAATTGTAGTGCTTTAGGTAAAATGCTCTCATTCTGGTCACTGTAGGGTCAATATGGCACCTCATGGGAAAGAACTCTCTGAGGATCTGAAAAAGAGAATTGTTGCTCTCCACAAAGATGGTCTAAGCTACAAGAAGATCTGTGAAACCATGAAACTGAGCTACAGCACGGTGGCCAAGGTTATCCAGCGGTTTTCCAAGACGAGTTCTGCTCGGAAAAGGCCTCGTCAGGGTCGACCGAAGAGGTTGAGTCCTCGTGCTCTGTGCCAGGTGCACAAGTTGGCTTCAGAAAACAGACGCAGGAGTGCTGGCAGCATTGTTAACAAGGTTATAGCAGTGGGATAACAGCCTGTCAGTGCTCAGACCATACGCCATGCTCTGCGCAAAGTTGGTCTGCATGGCCGTCAGCCAAGATGGAAGCCTCTTCTGAAGCTAGCCCACAAGAAAGCCCGAAAACAGTTTGTTGAAGACAACCAGTCCAAGAACATGAACTACTAGAACCATGTTCTGCGGTCTGACGAGACAAAAATAAACTTGTTCGTGTTGTGTTCCGGGGTTCTGGCCTTTGGCCTGGACAGTATTGTTTATGGTTTTAACAGTTTCATGTACCAGGATTTCATAGTTCATGTCACAGTTTTAACAGTTTCTTGTATTAGGATCAAGTATTTAATTATTCATGTTTATTGTCCATGTTTTTACTTTTCCATGTTTTTGTTTTTGCCAGGTCTGCCAAGCCACTCCACCGCTTGTCTGCGTTCCGCCCCGTACCTTCGTTGTTGCACATTTCAGAGCTCTGGTTGGCTTTGGTATTTCCCCCTTCCTTCTGTGCTGTGCTGGAATCGGGGCTGTCTAAGCTTAATTGACAATTAACTGTTTTTAAGTTACTAACATTTACTAACATTCACTGGGTGGTGTAATTCTTAGATAGGCACATTACTAATATTACTAATTTAGACAGGGAGTTTATTGTCATGATTCCTGCTTTGCTATTTCAAGTCTGCTGTGCTTTTCTGTTCTTAACATTCATGCTTGCTTCCAAACTGCATACTTAATTGGTACTTAAGCTGAGCACGTTCATTGTCTTAATGAGCACGTCTTGTCATCCAATCTTAGTCCATGTCCAATGATCTTGCCATTCTCCTTCTCCAGGTGTTGCCCCTCATGTCTTGATTTCTTACCCTTTATCTGGATGCGGTGGAAGTTGGCTGGCAGACAGTGTCTCAAGTTTTTGTTTCCAAGTCTCGTTTCAAGTCCAAGCTCATGTTTGCCAAGTCTTGTTCTAGTTTGTTTTTCATAGTCATAGTCATAGTCATAGTTTTTGTCATTTTGTATATAGCCTTTTCATTCTTAGCATCTTTGTTCTTTTCTGTTTATGAATTATCTGTCTGGAGTTTCGTGGCTTTTGTTTTTGTTGTTTTTGATCCTTAGTTATTAGCTCTGTGAAGCTCTTTAGTTTGTTTTGCAACCATTTGGGCCAAGATTTCTGTTGGCCCTAGTGTTTATTTTCAATAAACTCCTCATTCCCCTTCACCTCCCTCCTGGTGTCTACCTGATCTCGCATCAGTTCGGCTCAGATGGTGTTCAGCATGTGTGGCGGTGCCCTGGTGAGAAGTATCAAAACAAGTGTGTACTGCCTACAGTCAAACATGGTGCTGACAGCATCATGGTCTGGGGCTGCATGAGTGCTTCTGGTCCTGGGGAGCTGCACTTCATTAATGGAATAATGGATCCAACATGTACTGTGAGATTCTGAAGCAGAACATGACGCCCTCCCTTCAGAAACTGGGCCGCACGGCTGTTTTCCAACATGATAATGACCCGAAACACAACTCTAAGATGACAGCTGCATTCCTGAAGAAGCTGAAGGTGATGGTGTGGCCAAGTATGTCTCCAGATCTGAATCCCATTGAGCATCGGTGGGGCATCCTCAAGAGGAAGGTGGAGGAGCAGCAGGTGTCCAACATCCACCAGCTCCTTGATGTTGTCATGGAGGAGTGGAGGATCCCAGCAACAACCTGTGCAGCTCTGGTAAATTCCATGCCTCGGAGAATCAAGGCAGTGCTGGACAACAACGGCGGTCATACTAAATATTGACGCTATGGACACAATTTGGCATGTTGACGGTGAGGTGTACTCACTTTTGTTGCCACCCATTTTGTAAATAGTGACTGTTCAGTTATTTGGACAGTGCAGTAAATCTACACCTATTGTGCATTGACTATTCTGAAATATACTCAGTTTTCATTTCTGTAACGTTGTCCCTTAAGATTGACTATTAAATTTAGTATATGTGAAGGATGTACTCACTTTTGAGAGAGAGAATAATATGGTGGCACAGTGGATTGCACTACTGCCTCACAGCAAGAGTAATGGGTTCAAATCTGGCTAAAGGCCTTTCTGTGTAGAGTTTACAAGTTCTGTGTTCACATGGGTTTCCTGCATGTGGTCCCATTTCCTGCTTCAGTCCAATGACATGCATTTCAGGCTAATTGGATGTGTGTGTGTGTGTGTGTGTGTGTGTGTGTGTGTGTGTGTGCGCGCGCGCCTTGTGCTTCCTTTGGTGCATTGGTGAGCTGTCCAGGGTGGGTCCTGGCCATTTGCTCATAGTCAGCTGGGATAGGCTCCAGCTCAACCACAACCCTTGTGAGGGAGAAGCTATATAGATCAGTGTTCCCCAACCCTCTCCTGGAGGCCCACCTGTCCTGGGGTGCGTTTCCCAAAAGCTTAGTTGCTATCTAAGTTAGCAACTTACATAGTTCGTCCATTCACAGTCAATCGGTCCAACTCTGTAAGTTAGCATCTGTCATTTCGGGAAACGCACCCCTGCTTGTTTTAGATCTCTCCATGTTCCAGCACGGGTGATTGACAGCCTGATCATTTAAATCAGCTTTAGGGGGGTGATTAACGAGCTGATCATTTGAATCCCCTGTGCTGAAGCAGGGAGAAATCTAAAGCATGCAGGATGGTTGGGCAACACTGATATAGATAATGTATGGATGGATAATAATGATAATTGTCACAACCCTCATATGATTTCCTTGTGTCTCTTCCCAATTCAGGGACTTGTGTCTATTGGGTGTATGTCTCTTGTGATTGGATTATGTCCTGTGCTTCTCCCCCGCTCTGCTGAATTGTTACATGGTTGTTTTCCAATGATCGTGAGATGGGCATTTAAGCCTTTTCCGTTACATGCAAGTTGTTAGCAAAGTCTACATTACATCTGGCTGCATTCCGTAAGCCACTGGCCAGCAATAGGCAGCTCAACCTTACCTGTTACAGCTAGACTGAACTATACTATCATTATCTTGGGTTCCGCCCCCTCATCATCATCGGGGGTTCTGTCCCCAGTCTGCACTGCATTGCTGTTAAAACACTATCTGTCGGATCTTACGACTACCTCTACACTTATTTCCTGGTCTGGACCATAAATAATAGTAGTAGTATTGACCTGGATAATTGACATCACGGTTCCAGGGGATGCCGGAGTAGATAAAAAGGAAAAGAAGCACTAGGAGCTGACTGAGGAGGTTGGTAGGAACACTGGGCTTGATTAGCAAGCTGGAGGAAGAGGCAAAGATGATTGGATTAGACCTGCACATCGAAAGAATTCAGATGGCCGCTCTGCTGGGGACAAGTCATATACCATTTGAAAAAAAAAAAAAAAACTCTCAATGACCCAGAGTAAAGTTTACTCAGGCACTGAGGAAAACTAACCAGTCATAAGTTCACTCCATAATAATACTAATAATACCCCAACCCGGAAAAGGTGATGGTATGGGTAATGCACAAAGAAACAGAAAGCAGTGATTTCAAAATGTGTTTCAACTAGCATTACATTGCAGACAGCATGACATGATACTTAATGTTTAGTCTAGTTAACTTTATTATCCCCCGCCAACACGAAGTGGGAGGGGGATATAGGTTTGACCTCCGTCCGTCCGTCCGAGATAAAGGGGACAGCTTTACTCAGAAACTACTACAGATACAGTAACCAAATTTGGTGTGTAGCTTCAGACCATAAAGGCCTTGATCGAGTTCGAAAATGAGAAGCGCACGATTGGCGGGGGATGTTGTAGACCATGTCGACTTGTTTTATTTGTAAATACAGATCCATTCTTGCCATTCTGACCTGCAATGCATTCCAAAGAAAATTGGGACTGGAGTAACTTAGGACTAGTATTGAGGTAAAACAATTGAATAATGATGTGGTTTGCAGGAGCTGATGTTGGAAGGTCATTGTAATCATGATGTGGTGCAAAACCAGCAGCCAGGAGCGCCTAGTCCTTCAGGAAAAACGATGGGCTGATGATCACCAATTTGCCAACAAATGTGTAAGAAAATAATTTTAAGGTTTAAAAACAATGTTTCTCAGAGAAACGCCATTGGATATTTCACCCCGTAATGTGCAAAACATAATCAAAATATTTAAGGAATCCACAGGAATTTCAGAGGGCAAGGGCACAAGCCGACACTGAGTACCTGTGATCTTAAATCACCCAAACGGCACTGCATCAAGAACCATCATTTATCTAAAAGAGATATAACCACATGGGCTAAGGATTACTTTGGAAAATCTTAGTCAATTAAGAAAATGTGTGTCGCATCCACAGATGCCAGTTAAAACTTTGTTGTGTAAAATGGAAGTCTTATCTTGACAGTGACAAGAAGGGCAAGCAACTTCTCTGGCCTGGGCAGCATCAGTGATACGGACCATCATACAGTGGAAACATATATGTTGGCAGACAAATCAATATTTTGGGCATGTTTTTTTTTTTTTGAAGAAGAAGAAATATATGTTGTGTGCTCTGGACCAAAGAAAAAAAAGATCCAACCAGATTGTTAGCAGTGACAATTCAAAAAGCCATTCCCAGTTGTTGTATTGGGTTGTGTCAGCGCCCTTGGAAAGGATAACTTGTACTTCTGTGAAGGCAAAATTAATTCTTTAAAATACAATGAGATCTTGGAGCAACATATGTTGCCTTGAAGATGATATACTGTATTTTCCGGGGACACCTGAGCATATTGCAACAAGACAATGCAAACCGCATACTGCATGCATTACAAAAGCATGGTTGAGTAAAAAGAGGGTGAGGGTGCTGGACTGGCCTGACTGCAGTCCCTACTTTTCCCAAATGGAGACTGTGTGCTGCATTTTGAAATGCAAAATGTGACTGCAAAAACCCTGAGCTACTGCACACCTGAAAAAAACAAAAAAAATCAGTTAACCCCATTGTGCAGATATAGACACCAGCATTTGTAAATTCTGTAATTTAATAGCTAAATAATTGAATAATAATTGAATTTTCACATCTTGCTTCCCTGGAATAACTTTCCCCTGTCTCTGTGGCACAAATACTGAGTTAAAAAGCCTTGAATAGGCTCATGCACAACAAAAGAAAAATGGCATTATTTTTATTCTGCTCAATGAGAGGAGGTTATATCCCAAAAAATAGCATTCTCCAGATGGGTAAAATTCATAGTTTGGCCTAGTGGTAAGCTACAGGACATTTTTGCAATAGTTAAGTTTGGCCCATGAGTGGTGCTGCAGTAGTCGTCATAGTGTCTCCAGAACAATAGGATTGATTTTTTTAATGCACCAAGATGTTCACAGCACACTCATTGGAACATTTTGACTCATTGCATTTTGAAATGTAGTGTCACCTAACATTGGCCCTACAGTAAAAGTAATGGGGACATCAAAATCATAAAAGGTTCCTCCTATATGCACCAGGAATGTTGACAGCCAATTTGACAGGTATGACATCAAATCTATCCAAGTTATTGCATTCGTAAAAAAATACAAAATAAGGTGCATGGTTATGGTGTTACAGGGAAGATCCTATGCTCACCACCATTCCTCTATACTCCAGAAACAATCACTTAAGGTTTGACATGATTCCCATTAAAACTGTCGCCATTAATGCACTGGGAAATGTTAAGTTTGACTGAGAGGTGGCATAACATAAGACATTACAGAGCCACCACAATCAGTAACTTAACATCAGCAGATGTTAAACTTCCCATCAAAGCTGTTTGAGTTATTGCACATTGGGAAACTTTGGCGTGGTGGCAGCACTACATCAAAGGTCATAAGAGTAACAACATCAATAATTTCTCTTCACTGTGCACAAGAAATGAACACAATAAGTGTGGTTATGTTCCAAACAAAATTATTTGAGTTATTGAATTTGGAAATGTAAAGTTTGGCCTTGTGATGGTGCCACACGAAACATCATAGGGTAACACAAAATCAAAGAATTCATTCTCTATGGATAAGGAATGAAAAGTTTCCCTATAAAACTACAAAGTTATAGCAATTTTTTAAATTCCAAGTTTGGCTTGGTAGTGGCACTACAGCAAAAGTCATACCGTGACCAACATCAATCCCAAGCCTTCTCACTGCAACAAGAGGAATCACTTGAGGTGTGCTTTGATTCAAAACTGTTTTGAGTGTTTGCCATTGGAAAAGTTTGCTAGTTTGCGAGTGATGGAGTTACAGCAAAGATCACAGGGTGGCTTATGATAGTCCTACAATCAAGCAATCCTGTTTCTGCGATGGGGATTCACCACCAGGCTTCTGCCCCAGGGTGGCCGCTGGCCTGGGCATGGACACGCCCCTACCCTCTCCAGATCTCACTTACCTATCTGGATTGTCCCCTCCTCTTTCTGGGCTATAGTCTTTTAATTGTATTCCTGTTAATAAATACTCCTTTATGGATTGCACCCGGTATCTATAATCGGTTCCCTGTCTAGATACAATTATGCAATTACATTTTTACCTTTAGTGATTTGTTTGAAGAGTGTAATGGCTGACCATTAGATAAGCCAGCTCTGGAGGAGTCTTTTTGGGGGGGGGGGGGGGGGGGTGAACTATGAAGCAAGCTCAACATCACAATGCTTTATAACCACGAACTGGCTCAAAGCCTAAACTGGTGATTAGGGATGCCATCCAGCCAGGTTAAAAATGAGCCACCTTCGACACGCTGAAAACCCTGGCTTGAGGCTGAATTCGATATACTTGATTTGTGTATGAGAGTGCAGAAATTTGACATTATTTCATACTTCATACCGCATTCTCATTAACTTTGTCCAAGTTTGTTCCTCTGTCCAGTTTGTTTGGAACAAGCCCCCAATCCTACAGTCATCAGGATTGGAACCAAGTTCTGCTCAAGCTCCTCCATCCTCTTTGCAGACAGGTCAGCTCTTTTTATAGTGTGCACAACACCTGGCGGTCATCCCGGAAAGCCAATGACCAGAGATTGACATTGCTTGACATTGCCCATTGATTCTGAACTGGGTTCCTTCTTCTTTTTCATCTGAAATTCTGGCAGACTGTATGCCGTACAGCATAATGCTGCCCTCCACAGTTCATTACAAGACACCAGAGCCATTGATATTCTCAGAGTTGCAACACTCCCATTGACTCGTGTACAAAAGAATGGCGGCGCATTTCCGGGTCTGGGAACTTTCTTTAGTTCCAAAAAAGTATTCTCGCAGCTTCGTACCGATTCACTTCCACTGAGACAACATCGATGGTAAGTAATAAAATATTGAAGTCTTATGATTCACAAAATGGACATATCATATCAGTGGACATGTATAATTTATCTCCAATTATGTATGATTGGCACGACGATATGTATATTTAAGTCTGAAGAGGTTGTAATAATTTAAGCTCATGTTCTGGACGCACTGGAAACAGGTCTGACTTACTGCCGGCAATGCGAACCAAGCTCCTGCTCTGGTCATACAGAGACCACACAGCCCTTAGTAGAGGGCTCCGGACTCCATACTCCCGAAGCACCTCTCACAGAATGCCACGAGGGACACGGTCGAATGCCTTCTCCAAGTCCACAAAACACATGTGAACTGGTTGGGCAAACTCCCATGAACCCTCAAGCACCCTGCGGAGGGTATAGAGCTGGTCCAGTGTTCCACGACTAGGACGAAAACCGCATTGTTCCTCCTGAATCCGAGGTTCGACTATCGGCCGGATTCTCCTCTCCAGCAAAAAAAGTTGCTGTTTCCTCCCTCCACCGACCTTGCGATGCCTTCCTATCTCTCCGGTTGCTTTACTCGCTCTCAGATGTCGCGCTTGAGTGATTGTTATGACACACAAAGTTCCTTTTTGCGGTAATGAGGGGATTCGAACCTCCGAGTTGTTACTCACTGAGCTACAGTCGCTATTGATCGCGCCACTAAACTTGATGGAAGACATGGCGTAGTTAAGATGCGTTTCCCGATTACTACTTCCTACGGGTCATCAAACGAACTCTGAACTTTCATGCCGAAGCCCTATGGGACGAATAGCCGCTTCCTTGTTTGTTTTTTGAAATAAACGTTAAAAACCTTGCAAAACTTGATTGCTACAGCAAGTTCAAAGACTGGGGCTGATAATAAAATGCAATCTCTTATTGGCCCAGTTGTGGGGAAAATAGCGGAAGTGCTTCTCTTATCCGCCTCACCGCTGTGCCAGTGGCAGAACTGCTTCTCTTGTCGGCACCACAGATAGCCAATCTCTTTCCCCCAATTAACCCCGCTGCCTGGCGAGTCGCCACTTTCAACAAACAAACAAACAAATAAAAAACAGACGACTATGATGATATTAAAACACAAAATTTCATGTTAATAATTTTCTCAATTGTTTTATTTTTCCAACACTATAATACCATATGTCCAGTACATTATTTTCCATATTATGGATACAAATTGTACTTATGACTTATGACCCGGGGAAAGTAGTTGTTGGGAAACACATCTTAAGTTCGCCATGCTTTTCAGCAGAGTTTGGGGTGCAGTCGTTAGCGAGTGTAACTCAGTGATTAACAGTTCGGGAGATCGAATCCCATCATAACCACATGTAAGAACTTTCATTGTCATAACGACAGCTAAGAGCCATTAGAGCAGTCAGAGGCATCTCAAGGTAGGTGGAGGGCGAAAAGAGAAACTACATATTTTGTTTTCGTCAAGAATCTCTAAAATAAGTGTGCAGGTGACGTTGAAAAGATGCCCAGAACCTCATTTGAACTAATTTTTAACCTTGTGCAGAGTTCTGGTGGACGTTAATACGGGACGTCCAGAGGATGTCAAGACGTCTTAACTTTCATTCTGGCTCCTCAGGAGACGTCATTGAGACGCTTGCCGAAGACCTCGAAAAGACGTTGTTTGGACCTATGCTTGATCGGTGGGGTAATTTTCGTTTTAATTGTTGCCATCTACTGATTTAATTTGTTGGGTTTTTAATTCATATTTAAAGAAAACCACTGACGTTACAGTCCATTTCAGCAGACTACAGTAAGGGATGCTTTCTTTTTCCTTTGAACCCGCAATACAGAATAAACCAGTTCACTTGATTCGAACAATGTTAAATACAAAACCCAAAACCAATGAAGTTGGCACGTTGTGTAAATCGTAAATAAAAACAGAATACAATGATTTGCAAGTCCTTTTCAACCTATATTCAATTGAATACACTGCAAAGACAAGTTACTTAATGTTTGAACAGGTAAACTTCATAATTTTTTGCAGATATTAGCTCATTTGGAATTTGGTGCCTGCAACATGTTTCAAAAAAGCTGGCACAAGTGGCAAAAAAGACTGAGAGAGTTGAGGAATGCTCATCAAACACTTATTTGGAACATCCCACAAGTGAACGGGCTAATTGGGAACAGGTGGGTGCCATGATTGGGTATAAAAGCAGCTTCCCTGAAATGCTCAGTCATTCACAAACAAGGATGGGGCAAGGGTCACCACTTAGTGAACAAATGCGTTGAGCTGATTGTCGAACAGTTTAAAAACAACATTCCTCAACGAGCTATTGCAAGAAATTTAGGGATTTCATCATCTACGGTCCGTAATATCGTCAAAAGGTTCAGAGAATCTGGAGAAATCACTGCACGTAAGCGACAAGACTGAAAACCAACATTGAATGCCCGTGACCTTCGATTCCTCAGGCGGTACTGCATCAAAAACCGACATCAGTGTGTAAAGGACATCAGTTCGTCGCTACATCTGAAAGTGCAAATTACAACTACAATGCAAAGCGAAAGCCATTTATCAACAGCACCCAGAAACGCCGCCGGCTTTGCTGGGCCCAAGCTCATCTAAGATGGACTGATGCAAAGTGGAAAAGTGTTCTGTGGTCTGACGAGTCCACATTTCAAATTGTTTTTGGAAACTGTGGACGTCGTGTCATCCGGACCAAAGAGGAAAAGAACCATCTGGACTGTTATAGGTGCAAAGTTCAAAAGCCAGCATCTGTGATGGTATGGAGGTATATTAGTGCCCAAGGCATGGGCAACTTACTCATATGTGAAGGCATCATTAATACTGAAAGGTACATGCAGGTTTTGGAGCAACATATGTTGCCATCCAAGCAATGTCTTTTCCATGGACGCCCTTGCTTATTTCAGCAAGACAATGCCAAGCCACATTCTGCACGTGTTACAACAGCATGGCTCCGTAGTAAAAGAGTGCGGGTACTAGACTGGCCTGCCTGTAGTCCAGACCTGTCTCCCATTGAAAACGTGTGGCGCATTATGGAGCGTAAAATACGACAACGGAGACCCCGGACTGTTGAACAACTTAAGCTGTACATCAAGCAAGAATGGGAAAGATTTCCACCTGAAAAGCTTCAAAAATTGGTCTCCTCAGTTCCCAAACGTTTACTGAGTGTCGTTAAAAGGAAAGGCGATATAAAAAAAAATAAAGTTTCTCAGTTTGAACATTAAACATCTTGTCTTTGCAGTGTATTCAATTGGATTTGCAAATCCTTGTATTCTGTTTTTATCTACGTTTTACATAACGTGCCAACTTCACTGGTTTTGGGTTTTGTATATAGCCTATTCTAAACAAAAAAATAACTAAATTACTGAAGAAATAAATTGGATAAAGTGAATTCACATATAATGTCTCAAATCGCAATTTACAAATTTCAAAGCTGCATGAACATGAATGACATTCACTCAACTCAGCCACTTAGCTTACGGTTGTAATGCGCCAGCACTAAAACAATTAAAATGTGATAAAAATGCCAAACATGCTCGGTGAATGACCCGCAATGTTAAGTTTAATTGCCTATTATTTAATCCCATTCCGCTAATAAACGAGATGAGCAAACATGACGTTTTATTGGGTTTGTTGGCTATATATATATATATATATACATATATATATATATATATATATATATATATAATTTTAATTATTTATTTTATATGGATTAGGCTAGTCAGGCTGGCTTCAGTAGCAGGAGCATCAACTATCCTTCTCGCTTTTTTTTTTTTTTTTTTTGTGACACCGGCAGTTGAAGTTTTAGTTACAAGATAAAATTCATTACAGGGTAAATTTATACTGTAAACGGGCCCAAAAACTAGGTAGTCCGTAATTGGAGTTTACTTAGTGATTCTATTGGATGTTATTTACTTCCCTCTTTTTTTTTTTACAAAAAAAAAAGGTACGATACCCTGGTGGTACTTTTGCCTGTCAATTTCATTCTTTTATCATTTCTAAGTCAATACACATATATTATTTTAATCTTACCTTTTGGTGTATGCGTTATCCTTACTTTTGCTACTTAAAGCCTACTGCTGAATGCCCCTTCCTCCAGTGAATGAACCTGAGTCTCTGATGCGCTGGTCCATTCAGTGACTGATTTGTATTGTTAATAATTATATTTCTGTACCTCTTAGTTTCCACTGTAATACATTAGGGCTGAGTTTGGTTACACCAAACAGAAAAACATCCTCTGAAGTCTCATGAGAGTATTAGAGCATTGTCTGCTCAGATAATACAAACTGTTTTACAAGCACAATCCATACACCTTCCCTGAGAGCCTAAACTCTAGTTACCCCCAAGATACGGAGGCAAGGCAGGGCAATACAAGGATTTCATTGTACAATGTGAAATTTTTTAAATTGCAACCCTCATGGTTCTCGAATGAAGAATCATAGGTTTCGTTTATTCTATCCCTGTTGTCCGGCACAGCCCTCACTTGGGTGGGGCCACTCATTCGATCTAGGTCGCTGTTTATTAATTCAATAGATACTCTCGTTAGGCAGATGATTTCAGTTTTTGATCAGAATGTGTGTAGTCAAGACACAGCTACGCACTACACTGCTGCCTCACAGCAAGAAGGTTGTGGGTTCGAATTCGGCCTGGGGCCTTTCTGTGTGGAGTTTGCATGTTCTCCCCGTGTTCGCGTGGGTTTCCTCTGGGTACTCCGGTTTCCCCCACCCACAAAAACATGCCTCATAGGAACACTCCAACCAGTACCCCTGACCAAGGAACTGGCCTTAGAACTGGAGTTGGTCCCCGGGCGCTGCTCTGTGGCTGCCCACTGCTCCTAACTAGTAGGATGGGTCAAATGCAGGGGTTCAATAAAGAATATCTTATCTCATAACCGAGGTCTCTGAATTAACTGACTATGCTTATCCCCTTTGGCGGTCATTCAGAGAGAGTTTGTTTTTTCCTAATAAATTCCCCGGTTTTTTATGTAGTTTTAGGTCATTCTTGGTTGCTTGAACATTAGCCACATGTCTTTTGGGGCAGTCAAAATAATTCAGTCGTCCAGTGGGGCTCTGACTGTAGGATTCACCATAGTGAGATTCTGGCTTGTTGCCCCGAACGTCAACCGATGGGGGAGGCTGATGCTTAGAGTGATGACGAGGAGGGAGGTTCGCTTGGCACACCCGATTTAGATAATGGGGCGGAGGAAGAGTTGGAGTGGATCCTCAATTTGACTGGCGGCAGCCAGAAGAGGAGGATTTTGAGTCAGAGGATTTTTCAGTTGTTGAGTCGTTGGGTTCTGAACAAGATTAGTGGGTAGGGGCCACGCTGAACTCTGGTTAACTTCCCTACGTTTCAAGTGATTATGTTGATCTCACAGAGGTCTTTAGCAAACAATGAGGTTCATCTTAGCTTCCGCATCATGATTATGATTGTGAGATCAAATTTTTCCCTGGTACTACTCCCCCCAGGGGTGCATTAAACTCACTGTCAAGGCCAGAGCATAAGGGAATGCATGAGTACATTCTTGAGGCTCTAGCCAATGGTTTTATCTGACCCTCTACGTTTCCTGCTGGAGCGGGGTTCTTCTTTGTTGGGAAAAAGGATGGCGATTTGAGGCCCTGTATTGATTACAGGGGCTTGAATAACATAACCATTAAAAATTGGTACCCTCTGTCCTTAGTGAACTCTGCATTTGAATGTCTGCAGGAGGCATCATTTTTCACTAAATTAGACCTTCTCAACGCATACAATTTGCTCTGGATCTGGGAGGAGAACGAATGGAAAACAGCTTTTAATACCCATGACGGGTGCTACGAATATATTGTCATGCCTTTTGGATTGGTTAAAGCTCCCTCTGTGTTCCAGGCACTCGCTAATGATGTCCTCTGAGAGAGAAATTCATCTTTGTCTACCTTGACGATATTCAGATTTTTTCTTCAACTCTCTCAGAGCATAAACAACACATCAGACAAGAGCTTAAGGCCCTCCTAAGCTTTTTGTAAAGGCTGAAAAATTTATTTTTCATGCCAGGACAGTCTCATTCCTTGGCTTCATTGTATCAGCACGGTTGGTCCGCATGGAATTGGACATGGTGGTAGCGGTCAGGAATTGGCCTGCCCCTCAAAATGTTAAGGAGGTTCGGCAATTTTTGGGCTTCGCTAATTCTTATTGGAGGTTTATCCACAATATCAGCATAGTGGCTGCCACCATTATTGCGCCTCTTAAGAAGAATGCCGCCTCGTCATTTGCCTGGTCTCCAGCAGCTGAGGCTGCTTTTCAGGAGTAAAATATACTATTTAGCTCTGAGCCCATTCTTGTTTTACCTGATCCCTCTCTCCCATTTGTGGAGGAGGTTGATGCTTCGGAGGTAGGAGTGGGTACCATTTTGTCCCAGCGCCCCCTTTGGGACAATAAGTTGCATCCCTGCGCCCACTTCTCCCGGTTGTTGTCGGCGGCTGAACAGAATTACAGTATTGGTGACCAGGAGTTCTTAGCAGTTAAGTTGGCATTGGAAGAGTGGCACCATTGGTTGGAGGGGGCTGAACATGCGTTTGTGGTTTGAAATGATTACAAGAATCTCCAATATTTCCAGCAGACTAAGCGACGTAATTCCTGGCAGGCCCGGTGGGCATAGTTTTTCAATCGCTTTAACTTTACATTGACTTATTGCCCTGGCTCCAAAAACATCAAGCCTGACGCCTTGTCGCAGATTTACGACCGATCTGGCCGCAATCCCATTCCGGAGCAGATCATTCTGGCAGCTCAGATTGTGGCTCCCATTCAGTGGGATGTCGAGTCTGTTGTGCGGGAGGCCTAGCGGTCAGGTATAAGCCGATTTTAGCTAACACAACATCCAGATGATATCTGTAGTCAGAAATTCTTGGTGAGATATCTTCGCGTTATTTGTGTGGGTCACATTTCTCGAGGGAAATTCCCTAGACGCCCTGGACAGAAACAGCAGACCGCCACTCATAGAAGGCATCATTGGGCCCCATCTTATCAGGTTGGCCAGGGAATTTGGCTTTCCACTTGAGACCTTCTTTTGAGAGTGGAATCAAGGAAGTTGGGTCCCTGCTTCATTGGTCCTTTCAAGATTGTGTAGAAGATCAACCCTGTTCCCGTCCGATTAAAGCTCCCGAGATCATTTGTCCTATTGACATGAAACTATGTGCAACTGCAAGGTCATGACCTCACAACGTGTCACATGATGACATCATACCTGTACTGTTCAATATTTTGCCACTAGGTGGCGCTTTGTGATGGACAATTACCATTTTGGCCATATCTTCGGAACCATTTGTCCAATTGACCTGAAATTAAGTTCAAATGAAAGTCTATTCAAGGATTGGGGAATTGGAGGATTGGGGTCATTCAGGGATATA
This sequence comes from Gymnothorax reevesii, assembly GCA_029721435.1. Taxonomy (NCBI): domain Eukaryota; kingdom Metazoa; phylum Chordata; class Actinopteri; order Anguilliformes; family Muraenidae; genus Gymnothorax; species Gymnothorax reevesii. The sequence goes on along the minus strand of CM056581.1, from coordinate 30,739,247 downwards.
CCCCAAGCCGTCACCTCCGACGGCATAAGCCTAGTTATAGAAAGTTTTATGCATTGTGAACCCCCCCCCAATTCTCTGAATCCTTTTACACTTTTTTCAATGTTGGAAACGACTTTTAAAAAATAAAATTGTCATATGAAACCATCAACTTTTCGTCATTTTATACCTGTTCTCTTTTGTTACCGTATAGGTCCTTTTTGTTATTCTGCAGATATTAAGCCTTTTCCCTAAAATCTTTTAGTAAAACACTTTAGAAACAAAGTAAAGTGCATCTGAAACCATTGTGCCTCAAAAACTTGGTTAAAACTTCAATATTAAAAGTATTTTGACAAAAAAACATGGTAACAAGAAAGACACCATGAAAAATTTAAAAATGCGTTTTCTCATAATTAAAGATAGTTCTTGCATTGCAGCTTTGTAGAATCCTTAGAAATTCACTGAGAAAACAAAATCAGGTCAAATTATGGGGAAAAATGGGTTTGATTTTTCAAAAGTGCCTTTCATGTTACTTGCACACTTGGCTGAAAATTGCCCTAATGTGGAATAAAATGGAATGACACAAGGAATAAGTATTGAACACATGAAAAAAGGAGGTGCAAAAAGGCATGGAAAGCCAAGAAACCAGCTGAAATATGTCAGTATTTAGAAAGTAATCCTGTCTCTTATCAGTGCAAATCAATATCAGCTGGTGTAGTCCAAATTAATGGTCTCTCAAAAGGTTTCTCATTACGAAGGTGGCACACAAGAAGCATCTCATGATGGGTAAAAACAAAGAGCTTTCTCAAGACCTTTGCGACCTTATTGTTGCAAAACATACTGATGGCAATGGTTACAGACGTATTTCTAAACTTCTGAACTTTCCAGTGAGCACCGTTGGGGCCAGAATCTGGAAGTGGAAAGAACATAATTTCACCATAAATTGGCCATGACCGGGCGCTCCTTGCAAGATTTCTGACAGAGGAGTCAAAATAATAATTAGAAGAGTTGTCCTAGAGCCACGGACCACTCACGGAGAGCTTCAGAAAAGTCTGGAATTAGCAGGTACAGTTGTTTCAGAGAAAACAAAAAGTAATGCGCTCAACCGCCATAGCCTCTCTGCACACTCACTGCGCAAGAAAAGCATGTTGAAGCTTGTTTAAGGTTTGCTGCACAACATTTGGACAAGCCTATGAAATACTGGGAGAATATATTCTGGTCAGATGAGACCAAATTTGAACTCTTTGAATGTCATAGCACACACCATGTTTGGAGGACAAACGGCAGTGCACATCACCCCCAAAACACCATACCAACAGTGGAGATTGGAGGTGGGAACATTATGGTGCAGGGCTGTTTTTGAGCATATGGTAAAATTTCATATAATTGAAAGAGGGATGAATGGAGAAATGTACCGAGACAGTTTTTATAAAGATATGCTGTCATCTACCAAGATGCTGAAGATGAAACGAGGGTGGACAATTCACCAAGACAAGGATCCCAAACACACAGCCAAGGAAACTCTCAATTGGTTTTAGAGAAAAAAAATAAAGCTGCAAGAATGGCCCAGTCAATCACCCGATTTGAATCCAAAATAAAATTTATGGAAATAACTGAAGATCAGAGTTCATAGAAGAGGCCCCCAGAGCTTTTAAGATTTGAAGACAGTTTACGTTGAAGAATGGGCCAAAATCATACCTGAGGAATGCATGCGACTAGTTTCTCCATACATGAGGTGTCTTGAACCATTACCAACAAAGGCTTTTCTACTAAGTATGAAATAAATTTCAGTCAGCTTGTTCAAGCGTGTTGAAGTGTGTTCATGCGACTAGTTTCTCCATACATGTGGTGTCTTGAACTATTACCAACAAAGGATTTTTTTCTAAGAATTAAATACATTTCAGTAAGCGTGTTCAATATTTGTTCCTTGTGTCATTCCACTTTTTACACATAATTTCTGGACTTTTTGTTTTTGTTTCTTTGTATGTGTGGATTGGGTTGTCTTTGACATCTGGTGAATATTTCATGTCATTAGAAATATATTTACCATGAAAAATGTTGATGCGTTCAAAACTTATTTTCCCTGCTGTAAATTGGTCTTGATTATTCAGCAACTAAATTGTGCAATTATTAATCAAGCAACCTTAACCAGGAACATCTTGAAAGTAATCATGCGTCTAAGGGTCAGAGGCTCATGGCATGTCATTTGAAAATCACATAACACCTACGTTACCACTAGGGGGATGTTGGGCTTTAGGAACTTAATATTGTGTGTGTGGACTATGTTTAGCAGAATTAAACTAGGCTTATGCCGTCAGAGGTGACAGCTTGGGGTATAACCCGAATTCCCCCAATCCGTTCGGGGATATAATCATCATGCTTTTGATTTGCAAATATTACTCTCCACTTTGTCGTAGCTTTAGTTGCTGAAGTGCATCCCGGAGCTGCTGCATTTTTGAGTATGGTAGGCTATTGGGAAACCAGTATAGCGAGCCCCCTCTCTTATTTTTTTATTGATTAATCATTTTATTTTTCAACTTGGACTTAAGTGGACTCTGGAGGCTGACGGCCATGCATTCCTGGGACGTGTCTCCACAAAGTCTGAGAGAGGTGGCTTTTGAGAATTCTGAGTATAAATTACATCAAAGCAGAAGGTTAGAAATTGCAGTACTATTGCCAGACCAATATTTTAAATCTTTATATTCCTAATGGCCAGACAGCAGATTCAGATGAGATTTTGACTGTTGTCTACTCCTCATTACTCTTCATTTTGCGCAAAAACAACACATTCCTCAAGTACAATTGACTTGAAGTTCCATTACAATGCCCTCATTTCCATTCAGACAGTATTTTTAGCCCATCCAGGCAAGCGCAATATAGTGACCACTTTTTACTTTGAGGGCTGCAACCTTAGTGTATCTGCTTCCTGTTTACGGAAACTTGGGACCATGTGTTTTCCGTGCTTGGGGGAAAAACTTTTTAAACTTCAACTCCACCCCTGTTTCATCTTGGGATTCTGAACATCCTCAACTACCAGCACTTCCGAGGCTTGTATAGAGTGAATTTTCACTAATGTGTCACAAGAGGGTGCTTTTAAACAAGAGCACAGCCAAGAAAACTCGCAGAAGCAGTGCTTCCCTGTGAAGCCAGTCGGCAGATGCAAAAAAGAGAAACTGAGAAAATTGGCCTTACGGTTTTACCTCCTGCCTTACTTTTGTAGATACTGCTAAATTGCACACGCAGTAACTCCATACATCTGTATTGATCAGGCTAATCTCTACTAACAATAGATGGAGCTGGTGCTCTAGAGGGTCAATGGCAGGTTTTCCAAATTTTGAGAAATTTGCAGATGCTGCCATCTGGCTTGACAGGGCAGAGTGGATCAGGATTCATGAGATATGAGCCAGTCAATGCATGAGGTGTCAGAAATCCCTCCCTTATATGTTTTGCTAATGTGAGGGTTAGAAATGTAGCTGTTACAAGGGCTATAAAGACAAGATGAATGAAACATAGCTGGATGGAAAAATGTTTAATTTGTTTTTCTAAGGAAGATGCCATCAGTGTAACAGACTCAGACTACTGTCCTGCAATTTCTATTTTGTCCTTTTCCATTCACGATAGGGTCATTGCTGTTGGGGAGCTACAAGAATGAGTCGCAATATCGCAATGTCGTTTTAAGTCTTATGATGTTGCAAATCCCACAATAAAACAGACTGATTTACATGAAGATGCACAGAAACAGATGACTGAAATTTTTTTAAACAATTTCTTTTTGAAATGCATCACAACTAGGATGCAAACAATTGGAAACACATTTCAGATATTAAGAGGTTATTCACTATTTTTAGCTGCAACCAAGCAGCTCTATGAACGCTTCTGTCTGTCCGTCTGTCTGTCCGTCCGTCCGTCTGTGACACCTTTTTGACCATGTTCCTGTCGTCGTATCATCATGAAATTTTCAGGAGTTATTGACCTTCACCAAAGTGATGTCCATGCGCAAGGTCGAGGTCAAAGGTCAAGTTTTCAGAGGTCACGACCTTGTTTGCGGGTTTTCGCGCTGTAACTCCAGTTAGAATTCATGGATCACTATAGAATTTTGGAATTAGCTTGTAGGCATAGAAGAGGTGTTCCCTCTTGTTTTTCAAGGTCATGCGTCAAATCCCAAGGTCACACAGGTAAAAAAAGTGTCAATTTTGCCCGATTTGACGGTTTTCGCACCGTAACTCAATTTTAATTCAATGAATGGCTATGAAATCTTAGAACAAACTTCTTGGTATGGAGGAGGGGTTCCCTATTGATTTTCAAGGTCATCTGTCGAATCCTAAGGTCACACCGGTCAAAAAAGTGTCGATTTTGCCCCGATTTCACAGTTTTCGCACCGTAACTCGAGTTTAACTTGATGGATGGCTATTAAATCTTACAACAAGCTTTTTGGTAAAGAGGAAGGATTCCCTGTTCATTTTCAAGGTAATTTGCCAATTTCGAGGTCACACTTGTACAAGAAACCACCACTCATGGACACTAGGCCACGTGACGGATGCTAGGCCAGGTCGCAGCTATTAGATCCCTCTGATCTACTTGTTTTTTTTTTGCCAATAACACAATCCTACAATTGTACTCCCTAATAATTTCAGCCAAATAAATCAACTTACTGCTATATTCTGGAGCAATCCTACAATGGAAAAAATCTATTATTTATTTAAAACACTCAAATCAATTATCATCAAATTTGATGAGGCTCTTGGTATATGTAAATGGATGGATTTTATTCTAAAGAAAACATGCATTTATTTTAAAGTGAGTAACTTGTGATGCATTGATTGAAAAGCAAGTCAGTTTCATAAACAGAACCATGCTAACCCTGCAGCATTGGTCCACTTTTAAAATATGTGCATCCTGTGCAAAATTTTATAAATGCCATGCCATGCTTTATAGATCCACACTTATTGAAGGCATCCAAATCATGCACTCAGTGATCCGCACTATAGACTCATTGCACCTCACTATCTCCAGTTAACCTTCTCAATTAAAATACACACTGATAAGCCAAAGAATTAAAACCATTTGCCATTGAAGCAAATAATGTTGATTATCGTGTAACAATGGCACTTGTCAAGGTCTGCAGGCAGAGAGCAAACAGTCAGTTCTCGTGGTCTGATGTAGAAGGAATGGGACCCAAGTGACTTTAACTGGGGTCAAGTTGGTATGGCAAGACGAGGGGGTCATAGCATCTCCTAATGAGCAAGGCTTCTTGGGGTGCTCCAAGCTGTGGTGAGTATCCTCCAGCAGTGGCCCAAGGACAGACAAACCATGAACTGGGGACAGTGTATTGGGTGTCCAAGGATCATAATTGCACAAGGGGATAAAAGGGGGTATAGGTCATATGGACCCCTTACCAGTTGGACCCTAACTGAATTGTCCCAGTATCAGTTGGACCCCAGGCCATTTGGACTGAAATCAGTTGTACCCCTGACCACTTGGACCCCACCAGTTGGACCGCAAACCCTACTCAGTTGGACCACATGCTGTTTGGACCCCAGACCCTAACCCTAACCCTACCCCAACTGGTCAGTGGTCCAAGTGGTCTGCGGTCTAACTGATCTAGGGTCTAACTTGCCTGGTGTCCAAATGGTATGGGGTCCAAATGGTTAGGGTAAGGGTCCAACATGTATAGGTCCAGCAGGTACAGGGTCCAAATAACCTGTTCCCACTAAGGAATGTGTCACAGTACACAATTCAGCGCAGCCTACTGCATTTCAAGCTTTGTAGCTATAGGCCTAGACCAATCGGAGTGCCCACTCTAACCCCAAGGCACTGAAGAAAGTAATTACAGTGGGCTTGTGAGTTTCTGAACTGGACCTTGGTTAAATTGAAGAAAGTTGTCTATTATGCCGCATTATTACAACATCTTGTTAAGTGGCCAGGTTCATGCGCACCATAAAGGCCTACTAGGGGAAGAGATGACACCAGGATACACAGAAGAAAGAAAAGCTGGTGGAGGGAGTGTGATGCTCTGAGAAATGTTCTTCAGGGAAAACCATTGTCAAGTGGACATCGTTTGACGGAGCAGGTTTTGCAGCTCAAGGCAGACCTACCCAATATTAAGGAGGTACCTTAATTAATGTTCAGACTGAGCTGTGTATACCTTCCTCACTCACGACTGGACTGGATCTGTCTAGAGAACACAATTTTGCCCGTCCTCTCCTATAATCCTCCTGTATGGCATCATGCATTTGTCGATACTTACAGATACCGAAAAATGGGTCTTTTGTAGCAAATTATACTGGCATAGCAATTTTATTTCTACAGACAAAGAATTTTACTTTCTGGCTACATAATTTGGATTTCGTCTCCTCGTCTAGGGTATAACGGTGCATAGGCACAAAAATGATGTGTATGCCACAAACAACTACAGATGTGCATGTGATGCACTGTCATGTCCCCTAACCCCAGATAAAATCTATGGAGTTAAATCTGTTTCAGAGTTGAAACGGAAGTGTTTCAGACTCATCAGCCGTATTCCAACCCCTGTTCTTGGCGACACTCGGGATGACTCGACATGAGAACGATGTTCCAACAGCCGAGAACTAACACGAAAACATGTTCTTGTCACTTAAAGAGTGCGACAAGCGTCGTAAAGAACAAAGATGGTGGACGAGTGAGATGCGTATTTGAAATTTTCATCAATTTCACCGATTAATCTTGTTAATAGCCTTCTATTCATGAGAATGAGTAGGTTCAGTGGCAATTAACAATGTATAGAAGTATGAAGTGACTTTCAGGCAGGGATGTGCGGTCAGGGTAGGCAGTGACTTCTGCTTTTTATCTCTAGATTTTGTCAACCTGTCTCCACGTACTATGCCTGATTGTCAATCCGTCAGTTTAGCCACTGACCGAGAAGCGAAATTACAAATCCTACTATAGCCACGCCAAAACCACGCAAAGACACGCCTTCCTCTGTCTCTGATTGGCCCACCGTCTCCCCTCAGTGGACATTGGGATATCTGGGATATCGTTGCCTGTATCTTACATGTGGAAACAAAAAGAGTCAGGCGTGTGCACGAGGATATTAAAAACGAATACAGATAACACAAGTCATCATGGTAACGGTGGAGAAAAGAACTCTTACTATTCTCCAGCGGAGTTGGAGATCTTAATAAAGGCGTACACTGAGTATACGAACACATATTTCTTTAAAAAAAAGTATACAGTAATATATTGCGTGACTTTGTGCGCCAGAAAGTCACTGATCGAGTAATTGCGGCAGTATCAAAAAACAACCAAATGAAGGTTAAATTACGCAAGATCTACCTATTGAACAACCATGTACTGTATTTGTGCTTGTGTGTAGGATAGAGCGGGTTAAGATGTCCCCTTAAGCAGGAATCTTCCTAACTGAAGGTAAACAACATGAATGATTATTTATTTTTTGCTTGAATGGATAGTATATAAAGTTGGCTGCCACATCTCGAAAGATTTATGATATTGTCACGATAGAAATATTTTTAAATGTTTCATAACTTTTTTTTTTTTTTTAAAGTTCATCTTACCCCACCCTTGGGGTAAGATGCCCTTCTGGATATGGTAAGATGCCCCCCATGTTTTATGTTATCTAGAATAACTTGTAAAGCCTAATACATACTGGTTTTACTGCATTTCACATGAGTGATTATCATATTATAGCTGTCTTAATTGGCAGGTACACATCATGCAAAAGATCAACATCTTTTTAGAAATTTCCTTGCTAAAGAAATGGGGGAAGAAAGAGATACATTCTCCTAAACTTATGTTTTTATTAACTGACTAAACACTAAGGCACAAGTGATGGCAAGGTATTGTTGGCATTAAATGAATCAAGGAATAGATTGTTATCTTTTGGACTACTAAAAAAAAAAAATGAGGCACCACATTAGATAAACATGTGGCGGTTATGGAATGTATGAAAGTATCCATGAAAAGTCTCTAAAATTAAAAGTGACCATAATGCATTTCACCCAATATATTTCTTTTTAGGCCCTTATTGATGCATATATGATGTTGTGTTCTGGGGTTCTGGCCTTTGGCCAGGACAGCATTTATGGTTTTAACAGTTTCATGTTCAAGATTTCTTAGTTTCATAGTTTCATAGTTCATGTTCATAGTCACAGTTTTAACAGTTTCTTGTATCAAGTCTTTGCATTTCATTATTCATGTTTATTGTCCATGTTTTTACTTTTCCATGTTTTTGTTGATTCGGGGCTGTCTAAGCTTAATTGGCAATTAACTGTTTTTAAGTTACTAACATTTACTAACATTCACTGGGTGGTGTAATTCTGAGTTAGGCACATTACTAATATTACTAATTTAGACAGGGAGTTTATTGTCATGATTCCTGCTTTGCTATTTCAAGATCTTGCTGTGCTTTTCTGTTCTTAACATTCATGCTTGCTTCCAAACTGCATACTTAATTGGTACTTAAGCTGAGCATGCTCATTCTCTTAATGAGCAAGTCTTGTCATCCAATCTTATGATCTTCCATGTCATGATCTTGCCATGCCTATTGTTTCTCCTTCTCCAGGTGTTGCCCCTCATGTGTCCTTGATTTCCTAGCCTTTATCTGGATGTGGTGGAAGTTGGCTGGCAGATAGTGTCTCAAGTCCTCGCTCATGTTCATGCTTCCAAGTCCTTGTTTCCAAGTCTTGTTCATAGTCCTTGTGTATATAGCCATAGTCTTGTTATTTATTTTTCTTCTTGGATTTCTGCCTGGAGTTTCCAGTGGTTTTTTGTTCTTGCCTTTTTGCTCTTTAGTTCATTGCTCTGTGAAGCGCTCCTTAGTTTGTCTTTTTGCAACCCTTTGGGCCAAGTTTTTGTTGGCCCTCATGCCTGTTTTCTTTTGTTGAAATAAATTCCCTTTGCCTTCCACCTCGCATTTGGTGTCTTCCTGATCACGCATCATATGACTCATTATTGTGTAACTCCATATGGCCCTACTTCTATCATGTATGGATACACTTAACTTTCCATTCCCAAGTCCTTTATAAAATCATGTCTGATATGTATTTCCTTTAAATAGAACACAATTTTTAGAAAAAAAAAAAAAAAACTCATGAAACAGGATACGACCCAAAATGGAGTAAGAGGTCTTCCTTCCCTTCCTTACCCCAAACCAAAAAGGGAATCTTACCCCCAGCACCACCATATTGGTTTTGGCTCATTAACCCCAATTTCTCCTATTATCACGACGCAGGACCCCCTTTAACACAGAGAAGGAGTCAGAGTTACACTGACATGTCCTGCAGATTCCTGGGGCATGCAAATACTTGTGGCAAAATGAGCCACATATTGGGCACAGCTGAAATTTTATAATAAGCAAAGGGCATCTTACCCTTGGGGTCGTCTTAACCTGCTCTACCCTATATGTGCGAGCGCATATTTAATATGTGTGCTGGTGCAGCCCAACAGTCAAAGCAACTGCTTGGTCTACCCTACCGATTTCAACAGCATTCAGTGGCTAAAGTATCATACAGCCCCAATTCCAAAATAGTTGGGACAGAGTGTAAATTGTGAATAAAATCAAAATGCAATGACTTTCAGTTCACATGAGCCAAATGTTGATAAACAAATGTTGAAACTGAGACATTTTACATTTTCATCCACAAAATTAGCTTATTTCAAATTTTTTGGCTGCAACAGGTCTGAAAAAGGGTGAGACACTGAAGGTGCGATCAGGAACCAGTTGCGAGAACTAAGTAATGCAGTAGATTTTATTAAGGGGGGAAACCCCCGCAGGGCAGAAGGCAAAGGTACAAAGTCCACACTCCAAAAATCACAATCCAGTTGGCCAAAAAGAGAGACAAAAACCAGGGCAGCAATCAAAGTACTCGTGGTCGGACAAAAATGGGTTTGGTGCACATGTTCAGGTATATCAGAGAAGCCAAGTCAAAATCCAATGGGCGTAATCCAAACCATAACCAGGGCAGCAATCATAGATCTCGTGGTCAGACAGAAAAGGGTCAAAAAACACAGATACAACATTAAATCCAAAATCACAAAGCCAAAAATCAAAAAGTCAGATAATCCAGTCAGAAAGGTATCACTGAGAGAACAAGGTGAGAGAAACATGGCACAAGTGAACTGAGAGAAACGATCTGACAAGAAAGTGCTGTGAAAAGACTCCTAATATACACTCCAGGGGAATCACATGCTACGCAGAACACAGGTGCTGGAAATGAGACTAATTACAAAGGAGGGAACAAGGGGGAGAACCTAATCACATAAAAAAGGCAAAAGCCAAAACGCGGACAGGGATCACGAGACAATCCTATAGACAAATATACGGCTCCAGTCAAGGAGTGCATAGACAATGAGAGAAAGGACAGCGCGAAACAGGTGTGGAAGATCCACAGAAATGCAGCAGAAAAAATTAGGGAAAGACAAGAAGCGGAGACTAGAACAGGGTGAGTGCTGAGAGCTTGTTAATCAATTTGTAAGTGCAACTATACAATCCCTTAGTGCTTGTTAGTAAGTGAGTATTATATACAATGTTATGGTAAACAATGGTAAAAAGTAAAACATGGAAAAACTAAACTAAGACAATTGTAATGCGAATAGAAGCCACAAGATAGCAGGATTTACCTTTTTTTTTGTTAAGCCCAGACTGGAGATCGGTTTGGGCATGTTTTAGGCATGTCTGGGACAAGTCCCAGAGAAGAATAAAAAAAAGGCTAAAAGGTGGGAGGGGTCTGCAAAAGTGTATATAAGGAGTAAAATTGAGACAGTAAAGTAGTAGGAGAAAGTGCAAGGAGAAGGATACATGTGACCAGACCTGTCATTCTGTTTAAGACCTGTGAAGCTTATAGTGGATTTTTGCCTGTGTTAGAGCATTTTCCTCACCCAGGATATCACCAAGGAACCCAACCAAAAGGGACTGTAAATATGTCTGTTTTTCTTGTTAATCAATCTTGGTCATTAGATTAGTCATTAGATTAGTTAGTTGTTAGTTGTCTTTGTAAATTAAATGTGTTTTAGAACACAAAGTTTTAAAATTGTGTCTGTCATCCCTTGCTGTTGTGGATGTTGTAAATGTAATAACAAATTGGGGTAATAACAAATTGGGGGCTCAAGTCCGGGTTAGAACATTGTGTGAGTCATTTATTGAAAATCTAACATTTCAAATTGTAAAATTGTTTTTTTGAATTTTCCTATATATATATATATATATATATATATATATAAAGATCAACAGCAATGGATGATTTCTTGGCATCACCAACCGTAGGGGTTTTGAAGTCTTTTAAAAAGACAGAACTGTTGGAAATATGCAGACATTTGGAGCTGACAGAGGTAAAACCAGCCATGCGAAAAGCTAGACTGGCTAGAGAGATAATTGAATATTACATTGATGAAAATGTGTTTGCACCAGGAGATCTGGAACACTTTCCAGTGGAAAATCCAAATATAGAATTTTGTGCTAGCCAGGAGGTAAAATTGGTGCCCCCATTTTCGGAAAAGGATGTTGTTTGAACGCTGGTATACTTCTATGGAGGTCAAGGATGATTTCAACTCACTAAAAGAGATAGTGTTAGTTGAAGAATTTAAGAACTGTGTTACGGAGATATTACGACCTACCTTAAAGAGAAGCAAGCACTGAATTTGCAGTCAGCTGCCAAATTTGCTGATGAATATGTTCTCACACATAAGTCCAAATTTCAGTCTAGCAGTAACAATAGATGGTAACAAATTCAGAAAAAAGGAAACGGTGATACCCAAGATTCCTCACCCAAAGACAAAGACAAATCTGGTGATGGTGCTCAGAAATCCAGAAACAGGTCTGATCAAAGTGTGCAAGCTGACAGTGACAAAAGTGGTCTAGTTTGCAGTTATTGCAAGAAATCTGGTCATGTTACAACTAACTGTTGGTTCCTTACAGCTAAGAAAGAAAGAGAAAAGGATACCAAACCAAATGCCTTTGTGAAAACAAGGTTAGAAACCCCTGTAGTAGATAACCGATCTGCTAAATTGCCTGCTTCTTGTGGGGCTAAAAAGTCTGATACTGCTGACTTTGTGAGGGAGGAATTTCTTCCATTTGTGTCAGAGGGATTTGTGGCTCTGAATGAGCATACTACTCCTGTCCCCATATATATCCTAAGGGATACCGGAGCTTCTCAGTCACTTTTGTTGATGGACTCCTTGGAGTTACGTGATGAGACCGCTTCTGGGGATTTCATACTTCTACAAGGTATTGAAGGGAGGACTGTATCTGTACCCCTGCGCTCTATATTCTTGAAGTCAGATTTAGTTACAGGACAGGAAAAGGTGGGACTTAAGTCAAGTCTACCTATCAAAGGTGTTTCTCTGTTGCAAAGCAATGACCTAGCTGGGGGCAAAGTAGTTCCCCCTGTACATCTTACTTCACAGCCGAGCACTGAAGATGGCGATGAGGACCCATCTCTGTATCCTTCTTGCGCAGTGACTCGTGCTATGGCTAAGAAGGATCAAGAAGTAGATGATGTGGTGCCGTCCAGCACATTGAATAGTCATGACTCAGGTGGTTCGCCTTATGACTCTGTTCAGCCTACTATGATTTCTCCGTTTGAGGACTTATCAGATAGTTTTATTAGTTCTTTGTTCAGCCAGCCAGATGGGTCTGACTTGTCTCTGTCCAGAAAGCGGTTGATTGAGGAGCAAACTAATGATCCTGAAATTTGTGTACTAAAGAGGAGAGCCATTCCTGATAAAGAAATAGACGCAGTTCCAGTTGGGTATTATCTCAAGGATGGTGTGTTGATGCGGAAGTGGCACCCTCCTGATATCCCTGCCAATGCAGATTGGGCAGTGGTCATGCAAATTGTAGTTCCGAAGGTCTACTGGAATGCGATCTTAACAATGGCTCATAGTTTACCTTTAGGAGGTCATCTTGGTGTTAACAAGACTGTTGATAAGATAATGAAACACTTCTTCTGGCCGGGGCTTTGGAAAGACGTTTCCAACTTTTGCAAAACCTGTCACACTTGTCAGGTAGTTGGAAAACACCAGTTAGACCCACCTGTAGCTCCATTGCAGCCTATCCCAGCATTTGGGGAGCCCTTCTCTAAGGTCATTGTTGATTGTGTTGGTCCATTACCCAAGACTAGATCTGGAAATCAGTACTTGTTGACAATCATGTGTGCATCTACCAGATTCCCTGAAGCCATGCCTCTACGCAACATCAAGGCAACTGCAATCTCAAAGGCTTTGATAAAGTTCTTCACATTGTTTGGCCTTCCCAGGGAAATTCAGTCAGACCAAGGTAGCAATTTCACTTCCGGATTGTTTCAGCAGGTTGTGTATGAACTAGGTGCAAATCAGATTCTTTCTAGTGCCTATCATCCAGAAAGTCAGGGTGCCTTAGAGCGGTTTCATTCCACTCTCAAGACAATGATGAGGACTTATTGTTATGACCATGAGAAAGACTGAGATGAAGGTGTTCATTTGCTGTTGTTTGCAGCTAGAGAAGCAGTGCAGGAGTCTACTGGATTCAGTCCGTTTCAGCTAGTGTTAGGCCATGAAGTGAGAGGACTTTTGCTATTGTTGAGTGAACAATGGCAAGAGAAAGAACCGCATATCAGTCTGTTAGACTATGTTAGCAAGTTCAAGGAAAGATTGCATGCAGCTTGTGACCTAGCCAAAGAGAACTTGAAATCAAGTCAGGGAAAAATGAAAACTTGGTATGATCATAAGGCTAGAAACCGTGAGTTTAAACCAGGAGATAAGGTTCTTGTGCTGTTTTCCTTGCAGTCCAATCCATTGCAGGCTAGATTTCATGGTCATTATGAAATTCTCACAAAACTCAATGATCTCAATTACATTGTGAAGACTCTAGATAGGAGAAAACCAAAACCAAAATTGTGTCACATTAACATGCTGAAGCCTTATCATGACAGAAATGCTAGGGTAGCATCTGTCACTTCAGATTCACTTCAGATGGTCGAAACGTGTGAAGATGTGGGGGAGTTTCAAGATGATGAACCTAGAATTAAAGCTCAAGTTCTTTCATGTAAATTGTCAAATTCTGAAGTGTTGCAAAATCTTGATGTAAAACTGTTGTGATTTACGAAATGAACCAAGAGCGACAACCAGTAGAATGCAAAAAGGAGGCTTTATTTCTGAAGGGGGAAACCCCCCAACAGAGCTGGCAACGGTACAAAGTCCACAATCCAAAAACAGTATCCAATGGGCGTAATCCAGAATCGTAACCAGGGCACCAATAACAAAGTTCGTGGTCAGACAAAAAGGGTTCGGTACACAGGCGTAGGTTTGGAGGAGAAACAAACTCATAAGCCAAAGACAGTCCGAATCCAAAACCAGGGCAGTAATCACAAAATCAAGGTCGGGCAGAAAAAGGTCAAAACTCACAGATGCAACAATATCCAAAAAGGGCAAACCAAAATCAGTAGTCGAGCAATCCAGTCAGAAAGATAAACACTGAGCAATCAAGGCGAGAAACGTGGCACGAGAAAACTAGGGAGAACGATCTGACAAGAGTGTGAAGCAAACAGACATCTTATATACACATCCAGGAGTACACATGACCAGGGAGAAGAGGTGCAATCAATGGTGACAATGATTAGGGAGAGACACATGAGGGATAAACTAATTACATGAATTTGGCTGTAGCCAAAACGCAGACAGGGATCACAAGACAAACCTAAGTACAAAACAGCTCCGGTTAAGGAGTACTAAAGTGCCAAGATAAAAGAAAAGGAAAGCACAAAGTATAAGTGGAAATCCACAGAAACTTGCAGCAGAGATAATTAGGGATAGGCAAGGAGGCGGAGACTAGAATTGGGCGACAGCTGAGAGATCATTAGTCAATTAGTAAGTGCAGCTATACAATCCCAAGTGCTTGTGAGTAAGTTAGTCCAAATATACAAGGTTAGTGTGGATTAGTATTTAGCAAAAACAATAAACTGTTAGTATGTGTTAGTAAGACAGTAAAAGAGAGGAAGGAAGAACACGAGATAATGAAAGAAGATTGAAACCCAGAAACCAATAAATCACCCGAATGAGTGGCACACAAGACAAGGGACCGTGAGCAAAGATACACACATGACAAGACAGGGGAGACAAAGTGCAAAGCATGGAAAATAAACATGGCATGAAACATGGCTATGAAAACAAAACATGGCATGGAGACTGATAACCAAAACATGAAAATAATAAAACAGGAAATCCTTAATACCAAATACACAATACATAATCTAAGAATGGTCAGAGAAAGTCAGTGGTCTCAAAACACAAGAATCAATCATCATAGCACTTGGCCAGGCACAGAACTTAAACATGAGATGCAGAATCAGAATCCCAACAAAAACTCCAGCACTTAGAACCCTCACAGAGAGATCAGTTTGAGAGGTTGATCAAGAAATATGAGGATCTGTTTCCTGATGTTCCAAAGAGAGTTCCTATAGCCTCTCATGATGTAGATGTTGGTGATGCCAAACCAATGAAACGGCATCCGTACCGGATGAATCCTGAAAAGAGAAAGATTGCTGAGAAAGAGGTTGAGTACATGTTAGAACATGATATTATCAGACCCTCCAACTCAGATTGGAGTTCACCCTGTGTGCTAGTTCCGAAACCTGATGGAAGTACTAGATTCTGTACAGATTATCGCAAAGTCAATGCTGTAACTAGAACTGATGTGGTTCCAATACCTAGGATTGATGATTGTATCGATTGAGTAGGGCAAGCAAAGTTTCTGACCAAGATTGATTTATTGAAGGGTTATTGCTGTGTGCCTTTAATTGAGAGGGCCAAGAGCATCTCTGCTTTTGCCACACCATCTGGGTTGTACCAGTATGAAGTCCTACCCTTTGGCATGAAAAATGCCCCAGCCACGTTCCAAAGGATGATACAGTCTACAATCGCCGGATTGCCACACACGGGTGCATACATCGACGACCTGATCACATGGAGTGACTCCTGGGAAGAACATCTGAAAAATGTAGAGACGTTCCAGCGCCTGACCCAGGCTAACCTGACAGTTAACCTGAACAAGAGTGACTTTGGTTGTGCTACTGTCACCTATCTTGGCTACGTCATAGACCAGGGTAAGGTGGCACCCATAAATGCTAAAGTCCAAGCCATCATAGACTTCCCAGTTCCTGACAACAAAAACGCTTTGCACCGCTTCCTTGGAATGATCTGGTACTACCACAAGTTCTGCAAGAACTTTGCTGAGATTGCTCTCAGTCTCACTAACCAACTGAAGAAAGGCGTAAAGTTCACTTGGGGTGATGCATGCCAGAGAGCCTTCGATCGCCTGAAGTCTCTGCTGTGTCACTTTCCCGTGCTCAAATCTCCTGACTTCAACAAACCATTCTCCATCGCGGTCGATGCTAGCGACCAAGCTTGTGGATCTGTGCTCCTACAGAGAAGTGACTCTGATGACATTGAGCATCCCGTGGCATACTTCTCCAGGAAGTTCAGTCGCCACCAAAGGAACTATTCCACAATAGAGAAGGAGCTGTTGGCTCTGTTTCTATCGTTACAACACTTTGAGGTTTATGTTTGTACAGCGCAAAAGCCAATGATTGTGTACACTGACCACAATCCGTTAATGTTTTTGAGTAAGATGAAAAACCAGAATCGGAGATTGTTGAATTGGAGTTTGATTTTACAGGAATTTGACTTAAGCATTTAAAGGGTACTGACAATGTTTGAGTATGTGTATATATCACACATGTTTATTAGCATGTTGTATTCTATGTATGTATATATATATATATATATATATATATATATATATACACACAAGTGTCTACTTAACCATTTTTGTATTGAAAAGAAAAATTTTCCTTTTATGAGTCAAAATTTTTCCCTTTTGGAATGGAGGTGTAATGCGAATAGAAGCCACTAGATGGCAGTATTTACCTTTTTTTTTGTTAAGCCCAGACTGGAGATAGGTTTGGGCATGTTTTAGGCATGTCTGGGAAAATTTCTGTTTTTCTTGTTAATCAATCTTGGTCATTAGATTAGTCAGTAGATTAGTTAGTTGTTAGTAGTCTTTGTTAATTAAATGTGTTTAAGTTTTAAAATTGTGTCTGTCATCCCTTGCTGTTGTGGATGTTGTCAATGTAATAACAAATTGGGGCCATAACATAATACATAAATAAATCAAAGTAACCAAATCCCAATACACATTACAAAGAATAGTCAGACATAGCAAGAATCCAAATATAAACATGGTAAACAGATCGTAGGCATGGCAAAGCAGACATGGACATGGCAAGGCAGGGCAGAGACATGGCAAACAGGCAGAATCACAACAGACACAGGCAAAAAAAAGGGCTGAAAAAGCTAATAATATATAAGAGAATCAGCTGAAAGAAAATTTAGCAAGTAATTAAGTTAACTGGCATCAGGTGTGTAACATGATTGGCTATAAAAGGGATGTCTTAGAGAGGCTGAGTCTCTCAGAAGTAAAGATGGCCAGAGGCTCTCCAATCTGTGAAGGCTTGTGCAAAAAAATTGTGGAGTACATTGTTTTTAATGTTCCTCAATGTCAAATAGCAAAGGCTTTGAAGGTCTCATCATCGACAGTGCATAACATCATTAAAAGATTCTGTCATGATTCTGCTCTGTTTGCCATGTTTGTTATGATTCTGTCATGTCTGGATTCTGACCTCTTCCTTGTCTGACCATGCTTTGCATTTTTGTATTGGGATTTACAAAAAGATGTCTGGTTCTGTTCATGTTTTGTCTGTTTAG
The DNA here is from genome assembly GCA_029721435.1 of Gymnothorax reevesii. Lineage (NCBI taxonomy): Eukaryota > Metazoa > Chordata > Actinopteri > Anguilliformes > Muraenidae > Gymnothorax > Gymnothorax reevesii. Next base: position 30,721,541 of record CM056581.1, on the reverse strand, counting down.
TTCTTGCCATGTTTTTTACCATGTTTTGTACTTTGCCATTTTCCTCATTACCGTTATCATTCTGGTCCATGTTTTTGCTTTTGCCATGCATCGCACTTTGTCTCCCCTGTCTGGTCTTGTGTTGAGCTACAGCTCGTTCCCCTAGTACTGAGTGTAACATGCTTAGGTGATTTTATGGTTCCTGGGTTTCTGAACATTCCTTCCAATTTCATATACTTCCTTTGCCTTGCTTTTCTGTTTTACTAACCAATACTAACAGTTTGTTGTTTTTGTTAAAACTACTAACCTAGGCTAACATTGTATATCATACTAAATTACTAACGAGCACTAGGGATTGTATAGCTGCACCTTACTAATTGATTAACAAGCTTTTAGCACTCGCCCTGTTCTAGTCTCCGCCTCTTGCCTTTACCTAATCTTCTTTGTTGCGTTTCAGTGGATCCTCCACACCTGCTCACTCTGTTATTTCTGGTTTGTGACTTTTGGATTGTGGACTTTGTACCTTTTCCTTCTGCCCTGTGGGGGTTACCCCCTCGCTTAATAAATTCACATCTACTGCACTGCTTGGTTCTTGCATCTGGTTCCTGAGCGTATCATCAGTTTCTCAGAAACTGGAAAAATCTCTGTAAGGGACAAGGCCGAAGACCTTTACTGGATGCCTGTGATCTTCGGGCCCCCAGACGCCACTGCATCACTCACCGGCATGGTTCTGTCATTGACATTATTAAATGGGCCCAGGAATACTTCAAGGAACCACTATCTGTAAGCCTGCCGTGAATAAAATACTGGCTGGTGTGATTTAAATCATTGCATTTTGATTTTACTCACAATTTGCACTTTGTCCCAATTATTTCAGAATTGGGGTTGTAGATTTGAAGTTAAATGTTCCAATTAACAAATTCAATATTTTGAGCAACCCTAACAGTCCTACTTAAATATTGTCTATTTTAAAGCAGCACCTAATTGACTTCTCAAATGCAAGTCCCCAAATTTGTGCTTGCTGGATGTGTTCACATAGCCAACAGGAAAAGGCAGAGGCCAAAAAGACAGGCGGGGGTCCAGCAGCACCACACCTCTCGAGGCAGAGGAGATGGCTCTCTGGCACCGCAGTGGGCGACCCACGTCAGAGGGCTGTGCTGGAGGGACCTCCTCAGATCCAGCTACCCCCCAGGACAAGCGCCTCTATAAGAAGTTAGTGAAATGAATGACCGTATCCTTCTACCTGTGCAAACTCTGTGACTCTCAAACATCCATCTTAGACACAATTTGGCACATTGACTTTCCTGTAGCAGTATGAATCCTTGTACAACCCCAAATAAAATTGAAATTGTAATGACTTTCAGATCACACAAGCCAATATGTTATTTACAATAGAACATTGATAATATTTCAAATGTGTAAACAGACATTTTTATCAACAAAATGAGCTCTTTTCAAATTTTCTGCCTGCAACAGGCCTCAAAAGCATTGGGACACAAGCAAAAAGAGCTGAATAAAAATGATCCATTTATTTTCGATTGACATCCGTGCACCAAACTGTTAGCTAGTTAGGCTAGCGAACTTGGTTGCTAAGCAAGCGAACTAACACTAGCTAGGTAGCTGGCTAGCTAGCCAGAAAGCCTAGCAAGCGACCAATAAGTGGCACCAAATCGGGCCTAATGGATATAACGGGTAATGGTAGAGGGGAAAAAAAAATCGCAGGTGGCTTGATCAAAATTTAAGTCCAGAATTCAGTGCTCTGTGCATGTGCAAACAGAGGGTGGGAAAAAAAAGCCTAACTGAGTATCTTTACGGCTGCCATAAGAATAGCCAGTGCCTAAAAAAAATGTAAGAGACCTGAAACCAACGGCAGAATCGTTGAGAATAACGCATTATTTACACTGGGACGAAATCTGCATTGACACGAAAACTGAATCGTTAACCATACTTGCGCTAACATCATACTCAGCTCGTTATCTAACTTTATAGCAACAGAGTTTGGCTCTAGGTGTTTGGCTGTCTCAGACAGCAATTTCATTCATGAATAATGACAACATAACACTGACAACGAATTGGTCTTGTGACATGCACAAAAACATGGCTTTTAAGAAGTTTGCTAACTTAAATAACGTGAAATTCACGGGCAATGAAACACTAGAAGCTACAACCTAACTGAGGTGGTTCGGCTCTCTCACAGGGATGAACAGGGTGCCTATTTCATGATGGCTATTAAGTAGATATGACAATCTGTAGGGAGTAGCGCTACAAAATCATTTGCATCCAAAAAACTAAGCAAAACATGCATCATGTTGTGGCTGTAAGTCGCTGATACCCAGGATTTTCTCCACGACAGAGCAAATGGCCTCCAATGTATTTATGTCCGTAGCCATTGTTGATTTCGGAGACTCCACTTTCAAACTCCGCGCAAGCTACATCATGGCTCTCGGCCACGCCTTCTGTTCGTTGGTTGGTCCGGCGTATTTTCTGCGGATGGTAATCGAGGCAGAGCTCCGAGCCATCGTGGGGTTTGGTTGGCTTAGCGCGACTTCGGCAAGATTCTAGTATAATTTTTCGGGAATCTTGCGCAGCCGGCTTACTTGCTGATGTGCTCAAACGCACCCTGACTACTGAAGCAATGAAATTTAGCGAAAGTACGAAGGCCGGCGGTGTCAGGCAAATGGAATTAGGGGTGGAAGGTAAAACAGTGGGTGCGTTCGAGCAACTTCAGCAAGATTCTCGCGGAATTTTTTCGGGAATCTCGCGCAGCCGGCTTACTTGCAGACACGCTGGAACGCACCCAGTATGTCCTCTGCTTTTGCGGGGGGACACAACAGGCTTGACATTCAAAAACACGTGTAATTATCACAAGCTTATACACAACATCTGAAAAATTCCAAGTGCTGATTGATTTAGTAATAACTACATGCAGTTCAGCTTACCCACGGTTTCTAAACTAGGGCGTTCTTAGAGTATGTAAAATTTCGATTTGAAATCCACTTAGCCCAATTGAAAAAAGTTAGACTCCAGGTAAAACGGACGAAAACATCTTCCTCAGGAGGCACTTGGCCAACGTAGCTCAGAGATTCGATGATGGGTCAAAGGGTCAGAAGACAGTTCCTGAATTCTGTTCCAATACCGTGAAGTTGCTGCTTTATGGTCTACTCCATGAAGTGGACTAGTGCAAAAGTGAACACATTCTAGCATATTTCGTGGCCTGCCGTTCAGTCGTCGGTGTGTTTGCGTCAGACCTTGCATCTGAAGTTTTCGAACTTTTTAGAAGAAACGTGGACAGTGGATGAGAAAGCTAAATACAGTGTCGTTTTTTACCATAATTGTATGGACCACACAGAAATTGGCCACTCCACTGAGCACGAGGCGGCGAGTGCAGTTTCAAGCAATGACATCACTTTTCCCGACGAGTGCTTCCAAACGCGGAAAGACATCTGAAACGCGTCCCTGGATGTCCGATGCAAAGAGAAATTCAGAATTTAGAGGGAAAATATTCAGATGTACACACATCGAATGCCCACGTTTGCCTAAAGGTCGCACGTTATTTTGCACGATTTTCGACGGACTCCGATAAATGAGGTTAGTGTTTCCATTGGCATTTAATGCTGCTGTGTTTGCTCGAATTTAAGATGGGCTGGCTGGTTTCAATGACCGCAATGATCCAACTATCTTCGGATTACATTCACTCGCTTCATAACTGAAAAAAAAATACTGGTCACTAGGCTAGGTTAAATGCGACAAAGGTGACTATTAGCGCGTTTCTTCGCTATTCGTCAGAATGGTATAAGGTTACTTGGCCTTTAAGAAGGAAGTTGGGTTGAAAATGAACACGTTAGATAACGTTAGTTGTCATCGGCTGAGGTTGGAGGAAGCATCAAAGAACGTTTTGGCTTGGCTAGTGTTTCTGCCCTGGGTGAGTGATGCGCTGTGTTAAGATGTACCTGCTTTAATACCTGAATGAAACACGATCGCGATGGTATTGGGCCTGAAGAATAACATGCTAGTTGGCAATACTACGTTAGCTATTCTACCAAATAACGTGAAATAACGTTTCATCTGCCGCATAGCCTACACGGCTCTAACTAATATTTCGCGACTGGGCTGGTTAAATTATTTAGCTTGCTCGTCATCTATTCTAGCGAACATAACGTTTGCTGCAAGTACCTTAATTTCAAACGTAATGGCAAACATAAGATTATTGTTAATTAATTGACACTTTAAGTGTTCTTTTCGTGGACGACGTGCACCGGTGCCGTAGCAGGCGAGTCTGGAGATGCGGCTTAATATATGTAACGTTATGTGTGACTGTAACGTAGACTTTAATGAGGGGTTTAATGTTCGCATTTTGAAAGGCCCAATTTGGAATCTTATTTTGATTTTTATTTGGCCTGGTGGTTCAACTGGTCCGAGGGAATGCAGTAAATGCGGTGGATGGCCCCTCCCCAATACTCATAAAAATGTGATTTTTAAAAGGCATGTCCCTTCCGCGGCCTGTGCAGAGGGGGTAATTCAAAATCTGTCTCGTCCTTAAAACGAGGGATGGGAACTGCAAATGAAGCTATTGAAAGCGATGAATTAATGCGAAGCATGATGGGGAGAAACTGGCTTGCTTATTTGATGAAATGAAACTGGACTGACTTGAAATGGTGGCTGCATCCTCTTCTAATGCTTTTCGTGTTCACGGCCCATTGTTTGACATTGCTGCAATATCACTGACTTGGGGGGGGAGAAATTAACACACATTCATATTGGCCTAATCATCAGCTATAGACGTTACTACGGTGGGAATGCGGTATCCGTGAGGCGTCAGACTTCCCTTGTCGATTACACCCGGCGCGAGGAGTCTGACTGGCGATAATGGGCTGTTCTATTTCATATTTCTTACTTCCTTGAGCATTCTGTTTTCTGCGACATCAAACACCAGTCTTCGCAAGCGAGAGGGTATTTAAGCTCCACTCATGCTAGTTTATTTTTTTAAGCATTGAGCGCATTCTTAAACCACAGTACCTTTGTATTAAACAAATGAATTCGACATATATTTTAGTTGTTATATTCTACCGTTTCCTAATTGGCTGCATGAGGTTTTTCGTTACGTATTATCTAGCGGTTCAATAATATTTCCAGCACTTCCGTTCCGACATGGAAGTGGCTATTCGCCCCGCTGCGGGGGTGAATCGGGAACATGAGATCGGCTATCTGCCTCGCAACGGGGCGGACAAAAGAAGCAGTTCTGCTATTCGCACCGCGATGGGACTGATAAGAGAAGCACTTCTGCTATTTGCCCCGCAGCTGGGCCAATAAGAGATTTAATTTTATAATCGGCCCCACTCCCTGGTCCTTCGTCCTGAGCTGCCGCGGGGCGAATAGTTTCTTCCTTTTGACATAAACCGGGTTAAGGCTAGGATTAAGGTTAGGTAGGCACCAAAACTTCTGGGTGACGTTTAGGATTTGGACCGGGGTTGGCATCAGGGGTGTGTTCAAAGTCGGCAACACGTAGAAAAACGCATACCTTCCAACTTTTGAAAGTTAAAAACCATAATCCTAGCATGCAATCGCGCCCTCCCATGGGTGGGGGTAAGGGGAACTCCCCTGAGAAAAAAATTGAAAAAAAAAAAAGTCCTTTACTTGGCTCCGTGCAGCATGTCGCCGAAAAATACGTCTGTCGAGTTTTTTTTTTTTTTTTTTCTGGATGCATTTCTCATGCCATTTCATGTTTGGCACTTCTGCGTCGGGTTTAATAAAAGAAAAGGGAAAGCTCGGATGTTCGCAGCATGGCGGTCCATTGCCTTAAAAAACATCGATTCAGAATCGTTACACCCCTATTAACTCAATCAAAATTTGTTGACTTAACATAAAAAGTTTTGTCAAACTCACAAGGTCTGGCTGGCTCTGTTTTGTGAACATGATGTTTTTATGTCATTTTGACAGTGCTGAAAGTTTGTGTGGACTTCATTATAAAATTTTGTCAGGGATGGATGTGGAGCCCTCTGTACACTTCAGTTATCCTTTTAAGTGTGTTGGTTTTGCAATCTGCAAAAAAAAAATTGGGTGATGGAAATGTTATATCTTTATCTTTGGATATTGAGTGGAGCATGTCATGGCTGTTTTTTAAGCCATTTGTCATTTATTTATTAACCCCTAAAGCCCTGAGCCTCTTTTTTGAAAATGGCAAGCCCTAAATGAAATGAGTATGTCTCTGCGACTGCTTGGTCCATTTGAATAATCTTTGTATCATAATAAAGGTAAAACCATTTGGGGTTTCTGCCCTGGTGTAAAAATCACTATATATATCACTAAGTCAGGGTAAATGGAGATGGAACGCAGTATAAATGAAAGATCTCATTTTGCACCTAACAAAGTTTTACTTCTATCCCTTGTAAATTTGTTGAGTTGCAGTCTGAAACCTATAAAAAATGACAGCTCAGAATCTCATTATTATCTGTGCCAAAGTTTATTCTGATCAGGTAAATCAGAGCAAAATGAGAGAGGAATGTCTAGGTGGCTTCTCTAATTTGAGTTAAGTTGTCAGAAAACAACTTTGAAAATGATTGTTGAATATGTAGCAGATAATTATTCGGACAATACCTCAAACAAACTAGTTATGTGTTGATATTGTTATGCTATTCAAGAACATGCAAATGGCCCATGGAGTCGGCTTGACGCGCTAGGAAAGCAAGGCTGTAGCTCAGGCTAGGTTTCTGCGATTAAGGTGGTTTGGAGTTAAGTGGAAACACCAGGACTCATCGAACCAAATCCCTACTGGCATAATCTTACTGACAGCATCACAGGCTGATCGCAGAGAGGAAAATACATTACAAGCAAACTGAATGCTAAGGAGCTGAGATCTTTGAAGCAACGCCCTGGGAGACGACATGCCAGGATCCCTGCGGATCTAGTTTCGTTATAACACGAACACATTGGGCTAACAATGACAAGTGCAAATTTACCCTCGAGCAGTTTATCACAAAATATCAAAGATAGGAATTTTTTTCCTCATCTCTGTAGACTGTTAAGTGTATGCCTGCTGTTTTTTGAGTACGGCGTCTGTTTCAAATGACTGGGCATACATCGTTGGATTCTGTGGGCTTTCCTCTTTCATTTGAGGTATCGGTTTTGTGCATAGCAGAAATTCAGGAGAAATTCTCGCGATTCAGTGCTGATATGATTTTGTCCAATGTTTTGCTGCATGCTTATTTACTTGCTTGGTGCTTGAATTCTGTTCGGTTGAGGTAAAAAATGGTCTGCATGAGCTTTTTACCAAGTTTCTTCGCGAAATGTGGATATACCACATGACAATGTTGCGATTTGGAAATATGCTGTATTTATTGTGCGTAACAGCCGGCCCCGGTTCCGGGCCGTAGGGCTTTTAAGAGATTAACATATTCCGCTGACTCTGGTGTGAAAATTTGAAAATGTATCTCGAGAGATAGGTTTATTTATTTATTTATTTATTTATTTATTTTTATTTGGTAATGGAATGTGTTTTTAGTTATGAGCAGATCTTTGAGGCCAAGGGTAACGTTTGTCTGAGCAGAATTGCAGCATTCAGCTTTGGTTGTGGTAATCAGCTTCTTAAGATGGGTTTCTATAAAGGACGTACTGATTACAATGCATTGCATGTTCTTGCTCCACACAACCTGATTACCGCCGTTCGTCCAAAAAAAAAAAAAAAATGGGAAGAACGTAGTAAACTGCACTAAAATTTGCCCTTAAAGGCTCATCCTGCCACTATTGTACTGTTGATTAAGATTTTTTTTTGGAGTTCTTATACTTTGAGAATTTTTGCTCGGTAATGTTGCCTAACTTTGAAAATGACTTAGTTTCAGCCATTTGTTGCAGATACAGGTCAAACTTTTTCCATTGTCATTGAAGGAAGCAGATTGTGGTTCCCCAAGGTTTAACCAGTGGGATAATGGGATGGTACCCAAGGTGTTGGTAGTACAGGCCCACACCCATGGTTTTAAAAAAAAGACTAGGAAGCAGCTTAATAAGAAGTGCTCTGGTTCTCTTCTGCCTTTGATGCTGGTCTGTTTCTGGGTGAATGGCTTTGGCTTGCATGAGTTTTAATAAGAGACAGCTGAATTTGTGCTGACAGTTTGTCAAAATTCCTCCCTGAGTGTATTGCAGCTGAAGAGAGCACTGCATTACCTGGTAGTATTACAATTTTCCTTAAAGGCACTCATTTTAGAGGTTATCCAATTTCTCTGTCTGTGTATTTTTTGATTGGAACTTCTGAGGCTTTCGCTCAATGCTGGGGCCTCAAAATATTTTGAAACCACTTCAGATCTCAGCACATGAATGTGACAACACTGCTGTTTTTTTCCGGTAAGCTTACTCTACTTCCTGTTCTTATTGAAAATTGCTAGAAAAGCTGTCCTTACTAAAGCCTCATTTATAGTTGTCCAACTCCATCAATGTGCAGACACGCAGTTGTATCGACAGATGTGGACCTTTTAGTCTTCTCCGTTGCTTAATGGGTGTTGCAGAGCAGTTCACCACTAGGACAGTAGGGGCGTAGTGTTTTTATTTGGAGACACGCCTACTACTTCATGACGTCTGAGTGGCATTCCGGGAATGATGTAGTTAGCTGACCAATCACAGGTTTGTGCTGTCCGTGGGCTCTTCGTCGTTTCGATGGTCTGGTAGAAAATTTGGGAGGTGTCTGTCATGCGTCCGCGAGCATGTCGGAGCCCGCTTGCAACATCGGAGAGGGGCTGTGCGTATCTGCGCTGTGACGGAGTTTGATGACTGTAAATTAGGCTTAAGCCTCATTCATTTATTAATTTTTTCTTATTGCTCTGGTGCATTTCTTTGCCGTATGGCAATCCCTGCCCTGCTTAGTGGCTGAGAGAGCACTCTGATGCCCTACTTGACTCCTGTTTTGCATCTATTTGAATGAATGCACTGGGAGTAGACTCGTGTCATCCGAGCAATGGTGAGGCCACCTCGCTATCCTTTGCCCAATTTTTTTTCAAAAGCAGCACCGCATGCTTTCTGCACCAGCCAATGATTTGTATTTTTCCTCACTTCTGTGTTTTGAGTTCTAGCTCATTCTATGCGTCATTCCCAATGTTGCCAGGCCGTTTATTTTGATGTCTCTTTTTCACTGTGGCTCCACTTGACAAGCAGTCCACCTTCAGTGAGTCAGAATCCACGTTCCCTAATGGCAGCCCCCGGGCCTGGTATTAATCGTGTGCCATGGATTTGTAAAATCAGTTGAGTTGGAATGTGTGCCATTTGAGCGAAGGTGACTTGCGCATCCATTTGGTTCACTAAACCTGCCTCATGCTGCGGCTGATCGTGTGCTTGGATCAAAGTTCGGGGCAGGGAATTACTTACTTCTCTTTCTGTTCACTGGGAGGGAGGGTTGCCCATGGGTTTTTTTTTTTAATAAGGCTAGCCTGACTCTGGCTGCCTTGGTACTTCCGCCTAATTTCATTTTGCTTCATTGCTCACACTGGTCACTCAGAGCTCTGCCTCGTTTACCACGGCAGAAAAAACGCCAGACCAACCAATGAACAGGAGGTGTGGCCGAGAGCCATGATGTCGCTGCTGCGCCGAGTTTGAAATTGTGGCCACGGACTGTATAGACGGGAGGCCATTCGCTCTGTCGTGGAGAAAATCCCCGGTATCAGTGACTAATGGCCTCATCAAGATGAATGTTTGGTTACTTTTTTTGAATGGAAATGATGTTGTAGCATTTTGTTTCATGTAAGGATAACAGAAAGAGCCCCTTTGGTTCTTTTAAGCAAATGAGTGAAGGCTAAAATGAGGTAGATGGGCATATGTATGGGTACAGTATTAACTTTAATGTACTGATCAGTTTGTTCTCGCTGCATTCCTGGTATGAAGGACTGTGTTTTCAGCAGAAGTACTAGGCGGCTGAGCCGGCACATAACATACGTCATCGCCAAAGGTTAGCGATTAGTTTACAAGTACACCAATGATTTTAAACTTCTGACAAACACCCACCCGCCAGGAAGTAAGCACTTATCAGTGACGACTACCCAGACTCTATACGAATCAACACGAAGTAGCACTGTCTAGTTTTACCAGGCTAGTTGATCGCTAGAGCACGGCACTAATATTGCACAAATTCCGTGTTGTTTTTTTTTTTTTTAAGTTTGTGCACACAAATGAGAATGCGATACAGAAAATTGCGTCGGGAGCTGGTGGGGGTAAGAAATTAGGCGGTGTCGGCTGTCACCAAATTCTCTATGCAGGGAAAAACCCTGAAGTTGCGTGATCAACTGGCGCTAACTCCTGCCACTCTGCTACTCTGGGCTTGCTGTACAGAGCGCGTAAAATTTATAGGCCCGTATGGTGCAATGGAAAGATGCGTTTTTGATCAAGCAGTATTTGATTGAGTGAAATGGGAACAGCCTTTCCCACTTCCCCTCTTCTTTGTTATGCAGTTCTTTCTAATCATAGGTCATGTGGGCTTAAAATGAAGTGGGTATGAGCGTGTGAGGTCGACCCCCCCCCCCAAAAAAACTGGTAATGTTTGAGTCATGTAATGCATTGTATATCTGAACCCGAAAGCTCTACAACTGTGAAATTGTGAATTTGAATGTCAACCCTGAAATGGAACATGGCTCGCATTTGACTGTCTTGGGAGCGCTCGGAGTTTCATCATGCCAGCGTGTGCATGAACAACATAGTGAAGCAGAAGTGTTCAAGTAGATAAGCTATTGCAGCTTTTGAGTTGCTTGCATGAACGCGACTTGAGTTTCTGATGTCTGACCCTAGCATGTTGTGTTGTTGGCACCATCCTGATGGCTGCTTTATTTGCCTTGGTAAGTTTCTCATCTGAACTAGCATCAACGTAAGATGACCAATTTTGTCCAATTTTGAGGACTGCATTTGGCCATTCAATTAATTTAGGCTGTGCTTAACATGCGTTTTCGTACGTCAAATGAGTTAATCACATGATCTTGTATATGCATAACATGTCACATTAGAATGTCCTGGCAATGACTATTCATTACTTCTGCTGCCTACCCTTGTGTTGCGCTTAGTTTTGAGTCAGAACTTGACCTGGTTATCTGCTATTATGTAGTTCTCAAACTTTTGATAGTCTCATCTCTGCCATCTCTCTTCCTGTCCCTTTCTTTTCTCATCCTTTCTCTGCCTATCATTCTAGCCACGTTTGATTGCGAAGACTGAATCTCTGATGCTACAGGTTTTTGTAATGCATTTTGTTGCTCTGATCAGTTTTTGCCTGAGATTCGACTGATGGTAAAACTGTCCTTTATTACAGGTTATTATCAGGTGACCAGATGTACTGGTGAGATCAAGAACTGACATCAATGGCCTTCTACAAAAGAAAAAAAAAAAATCTTGCATAATCCACGGTCCATTTTTAATTTAAAGGCTACTGTCCTCCAGGCATAAACGTAATTTCCACTAGCCAACAGCTAGATCGCAAAAATTGGCCAAGACTTCATAGTTATGGAAGGGTCTCCTCTATTCCATTGTGTGATCTTTTGCTCCAAATTGTACAACATGGGGGCACAAAAGCTGCAGTTCAATGGGTGATGATGGTCTGTCCTATGTGTCTGTCTGCTGCCCCCCCCCCCCCACTCAGTGCATTAGTTACTCCACATTAGCATATTGCAGGGTTTTTAAAAAGAACCTCCTCTTGTGGCCAGTGCAGCTGTAAAATCAGCAAGGCAATAAGGATTGGCCTTGTTCACCTCTGCCAAGGAGGCGTTTGTTTTTGCCAGTGTTGGTTGGTTTTTTTGTTTGTTAGGGTATCTCAAAAACGGCTGCATAGATTTTCACCAAACTTTGCAGGATGTTAGAGTAGCACAAGAGGAATAAGTGATTACATTTTGGCATATCTAGGCCAAAGTACAGCTGAGATGTCGGCCAAAGTTCAAATCCAGCTATGCTAGCCGAGATTTGAAGTCTCTCCAATAGGCTGGATTTCCAATTGGCATGCTTTTGGGTTTTGATGCCACCTGGTGGTGGAATGCAACAATAATCAGCCAACAAAAATAGCTAATGCACAGAGTTGCCTTGGTGTGGTGGGGGTGCTGCGTTCTCTGAGTGCTCTTGTAGAAAATGTGATTGAAAATTGTCTTCAGTATTTCTGACTTTCAGCCTGGGGTGGGTTCCCCAAAAGCACAGATGCTGACTTGCATAGTTAGAACCACTGACTGGGAATGGACAACTATGTAAGTTGCTAACCTAGTTTGGGAAATGCACCCTGGTCAATAGCATACATCACGTTGTTAGTATTTGAGTAACTTTTGGTTTTTAGTCCAACGGCATCAGAAGGGTCGATGGACTATTAGCATCATATGCGGTCTGTAGTCTGTCTGCTGTCGTCGTTGGCTATTTTTCAAGACTCTTCTTGTCTAAAACTCTCAGCCAGAATGACTTTGTATATGTTTTGGATCATCCTTGTGATGAGGCCTACTCAGTTTTTTCATAGAATTTGAAAATGGGCGGTTCCACATGAGTGGCCAAAACAGCTATTTTTAAAAAGTGTTTTATATTAGAAATATATAGGTTTTCATTCCCAAATCTGACACTGAAAACAGTTTTAAAATATCTTTGACGATCTTCTCAAAATGTAGATTTGAATCTTTGAACTTCAGGACAAGGATCAAAGGTTATTTTTCCAAAGCTGACAACTCCTAAAAGATATTTAGCTATTTCCTGGTTTTTTCTGTATTTCCATGCATTGGTAGCCATTTGAGACTGTAAGTCATTGCAGGAAATTGAAACACACAATTCCAGTTAGCTGGGCAGATTATTACAATTTTTCACCAAAATATGGCAGTAAGTGATACAAGCAACAAATTTGCCACAGATATTCCTTTTGGGTTACTTAATACAAAAACAACGTTAGCCAAATGAAAATCCAACACTGCGGCCTTGTTATCAAGATCCAAATCCGGCCATTTTTTTTCAAGATGGAGGCTAAGGTTACCATGATGGCCACCAGTGAATGACAAACATTAGTGTTACAAAAAATCTAATGGTCATCTAATAATACTGAAGTTAACCTCTCATTAGGTGTTTTGTGAGGTACAAATCATAATTTAAGGCTAATTTAAATCCAAAATGGCCACCACTTTTCAAAATAGCCACCACCCAAGTACATAATAACAAAAGAAAATAATTGAAAAATGGCGATATGATTTGTATCATAACTTGATATTCTTGCCATTATGTGTAATTGCTGAAACACAGAATATTGTATCTTAATCTTCGTTTTTATGACCATTAGATCAAATGCATAGCATTTCTTAGGAAGTCTTACAATGCAGTTTTTCAGCATGAACACACCAATATAGAACAAAACTCATTCTTCATTCTCGTCAGTCCTGGCATGAACATGAGCAGCGTGGTGTACATGGAAGGCCATATTTGTAACACTTGCATCGTCCAAGACATTGCGTAGTATATCCACATTTTGTTAGTTCTTGACAAACAGTCGCAGTAGGTGGTAGGACACTCCAAAAGATCTTCCAAATGTCAGCTTCCTGTATCCAGCCCCAGTCCTTAGGACCCTGAGCTTCGGGCTGTGAAACTGTTGATTGTCTCCAGATCACACCTGCCTGGTGGGCAGCGCGTTTAGCATGTTGAAGCAATGCAGCTTGAGTAGGTGGTATTGAATCAAATGATCTCCGCTTACGAGCGAAGAGTTCCAACCGTGCATCATTTACTCCTGTAGCAGAGCTGGACCTGTCATACATAATGACCACAAATTTCTCAAGCGTCTCAAGAGCCTCCTCATCAAGTAACGTTATAAGTGGATATTTACTTAGTTGTGTAAAGACATCTGACACCTCATCACACACGTTCCAGGTTTGCCAAGCAGACAACTTCGCTTTACCACGAAATGCAGACACAATATCACAACCAGTGAAGGCGTGAAAGAAGAGTATTCCATTTGTCTTTTCTGGGCCAACTGTAGCAACAATGTAGTGTATTGGTATCCATCTCAGCTGTGATCCTTGACCAAAAGCAATCCACAGTTTCTGCAGGCCAAGCTCTTGCAAGGACAGGAGAGTAGCTATTGCTATAATAACATCTGTATCATTTGCCTTAATCATAAGGACTTTGCAGCCTTCCTGGACTGCGTGCCAGGTGTGTACAAACATACGCGTATCCGCCTCTTCGTGGCTGCGTGGAGAAATATCGTCCAAGCATAATTCATGATTACTGAGCACATTATCTTCCTTAGTCACGATCACAGAATCAACAGTTTCCATGTCAGCGATTCTGTCCACAATGAAATGGAAGAGTTCTGTTTTGTTTTTTGCATCCCGCATGAAGTTCATCCAGTTATTTGGAGTCTTGTTAGTTCCTGTCACCCGTCTCCTTGCACCAGTTTCCCATTTCTGTCTTGTTTCAGACTTCAAGCTTGATGGTAGATAGACGTCAAAGACAATGTCTGTTCTCTTGTTCTTGTCGATGAGTGCTTGCACACGTGGAATGATAGGCATATTCTTCAAATGTTGTTGATTTGTGTGGTGGCAGAGAGTTTAACATGTCTGATCAATCAGCGATGATTGCCCCCATTTCTGGTTCTGTGTCCGGTGTTACCACTTTAGATTGAAGAATATCAGTGAAGTGAGATTTCTGGCAGGAGTGCAGCTTTCTGTTGTCACTCAGAGATGCAGGAACTGGTTGGTTTTATACTTGAAAAACTAATTTAAGTCGCAGATTGACTCTTTGTAGCAGATTGGTTGTGTGTTACCTTATGGCACCTTCTTGGAAATGGTAGCCATTTTGAATTATCAGCTGGCTCATATGTTTTTCTTTATCATTAAGCCAAACTGAGATTTATTGCCCATTTTGGTCATTGCGTTACTATTTGACTACTATATTTACTTAATATGTGACCCCAAGGGAGAGCAGAGGGATGTTGAATGTCAAATATTTTGCTTGTATTACCATTCAGTCCTTCCAGACATTTATATTCAACATCACATGGCGGCCATCTGGGATTTTTATTTGGCTAATGTTGGCCCAACATGAGTATTTGTGCCAAATTTGCTGCTTGTATCACTAAGTGCAATATTTTTGCACTAATCTGCTTAGCTAAGTGGCTCATTGTGAAATTTGTAATTTTTCAGTGTAATTCCGAAACCGAAATTGCAGTATAGTTCTCTTCATCTTATTTCAGCATTTATTTTATTGTTATTAAGAATTCTCTTACTCCTTATGTCTACACTGAATTTTAGACATTAACCTCTCTAATACTTAGCTGTAATCCTGGAGAATTTGTGGTAACGGAATTACACCAGTAAGGGAATTATAGAATTATTCTGAAAGCCAGTGAAAAACAGAAGATGGCACAAGGTGCCATGAGGATTTTATGGGGCATAGTTGTTGTTTTAAGTAGTTGTTTGTTTTTGACATCTATCGTTGAGTGTTTCCTCCTGTGAGTGAAGTTTCTGTAACTATTCATTCAAGGATTAGCAGGAATTTATAGCCCGTCTGGCCAACAGGAGGCGCTTGAGCAACAGACAAAGCTAATTATTTATTTTCCTTTCCCGGCAGTCCCATCCCAATTTGAAACCCAGTAACGTAATGGCCAATTGTGCACCACTCTGAAAAAGCTGCCGACCACTGCCGGTTGGTACGACCAGGGCTCGAACCGGCAACTTGATAGTCACCGAGTGACCTAACGGCGTGAGCTATCCGACAGCTGCTTCACCATCACTTTTACCAGTATCCTGTTCCTCCTGGAATTGTGCTTTACTAAGGCAGCATCCCTTTGTATAACATGTATAATGTAAGAATGTTATAAGGGGTTTCAGATGGGGAGAGCATGGCTTGTGGCACTTGCGGTCAGTCACTCAGTGAAGCTTGTTGATATAGGGGTGATAAAATGTTGATAGTCTTTGCTCAGAATACACGTCATGGTATTATTCCCGCCAGATGCCAAAAGCAATCCAGCAGGCACTTAAACCATGGGCCAAGAAAAAATGGAGAAACTCAAATGCAAAGACCGGAGCAAAGAAACTGAATTTAATTAAAACAAAATCCAAAAACAGCAGGTTTAAAAATAACATGGAGCAGCAAACAAACTAGGAGAAAAGAAAGAAAAAATGTAGCGGCAACAGGGCTGGCAGTTATACTTCGCTAACACCTCCACCCTAATGGGTTCCACCTGTGGCCCATTAAGGTGGAGGAGAAAGAATTAGAAAGGGGAGAGGCAGAAAGGATCAAACCTTTTCAACACATCCCATGTCCGACATTTGTTCATGCTCAATATCGAAAGCCAAAATGGATTACCCTAAACTTTGTGTTATACTGCTCAGTAGGCATGCCATTGGAACTGATAAAAGCACTGGCAAGTAGCTACTGCATTAGTGTAATAGATGGCAGGTGTAAAAAATGACATGAAAATTACACTTGATTGCAATTCAGTTACCGTGGAATTGCCCAAATATTGATTTTTGGATTTTTGAAATTTAGATTTCTCCCATATATTCAATATTGGACAAATTTCAATGGGCTATAACATGGAAAGAATTGGAGATATTGATATAAATAGTATAGGAAGATAGGAAGAGCTTTCATTTGGTATCGTCACTTTTGACCTTGAGTGTCCTAGAAGGTCAAACCCATGGTCACTTTGTGGAGATTTTTCTAAAATATCTCTGAAAATGTCAGCCAGAATGACTTGATATTTGTTCTGAAGTACCCCAGAGAAAAAGGTCAATCAAATTTGATTTGGAAATGTAACTTTTTATTAAATTATTATGAATTTTTCATTATTTTCATGGTTATCTTCTTCATATTCATAATTCCTATTTCCTACATGTCTTTCAATTGGACAGGGGTGGTATGGCCTCTGTAATTATATCCCCGAAAGCCGAATGGCATTCCGAGGATATTATGTTTTTGGTCCTACCGCCGCCGCCGCACCACGTGTTCGCGATAGCTTCAGTAATATTTCAATTACAAATTCCAAGTTTTGCATATAAGTAAGTATCATAAAGAGGAAGAACTGATTCGATTTTGGACAATTTACAATTTCTAGATTGGCCACTAGGGGCCAAAAACTGAAAAAATCACAGTTTTTGTCATATCTCTAAAAATATTTGTCCGATTGACCTCAAATCAAGTGCAAATGAAAGGTCATGACCTGAGGATGTGTCCCACGATAACATTATAACTATTTGGTTCAAAATTTTGACACAAGGTGGAGCTTTGTCACATAAAATTCACCATTTTTGCCATATCTTTGGAACTATTTGTCCAATTGACATGAAACTATGTGCAACTGCAAGGTCATGACCTCACAATGTGTCACATGATGACATCATACCTGTATGGTTCAACATTTTGCCACCAGGTGGCGCTTTGTGATGGAAAATTACCATGTTGGCCATATCTTCAGAGCCACTTGTCCGATTGACCTGAAATTAAGTTCAAATGAAAGTCTATTCAAAGATTGGGGAATTGGAGGATTGGGGGCGTTCGGGGATATACCCCCAGCCGTCGCCTCCGACGGCATAAGCTTAGTTTTTGTCTATGTTTCCATGTGTGAAAGTATTGTCAACATAGTTGATCCCATGACCTTTAAAGTGTCAATTTGTAGTAAACATTTTTGATAAATTGTTTTTCTCTATCTTCTGCCATTGGACCACAGGACCCTTGGTCCTATTGTTTACCATACTTGACCAAGATGTCCAGAAAATCTGGAAACTTTCAGTAGATTCCATGTTCTTTGAGTCATTGTGTGATGAACAGATAGCAGGAGATCAAACGTTGTGGTTCATCCACTAGCTACATTTGAGGCAAGCAAATAAAGTGTAGTAACATCCAGAAGGGAACTAAATATGTAGTCAGATGAGCTGAGATATAGGCTGCTCTACAAAAAACCTCAAACATGTACCATCTGGCAATGCTGAGTAGAAGAGGCTCAATCTATCCTCTCCCCATTCTCTCCACTTTCTCTGATACTCCCTTTCATAATCACATTGCAATCCCCAAATCCGTCTTAAAGGATCGTTCTCCAGTGGCAGCATCGGCATCAGTGATACAAAATGAATCATGAGCAAGAGGTCTTCGTCCTCTCAGAAGACCTGTGTGGCACAGCGGTTTGACTGTACCCATATTTTCCTTCATTCTTCGTAGCCTTTTGTCACTCGATTTTCTTGAAGGGCGCTTTCAAGTGTCGCTTTCATGTCATTTCTGCATTAAGCACTAACGTGGTTTTTATCATTGTATGCTTGCTGTTGCTATGCTCATGCATAGTCTGATGCACAGAAATTTTTGTTCATTCAGTGTTATGGTTGATGTCTGTTCATTGTGGCATGAGTGAAAAAAATTTTACATTGACTGGTAAATATGGTAGTTTAGGCACAGATTTTAGTAGTGTGAATTTCTTAATATGCTGATGCATTTTTTTGGGGGGCTGTCTGAATCTCCTGTCCCCTCCTCATACCACCACTTTTGAATTTGTGGCCTGCTGGGGTCCTGGCCTTGCAGCTGCTCTGACACGGCCGTCTGTGTAGCAAGGATGAGGAGCGGCTTTGATTGCTTTGATGAGGTGTGACAGGGCTTTTGGCTTTTTTCTGGAGGGGATCCCAAAGGTACTCCCTCACACCCCAGGGATGACTACCTCCAGGGCTGAGTGTTCTCCAGGCCTCTTCTGCCCTTCGGGAACAGACAGAGCTGTGTAGTGCCCTTCACAGCTCTTTATGATTGATCAATCTGTGCATGCCTTAAAATGGTGGGATTTTTTTTCCTTTAATATATGACTGGGAATTGAAACTGATCAAAGTCCCTCTCAGAGCCTGTTGATTATTCCCATTACATGAATTCCTGTTGGTGTTCGTCATTTCTGACCTGGTCTGGTTGTGTCATTTTTTTTGAGTAGCTGTGCCAACGTGAGCCTGGCTAAAAGGGAGGAATTGTTTTTTTTTTTTTTTAATATATTTTGTTAGCTTTAACTTAGTTTTTTTTTTTTTTTGCGTGACTGGTTATTGCTGACTGACAGGATGGCATTTTCTTGGCTAGATTCTTTGATCAAAGCTACGTCTTGCCTTGCCATTTGAATGCAGCTGAATTGGGCGCTGGCGACTTGAGTAGACTCGGTATGGGCAAACAGCAGTTTGTACAGCGCAGTACCTGGCTAGCCATATCATCCCTGGGAGAAGGAGAGAAGCAGGCTTTCAGAATTTGTAGTCGTCTTGGTTGTTCAACACTGACTCCTCCGGACAGTTGAGTGGAGCATCCCACTGTTTGTGCTTGCATTTGGAATTCTTTTCCCCGGGCTCAAAGGTGTTACGCAACACTGTGTGCGCGTGGCAGACTGCTGCTATTTTTAGACTCTGCTTGTTATCCGTAACTTGCGGCGGAAGGAAGAGGAAGAGTAGTGGCCCAGTTGTCATATTCAGTTTGTCTCTGGTTCTTTTCTCACCTCTCACACTTGGAAATGTTTTGGAAGACCTTGTATTTGATTGCAACATTGCAAGACTTCATGCTGCTAATTCCGACCACTGTTTTAGAGCATGCATCCCTTCATATCTCACTTTTGCCTTTGTGGACCACATGGTATGCCTCGTCTTTTTACTGTATTCACTTCTGGGACCAAGTTTCTAGTGCCTGCCAGCTTAATTTCGACAGCTGCTTGTTGAAATGGTTTGATCTGAAATCAAAGCAGTTATGTTTTGCTGTGGCAGTTATATTAGGCTCAATAACTAATTGCACACCTTACTGGAAATGCATAAAGAATGCTAGAAAAATGTAAAAATTAATAATAAACAATGAAAGTCAATATATTTGATGCAAGAAATACTGTACTTAGGCTTAAATGCTTCAGTGGCACTGACCAGAATTGTTCATTAATTTAATTTAAAATCAATCTGCTACCAATCAAGATTTCACTTGTAATGGCCCCTTTGCAAGTTATTGCAAATGAAATCTTCCAAATTTAAACCAAGAATAAAATTCATCTCAAGTTCTTTGGATATTTATGGAACGATAGTGTGCTGCATAAATATTTAGATATTGACAATATTTTTATTCTGGCTGTTGCCAAAATGATATTGCAGTTTAAATGAATAAATATGAGCTGAAAGTGCTAGCTTTAATTTGAGGACATACTCTTCAAAATTGGGAGGTCAGTGTAGGAATTGTAGCATTTTTTTAAATGAAGATCCACCTTCGAAGGACCAAAACTATTTGAACAATTTGCGGTTCAGTTGTTCCATGGGGAGGTGTGTTTTATTCCATAATTATTTCATTTAAAAGTGAAGGCATGAAAGGTCTCTAGTTGATTTTCATGGCTTGCATTTGGGTCAGTGATGTGACATGCAGCATTTTGTATCCGAGTGCACTACTTTGGTTTAAGTTTGGAAGTTATGTTTTTGCCCCAGTTTGTTTGTTTGTTTGTCAGTCTGTCTGTTTGTGAACAACATAACTCAAAAAGTCATGCACAGGTTTGGCTGAAATCTTTGTGGGTGCATTACTATTACATCAAGGATGGACCCTATCGATTCTCTCTGGGATCAGTGAAACAATATGGCTGCCACGGCACGGTATGACACGTGATAACTCCACTTTGCTCCCACTGTTGAGGATTTGCATTGTGCTGCCTTGGCGGAGTTTTGCACTCTGAGTGCCTCTCGTTATTTTAGTGTTTCCTGGTGTCTCTCGCTTTACGCCTCTTGATCTATAACGCGCAAGTAAGACACGAAAGCAAGAAATTTATGCGAGATAAATTTAGAAGGCATTTATTGTCCTATGGACTGAGGAGAATGAGAAACTTGCCCTAGAAAGATGGAAAGAGAAGAATATGGAAATGAACATGGAAAATATGGAACTGCTCATGATTCAAGGCGTGCCACCTTGACTCTTGAGAGTGGTTTAATATGCGGACATGCTTAGCTGACAATTGAACATGTTCCTCTTTATATACTGGTGATGTAACTGTTGACAAAAGCTAGAGCATGAATTCTGAATTGAATATGCCTAGATTCAGCTAAATGCCTCAGAACTCATTGAACAATGCTGCACAGTGCAGGTAGATGATGATGGTTGGAAGTACGTGGCAAAAGCATCTCAAGATTTTTTTGGCTAAGAGGTGGAATGTTCTACAAAAGACAAGTCAGTCATATGACAAGAATCAAATGGAGTATGTACTATTTATTTCACTTGCTGAAGGAAATACTGAAGGCATAATGCCCCAATAACAAAGCAGGAACTGAAAACCACTGCAGTGAAGGCCTGGCATTGCATCACCGGGAAGAAACAGTGTCTGATGTCTGTGGGTTCCAGACTTGAGGCAGTCATTGTCTGCCAAGACTTTGCCCCGCAGAATAAAAAATGACATTGTATTCATGATCGTAGTAGTTTGTCCAATTACACTTTAGCCCCTAAATTTGAGGGGGCTGTGCCTATTGGCGTAATTTATAAACATTTCATATAGTTTTTTTTTTTTGTGTCAAACCCCATAAATTCAAGCTGCACTTCTTTCACATGTTTCTTTTTTTCTGAATCCATTGTGGTGGCATACAAAGTTAACTATGTTTTGTGTCTTAGCATTGCTTCCTGTTTTAGTAGGATATATAAAAATGTGGCAGCAAATGCATATCATGTCGCTTTGTCATGTCACACCATAAAGAAAACAAAATAATTAGCAGTTCAAAAGCGGGTTTTCTAAACCTTCATTAATCTGGTAATGGCAACCAGAAGACCCATAAAAGATTAAATCCGCCACTGAGGACTGTCAGGGAAATTTTCAAAAATAGGAATCGTTGTATAAACCAGATGAAACTAGTCAGGTATAGGACTAAAATACATTTTGTCCTTCAGGATAGAAATAAGGATGTTGAGAGAAGGAAAAAAAAACCATTAGAATCACCATGAAAAAAATTACAGGCCTTGATGGCATATTGAGGTCACAGGGTTTTCAAATGCACTGATCGATGCCATCACCAAAACAACAGCAGGATCTTAGGGTGTCAGAAGAAAGCCTTTTCTGATCCGAAGACATGGAAGTAACTGCTTGCAGTTTTCCAAAGGGTATTTTGATTCTGACTGGACAAAGGTGTGATCAGATGAAGCATCAATTTATTTGGTGTGAAAATGGAGACGCATTCGATGGAGGGCAAATCGTGCCGCAGTGAAATTTCAATGATGTTTTGGGGCTCTTTTAACTCCAGGGGCTCTGGTTCTCCTTATCAGAATTAAATTGATACCGCCAAGCATTGGGCAGTTTTGCCTGACATTCTCATTGCCTCCACCAGAAGGATGAGACTTGGTCGTTGGTGGACTTTCCAGTGACGCACATCTCAAATGAACACTGACATGGTTTAGGGGAAACCGAATCAAGCTTTTTCTATGGCCATCTCAGTCACCAAACCTCAAGTCACTTAATCTAAAGTACTTAATCAAGTACTACACTATAGGTACCAATAACTATGAAACCCTAATTTTGTTGAATTTATTTTGTTTATTAAATCAATGTGTTATTCTGGTTGATTCCAGTGGAAAATTGAAACGAACTACGACTTGAAATATTATTTTTGTTTTGCCATTTGAGTTTATCTAGAATATTTATTTTTCATAATACTTCAGTGAAGTTCCAGTCAGGAGCGACAACAATTCTGGAGCCACCATAGGAGCAAAGACTGCAGGGTAGCCTATGAAATATAGGCCTTTCTGTGGAACCTCAGGACTGGCTGATCTAAAAATGAGAATGTAGCTTAGTAGCAGCCTACGGACAAGACCTATGTGGCTTTTTGCTCAACTGTGCATGAAATGCAGCTGGGTCAAGTGACACCCTTCGTATTGGAAAAACTTGTGTAAAATTAGAAGTAGCTTACCATCTCCAGATTGAATTTCACATAATTTGTACTGTTATATTTCACTATCACTTGCCTGAAGGCCTTAGCACATTGCCAGACCCCTCTAGATTTGGTAACAGAAATCACAGTATTTGTACAAGTAACAGGACGAGTGCATAATTTTGCCAGCCCTTTAAGGTACTCTTTACTTAGGGGTGGGGCGAATGGGCGAACCAAAAATGCATATTGTTTTCATCATGCTACATGTGGTGTGAATTTCAGCAGATGTGGCTGCTCTGGTTTGAATAGATGGTGGTTCTGCAGTTTCCTTTGTGCCGCAGGTCCAGGGCAGGCCCAGTGAGCCCCACCAATGTGCTACACTGGCTTTTTCTTCCTCTGTTTCTCCCCCCAGACTCCTTTTGCTTTAAATAGAAATAGTCTCTCTGTGGACAAAAGGCTTTGTGAAATGGAAGCTGGAGCATTTCTCTTGCGAACACCTCATGGGGTGATGCCGACATACAAGGCTGGTCTCGTTCCAATCTCTTTTCACTCAATTTTTTGGCGTGTGGACTGCTGTCACCATCAATGAGATTTAAAATAAAAATATGCAAATGAAAATGGTATTACCCACCCCTCAGCTCCCCACTCCTAAATCACACACCGTTCTGCCTGCAGGCTCAGTGCACCTTATCCTATGGTGTTTTTTTTTTTCATGGCTGTGAAATATATGTGCGTATTAAATCGCATTTTTAAAATCATAGCGTGGCAGCGGTGGGCGTCTTTCAGCATGTGTTGTGTGATTGGTGACCCAGTTGTTTATTCTCATTTTTTGGGAGGGTAGCGTGACCAGACCGTGAGACGTGGCGCGGGAGAGAGTCGTGCTGCCTTGAGCCCCAGCCATGTGGGGGATATATAGGCTATCTGCTGTGTGTGTGGTGCCATCCCTTTATCGGTTTCATTTTTTTGTGCCTCATAAAATCCACACTGTTAAATATGTTAAAAATTGAAAATGCGGATGTGAAGTCTTGTGTAGAGGGGATAATGTGGGTTTCATTCTTCTACGTTCTGATCATTGTTCCTTTTCGCCTGGAATTAGAAACCAAGGTGCATCTTGCGGACGCTCCGCAGCAGTTCCATTGTGAAGCCTTGTCAACAAAATAAATCCTGACTTAAATTTTGAATATCTGCATCAGAGTGATAATAATCGTATTTTAGTATTAGAAGGTGACTCATAGCACAGTTAGAAAAGCATCATCCGAATATCACTGCTTCAGCCTGCTTTTGCGGAACACTGAAACACTAACTCTCCTCCCAGTCATCATTTTAAATAGGAGATGGAAGCTGTTGGCTCCTGCGTTTCAAGCAGAAATGGCAGCATGTTCACAAAATGGCCTCTTTGTTTGCGCACTGGCGCGGGCCACATCTGGTGTGCGTTTCACAGTTTCACTGAGCTCCAGCAGTCAGTCCTGTAACCTCGGACGCAGAAAGCCAGGGATTACGCCGACGGCAGATTGCCGCTGTAGCTGTAGGGAAGAGGAGCTGGCGGGAGCTGAGGCAGGGAGAGCTTTGTCTCAGAGATTCTGGGTTACTGTTACCCCTCCTGGTGAGCATGGGGCTTTCAGGGGAGATGCCACTTAAGGGAAAAATGAGGGAAAATAATAAATAATTAATTGGGAAATTAAGGGGAAAATGGGCAGAAATGCCCTCTTGATCCTCTAAAAATGCCGGCCGAAAGTATATGACAGGCAAGAGCTGCCCCTTGTTTTTTATTATTATTAAAAAGATGTAATCATTTGTCATTATTATGTCTCCGCCCCACACGGTGGGCCTGAGACACACTGTTTTCATGTAGTCTGTTCATCCATTTGTTCATCCATCACATTTCTTGTATGCACAATATCTACTGAAGTAGTAGACAGAAGTTGATCGCATCAAATATGGGGACTCCCTACGGAGGGTAGAGGAACAGATTCAAAATCAGAATCACCTTTATTGTCATTGCACAGTAAAAGCACAACGAAATTTGCATGTGCAGCCTCAAAAACAATGCAGTCACACACCCACACACACAAGCACATCTACATGCACACACACGCAGATCAATAAATAAATGCTAAGAGCATCAGGGGATTTGCAAAATAAAAATTAGTAAAATCAATAAAAATAAATAAATAAATAAGCAGTAGCAGCAGAGTATTGCACAGTCCCTTTAGGTTAGTTTTTTTTTTTTGGGGGGGGGGCGTCATTGAGTCAAGGTTCAAGCTCACAAAAAAAAAAAAAAAAAAGGTTCAAGCTCACATTTGGTCAGTTGTCTGTGAGGACCACAGGTGAGCTTTTTTTGGTGAATGAAGCTGTGACAGGCAGATGTATGGTAATAAATGTGTTGACTTCTGCCTTTGACCTGCCATCTTATCGGGTGCGAGTTTGTCCCAGGAAGCAGTGCCTACGTTTACGGAGCTGTCATGCTCACTACTTACGTTTTCCTCTTTGCTCTTTACGAAGCCAAGATATAATTTTTTTTTAATTTTGTCCCCATTTCATACAAAATGTTCCTAGATTTTAACCAGCGGGTGCAAAAATTGCACGCTTTGAAAAATGTTAAATTCTTATGCTGCCTCACCTTAGTGATGGAGTTAGTCTGCTGCAAGCCTCCCGACTCCGGTGGTAGACTACAATTTTCACATTCTGGAAGACCACCATACATTAGAAGGGCATTCGATAGAGTTCATACATCTGCCTGAAGCATAGTTATGTATTTATGTAATTTTTTAACCTTTTTTGTAACTTTTATCTTTACCTCAGCCTGTGGAAATCTAATCACCCTTTACTGTGGTCATATGCATCTCTCCCACAAAGTGACAAAAAACAATCTGGAACAGGGCTATTCACCATTATGCAGTCAGGGCCAGTGTGGGTGCAGGCCTTCATTCTTACCAAGCAGTTACACCAATGCTTCCTAAAGCTCTTTAGCATACAATCTTGGGGTTGATTAGTAGTATCAGATGTCTATCTGCTTGGTTGGAATGAAAGCCTGCAACCACACTGGCCCTTTCTGGATAATGTTGAATTGCCCTGGTCGAGAACTTCCCTAATCCTGCTTACAAACAGACAGACTAGCTAATAAACAGGGGGGGTTGAAAACATTATTGTCCATCCAAATCATTGGATCTAGCCTTTGAGCTAGAATATCTCCAGTACAGCTGAAAGGTTACTGCACGTAATTGATTTTACATACGGAAGAAAAATGTAAAAAAAATTTTATAATAATAATTGGCCTATGTATGGGATGTTCAGTTAGGAGTAAGCAGAGTTTGTTGAGGAATTCTTAGGACTGTAAAATTTCCGTTATGTTATCTGCACTGCAAAAATTAGAAATGGCATTTTTATAGTTTTGTCTTGCATTTGAATTTTTGAATCTCAAGGCCGATCTAGCTCAGGGGATCATTGTCCTGGGAATGTACGTGGGAAATGTGCACAGTTCAGCCCTTTGATAGTTCTTCATCTGAAACTGATACAGAGACTGATAGTTGATTTAACTCTGTGCAGATAATGGCCTTGCTGATGGGCCCAGCAGTTGTATTGAAGATAACTGTGGCCACACTGGACCACCAACCCGAGTCCCAGTCAAATGTCTTAAATACTAGGCTATATGAATGACAGGTACGCTTTCACTGGCCACACGTGTATTTGCGGTTTAGATGAATATGTGAAAGTGTGGATTAGTTTTGTAGGATGGTTTGGGTGGCTCACTAGCTAATGGTTAACTTAACTTATCGGTTGTTAGATGAAGCTCTTAGCCTGTGATGACCCCTGCTGTGTGAGCCCGTTTATTTTAAAGCAGGGGTGACCAACCCTGTCCCTGGAGATGTACTGTCCTGAGGGCTTATGCTGCAACCTTTGTCTGGCACACCTGATTCAAATAATTAGCAGCTTAATGGGATCCTTTACTTTTGTAGTACTTGTGCTTTTCCATGGTTGAAGAGAGAACCTACCGGAAGATGGATCTCCAGGAATAGGGTTGGTGAACACAGTGGTAAAGCTATCTAAAATCCTTTACATTACCATTCATAGTTAATGTAAGATTTATCAATTGTTAGTCCAGTTCATTTCATGTGATGCAGCAGCATCATGGATAATGTAAGGGAGTCTGACAGGATCCTTGAAAAGGTCCTCAACAAAATCCTTGGTGATCCTCAAGGGTACTGGCAATATCCAAGGGAGAAAACCTTGAGACCTTGAGAAAATCATTGGGGATCTTTAAGTACCCTAGCAAGATCTTTAGGGACCCTTAAGAATTCTGGGCAAGTCCTTGGGGATCCTCAAGGATCCTTTACCCGTTTGTGCAGAATACAAAAAAATGCCAATTTTTCCTGTTACTCATGAGCCTATTTAGGCTTTTTAACTCAGTGACTGTGTCACAGACAGTGAAAAATTATTCCAGTGAAGCAAAACATTTGGAAATTCAACTAGAATTCTTTAGGAATTAAATTTCGGAATTTATGGATGTCGGCGTCTGTATCTGCACGAAGGGGGTTAGGATCCTAGAAAAATCCTCAAGGGTCTTTGAAAAATCCTTAGAGATCCTGGATAAATTGCCATGGTGGGAATCCTCACAGGATGCTTGGGGATCCATGAGGATCCGTGCAGGGTCCTTGCAGGGATTTTCACCAGGGTAGGCTTCAGACGAATAATTAATTTGCGTCCCTTGGAATGCACTTGAAACATTTTTGGTTTCCAGCACTGCATAGTCTTGCACATGTGTATGCTGAATAGCACTCTGAGTGCAATGTTATTTCAGAAATTTGGTTTTATTATGAAAATTGGAATTGAAACTCAAAGAAAAACATGAATTAAAAAAATAAAATGTATCCTGGATAGAATGAAGGTCATGTGAGGAGTGTCAGGACAGAAAATTCTGTAAGTTTGTGGAAAGACTGCTTGTTCTCACCTGTGAGATGCTCATCTCTCCCTCAGTCACATGTTCCTAGGACTTTACATTTGTGTGGCCTACTGCATTATGTAAAAATGGGCTCCCTGTGACTAAATAATAGCAGTGATCAAGAAGCGTGATTTCAGTCTTTCTGGATGCATGTTTTGTGTTGACTTGGAGGAAAAACTTCAATTTCTTTCGCCGAGGAGACTTTACTCTGTTTGCTCTTTACCAGAGCACCCATTACATTAGAGCGGCATAACTACACTCACTCTTACTTCTCATACACTCCTCACAGTGCTCCTGGAGTACTTCTGTGGGAAAGACACACATCAGCATTGTGTAGTCTCATCCTACCATTGACTGGTAACGTATATTCTGCTTGTAGGTATGATCCTGTCTTTTAACTGCAATCTGAATTGGGCTGTACTGTAGTGGTGACGGTGCCAGACAGGAACTCCTATAAGATGAGTGCGGCTCTCTGGGGGCGGTGGTCTGGACTTAGACCCTTCACCCCATTGTTCTAGGGGTTTGGCCTCTGTTTAGTCAAATCTACTATGGCTGTGGATAAAAGCATCAGCTGTGAAAATGTTGCAAATGGTTCCTCCAGGCTTTTGCTTCTTGTTGGTTTCTTTTCCCAGTTAAAGCTGCCCTTTTCTGGATGCACAGTAGGGGGAAGCAACTGGGAGAAACAGTTTTGCTAACTGTCTATAAATCTGAAGAGAGCATATGAAATACTTGTTGGAACAGGCACTGCGATTATTTTACTTGATGCACTCCTAGCTTAAATGATTGTGTTTTCCAGCGCAGTGTCATTGACTTTTGTAAGCTGTATTGCCCTTAATTGTCATCACTTGTAAGCAAGTTGCACATTCTCAGCAGACAACTTGTGTGCAGTTTTTTTATTTTTTATTTTTTTTTACTTAGTGTTCATTGCGCTGTTTGCTGAGCAGAGAATGCTGGGAAGCGAGAGACCTCCCAGTTGTGGAAAAGTGTGCCCTCAGAAGACGAGAGAGGTGGCAGAGCATGGTTTGATCTCCTGCGAGCTGTGGGTTTTTCTCTCATGCCGTCCTTTTGTGTCCTTAGTTTTGCCATACTATGAACTTTCCAGCACATCTCCCCAGGACCCCCACTCAATCATAGCGAGTGTAAACTCAGTCTCAGCTGTGAGTGAACTTGCACTCTGCTGGGATCCTTGACCACAAGGTGCCTGCAGTTGAGATCGCGTGATGGAGGTGTCAGTGCCAGCTATCTTTCATCTCAGCTTTGTCCGTATGAGCAATCCCCTGACCCGAGCCGGCGCTGCTCCTTAGCTTGGCCAGATGGCTCGTAAAGCCTAGCGCTTTAGCACAGAAGAAAACCTGCTCTGGTCTGCAGGAGTGCTGCTCTCTGTGGAGGTCCCTGGTGTTCTCCCCTTTTGTTGTCCAGGGCCTGCATCCCCTATGCTAATCAACCTGATGATTTAAACCGTAATTACGTCCTGCATTGTGCCCTCTTTGTCCGTGGATTTAAGTTTGTCCAAGCGTGCGGCAAGAGGCGGGGGGAAAACCACGAGCGTTCCTCTCTCTGGTTTGAAGAGCTTGACATCAGGCATGTCACAGCTGGGGAGGTGTCTGATGTACCAGGGTGGTGAAAGGAGAATGCGACAGGTTTTTTTTTATTATTTTTTTTTTTTGCCCAAATCTGGTGGGGGGGCAATTTCTACACCCCTGTCCTTTTTTCGGGCACCCCCATTACTCCTAAATGACCACTGGGGAGCAGTTGTTAAGCTCTTACTGGGCGGGCAGGCCTTGTATGCAGTTATTGCAATCTATTCATCTGAATCTTTAAAGTGTCAATTTGAAAGCGAACTGATTAAGCTCAAAGTGAACTGGAATTTTTGAAAGATTGCAGCGGGAGTTATTTTGCTTATCATTCTACATTCGCATAATTTCCATGATGACCGCGAAGTGGCATTGATTGTCCTCTTGAAAATTACGAGGCAAGACTTCATGGGGCTTGGGTGCATGTAAGCTCTTTATTTTCTTCTCTTCCCTTCTGTTCCTGGGATGAAAGCTTGGATTTGGGTGAGCATGCTCAAACAAGCACCTTGGTTGTGTACGTTCAGGGTCTTCGGCTTATGAGTTCATTGAGACATTTTCGTCTTTTATTTGATGGATCTTCTCCAGTGTGTTTTGCGTTGGCGGCAGGCACAGGAAGTGTGGGATCACCATGATGTCATGGGAGGAAGCCAATGAAGCTCAGTGGCTCTGACACAAAGAGCAGAGCCCCCCTCGTCCTTCACCCACATCTGCTCGGATGCCGCCCCCGGAAAACACAGTCTGCTTTCATTCACCCAGGACTTCCTGCCTGGCTCTGTCCGGCACCGATATCAGCAGCTTCTTGAAGCACCGACCTGCCGTTCACACTTGGCCAGCACTGGTATCAGGAGCAGGAGATTGGGGCTTTAATCATTCCATACATGACATAACAGACATTTGGTGAGAGGTAAGTAGCATTATCAGTTCCAGAAGTGACCTCATAGCCAGGAACCTGGACCCTACAGAGAAACCTGATAAAATGAAAGCATAAAAAAAATTAGTGCTAGCAGGTACTATAAAACTAGACGTCACTGGCCTTAAAACAGTGGCTGCGCATAACATGGTGGTGAGTTTGTTGGAAGGGGTATTTGAAGGACCCTCATTGTCGAAATTTGAAGAATCCTCATTTTATCTTCATTTCCAGCCTGCTAATGCTGTACAATGCTTTACCTTGTACCTTTGCTTCTACTGCTTTGTTTTAAAACCCAAGAATTTGATTGGGTTCCAAGATGATGAGAGAGATGATCTAGAATTTTTTGTTCTTTTAGCGAATCATTTTCCCATTATATTGTATAAGTTCGATATAATGTTATGAAGAGAATAGTGAACTGTGCGTCAAGGGCTGAAAGTATGAGAATGAAAAGTGCACCACAATATGCAGGCCAGGTGTGTGCAATTTATACCCTTAACCCTCCCCTGGGTAAAACGCCTGGGCATTTCAGAAAGAATGGGGGGAGATTACCAAATGACATTCACCTTTGTTGGAAGCTTGAAGGTAAGAATAAGCTATTTGAAAGAGCCCATAGTCATTATGGACAGGTCTTGATTTCTCAACAGATTCACTATGACAGCTCTGTGACTAGAATATTTTTGTTTCTTTGACAAGCACGTAACCTTTGGTATAACTGATGAAACATTGAAATAATTTTTTTTTTTTTTTTAATGCGGCAAATTTTTGTCTCCTACCTTGTGGTTTTAGGGGCTCTTGTAGATTTAGGAGGGCATTTTTTTCTGTTTGGCTGCCTTAATTCCTTCCCTGACAAACCCACCCTCCCCCTCTTTTTAAAGCATGTACAGGTATTTCAGCCATGGCTTCTTGGTGTGGCGGAGTTGAGGGTGGCAGTGGTGACTCATTGGAGGTGGTGTGGAGTGGGGGACGGTGTCGGGCGAGTGGAGGACGGTGTCGGGCGAGTGGGGGACTGTGTCGGGCGAGTGGGGGACTGTGTCGGGCGAGTGGGGGCTGGTGTCGGGCGAGTGGGGGCCGGTCTTGGGCGAGTGGGGGCCAGTCTTGGGCGAATGGGGGCTGGTGTCGGCGAGTGGGGGCTGGTGTAGGCGCAGT
The DNA here is from genome assembly GCA_029721435.1 of Gymnothorax reevesii. Classification (NCBI taxonomy): domain Eukaryota; kingdom Metazoa; phylum Chordata; class Actinopteri; order Anguilliformes; family Muraenidae; genus Gymnothorax; species Gymnothorax reevesii. The sequence continues at coordinate 30,690,215 of CM056581.1, read as the reverse complement.
AGATTGGAGTCAGGGAATTTCCCCCGGCGAGGCACCCAACCCCCTCAGCACGGTGCAGATGTTGGAGGGAAATAAATGAGCTTTCAGTGCAGGGCTCTGCCCCACCCCCTCTCTCTCTCCCTTTGTGTTTCCCCCCACTGCAGTGAGCCAGCGGTGTGTCCACTCCCTCGCATTTAGAACCAAAATATACACTTTCACTCTAAAATGCATTCCCAGGTCTGTAGCACTGCAGGGCCCTGCCCACTTGTAATTGCCTGTAAACATCATTAGCATGAGGTAAAGCAATGATATAAATGCATCTATCATTACAACAAAATAAAATGCATAATTTTGATAATTTGCTGTATACTGATTGGTGATGTATCTGCTCTGTCTCGAGAGGGAGAGACTGAATATGAGGGAGATTTGGGAAGGGAGTGGGCAAGAGCACAGAACCTGCTCCCTGCACTTGTGCCTTTTTGTTCAGTTTTGAAGGCTGAGCTTTTGCTTTTGCTTACATTGCCTCTTCAGAAGCTTATTATGCCCATTCTTTACGGCAGAAAGCTAATGATTCGCCCACCATCATTTTAATTTGCCATTAACTGAACCTGTAAATGACTGTGAAACAATGTAATACATGAAGCTTAAATTTTCTAAATGTTTGCAAAATCAACAGATTTCTGTTTCAATATAGACCTTAGTAGTTGATCCCTTGGAACCGAGTACATTGATATTTTTGGCTCATTCACGTAACAGCATGATGTTAAAGACTGACAAGAACAGGCCAGACAAAGCATAAAATTTCCCCCTTTCTTTTCTCTAAAATGCATTCCTGTATCACTGAGGATGTTTGGAAAGAATCTGTATCGAGCCTGATCTTGAAATACCCCCCTTCCCCAGGTGTCTGCCTTTACTGTGTGACCTGTTCATATGGATTGTGTCGCGCCAATGACATTTCCCAAGCCTAATCACGGGCACCATAGCCGCGGTTACACCACACGCTTCCTGTTCCATGGCCGTAGACGCAGGGCATATCCTGTACGAAGTGGTAGTAAAACCATATCCCTGGTGTGCGTATCCACCGCAGACTGTACTCTGAAATTTTAAATGTAGGCAGGATTGCGAGCGGATGGTAATGGCCACATCAACCAGAAAAGGGCCGAGTTGTGTTGAGTCATGCAGAGTGACTATTCTTTCTCGACCAATCAATGTACTGCAGCGTTTCTCGCTCCATCTTGTGGAATCAGATTGGTGTGCTAGATACCTCAGCAGAGGTTTAACAACTATTGAACTATTCTTTTGGTACAATCCACATGTTTTGACAATGGAAGTGCAAAAATAGCCATTCTGAGGTGTGATAAACTGTTTGACTGCTTAGTTGAAACAAAGCTGTTGTTTGGCAGGAAAGCGAATAGCGTTCACTGTGAACTGAAAAAAAAAAGAAGTATTATTTGATTTCATTTACATTTATTCTTGCGCCTCTTTCTGTTTTTGAACTGTTGGCAGTGTCTTTTTCACGCATTAACTTTTGATTCCTCCTTTATTGAAGGAGGCAGATTAATGTTTCTCTGTGGCGAATCCCACGTACCCAGGAAAATGTGCGTGGGATTGTTCTTAATTAAACAGAGTGAAACTGGTCAGCTGCAGCTTTCCATGTGGTGTAGGGCTGAGAAGAGGAGGTCGAGATGGAACCAAAGTGTATTGTGAAACTTCATGGGTGTGCAAATCCAACTGTTTCAAACGGGCAGGACTCTAAATGAGCAACTGTGGAGTACGAGAGCATTAAAAATCTGTTTTACCCGCAAAAAATTATTTTCTCTGATGCTTTGATAAACATAATATTTGAGTTTTTCAAGCTTCTAGCTGATTTCTGTGAAAAACGGGAATCCTCTGGAAAGACGAGGCAATAGCGTGACCTGCCTTCTCTTATGCCTGCATGTTTTATGTTTTTTTTAATGTAAATGGATCATATCTAGCCTCTCGATCGCAGCCCGGCTGGTCACATAAGAGGCTTAAGAGACTGTTCGGTACTGTATAATGTCAAGAGTTGCTGCGCTAAAGGGGTCACTGTGCTTTTAAAAAGACGGGGCTGCTAATCCAGTCCATAAACCCTCGCGCTCTACGGAAGATTATTGCTTACAGATGTGAGAGAGCTGTGTGTTTTCTCTCTCTGTGTCCCAGTCAGTCGTGTGTGTGCCCTGAGCTGTTTGTGTAGGTGCGGAGCTGGCCAAGAGCGCAGGGCTGGGGGAGTTAGCAGTGAGCGCTCTTTGCTCTTCCCTTCGTATGGGAACAATCCCAGTTGCTCCACATTCCCAACATTTTGGTTTTTTCTGCTGAAAGCGCAAGGTTGATGAAACGGGACTTGTGCCTCAAATCCAACATGTCCATGATGTCATCATCTAAATCCGTGGACCAGTGGTTCCACATATGGAAGGACTCTCTCTGTGCCTGCCGGCGCCAGTACACTTAAACTAGGCAGAAATATTTGCTTGAGACAACCCATTTTGAAATGGAGACGAACATGAAAGATGCTGTTATGCGATTGTGAAGTTCACCGTGTGCAAACCTCGGGGCGATTTGTTCTCAGCTTAGTTGCTTGTGTCCTGACCTCCCTCTTGCCTGCATTTGGTCTGGCCAAATGTCATGTTGTTGGTCATGTCACAGCTGACTTGTTCACTGTTTGTTCTTTTTCCTGAAATGTAAGCGCTATTTGGAGAGTACTGCCTGATTTTAAAGGTGTGTTCTGTAAATGTAAGATAAGATATACTTTATTGAACCCCGTGGGGTAATTTGTCCTCTGCATTTGACCCATCCTATAGTTAGGAGCAGTGGGCAGCCACAGAGCAGCGCCCGGGGACCAACTCCAGTTCTAAAGCCAGTTCCTTGGTCAGGGGTACTGGTTGGAGTGTTCCTATGAGGCATGTTTTTGTGGGTGGGGGAAACCGGAGTACCCGGAGGAAACCCACGCGAACACGGGGAGAACATGCAAACTCCACACTGAAAGGCCCCAGGCCGGATTCGAACCCACAACCCTCTTGCTGAGGTGAGAAGGAACCAATGCACATGAAACGGTTAGTTTAGGTGTTAAATCGACACCATTAAATTGGGACACGAAAATTTGTTACGTTTTGTTTAATGAATTTTTGCATTTTTTTTGGTCTGTTGGATCTGGGCAACTTGAGCCAAAAAAACAAAAAGCTAGAGTTTTGGACTTTGTTTGGTCCTGCAAACCCTCAACCAAGAATAATGACTGCGAAGCGAGAAACTTTCATTTCTGAAAGTGAGCTGGCGTCAGTATCGCTGGTTCAGGTGCCTGTTTGAGCAGCTCAGTTCCTTCATTTAGCTCCCGTGGTGTCTTCTCTGCATGACAGCAATGATGGGGGTTTACTTCTCCCCCTCCGCACCCCGCAGTGTGCAGACTGTGCTGTACTTCTCCGCTCCAGCCTGTGCTTGGCTGTCCTGTCCTGTCCTGTGTGCAGTCTTCTGTGTTTAAAATTGGGCAGTAATGATGCTGAGCATCATGGATGGTTTGAGAGGGCTCCAGGGAGCCAGCTTGCTCTGCTGCAGAGGACAGAGGCCATGATGTGGACCTTAAAGTCAGGTGAATGTTGGCTGTGCCAGCAGAGAGCTTCATTCCCCTCTCCCTCTTTGGCTCTCCGCCTTATGCTGCTAAAGATCTTGACACATATTTGTTCTGCATGCAGCTCTAAGCTCATTGTGGTTTTCAGGCTCACAGCCTGTGTTCGTTTGTCAGGGTTTTTCTAAATCAACATTTTTTCATCGCACCAGTACTTTCACCCGTTAAAATGCAGTGAGGGTGTCACTATTACCACTTTCCCTTGTCCCAATACGCTGGATTGTTTCTTTTTTTGTCTTTTGCTGAGGTATGGCTCTGACTCTTCACATGCTATAGCACTTTTGATCCCACGGTCTGGTCAGTCTAATAGAGGAACACACAAGCTCATCAGTTCCTCCTGTCCCGCATGACAGGAGAGCCGTGCTTCATGAATGGTCTCCTTCATCAGACTTTGGTGGCGGTCAGGTTTTATGGTAGTGACCAACGGTCCGCTTACATATGAAGGGTATGTCAGTTTAAGAGCACAATACTAATATGTGTGCAGGACTAGGAAAATGGGTCACTTGGGTCATGTTATGAAAATTGAGATTTTCTAACAAAGTCAAAGAGTGATCCAAGTTTTTCATTTTGAGAAAAAAATTGGGTGAATTTGTGCACAGCGAAGTGTTGTGAATTGACAGTATAGTCGTGCTGGGATATCACTGAGATACCCTGTTAATCTCAGAATGGAAAAAAAAATCCCAAGTGACCCCTTTTCCCAGTCCTGCACTCGTATGGTGTATTTGTGATGTAAAGCCCATTGACTACATCAATTGTATTTAGATGCAAAATTTATTTTGCTAATTGCAGCACTGCCTGATTAGCTGATAGTCGCTGCACAGGTTGGTGCCGCTGCTACAGTTTGTCGGTTGGTGGCTGCTGAGCCCATAGCTGTCACTTAGACCTGGGAGTAGCCTAATGGAACATGTTTTTGACATTTTGGCAATGTGAAATCATCATGTCATGAGGAGTTCAAATCTGGGCAAGGAAACTTCAGTGATCTGGGTTATGCGGTTATATTTTTGTTGGCAGCCTGAACACGGTGCAGGAGGAGGTAGTTGTGTAAACCCCCACCAACACTACGTTTTGGGGGCCTTGGCCAAAACACTGGTCTGTGTGTAGACTGTCGTCTTGGTGAATAATCAGTTCGGCTATGAATTTTTTCCCTCCTGCATCGGTCTGTATTTTGAAATATTATTATCATGATTTGTGTTTATCCACAACCTCATCTTTTTTATTTTAATCCTTGTAATGGTCATGCGAAATAAATCACAGGATTTTTTTTATGTCAGATCTGGTTACTGTGGTTCTTTTTCTGGGTGAAGGAATGAATTTACTCCTTCCTGTTACTAATCCAGCACGTCTCCGGTCATTTTTACTGTAAGAATCCTTGCTGTTGGAGCTTGTTGTTTGTTAATTGTGGGCCATTGACAAAGCTGCATTTTGAGCCATATGGGGGCTGCCAAGCCAATGGAGATTAAAAAGAAATTTTGAAGTATGTATTATGACTGGTCATTATAAGTGGAAAACTCATTGCAATACAATGCTAAGCTGTAAAAATGTAAATAATTATGTATATATGTATAATATATTGAAATGAATACATTGAAACTAATTAATACTATTGTTGTCATTCCGTGACAATTTGCCTCTTGTAATTCCGTGACATTGACTTTTTGAAATTTCTTGCCCATAAAGCAGGGTTAAATTCAATATTTGTTTCTATAACTTACAGTATTAACAAAAAACACCTTAAATATGAACATATTGAAGTTTCATAACTTTGATAGGAACATCACTTTCTGGATAGTTAAACACAACATTAAAAAAACCACGTCAATTTTGTGTAATTCCGTGACGGAGTAGTTTTTGCTTGTTTTGTCTATGAAAATTTCTCAAAAAATATATTTTCACTTAATAATATTAAAGAACAAGTTAATACCTTCAATATGACATGTCATAATTGATTTTATCTTGTTTAGTTGTAGAGTTACAACCCAAAATGTAATGGGACTGTAATTCTGTGACAGCCTGGCGGCCCCCAGATGACTGCGGAGCCTCATGTGGAATGGAGCAAAAGCAATGGATGGCGATGGTATAGTTGCAGTTCAAGGAATTGCCATCCCAGTTTGCAGGGGCAGTGTTTGCCCGGCTCTAAGAAATTGAACTTTGTTAACGTTAAGTAAGTGATGTAAACAAATGGCGCAAATGTTTCCATTTTCTTACCAATGAAGTGTATGTAGCTCTTAGGATACTGAAGAATTATGTAGCTCCTAAGGATGTATCTTGTAGTCTTGAAAACCCCCAGTGTTTTTTTTGTCTCCACTTCATGACCTTGACAACCTATTCTGTTACCACTATCTGTGTGAAACATACTTCCTAATGTCTGCCTGAAATAAAGCTGATGATGATTTCCATTTACGACCCAGTTGTGGGAACAGAATTTTACCCTGAGAATCTTCTTTACCTCATGATATCAGTTCATTTTATTAATTGTAGTGGTGCAATCCCCAAAGTCACGTTTTGAAAGCCTGAAGAGGTTTAGTTTGTCAAATCTTTCCTCATAATTTCTATCCTTTATATCAGGAATAATTTTGATTGTATTTCTTTGAACCTTTTTTTTTTTTTTTACACCTATCTTGTCATGCCTTCCCCAAAACTGCTAATAATGCCCCAAGTGCGATCAGTCGAACATATAAATTTCTTAATTTATGCTCAATAATTCTGGCCATATAAATCCCACCGCCTTTAAAGCTATTGCAGGATGAAAAAAACCTAAACTGTTTTGGTCACCTATTAGGTCTTTGTCAAATTGAGCACATTCCAATTTTATACTTGTGCCATGATGGGTAGATAACTGATCAACAAAGCAATGAAATGTCCTGCAAGTGCTGGGTATTATTCAGAGACACTCAAAGCCAGTATGCAACGTGGCTGCCCAAAACTAAAAGCAGCCTGGGCCAGGAACCCCTGGCTTGGCATGTTTTACTTGAAATTTCTCGAAGCCAAGATGGATAGGGCACGAACAAGCTTGGAAATGGGTCGTAAGTGGGGAGAATGGGGAGCGTAAGGTCTGAAAACAACCCAATCAGGAACTAGGCTATATTATTAGAGTCCTTCAGCTGGGAGAAAATTACCCTCAACCTCAATCCCTGTAATCATAACGCCACAGAACGCTTAGCTGGATATCGGAAGTTAAGCTCTAATAACGTTAGTATTCAATTGCCTGTTCTTTAAACCCGTCCCCTTATAAAATAAACAAGCAGCTCTTCTTGGGTGGCATTCAGGAGCTTTGGCAGTTCCCATACAAGTGGACACACATATACACGCATCCACACTCTGACTAGTCGCATTAATTAGAAACAGTATTTGATCTGCGACTACTCGCGTGCAGAAAAACAAGACCTCTTTGTCTCTAATATTGATCTGAATGAATAATTTGTGCTAGCATTATTCTTAAACTCTGGAAGGGTTCCTAACTTCTCGACATGGTCCCCATCTGTCATCACCATTTCAGCAAATGTTTGTCATAAATAGGTCAGAGCCTACCAGATCCTGATGGGCTAGAATCAGCACGGAGTATGTCTTTGTCTCATTGACCAATTACACTTCACTGATAACAAGTCAAGATGCTTCTGCTTGCTATTGAGTGCCTTTGCTTTAGTGTTTTGATTCTTGCTGTGAGTTCATAAAAGAATGATATGCATCATTGTGAGCAAAACAAATGTAGTAATAAAGAAGTTAAGTCTGGTAACAGTCTGATGTTTGTTATAATGGAGGTTTCGTTGCCAGTACGATCCTGGCCATCCTGTGATTAAAAGTTGCTTACACTTAATGCAAGGCTTCCCGGAATTCCTGCAGAGATTATGCATGAGACTTATCAGTTGAAATGGTAAAATGGTTAAAAAAAAAAATTGGTCATTAGACTGTGCAGGGCTCTGCTGATGCTAGTCGGCACCGACCAGCACTTGGGATGCGCTGACCACCACTCAGTTCAGATAGCTAGTGTTTTTCCCGACCAGCACCATTTTTTCAATGATCAGTTAAAATGAATGCATCCAGTGTCCGATAAAATTGCTAGAAACAAAACATGAATGACCCTAAATATGCTGCCCCCCCCCCTTCTTATTATTGTCAGAATAGCGAACTTTCGTTTTCGACCCACGCTCCGTCTGCACTGGTCTTCATTGATACTGAAAAACCTGCCCAACAGTGATGGAAACACCGAGTGCCATCCGAGCCCACGTGTGCTGGGTATTCGTGCCGAATTGAATCTGAGGTTGTGAGGAAATGATCGGTGCGGTTGTCTCAATCTAATGAAAGACAGGCAATTATAATCGGGCAGGGTGATTGATTTCTCTAGTGCTGTACTTTGCATGTTGAGAGGAAAGTTTTCTTTTCTTGGAAAACATACCTTGAAACGGATGAGATTATTGACCAGATTTTATTTATTGTTCTTGGTTAACACGTTTTCCCACAATAAGAAAAATCCATTTGCAGTTAAGCACACAGTTTCCCTTTCAATGAAATGGCAAGGAAAGTGAATAATAAATTCAATAAAAATGTTTAATTCACCTGCCTTAATCGGTAACCCTTCACAAAAAAAACTTACGGTTGATTTTCCGCTTTTGCCACATCTTACAAAGCAAGAAATGCGCACTTCAGCTGCCGGATAGCTCACTCAGTTAAAGCATTGCGAAGCAGAAGTGACTATCACGATGTGGGTTCGAGCTCCGGTCGTACCAACCGGCAGTGATCGGCAGCTTTTTCAGCATAGTGCACAATTGGCCATTGTGCTACAGGGATGCAAATTGGGAAAGGTCTACCGGGAGCGGTAATATCACACGGTTCCGTTGTTCGTTGCTTAGGCGCCTCCTGTTGGCCAGACGGGCGCTCGTCAGGAAGATTCTAAGCTTGTTCATGTTCGGGTATCCTCCGCCCTCGTTCTGGACTTGCGATGATTCAACCAATGAGTGTATAAGAAGCGGTGGCTGATGGGCACGTGCTTCGGAGGAGAGCCGTGAACTGTCTGCACTCTCCTGAATTTGAAACAAGAAGTCGCATATGAGCAAGTGTTGTACATAGTTCCCCAATTGGGTATTCCAGATTTGGGTGGGATTGGAGCGGCTAAATTTATTAAAAAAAAAAAAAAAAAGAAAGAAATGCGCACTTTTTTTGCCTTCAGTTGACGTGTGTTACCTCTCGTCTTAACAAAGACAATTAGCTGCACCTGAGAAGGGAGAGTTAAAGTATCTTTTATCAAGAAAAATGACTGAAACAGATCAAGACTAATAAGCAATTTCAAGACGTTCATCGCCGTCCTTGTTCTCTGTCCAAGGGGCGCCACTGAAGGAATGTTTGAAACATAAATGACATTTAAGTCGTAGTCAGAAATTGTAATCAAAACTATTTGGATACAAAATAGAAAAACAAGTGTATGAATATGGCATCTATCTGAAAATTAGAGGCATCTCTCTACGTACCGAGGAGCACATCAAAGAAACACAGTAATCTGGTGACTCAGAGGCAATATCTGCTTTCGAATTGATGCAAAAAATCTCCTGCTCGCGCGCTATGCGCGCTCACATACAAACAATTCTTCGACCAGCACTTTGAGCATCCTGGGCTGAACCCTGGCTTTGGTATCTTTATCGGGCAAAGCACTTTGCAGTGCCTTCCATTCCAAACACTCACACACAAATGGGAGCAGCCATGCAAGATGCTGGCCTGACCATCAGGATCGACTCGGGGTTCTGTGTCTTGAATCGAACCACTTAACCCTGCCCGTGGAAGACCTGCCTTACCTCCTGAGCCACAGTCGCTTCGACAGTCAGACAAACATCTGTGGTTTTTCTGTTGGTTGCACTGCCCACAGGAACAGATGTCAGACCTTGTCCATAATGAAACCTAACAAGAAGCGTGGACAGATAGCTGCAGGGATGTTTGGAGTAGGCTGGGGGTAATAAGTTGTGCTCATCAGATAACAGTCCTTGTGTTGTGCTCGTTGTCCGTCTTCAGAATGTGCTATCTGATTCAATGAGCACTCTGTCCTCTTGTGCTTTCACTCCATGCTACAGGGGTCAGATGTCAAAGGTTGTGTGATTGAACAAACAAGTACTCTGGTAGAATTGTGTACCTTGAAGACTACTGTGAAAGGGATCAGATCATTGCTGGCAGGCACCAGTGGTGATTAAGATTGAGTGACTAGTGATTGATTTTCACAAGAGCGGCTTGGTACAAATCTGTTAAATTTGGAGTACAATTCCTGTTCCCCAGTGGCAAGTCATTGCTTGGAATACGCAATTGATGGTTTGATTGGACGTATTGCTGACAAAATGTCCATTTATTTTTGAGGTGATGCTATATTACTGCTGGGAACTAGCGATATTGTCCCTCTATGCAACTCATACATGCTCAAAATATTGGTGGCTTAGTGTCCAGGTATTTAAAAGTCACAACAAAACCAACTCTGAGGAGAAGTTGTATCCGTGGAGGCAGTCTTGTGCTACATGAATAATCTAATCCTCTTAATCACAATGTAAGCCCATGCAATTATATAACCGCACAAGTTTGCAATTAATTTTTTTTAAAAAAGTGTGTGAAGTGACCGCATACTCTATATGCCTGGTCTACCCACTATGCCAAAAGTAAGGTTGTCAAACTGGACCATTAAAGGGCCGGGATGCCGCAGGTATTCATCCCAACCGAACAGAGGCACACCTGTTAGAACTAATCAGCTGTGCAGGCTGAGATTAAATTAGTTGTATCAGCTGTGCTTCTGCTCGGTTGGATTGAAACCTTGCAGTCCAACTGCCCTTTTACAGACCAGTTTAACCCCCCTAACATAAGCACAGACACCAGCCCCTCTCTTGGTTAGGAGCCAGTTTTTATGAGAGTCAGGCTGGCGGTAATTCATGGCCCCTTCGGATTTGTCCGAAATTCTTTTTATTGATAGATGTATGTTAGAAACAAACAAAAATCACATTTTTTAAAGGGGGTCCTGGAATATTGGGGTCCAAATCAGCCAAAATAGCAATATCACCAAAATTAGGTTTTCGAATGCTTGTATATCTGCGCACACTGAGTGAACCAAATTGATTTTCATTCTTGCAAGTCTGTCAGGTATGGACGCTCCAAGAATGTGAAAATTTTGGCGGCTGACTTGGGGCGCAGCCCACAGGTGGCGCTGCAAATCACTACTTTTTGTAATTATGCACACTTTCCCAGGGGTTGTATGGCTTGCGCCCTCAGTCAGCCTATTGACCGCGAGCAGTGAAACAATATGGCCGCCACGGCAGCCATCTTGGAATCGTATGACACTCGATAACTCAACTTTGTTCCCATTCATGAAGATTTGGATTGTGCTGCCTTGTCGGAGGTTGGCACTCAATGAGTGCCTGTAGTTTATTTTTATGGTTGACATTTTTCCATATGGATATTTTTGTATGGTTATTGAGAATTGACTACCTTAGGAATTAGTGATTTATATTTGGTTGCGGCTTGATTTATAATTGATCGATCACAAAAGTCCAAATTACTTTTTTTCCTATTTTATCATCTTGCAATACATTTTGTGTTTTGAAGAATAGCATGGAGACTGATTTTGTCCACAACTATTGATTTAGCTTCCACATACCTGTGGCTTGCGTTCATGAATCTTTTTTGACAGTGCTCCCATTCTTTTTTCCTGTCCTTTTTCCAGCGGGCTTGCTGTCTCTCCCTCTGAGATTTCCCTGGGTAACTCGCGTCGTCCTCTATCCAAGAGGGTGGAACTGCTGTGAGTGCTGTCCCTGTTGCAGGCAGAGGATAAGAATGGGACGTGTCTTCCTGCGCAGAAATCGCACCCCACTGCTCTGCCTGCTGGAGTCTGCCCTCACCTTGTGGGCCTCAGACCCAGAGCCACACAACTGAGCAAGCGCAATAAGGTAGGTCTCCTTCAACACGGTCAGTGTCAAGTAGCTCAGGGTCGCACAAGTCCCCCTGCTTTCCTTGGAATGCTGCGTCATGGGATTTGGATGCCTCGCAAAGGAACTGTGTGTTATCGACCAGTTGATGTCGATTGCATGACTGGCGATTGGAAAATGGATATAGATTTTAGTGTTGACACGAGCTGCGGTCGATTTCCACATTTTGTTATTGCGTATGAGCCAAACTGCCCTTCCTGATTTTATAAAAATGTAATGAGAAATTAAAAGAGCATTGATGGGCTTGAAGACCTCCATTTTCACAATATGTGAGAATTTGGCTCTTTTAGGACCCTACCCTTCTATAAAAATTGGGTAGGGTTAAGAATAGAAAAGCATGTAAAGAATACAAGTGGCCTTTCATATATTGCTTCACTGTTGATTTTTTTGGACCTTTACCTTGTAGCCTGTTTGCTTGTTGTGCAAATTTAGTGTCTACATATTTTAGAAACGTCTCTTCGCAAATGCCTTCAAAATCCTTGAATTGGTGGCATAGTTTTGAGAGAGTGTACTTTGCTGCGGCCTCCTGCCATTGGCCATGTTGGTGATGAGGAAGACGGACAGCTGACCCTGCTGTTGCGTCCAATTGTGGGAACACTGCTGTCTCTTGCTTCAGTTATGCATTCCTAGAAATGTAATGAACTGAATTCAGAGTTACACCCCAACCGCCCCCACTACGAGCTGTAAATAACCCCGGCTGTGACTTAATTGGCTGTGATCGCAGTTGGACTGCTGTTCTCCATAGTCTTCCTGTGATATATATATATATATTTTTTTTTGCCTCCCTCACGCTCAGAGGAAACAAATCCACTTCGAGCATTGCAGTTCCTCTGTTTCTCAGTGGGGTAACCCTCTCTTAAACGGCAATTAGCACCTTCACTTATCAGATAAATGAAGAGTCCCTAAGCAGGTGAAAGCAACGTGCCGTTTCTGTCCTGATTAGGGCTGCAGTAAACGATAATCGAGTATTCTATCAAATATTCTCTCGATTTAATCGAGTAATCTAGTAATTAATAATAGTGCGTGCTCAGTCAATTATTTTATTAAATCACCTTTGTTTTATTCAAGCACAATAGTAATATTTAAAAGAGATTATAAGACTGGTCTCTTAGATGGAAAGCCAATTGTTTAATTTTTTGAATATGTTTTTATTACCTCTGCCAAGGAGGTTATGTTTTTGCCTGGGTTTGTTTGTTTGTCTGTTGGTTTCCAAAATAACTCAAAAAGTTATGGACAGATTTTGATGAAATTTTCAGGGATTGTACAGATTGGTATAAGGAAGAAATGATTAGATTTTGGAAGTGATCCAGATCTCCGTCTGGATCCAGGAATTTTTTAAAGGATTCTTTAACATTGGGAGATGGGGCCATTTTCGACATTTATGCATGTAACTCCACCAAAAATGGTCAGGGCACTTGGAAGAAAAATTCAGGACAAGTTTTGAACATGTTCTACAATATATGAGAGACTGATCCTGAAAATGGAATAATTCCGGATACTATGATACTATGATCCAGAATACGAAAGTAGGGGACCTTCGGAACTTTCATTATAGGAAGAGAACAAATGAAGCTACTAACATGCGACAAACACCATTGTATAGCCAAGATATTGCAGAATTAGGAGGGTGTCACCGGATTTACTGTATCTTCCAAAGCCGGGGAACTAGATACAGAAGAAAACCACCATTACGGAAAATTTGATTTTTGTGAATAACTACTGAACTAATATTGATATCATTATGAATTCAGTTGCTAATGGTATGTTTTCTCGGTCAGGGAATCTGAAAAAATAGATGAAATAAATGTAGGACTAATATTTATGTGTAAATCACAACATGAGGGGAAATGTTGCATCATAAGAAAAAAAAAAACAAATGAAGCTAGAAACATTCAACAGACATCTTTTAACAGCCAAGACGCTGTGGAACTAATATTGTTATAGCATTATGAATCAAATTGCCATGTTTTCATGGTCAAGGAATCTAAAAATGAAGATAAAATAAATGTAAGACTAATATCTATGGTGGAAGTCGCAATATGGAGGGAAATGTTGTGCTTGGCGGAGGTCTGCGCTCTCCGAGTGCTTTTCTAGTTTATACTGTTGTGCTTTGTTTTTTCTCTTGCTTAGATTTTTTTATGTGCTTATTGTTATTGCTTTCTATTGGTGCTTATCTCACGTTTAAAATAAGCTAAAGCCATGGTGGTTCAGGTGGAAAACATTTAGAATTTTTCTTTTATCAAAGATCTAAAATGGGCCAATCAACCCCTAAAAACAGCAATTTGAAAAGGTTCATATTTAATATGATACATCAAACTTGGTCCACTCCTTTTGTTTTATCACACTTTTTTCCCTCTGATATCCTGACACACTGCAGGTCATCAGAAGCAAAGGGCAGAAAGAGGAGAGTGCAAGCAGCTAACCTAATTACAACACGAATGAAGCCCATACTTGAACAAATTGACTGCAGGGTTTTATATTTTTGTGGCTTTTTAATTTCTTGAACAAAACTTTGCTTATGTAGGGACACGCAGCCACCAAACTGATGTACGTCTTCGGCCAGTCGTTAAGTATTGCCTTAACTAACTTGCGGTCTTTAATTGCCTTAATCACGACTACACAAAACATTGACTTTTGTAAAATTCTGCTAACGTTCGTTACCTTGTTGTGTCGTTCCACTCAATGATCTGAATGCATCGACTGGATGTTTTTGGTTCTAGTGCTGCAACATTGACGAAGTGCTTTTAAGGCAGGCTAATTACGTTTTACAGTAGAGGCACTGCACTATATTTTTTCAGCATGTAGAGATCCCAGACTTTGGACATTTTCCATATGTCTGTTGTTTTGGCTCGCAATTTTCTTTTTTCTCGTCCTCCGTGATCTTTGCAGTTCGCGCTCGCGCTTCACTCCAGTCATGTTAAAGCTACCGTACTGATGCGCGTATAAGCACAACGGCTATAAGTGTATTTTTAAGTGCAGGCGCACAAGCCTATAATTGAGACCAAATACGTTTTTCCCCACTCAGAACCATTTTCACATACAGGCACTTCCCAGAAAATTTTGAATTACAATTGAACAAAATGGACTTCAATTCAAATCAGGTTTCAGTTGCTGTGCTCCACAGCGCCTTAAGCTGGATTTATGGTTCCGCGTCGACTCCACGCAAAGGGCACGGCATCGCCTCGACGCTGTCGTGGACCTTTCGAAGTTCTGCGTTGTGGTCATTTGCGTCGTGCTGTGCCGCGAAGCAATTCACCGACACACCGCTAGGTGGCGTCATGTTTCGTAAGGACCTGCAGTGAAATCACCTGAGACTTGAGTAAAGTGGACCAATCAGTGCCCTTGCGGTCTGCGTCGCTTTGATGTGCCGCTAGAAAATTTTCGAGGTGCGCGGCAGGTGACGCAGAGGCTCTGTGATGGGGGTTCACGTCGCCGCAGAGGCTCTGCGTAGCGATGGCATCGATTCAACTCAGAACCTTATATCCAGCTTTAAGGGAGTGCATTTCTTTGGGAGGATGCCATCCACATAAGCACAGATGCTGTTGGCAGCCGACAAAACGTCAAAATGCAAAATATTGTGCACATGGGGATCATATGATCTTTAGCTGTACGATCTTACCTGGGACACATCCTCTCAAGATTTACTATTTTTATTTGCCCAACAGCTTCGGGTCTCTCTCAGACTTTTAAAACAATACATAACTGTATTGTGATGCAAAAGGACGCAAAAATGTGAACTATTTCACTTTTTAGGCTTTGCGCTAAAATGCGCATCAATACGGCACAACGGAAACAAAGGTACTGTGCCACAGAATTAAGCGTCTTAAAAAGTTTTCTCTTGATTTAAAAGAAGCCTCGAGGCATATAACTTTTCCCGAAGCATCTTGGTGATCGAATTATTCGATTTATTCGAGGAATCGTTTCAGCCCTAGTCCTGATGTTATGGTAATGGGAAGAATGTTGTGTGTATTTGCACACAATGTGAAATCTAATTCACTTTGTTATGTCCAAATGCCATGTAGGGCCATGCGCTTGAGTCAAGACCTGTTAGGGGTTATTTTTGTTTTTATGTGGCGGGGACATATACCTTTGTCCATCCGTACGTACGTATGGGATGTTGTCTCTCCTATTCTCCTCAAAAACTATTGGACAGATGGTAAATGTTTATAGATAGATCGAAGATGTTCATCTCATATTTTGTTTGACAAAATTGGACAATTTCACAATTTCAGGGGCTTCACAAACTCTAAGTGGCGGGGCATCCATGTGCAAGGACACACATTTTTTTGTTTTTGTGATGAACTTTTATGATCTGAAGAATGATGATCAGAACGGAACAGAAGGATGATAATCCAAGAGTAATTGTAATTATTGTATTGTTCTCACTATAATTTTATCGCTGTACCACGAGGAAATGCTTTTTCATTTACCTCCTCTGAATTGAGTTCCATAAATTTTTGTTAAAGTTCATTTTACTTTATTGAAACCCGTGGAACTTTCGGGCCGTTTTATAATAATTTTACGGAAGTGTGTATGAAATGATGCACAAGATCTTAGTGTGTTCTTTTTGATGTGGTGTCGCAGCCAAGAAAACATGGAGTCCTGGGTTTGAATAGTTCACTCAATAGAAGTGAAGTACATCAAATATGGTTGCAATATTAAAGTCTATGTAAGTGATATTGTGATACAGTATGGTAAAAAAATATATATTTTTCTTACTTTGAACTTACTGAAAGCAAAATTCAAGCAAATATCACCGCATAAGGGTTGAAAAAAATGAAAAGGTTTATCAGCCTGTATCTGGACCTAAGCTTTTTTAAGAACTGATGGGCTGCACTCAGAAGTGGAGATGACCTGCAGTTTATTGACCATAGTGAAATGGATCATGACCGTAATTTAATGGTTGATTGCCATTTCTGGCTCCTGACCTTGTATAGGGTAACCTTTAGCCTGTGGCTGAGTGGTTTTACTGGAACTCAGAAGAATGGTGCCTCCATCCCAACTGTAGTTACAGTAAGATTCAGTACAGCTGTTGCGGCCTTTGACCGTAACCCCACATTGCTCTGAGGGAGACTGGACCTCATTGTCAAATCAGCTGTGAGTCACTTGGTATAATTGCACTACCAAATAATTGTAATATAATGTTCAGTGCAAATAAACCTTGCAAGCTGCTGTCTTTAAGGCTTTGGTCTCGGTGCAGTAGCCCCCTCCTTCTGATTGCGCTGCAGCAGTTTTACCGTCACAGTTGCAATGGCTGGATTACGTCCTTCAGCACATGTCAAGCCCAGTGATTTACAGGTCATTGAGCCGTCTGGAATTCAATGGTGGCCTTTGCACCACAATGGCCGCTGTTGACTGATTTACACCTTCTTCCTGGGGACACCGCAAGGGCAAAAACCCGTCTGACCGCACTGTGCAGAATGTTTGTGAGCCTGCGGTTAAGGAAAGGGCGGGGGGAGGCTCTCACCGTGAGGCAGCCATGATGGAGCCAGAGGAGAGCATAGGGTTTGTAGCGAGAGACCATCTGTTAATGAATTATTTCCATTTGAGATTCTCCTTGATGAATTATTCAAACCCTCATCAGAAGTAGGCAGTTTCTTTTTCTTTTCTTCCTCTTCCTCTCCCCCCCTTCTTGTTTTCCCCATCTTATTTCTCTGGGTGCTTAACGCAACCCTTTCTTTAATTAATGGGTGAAAGCAATCCCATATGACACATTCCTCTTATGCCGTGATTAGCTTTCTGGAAATGGCTTCACATTCACAACAGATGGATGATAATCCAAGAGTAATTTGAAGGCTGTGTACGTTTTTGTGTGATGTTTGAGATTGTTTCAGCTTTGTGTTTAGGGTCGTTTGCTTTTTGGGCTGGGCTGCGACTAGTGGCCAGGCCCCAATAAACGCGAATGTCGCTGAGTGAGTGAGTGAGTAACTGACTGACTGCTTGAGTGGTCAAGTTCAATGATTGGCTGGCCGGCGGAGAAGTTGTTCAACGATTGGTTGGCTGACGACTGACTTCAGCGATTGGTCAGCCTGCGGGCAAGAACTTCAACGATTGGTTGGCCGACTACTTGCTGGCTGGCTGGCTGGCTGGGCGTTTGTCGCATGATCTCCTGGGGGCTATACAACGAAGCAAGTTCAACATAGACAGGCTATATATGAGTGAGCCGGCTCAACAAGCTCTGAACTCGCAATCAGAGATAATTGGAACCACAACAGTGGTTGTAATCTTTCTTTGTTAATCTCCTTTTTGTGCTTACAACACTATACACGCTCTCAACAAAAAAGCGTTTCATGCGTCAATTTACCCTAATTCCGTTCACAAAATGACCGTGCTGTAAGTTCCCTTAGGACATTATCGCTGATCTAGAATCGGTAAAACTGCGGGTTATCTCCCCCTGCGGCACCAGGGGGTGTCACCAGCGGCTTGATGGGAGACACACACAGACGGGCTATATTTCAGTGAGCCGGCTCAACAAACCCTGAACTCACAATCAGAGATGATTGGTACCACAACGGTGGTTGTGATCTTTCTTTGTTAATGTTGGTTTTGTGCTTTCAACACTTTCCGCGCTCTGAACAAAAGTGACCCTATTTCCGTTCATAAAATCACTGATCGCGTTCTTTATGTTTCTCCGAGGAAGCCATCCCTGATCCAGGATCAGTAACACTGAGGGTTATCTTCCCCCGCGCCACCAGCAGCTTAATAGGAGATCTATATAAAGTTTTACACTCTTCGGTTGGACACTTGAAAGACTGCATGTATGCGCATACTCAGGTGGACATTTGGGAAATTATAATTGAGGCTTATGTCCGTGCATCTGCACTTGCTCGTTGGATGTAATGTAACTGGTTGCTGGGTGATTAAAAAAAATCTTTTTAAAAAAAGTAAACAAAATCTCCTAGGAGGAGTGGGTCGTGATTATGGACAGTTATGAAGAATGTAAATATATAAAAAACAGCAAGAAGGAAGCAACACACTTGCTGCTTATAAGGCCTGAGAGGAATTCTGGCGGAAAATTTTTGACCGTAAGTCCTCTGATGAAGGACCAAATTACATCAGTTTCTCAGTCAAATCAAACAAAATGACATTAAATTATAGAATGAACTTTCTTATTTCTTGGCCAATTCTCATGATCTTGCTGTTAACTACAAGGCCTTTTCGAGAGCTTTCGATAGGTCATAAATTCATTAAAATTAATTGCATTTCAATAGTTTTTTCACATAGTTAACCATATTCATTCATCACCAATATCAAATAACGCTTTATGGCAGCTCCTTCACTCAAACATGTATATGAAGCGGTTTTGCTCGAAACTGTGGATTCCTTGTCCATAACATGCCCAAAGACAAAACATGGGGGAAAAAGGGAATCTTTGAAGTTCGTTTCTTACTCTCTCAGTATGTAGGAACTGTCGTGTTCACTAAAGTAACGTCGTGTTCCCAGTTAGCACAACAGTAACAATAACTTTGTTTCATTACGATTCAGGAACATGTATACGTACTTTATCTGCTATCCACATCTGTTGCTGCTGTCTCTCTCAAATTCACACTCAGAAAATCAATAACGGCTACCCTTACTCTAGCTCTTTGTCTATTCAAATGTATAACTTGCTTTTGATATATTTTCCTTACTCGAGACCCCCTCCCACTACCTCACACACACTCACTCACTTCCTCACTCATACTCTCACTCTTTCACACCCTCACACTCTGCCACTCTCCCCATCAGAGGTTGCGTTAACCGAATATTTGCCGAATTGACAGATTATTATTATTTTTTTTAACAATGATGGAAAATTTCCGTCATTTTCACAGGTTGCAATTCACACCCCCGTCCAATTGGTAGTGGGTGTAATATTGTCTCGAGCATTGTCTTTGATCTGTATGACAGAGATGCCAAGTCTCACGCATTGTTTAGGCTTATTCACCATAGTCTGCAATTATTCAATAAATGCTTATTAATGAGATTCTCACGTGGAATTAAAATCCTTGTGCATTGAAGTTTCAGTTTCACTTGTGTTAAGGTGGACCTCTACTCAATGCATGTGTTTGATGATCGTTTGCATTGTTTAAATGAAATGGCACCATTGAAATGTCTTTATGCAGTTCCATTGCTTTCAATCCTTCAGTGAAGATAAGCGCGAGAATTCCCGAGTCATCATCAGTGGCGGATGGTGGACAGAGAACAAGGAGGGCGATAAACATGTCTTTAAACTGCTTATTAGTTTTGGTCTGTGATCAGTCAATTTCCCTGGTAAAAGACACTTTAACTCTCTTCTCTCAGGTGTAGCTAATTGTGTTGGTTAACATGAGAAATCAAACGCATCAGTTGAACGCAACAAAGAGCGCATTTCAGTCTTTTTCAATTAAACAATCATTACGCACAGGTTTGACGACTTGCTTAGGATGTGACAAAATTTAATGTGGAAAATCCGCAGTGGTTTTTTTTGTGAAGAGTTGCATGTATAGGCTTGTGAATTAAACATTTTTATAGAATTTATTATTCACTCGCCTAAACATTTCATTATAAGGGAAACTAACATGTTGACCAAGAACAATGATTGAAATCGGATCACTAATCTCATCAGTTTCAAGGGATGTTTTCTGCCCCCTTGGTTTTCCATCCACCACCCACCACTGGTCATAATCAATTTCCGTGTTTCTAGTTGGGAAATCCACCATAATGCACCTGAAACC
Source organism: Gymnothorax reevesii (assembly GCA_029721435.1). NCBI lineage: Eukaryota > Metazoa > Chordata > Actinopteri > Anguilliformes > Muraenidae > Gymnothorax > Gymnothorax reevesii. The sequence continues at coordinate 30,669,960 of CM056581.1, read as the reverse complement.
GATTAACTTAATGCACAATGACTTGAATTCCGGCAGTAAATTTCTTCAGTGCGCGTTGCTTGAATAATTGCTGACTAGGGCACAGGAACGTGAATGCCGCTAAGAGGCTAGAGACTCACGCCGAAAATGCGTGAGTCTTGGCATCTCTGGACTATGATCCTGTATTCCTCATATTTTTGTAATATGATAATTTGCAAAATATGCTGCTCTGCTGCCGGTAGACGATTGGTCATATGCAACAAACGCCGTCTCTGTTATGTGTACACGCAGATATCTAGGTCGGGAAAGCCCCCGGTTGACATAACGAGTTGACAAGCAACTTCGTAGGACTGCTTAGCAGAGACTGCGGTTGTTAGGCTTAGTGAAGCCCAGCAATAACTGAAAGCATTGTTCATTTGCGCACTGTTACTGTGTGGGGGGAGAAATCATTTATGATGTTTTATAAATTTCTTACAGCAGTAAGTTCTAAAATCCACGCAGTGCTGTTTTTTACACGGTATACAATGTGTGTCTACATGAATCATTGTCGGCATAAGGTAATGCGTAATCTATAAATTATTCTGTTTATCATTTTAAAAAATAAAATTACAATGACTGATAATTATGACAGAATTTTTATGCCCCTGTCCGTCACAATGATGGACAATCAGAAAGTGTAAAGAGACCTCTGCTCCCCACCCACTTTGTAAATAATTTATCAGCTCCAGCTCATTACTAAACTTGCACTTCATATAATTTTATGAGCTTTGCTCCATTTGGCACCCTTTTCTTGGGCCCACATTCTCATACAGCGGCCCAGCCATATACTAGGTTGCACCTAGTCTTGTTAAAATACTTTTGAGTTGTAAGCTGATGGCAGCCTTTCTCGGTCAGAGAGATGTGCTTGGATTCAGGGGGGGTAATTGCTTGGGAAGACATTTGGACAACTGTGTCCCTGGGGAAGAATTTTGCCACCAGGTGTACAAACGGTGCATTTTTATTTTTTTTTTGGGCTGACACGGATGCCATCCGGCAACTGTGGGGCCCCAGGGACTAACGCATTCCAGTGGGGAGGATAGTGGGTGTAAGGAATTAGGGCTAATGTCTTCTCCAAGTATCGTGTTACATGCTCATTAGTAAACCAAGTTTGGTCTTGGTGCAGCGATAGACTGAAAAGGCTGAAGACTCTGAGACTGAAGTGACCACGGTGGTTCAGACTCTGAATTTGCCAATGGTTGTCTCCTCAAAAAAAAAAAAAAAAAAAAATCTTGCGTACATTTTTTTTTTTTTTTTTTTGTCTTCACTAACCTGCATATTCATTTTTAATTCCTCTAGAGTAGCTTCCTTATAAAACGAAAATTAACATAAAACGAAAGTTACTTATGTAAGTACGGTTCTATGAATCCTGGATGACTGCCAGAGGCGGTGCACTGGATATTCCACTTTGCGCATGCGCTGGTCGAGTATGTATACCAACAAAGTCACCCCTGACCCCTGGATGACCCGGGAGAGGCTATATCTTACAATGTCATCAGGGGATCTGTTCCTACAGAATCTTCTCGCAAGCACACGAGGATTCTGAGTGACTGAGCGCTCTGGCGGTCATCCAGGATTCATAAAACTGTAGTTACATGCGTAACTTTCGTTCTATTTCATCCCTCCTGACCGCCAGAGGCAGTGCTTCAAGGACTGGATGACTAATATCAAAAAAGTCACGAGGAATCCTGAGTACCCACCACATTGGGCAGAACCAGAGGATTGTGGTTAGAGGACCACCCCCAGTGGATGGGGAGTGGCCAAATGAACACTGTAGAACCTGGAGAATGTATTTGAAGATAATAAATAATAAAAAAAAATTTAAAAAATAGGGTTATAAAAAATAGTCCTGGTAACTCCAAGCAACTATTCACGTCAATAAATCGCCTTCTCAAACCCCCTTTACATTTCCACCCCGAGGCCACCGAAGAGAGGTGCAACATGCGCATCACTTTTTTTTAAACAAAAATAGAAACCATCCGCTCACACCTCTCCACCACAGCCATACTGCCCCCCCAAACTGCCGACCCATCACCTGAGATCATCCAGTCTCTCTGCTCCTTCACCATGGTCACACAAGAGGAGGTGGAGACCATCATTAGAGGGATGAGGCCGTCCACCTCTGCCCTGGACCCTTTCCCCACTGCCCTGCTGAAGGCCAACATTTCTGCCATCTCTCCACTCATCACCAGTATCATCAACCACTCCCTCCTGGCTGGCCATATCCCACCTGCCCTAAAAACTGCTGTCATCAAACCACTCCTGAAAAAACCCACCCTGGATCCAGATGTCCTCTCCAACTACCGACCCATCTCAAATCTTCCATTTTTGTCTAAAATCCTAGAAAAAGTTGTTGCAGCACAACTACAAGATCACCTCAAACACAATAATTTTTTTGAGAAATTCCAGTCTGGTTTCCGCCCAGGCCATAGCACAGAAACAGCTTTGGTCAGGGTAACCAATGACCTCCGCATGTCAGCAGACACTGGATCCCCATCTCTACTCATCCTCCTGGACTTAAAAGCTGCATTTCATACGGTTGACCTCAATATCCTTCTGCACCGCTTGCAATACACCATTGGGCTTTCAGATGACGTACTTAACTGGTTCACATCATATTTATCAAATAGAACAGAATATGTAGCCCTGGAAAAAGCAAAATCCCACACCCACTAAGTCACCTGTGGTGTCCCTCAGGGTTTGGTGCTGGGCCCCACACTTTTCACCCTCTACCTGCTACCCCTAGGAAGTGTCATCAACAAACATGGCGTCTCTAACCATTGTTATTCTGATGACACACAGCTCTATTTAAGGACCACTCCCACTTCCACTGCACCCCTACCAACATCCACACTAACCACCTGCCTGGAGGAGATAGAGGCGTGGATGAAGCTCAATTTTCTACAGTTAAACAGTTCCAAAACGGAAGCCATCCTAGTCGGCACACCCCATCAGCTTCACTACTCCACCATCACCGGCATCTCTTTTTCTGGACAACACATTCCACTCTCATCATCTGTCACCAACCTTGGTGTTAAAATGGACCACCAACTCTCCTTTGACACCCATTGACACACCTCTGCAAAAAAACATCATTCTACCACCTTTGGAACATAGCCAAACTCCGACCAACACTCACCTTTAGAGATGCAGAGAAGCTTGTCCACGCCTTTGTCTCCTCCAGGCTAGACTATTATAATGCACTCCTCATCGGGATTCCTGGCAAAAGCCTCCGGAGATTACAACATATCCAAACAGTGCTGCCAGGATCCTGATGGGGGTGCGCAAACACAATCACATCACCCCCATCCTGAAATCCCTTCACTGGCTCCCCGTCACACTCAGAATTGAGTACAAGGTCTCCCTCCTCACCCACCAGTGCATTCACGGGCACGCCCCCCAATACCTAAAAGAACTCCTCACCTCTCACACCTCCTCACGCACCCTCCGTTCTGCCACCACAAACACCCTACAGGTCCCCAGAACCAAGCTCTGTACCATGGGTGATCCGGCTTTCGCATCAGCAGCCCCCAGACTGTGGAACGACCTCCCTGACCACCTGAGAGCCCCACAGTCTATTGATGTTTTTAAACGAGACCTTAAAACCTACCTTTTTACCAGAGCTTTTTCTTAAAATGTTTTCTAATTCTCATGTTTATTTTCTTCTAGTTTATTTATTGTTTATTTTCTTGATCATATTATTTTTGTGTTTTATATTTTATATTGTATTCAGCTTTCTTTTTTTTTAATGCACTAAAAATGTCCTGTAGCACTTTGAGATTTTATATATAAAGTGCAATACAAATAAAATGTAGTATTATTATTATTATTATTATTATTATTATTATTATTATTATAAGATGCCCATGAGGCCGCGGCACAGATGTCCTCCAGAGGCACTCCTCTCAGAGCTGCCCATGATGCGGAGACACTCCTAGTAGGGTGGGACTTCACACCAGATGGCATTGGGCGAAAACTCACCTCATATGCGTGGCAAATGGCATTCACAATCCAATGGGAAAGGCGTTGTTTGGAAAGAGCGCGACCATTGTAAGGTCCGTCGTAACACACAAACGGCTGTTCTGATCGTTGTATTATTGCTGTAGCCGCAATATAGGTTCTCAGGGCCCGCACTGGGCACAATAGTTCAGGCTTCCCTTCCCCATCTCCTGGTGGGGGTTCAAATTGCGCAAGATTAATAGGCTGGTTGATGTATGAGTGCGAGAGCACTTTTGGAAGAAACGCTGTATTTGGCTATAGAGTAATGCCTAACCCATCCGAGGACCACACTAAACAAGAATTACTAACAGAGAGTGCATGCAGCTCTCCGACATGCTTTGCGGAAGTGATAGCCAGGAGAAATGCAAAGGAGAAAGGCTGTCTTTGAAGACAGCCATTTTAGCTCTGCCTGTGCAAAGGGTTCGAAAGGAGGCTGGCACAGAGCATCCAACACCAGGGGCAGGTCCCAAGCAGGAACTCTCAGACTCTCCAGACTTCCCTCAAGAAGAGGGATATTAAGTTATGGCACCCTACTGTACCATTGTCAACCTTGGCATGCCCACACAAAATCGCTGCCACATATACTCTTAGAGTAGCAGGAGACCTACCTTTGCCCGGGAGGGATTGCAGGAACTCAAGGATCACTGGAGCAATGCACTGGGTCCTCATTCTGGGCTGCACACCAGTCCGTAAATGGCTTCCACCGGTTTTTATACTGGGAACGAGTGGATGGTGCCCTGGCATGCATGACAGTGTGCCTGAAGGATGCTGGGCAGCTGCGCAGGAGCATTCCGGGCCCTTAGCCACACTTTAAGTTGGAGGCGGTGAGGACTGGGATGCCAGATCCGACCCCTCAGTTGAGACAGGAGGTCTTTCCTGTCGGGGAGGTTCCAGGGTAGGCTGCGGCAGAGACTGCGAAGCAGGGGTAACCATGTCCTTGCTGGCCAAGAGGGGGGCACCTGTAGAACCCTGTGGCATTCCTGGAGGACCCTCTGAGGTGTTGGAAGGATTAGAGGGACGGGCGAGATGGCATAGAGGAGACCCTCTGGCCAGGAATGAGTCAGTGCATCCTTACCCAGAGGGCTGGTCGTCTCAGCCAAAGAGAACCAGAGAGGGCAGTGGGCCGATTCTTTCATGGCAAAAAGGTCTACATCTGCCCCTGCCACACAGCACCGCACCCCGAGGGGCAGGCATCAGTTGTGACGGTCTCCCGACAGGATGGTGCTGCGCCTAAAGGGACACCTGCCGTGATGTAGAACCTCTCCCTCCATGGGGCCAGGGTGTCAAGGCAAGGCTGAGACACCTGGAGTTTCTTGTGTCTGTGCCACCGGGCATCCAGGTTAAAACTGTTGAGCCACCTCTGCATGGGGCGCAGTGACAGTAGACCTAAGGGAACGACAGCGGACGCCGCTGTCAGTTTCCCTAAGAGACGGAGGAACATATTGTAGAGCAGCAACTTCCCTCTTCAAAAACGGGGGAGGAGGTGTAGGATGTTGTCTACACGTCGGGGGATGGACAGGCCCTCACAGAGGTTGTGTCCAGGTTCACACCTATGAAGGTTGTTGTCTGGGAAGGGTACAAGCAGCTCTTGTCCCAGTTCATTTAGACCCAAACGGGCAACATGCGCCAGGACAGGGGCCGTGTCTTTGGTTGCCTGGCACCTGGACGGAGCGAAAATTAGTCAATTGTCCAGGTACGGCATGATCTTTATGCCTTGAGACTGTAGGGGTGAAAGAGCTGCCGCCATGCACCTGGTGAACACCCGCAGAGAGAGGGAAAGTCCAAACAGAAGCACCCTGATTTGATAGTGGCGACCTCTGTAGGCAAAATGCAGGAACTGCCTGTGGCGAGGCGCAATTGGCACTTGAAAGTAGGCTTCTTTCAGGTTGATGGACGTGAACCATTCCCCCCTGCGATTGCTCGAATGACATCCACAGTTCTCATCATGTGAAAGGGTAAGACCTTGAGGAACTTGTTGAGTCCCTTCAAATCCAGAACTAGGATTTTCTTCACTAAGAAGTTGAGTGGAACCCCCTGGGGTATGACAAGGGCTCTACAGGCTCGATTGCAGCTTTGGTCAGGAGCGCGGATAGCTCCTGATCCAATGCAAGAGCTTTTGCGGGTCCTTGATGGTGGTCACCTTGACCCGGCTAAAGGTTGGGGGCCGGTGTCAGAATTGGGTGATTTCCACCTTATCCCAGGGGTACAATCTCAAAGGGTCTTGGGTTTGAGCAGCCCAAAACTTGAGCTGCTCCTGAGAAATAACCAACAGCCGGCCCCAAGGCCTCAGTCTCTAGCACTATGGCCCTGGGGGGGGGTCGAAACTGCTCAAAAGTGCGGGGTTGCTCGGAGGTAGAGCCACGAAAATCATGACCTGGCCTTTGAGCAGGGCGCTGAGGCACTTGGTGCCCTGAACAGTTCGTTCAAGGGCTTCCACAGCAGCAGAATCAAAGAGTTCACTCGGCTCTACCAGAATTCTACAAAGCATTCTCCTACACGCCTCTGTCAGGGGAGACTGAACCATCCAAACCTGCCGGCGAGTCTGGATTAAAAGGGAGAGCAAACTCCCAAGCTCCCTTGACATGAAGGCAAAGGCTTGCAAGGACGCATCACTAAGGCTGATAGTGGGATCAACCCCGCCTTCTTGTAGAGAAGCAGAGAGGGCAAGCATGAGGTGAGACAGAGTTTTCCCAATTCGACCTGCTTGTGCCCCTGCATCGTAAGCCTTGTCAGAAGGTCATCAGTAATCCGACCCGGTGGTCACGGGCACCTGGCATCCCGTCTCATCAGGTGACACAATAAGAGACGCAATGGTAGATTCGACAGCCGGCATGTGATCAAGGCCTACCCTTGCTGCGTCTTGCATGGCTGCCAGAGCTCGACCATCAGAAGTCAGTTGTGAATGAGCTCTGGTGTCTCTCCAGCATGGCTGCAGCGCTCTCAAGTAATCCTCTGAGGGAGGCACAGAAAAGGCAGCAGGGGCAGGCCTGTGCCTGAAAAAGGCACTAGCATTCGCTGGTTCCGACTGCTGTGGCACATCTAACTGCAGGCGAGCCTGGGCCATGCGAATGATAGCTTGCATGGGAGTGTCCTCCGACTCACTGTGGGAGCTCACAGCCAAGGAACGAGGGCCCAGGGTTGAGCGGGAGCCCACCTCTGAGGCTTGGGGGGAGTCCTTCCTCTCGTAATCAAAGAAGGTGGCGAAGCTGCCATAGAGAGTGCGTCCTCCTTTGGCACCAGATCAACCACGGTTGGGATGGGTGTTGCCGCCTTCTCTACATGAGCCTCAGAATGGCAGGTCATTAGGAGACTTTTCAGCTGGGCCAGTTCAGCTGTTAGCTGATCCTTCCTAGATGAAGGATTGCTTGCCAATTTGGCCCTCTTCCCAGAGGGGGCAGCCGAAGCCGCAGCAGCGGAGGCAGCCCGGCACTTAGTGCGGCCAGGTCGGGTCTGAGGCAGTTCATCCAACAGGGAGGGGTCACACACATTCATAGTGTGCTTCACCTCGGTCAGCCTAGCAGCGCTTAATGCTCGAGGCATATAACTGCAGTTCATGCAAGGGCTGTCGGAAAGACCCTCCCTCAAATGCTCCAGATAAAGTCAAGAGGGGCAGAGATCATGACCATCATCCGGCTGAAGAGCGTTCGAACAGGCAGCACAGCAGTGAGCACTACTCATCATACAACGCCTGTAACTCTTGTTGATTGACTACCAAAAGCGAAAACAATTACCACACGATTGAATGATGCAGTATAACTTGAATGTTTGTGAGCCGTGTTAGGTTAGAATGGCAAATCGCACCTGTTATTGACAAGCTAATATGCAGCCGCAATCACGACCTTTTACCAGTGATAGGGGTGGGAGCGAAAACACAGGCGTCACCAACACAAATCACGTCGAAGCACCAAGTTAGTTACGCGTACTCAGTAAAGTTGAGAAGTAAAGCACCTTATGCTGGGAGCGGGAGCGTGTACGCAGCTTTCACCAACACTAGTCATGTAAGAGCATTAGTCAGCTAGAGCGAGGGTAATGCCACTAACTTAGCGAAGAATTAAGAATTGCTCCAGAATTAATTTCTATGATTTTTCTTGCGTTCCAGAAATCATTTGAATATGAATATAACCCACTCATTTCTTTCATACAAACTCTAATTACAACGAAGTTGGGACATTGTGTAAAATGTGAATCTTAACAGAATACAATGATTTCCAAATCTTTTTCCACCTATATTTAATTGAGTACACTACAAAGACAGGGTGTTTTAATGTTCAAACTGATAAACTTTGTTGTTTTTTTGGAAATATTCACTCATTTTGAATTTGATGCCTGTAACAAGTTCCAAAAATGCTGGGACAGGGGCAACAGAAGACTGGAAAAGTTGAGGAATGCTCAAAGAACACCTGTTTGGAACATTTCACTGGTGAACAGATTAATTGGAAACAGGTGAGTGTCATGAGTGTGTATGAAAGGAGCATCCCCGAAGGGCTCAGTCATTCACAAGCAAGGATGGGGCAAGGTTCACCACTTTCTTAGCAACTACAGTTTACTACAATGCGTGCGCGGAGGAATACATCAGCTGGTTAGTTCAAGAGCAACTGTGTTTTTTTTTTTTTTTTTCCCAAGCAGTTGAAGCACTGTAATTTTTTTAAAATATGGCGTACAATTGAAATGGTGTATTATTTTCAAGCAGGACCTTTTTCAGGCCACGAAAATACGCTGTTTCTCTGGTCCCATTCACAACAGTGTATCGCCTAAATCTCCACCCAGCACTATGCACTGGTGCAGCTACCTGGAGGAGATCAGAGATCTTTCCACTGCAACTTCATCTTCATCTTCATGGTAGTACACGGCAACAGAAAATTAACATTTCCTTGGGGAGATGCCGCAGGATGCACACGGAGAAGGATAATGACCGAGGGCATTTTAAACTGGTCTAGTGAGGGTTGAGATGATGTTGTCAGCGGCAGCTTGTTCCAGTCAATGATAGTGCGGGGAAAAAGAGTTCTCGAACCTGACTGTTATCGCTTCAATTTGATTATAGGCATGAATGGTGAAGTGACACTAGAAAACTTGGTGTTGCGTGGTTGAAGTCTACTTGAAGAAACAGGTGACATCCCATGATGAATTGGATAAAACTAGCTTAGTCTTGCCATCTGATGTCTGTCAGCCAGCGACTCCCATTCAAAATCATTAAACATTTTTGTGACACTGGATGTACGGCAATAATCGTTTACAACAAATCGAGCTGCCTTTCTCTGGACTCTATCCAACATCTGAATGTGGTTTGTCTAGTGGGGGTCAGTTGCAGCAGCCGCGTACTCTAAGTGAGGACACACTAGCGCCTTATACGCTTTGGCCTTGGTATCTCTACTGCATTGGTGCACGTTTTTTTGGAGCAGTCCTAAAATACAATTTGCCTTGTTGACCATGTTATGGTAGTTTGTATCCCAAGTCACACTGTCGGAGTTGGTGATTCCAAGACATTTGTGCTCGTTGACTTGAGCCAGTGTTTCTCTCAGCATGGTGTAATTTGTCGTCACTTTGTTCTTTTTCAGACTGATTGTCATGGTATTGCATTTCTTGGGGTTGAAGCTCACTTGGCATTTGTCAGCCCACTCACATACGAGATTCAATCGGCCCTGCAGCTGATCGCTGTCATCCTTTTTTTTGAGGGTGTGATAGATGATGACGTCATCAGCAAAAGGGCGACTGTCACATCGTAGGCCATCGACGATATCGTTGACGTATATTAGAAACAAAAGAGGCCCCAAAACAGTTCCTTGGGGCACGCCAGAAATAACTTTGTGCCATTTTGAAGTAGCACCAATTAGGACCTCACATTGTTTCCGTTGCGTTAAGAACATACCAATCCAATTTAGGGTATTGTTCCTCATCCCGTATTGATGAAGTTTTCATTTAAGATGTTCATCAGGGATGCAATCAAATTGCTTGGTAAAATCTAAAATAGCAGCATCGATCTGGTCACGGTTGTCGATACCCTCCATCCAGTCGTTCACAACTTGAAGAAGCTGAGTAAGACATTAATGCCCCTTTTGGAATCCATGCTGCAGTGGCGCAAGAATATTAAAGTTTTCCAGGTGTTTTCTAATTTGAGAATGAAGAATATGCTCCAGCAGTTCGCACATAATAGGAGTAAGTGACACAGGGCGAAAATTGCCTGGATTTTCTTTGGATCCTTTCTTAAACAGCGCAGTGACATTGGCTAATAACCAATCATCAGGCAGAATTCCAGTGTCTAGAGATCGCTGGAAAAGGGATGCTTTAACGGGAGCAATAACTTCCGCACTTTCAACATTCTAGCTGTTATCTCATCAGGTCCCACAGCTTTGCTTACAACTATTGTAAGTAGCGGCAATTTTAAGCTCATACAAACCCCTCTTCAAAATAAGTGAACTAGTCCTTTAGGGGGTCTTCAGGGGAAAGCGTAGAAATTATCATAATAATGTAAAAACTAAGAAATAAACATACTCAACATGATTTATATTTCCTAAAATGTAGCATTTTGATAAAAATTTACAAGGTTGCCATAGAAACGTTACTTAAATGACAAAATCTGGAAATATTTTGTGCCACTGATATTTCAATAAATCATGGTCAGACTTTACTCAAGTTGGTCTTATAAGAAAATTTTAAGATCAATCTATGAAATGACAGGATTTTTTTTGTTTGGAATATTTATGAATATTTAATTAGATCTGTTGCGTAACCGTAAAGAATATTGCTATCACCGACTTGCTTCTTTTTCAAAAGGAACCCCCTAGCGATGCACCTATCTAGAAAATCGAATGTCATTCCATAGATCTCCTACAGATACAACTTCAGTCCAAATTTCAAGTCCGTCAGATGAATTTTAGTCATTTTATGAATGCCACAAGGTTGAAAATCAGTCAAAATTGTGATTTTCAGTAATTTGCATTTAAAGTGACAAGTAACAGTTGAGACAGAGGAAAAACATAGATTCTTGGTGTTTACTGGTATCTCACTGCATTCCTTCATTTATTTTATTATATGAAAATTGAAAATATAGAAATTTTCAAAAAAAAAAATTCTTTTTACCCTGAAGACCCCTTTATGCTGAAGAGTACATACAGGTTTTGGAGCAACATATCCTGCCATCCTAGTGATGTCTTTTTCAGGGACGTCCTGTCCAGCCCTGGTTCCTGCTTATTTCAGAAAGACACGGCCAAGCCACACGTCTGCATGTTACCACAGCGTAGCTTCATAGTAAAAGAGTGCAGGTAATAGTTTGGCCTGCCTACAGTCCAGACCTGTCTCTCATTGAAAATGTGTGACACATTATGAAGTGCAAAATGCAACAATGGAGACCCCAGACTGTTGAGAAACTGAAGTTGTACATCAAGCTAGAATGGGAAAGATTTCCATCTACAAAGCTACTACAATTTGTGTCCTCAGTTCCCAAATGCTTGTTGAGTGTTGGAAAGGTGATGCAACACAGTGGTAAACATGCTCCTGTCCCTACTTTTTTAGAATGTGTTGCAGGCATCAAATTCAAAATGAGTGAATATTTCCAAAAATAAATTTATCAGTTTGAACTTTAAATGTGTACTCAATTCAATGTAGGTCAAAAAGAATTTTCAAATCATTGTATCCAGATTTTACTTATGTTTTACACAACATCTCAACTTCATTGGAATTGGGGTTTGTATAAGGAGACCTGTCAGTTTTAAATGATGGCGTGCGTGTTGGTGGAAGACTGCATGTCCTGTGCACTGTAATCCACCTCAATTAAGGCAGCACCGGTCGAGTGAGTCGGCACTGTTATCGCAGCTATTACGGCGGTAATCTGGCTCCCTTTGAGGGCATGACAATGGGGTCATTCATGGGGTGTGTGTGTGTGGCAGTTTCTCTAATGGCTGCCCCAGGGCTCATGGCCGCCTTGCCTCTCCCTGCACGGCCAGGCCTGCTCCATTCAGGAGCGCATCGCCTGCTGCCAGGGGCGTGCCGCTGTGTGCCACCTCTCTGTATCGCGTGTGCCCTCCATCGCACCCCAGTGCACTTCATACTTTTCATTCAGGAAAAGTAAATGCTGTGCATCAAACAAGCATTGCCTTCATTTGCACAACAGGCTGATGTCAAACTTGTGTAGCTTTTTGGCAAGCAATGTGGTGATTTCAAACTTATTACGTTGAGTAATGCTTCGTGCTTATACAAAAGTAGAAAAGTGGATTTATCTTCATTGACGCTACAGGTTGATATCAAAAAGGTATGACATTAACACTACAAACTGATATGAAATGGTCATTGTTTTCATTAATGCTATAGTTGATATCAAACTATTAATACCTTCATTAACACTTCAGGTTGACATCAAACTGTCATCACCTTCATTTACACTATAGGTTCTCCAACCGTTATAATCTTCATTACCACTAGAGGTTGATATCAAATTGTCATAACCTTCATTCACATCATTGGTTGATATTAAACTGTAATTACCTTCCTTTACCCTATCGGTTCACATCAAATTGTTATTACCTTCATTAACACCATAGGTCGATATCAAACTTGCATTACCTTTCTTTACGCTATAGGTTAATAGCTAACTGTTATTGGCTTCTTTAACACCATAGGTTGATATCAAACTATCATGACTTTCCTTTATACTATAGGTTAATATCAACAGTTATTGCCTTCATTAACACCATAGGTTGATACTGTTGTTACCTTCCTTTGCACAACTGTAATTACCTTCATTAACATTTTAGGTTAATATCTAAATTGTACTGCGATAGGCAATACAGCCTGCAGTGTCCATCTCTCTAAATGTTTCTAAAACTGCTCGGCCTGATGAGAGGCTGCCTGTATGTATGTAAACAGAGGAAGGCATACTGCAAATGTAGTTTGTGCACCACTTTATCATAGTCGCTTGAAAAGTAGCCCTCCTCAGTACTGCTGCTTTCTGGGTTCACTTATTAAGCCAGAACAGCCTTTCCCTTGTCCAAGAAACAGAGAGCAGGGGTGTTTAATTGCTGGCCTGAGGGCCTAATGCTGCCCGCTATTGATTTTCCCTCAGCACTTTGATTATTGAAAATGACATGTTAAGACCAATCAGGAATCATGTGTGTGTCCAGATCTGCCACCCCTCTCTAGAAGGAGTGATGATGCTGATGGTAACAAGAGGAGCTGCATTAGTTGGAGGCCTGTATTTTGTTCCCACACAAAATGTTGACTTGCGCTTCTGCTTTCTGACCAGTAGTCTTCCACAACCGTATGCAAGTGGAGGCTCACACACCGGCACCCATGCATGATCCCACACACACACACACACACACAATCCCACGCACGTGAGCCTGCACACACACGCCCACACACCCATGCATGAGCACGCGCATTTACACACACACACACATACACACTCCCACGTACATCTGCATGCACACACACGCGCAAATCTGCAGGCATATGCGCGCCGAACACGGCCACAACCATATTCCGTCTCCTCCCTCGCCCCTCAGAGCTCAGTACCATGAAGCTGACATATTGTGGTCTTACCTTCCCAAGTCCCCACCTGCCCTTTTCCATGCACTTTCCACAGAGCTCCCCACACAGGTACATCCAGGCAGAGTAGCAGGCAGAGAATTCTATTCAGATGTTGATGTAGAAATGCCACAGGTACTGTGTGTGCGTGTGTGTGCGTGCGTGTGCGTGCGTGTGCGTGCGTGTGCGTGCGTGCGTGTGCGTGCGTGTGTGTGTGTGCGTGTGTGTGTGTGTGTGTGTGCGCGCGTGCGTGCGTGCATCGGGATGAGGAGGGTGTTGGCTCTGCCTGGGAAGCCCAGACTGTATGTTAGGGGGATGGGGTGTTTGTGAGTAAGGCTCCTCGCTGGAAAGGGTGATTATTTCTTGTTATTGATTTTTATTGTAGTTGTTCATGGTCAGTGTCCGTGTCCTTGAGTGACTGCAGCTCAAGGTCAGTTATGGGTTGGGAGCTCAGACTCTGCATTATATCTCTCCTGCCCCTACACCCTCTCCGAGTCTCTCTCACTCCCCCTCTCCTGCCCCCTACTCCCTCTTCTACTCTCTCTCACTCCCCCTCTCCTGCCCCCTACTCCCTCTTCTACTCTCTCTCACTCCCCCTCTCCTGCCCTGTACTCCCTCTCTTACTCCCTCTCATAACCCATACTCCCTCTGCTTCATCTCGCAGACATGACGATTCAAACTCTGGACCCATGACTGCCCTCGCGGTGGCCTCTGTATTAGCAGCTCTCATCCACACTTCTAATACAATGCGTGTGCAAGAATGTTCTGTAAGCTTTTCAACTCCTGCTCAGGCTAAAAGGGTAACTACCTTGGCCTTGGGCAGGTCTTCAGTTTAAAAAAGGCTTATTTCTCTGCTACACTATGCATCCAATTTGGATATAATGTCCCAGATATATCATGTCATATGTTTTTGGCCAGCTGAGGTATTGAACATTGATCAAAATTTCCTTTCTAGTGCTTTCAGTCATTGTAATTACATATTTATGTACTATATCAGTGGTGATGCATTGCTTTCAGTGAGCATTCACCTATGGTCATCTGTATGACTTCATCTGGACCAACAGCTGAATGCCCTGATTAATTCGGAGAATGCTGACATTTGCTAACATGCGTACATTAATTAAATATATAGGTCGTTAGGAGGTCTTATTTGCAGCGTATTATTCACTGTTCCAGGTTCGCCTTCAATTTTTTTCTTGCAATTTTCCTGGCCAGTTTAGAACAATTCTAAGGGGCGAGGTTGTCCTGGCCATCAAGTCACTTATTAAAGCAACAAAAATGAGCATTCACTCCGAACAATATGACATTTGCTCAATACACACATCATTCAAGGAAACGCGAAAACACAATTTTTCAAATTTACTTGATTTGGGCCGGTCAGTGCTGTTAGAAATATAGAAAAGAAAATGTCAGCACTCACGTACCAAAACATAAATATTTATTAATGCACAAAGGCAAAAAACGGACGCGTTTCAGCCATAGGCTTTCCTCAGCGTTTCTAATACAACTGAGAGTATAACCCTTAAAAAACCAGCCAGGGATCACCAAACACTCAATAGGCAGCTGATGACTATTAGGCCTACCACATCAATATACAAAGAAAAAGGAGAAAATAAAATGTCAGAAAAACAAAATGAAAATAAATCACATAAACAATGGAACCAACCTGCTTTAAACAATAATCAATGCAGTGGGGTATGTCCATAAAAAGATTCATACATATACAACCATAATTAGCGTACCTACTCCCAAGAAACAAGACAAGGACAATTCCTCATTTAGGCCCCTAGGAAACCCAGTCAGTGCTGTTCCCTATTCCCGAAGAGGCCCTGCCTTTTTCCGGGAGTCTGAAGGGCCAAAAAGGATGTTTGGGTGTCAAGCACTAAACTTTAAAACTAAAATTCTTTACTTCAGAGTATCAATCAAAATGTTATTTGAATCATCGGAAAGTAAGAACATTTGAATTAATTATTTCAGAATTGTTGAACTTTCAGAGGTTTTAAATACAAAGGCGTTGGACAAAGGGCAAGGAAAAATTATCCTAAAGCCATAGAGTATTGTAGTTTGACTCGATCAAAAAAATTGTTGTGATGTACTGTATATTGTTATTGTGATAAAAATCTATAATATATTTGAGGTCGATGTCTGTCTGCCTGTGTGTCTGTACACGTTTTTCTCCTACATTTCTCCACGGATTATCACCAAATTTGGTGTAAATATCCACTTGGATACCAGGAAGGACTTGACATCTCCCGATTTAAAAAAAAAAACAAAAAAAAAAAAAAAAAACGGTCATGCACGCAAAAAAAATGGCAATTTCACTCTGGGTAGCGGGTAGCAGCTTGTGTACTATATTGTGAAATAAGATTTTGGCCTTCTTGCCCAGCCTTAACTGATTTTTTTATATTTATATATATATATATATATATTTCAAAGTTTAAAGAATTGATGTACATCCGAGCAAATGAAATCTATGTATATGCGACTAAACAAATAAACTCATTTATGTGTATGCAGGTAAAATGAATTGATGTATGTATATCAATGTACTTCTGATTTTAACTAATTGCTTGGCTGAATTTTTAGAGGGGACGTTGATGTGATGGTCTTAAAATGTGCATCTCTAATTGTAGAATTGATTAAAAAGGGTGTAAAAGCATAACGTGTGCTGATACGTGCTGGCACAGGATGACTTCATATTAAAAGTAAAACCTTTTTCAAGAAAGTGATTGGAAAGTTTTTGCCGTGAAAATATGCAAGTTATACAACTGTATTATTTTTATGGAATTAGAATTTTAGATTTTCTTATGGCTGAAAATTTGTGGAAAGAACTCATTTAGATGTAGGTTTGTTTTTAAATATCATTGTTTCAAATGGGGTTTAGCCTTCAGCTACCCTAATGTCCAAGGCTGCTCTTTTCTTCCTCTGTGGTTCTGCTGACACAGGCAATCAAAGCTATTGATTGCATGGCTAAGCTGTGTTGCTTCTAATCTGCACACCACTGGGAATGTTCCTGGCCTGGTAATGATGTTTTCCAGAAGCTTCCTAAGAAATGCTCCATGAGTGATGGCTTGGGCACTTTGCTTGGATCTCTTTTCTGGTGCTGATGCTGAGATGCACAGAGCATCAGGGTTCATTGAATGTCAGGGTGCACTAAACATTGGTGGACACAATGCCTGCGGTTTCTTGCTGTGGTGTCTTGCTCTGTATTTTATTCCTGGGGCCTGTAGTGCACGTCATGAGATGTTTTGCATTTCTGAAGGAAGAGGGGAACTTATGACATTCGGTTTTGTCAGAGAAAAGGAATTTAGAAAATAAATGAGATATTGGAATGCGCTATTAGTTGCGGTGAAGCAGGCGGTGTCTCTCAGCCGCTCTTGTGCAATTGCTCTATGACGGACAGTATTCCTCTTCGACAGGCCCGCCTTTGGGACAATTAAAAATATGAAGATAATTATTTTTCAAAAAGTAAACAGCATTTTTCAAATGTTTGCCGTGCCTTGCTGTGCAATAATGTCTGATTGGTGAAGAAAGGGGTATCAAACTCTAGTTCTGGTGGGTCTTAGTGTCTGTAGGTTTTTTCTGATTGGTTAAAGATTCCATATACGTTGTGGAAGTGACACTTCTGATTGGAAGTAGACCACAGAGGCCTGCAGATACTCCAGCCCCTCACGACTGCATTTTGACACATTTAACCTCATGACCGATGGTGTTTGGGTGCCTCAAGGATTATGCAGCGTGGCAACCACAGATCGAAAAAACAAGGCTTACAGAGACTTTCTGTTACAATATACCTTTTGTTTGTTCATCTATAAACGTTGCGATGCAGTCAGTGTTTGCCACGATCAGACCAATCTGATTTTATAACTCTCTTGCGTGTTTTTCCTCTCCGTTGTTTTTGAGTGAGGTCATTCATATGTGTTGTATCTGTACAGAGGAAATCTATGATTTCCAGAGGAAATGCTGAGCCAGACAGCAGAAGTCTGTTTTGGTGTTATTCTTCCATTTTTTTAAATTTTAGATTCATTTTGTGTGAGCGTGTGTGTGTGTGTGCGCGCGTGTGCATGTGCGTGTGTGCGCACATGTGTATGTCTGTCTTTCAATTTTTTTGATAATCATTGCCCTGACTGGCTTCATTGGTGCTCGTATTGCTGGGGACCCAAGGAAATGCAGTGTGGAGTGTGCAGTTGTTCAGATGAGTGGTTCTCGAAAAAGATGCACACTGCGAAACCAGAGGCCAAGAAATCGGCCCGTTCTGAACAGGCTCTTTTTCAGCAGGATTTTCTAGATTTTACTGATGTACTAGATTTTCTATATTACAATGCCAGTGGTGCTGTTTTGAGAATGGGCTCCACCCAGTTTCATCTAATTGGCCCTCAGCTGGGGGCTCTGACTGTATCTTGTGTTTTTTAGATCAGAGCTCTGATTAATCCCTCCGGGGTCTCCCCCCCCCTTGACTGCTAAAATACTTCCACTTTCCCCCTCTATTCACCCTCCTCCTCATGCATAAGGAGTGAGGTGAGAAATGGACTTCAAATATTTGAAAAGTAAAGGTCAGTCCCCTGTAGATGCAGAGAACATAACACTGCCACCGGAAACATTAATTTTAGCCTTGGCGTTTCTGTGACAGTGTTGCGATCTGTTGACCTGTTGGGGAAACCCTGGATGAATGCGGCTGTTCTTCCGCTGTAGTGAACTTCAGCTCGGCTGTCTTAGTATGAGACTCTGAGGTTTCGCTGTGGGGAGATGTTAAGAGTGGCTTGAAAAATGTGTGCAAGTACATGTTAACTGTGCCACTCGCAGTTAACGGAGTTCAAATGTGCAAGCTGTGGGTTACAGCCTCGTCGCTCTCCGAGAGCGCATTATTTCGACTGCTACTGAATGTTTGGACAGCTTCAGCTGCTGTGTGTTACAGATGTGAGCGCACACACGCACACACACAGGCATACACCCATTATTTTTGTACCAGAATCCTATTTCCATATCCCCAGATCCTAAAACTAACCCAAATCTTAACTCCTCCCTTAACCTTCACATTAACCCTCATCTTCACCCTTCCCTACAAACCAATCAAAATAACCAAATTTTTAACCTTAATTTATCGCCTCACTTCAAACTTGAACATAATTCTTCAAACTAGACCTAGTGCTAATGATGAGCATTTGACCCAGAATGAAACCTTTTCCTCATGAGATCCCAAAAAAAAGTCCCCACTAGGAATTTTTGTATTCCTCTCAAGCATAGAAAAGCTTGTACACAAACTCTCTCGCGCGTGCACACAGACACACACAGACACACACATATGCACACAAACACACACACACAGACACGCGCACACACACACAGACACACCCGCACGCGCGCGCACACACACACACACACACACACACACATACAGAGTCTATCCTGAGCATGTGGGAGGTCTTTTCATTGGGCAGGCAGTTTGGGTAATATAGACCCAGTGCAGTTGGGAGGGATATGTATTTTGGCCCTGCCCCGCCAGTGAAGTCACATATTCTAAGCACTCGGGGCATCCGTCTTTTACGAGCCTCTCCGCCAGCGATCAGCACCTGTTTCACACAGATTTATATTGCTTTCTACCAAACGCCTGTCACAAAGACACTGTTGAGTGGCAGAAGGGCAGAGGCGGGGCTTAGGCCCCAAAATGGCAAATGCTGTTAAAAAAGGAGGAAAAACTATCACACCGAGAACCTCTGTGGCAGGAAATCTCCAGATGAACCCGGCTGTGGAGAAGGACCCGGAGTCGGGATCTCCTCACCACGGGTGAAGCAACATGGAGTGTGTAACCTGGGCCTGCGTGACGTGTGTGTGTGTGTGTGTGTATGTGTGAGGGAGGGAGGAACTGCATTCCACAGCTGTGAGGGTGGGGCGGGGGAGGGGTTGGGGTGCTTGTGTGGTAGAGGCGGTAGAGCAGTGGTCCTCAGTGTCTGTTCTGGGGACTCTGTGTGTTTGGCAATTATTAATTTAGCCAGAACTGCAATTGAAGGATTTTATCCAGCTATTATTTTGTCGTTTTAAATAGTAATATGATTGCCTTTTCATATTTAAGCCACATTTTTGCAGAAATATCCATGCATGCCAGAAAGCGAAACTGTTGTATTTACATTGACATACTGGAATCAACGGCATAAAATAAGGAGAAAAAATTGACAATATATATTAAAGAATTGGTGTGTAATTAATTGGTAAAACTATTGTTTTTGTCATGTTTGTCATTGAAGTCAAGCAAGTATTTTGAAAGAACTCTGAAGACCTGCGTTCAATGATTTAACTTTGTGCTCACGGATTTTCGCAGTTTGCAGCTTGGCCTGTTTAAAAATATTACCTGAAATTACCTTCAGTTTGGGAAAAAAAAACAGACAATGTGTTGCGGGGTCTCCTATTCTTCATGGCATGTTTTGTCGAAATGTGACTTAAATATCAAAATGCAACCAGTAAAATGACTCCTGAACAGTTTGTTAAAATCCTATGATTGCGATGATGGTTGGAACAGAAACTGCTCACAGGAGCAGTCAGGACTGACCTGAAGGACCACTGCTGTAGAGGGTCCCTCTGTTTGCTTTTAGTGGGTAAACTTTGCAGCTGTTCGTTGCCGCTGGCCTGAGACGAGACATTCAGGAGCAGCTTTTCAGGTACAGGTCAGACTCCGTTCCCCTTGGCACTGCTGGATCTTAACAACTCCCCTGATGTGCAGATACTCTGCTGTGGGCACTAGTGGTGCCACAGTATAGCCTGCAGCACTGTCACCGCCATTTGTTGGACCTAATGGCCCATACTGGGTCAGCACCTGCTACTGACACCAGAGCTTTCTGTCTCTGGACTCTCGAAATTGGGACATGACAGTCCGCCCCTGTTTCCCTCAATGAATGATTGAATGCCTACTGGATAAAATGAAGGGGGTTTGATATGGGAAAGACGGGGAAAAAATGACCGAGTAACACACGCATCTCGTTGTTGTGGATTCTCAATTATGCTTGCTCCAATTGGTCCGGTTCTATTGTCCAAGACTTCATTATAAGGCAATCTGCCATTCAGGAGAGGTTTCGCACAATCTGGAAATCCTCTTAGCGGAACAGCCCCCGGCCCCGTCCCGGCACAAACCCTGGTGCCCACAGCGGCTCCATTCCCTCTCCCGCCCCCCTCCTCCTTCGGCCTGTCGGATATCCTCTCCCCCGCCCTCGGCTTTGTTTGAGGAAGGGCGCTGCTTTTTCAAACTGAGCCCCCCCTCCTCCCCCCTTCCACACACACACACACACACACACACAAACACACACACACACACACACACGCGCACGCGCACACACACACACACACACACACACACACATGCGCGCGCGCACAGACTGCAGCAGCTCAAGGGTTAACGGCGTGCAGCGGCAGCAGCAGTTGCGGGTGGGGGAGGGGGCGGGGAGAGGAGAGGTGGGGGCTGGCCCACAGCTGTTGTAGTAGAGAAGTAGGCTGGGTCTGTCCCTCCCTCCCTCGCTCTCTCGCTCCCTCAGTCTCTCCCTCTCTCGGCGCAGCCCCCCGGAACAATGGGAGCCTGAGCAGCGGCTCTGGTGTGCTCACACGCTCGGTGCGCTGCACTACTGCGGCCCTGCTTCTGTCGGTACTCCTGCCTGCCCCCCTCCCCCGACACTGGCACATCTCTAGCTTCTCCCCACCCCTCCTCCTCCTCGCACATCCGGAGCTTCAAGGCTATCGGGACGCCGTACACACGCGCTCCTTTCCTGAGATCCCGGAGACTGTAAAAATGTGAAGCGGAGAGAACCTCTGCAGAAGAGGAAGCCGCGATTCCTTCGTGGCGGCCGTGCCACCCCTCTCCGGGACAGCAGCAGTGCGGCGGAGCCTGCCGGATGCCGTGGCGCTTGGCCCTTTACCCGCGCCTCCACGTGTACCACTCTGAGCGTCGCCAGGCGGTCCTCTCCCAACAGGTCGCACTGCGGTCGAGTCTCCTCGGAGTATCTCGAGCACGTCTGCACCGAGGGCGTCTTCACAGCACCTCCTCTCTGCCATCTTTATCCGTCGCCAGGGTCCCCACCCCCCACCCTTTGGGGCTCTTAGCGGGCCAATCAGAGCCGCCTCCTCCACGGAGGCAGGTTTGAATAATTTGTCCGGCAGGTTTTAGCTGCCCTCTCCAGTGCTTTCATGGTTGTTGAGTAATTTCAACTGAACACCTTCTGGATTGGTCTTGACCTGAAATGGGCTGTTAATGCGCTGTGCTGAAACGCTTCCTGACGGGTTTTCGCTGCTGTCTTCTCCTGAGCGTCTCTGCAGGACCGATCCCCCAAACTGTCCTTTGGTGCGCTCGTTCTGCCTTTGCCTGGCAGGTGTTTTGCTGGGTAAGACTACTAATGTCACGTCTTGTGATTTTCCTAGAAGAACTGATTGTGGTTCAAATGAAGTTCTTTCCTGAAAGTGTATATGACACAATTTTTTCCGGTCTTGGGTTCTTTGATATGTGCAAAAAAGCATTCTACTAACATTTAACGCTTTGACTTGAAAGTTGTCACAAGGATGCATGTCCTAAAAGTCTCAATATTTTCTTGTGAGGTCCGTTGATTTGACTCACAACACAGCGAGCAAGAGGAGGGCAGTGAAGATGGGAGGCCAGTAGTGTGTTTCTGGAGCTGCAAACAGCCAGAGTGGTGCGAATGTTTCACACACTGGGTTTACGGGTTTCCCTCTGATCCCACTTTGAGGACAAAATTGGTCAAATTTGTGTGGCGGCGCCGCGTTGATTTCGGTGAGCAAATGTGAGTGAAAGCTGAACCCCATGGAGACTACAGTCAATTACGCTGACGTCACCAGTTGGGCTTTCTCACATCCACTCTCCAGGGTGATTCAGCGAGAGAATCGGTGTATTTTGGGTGGCAGAAAGTAATGAAAAAATAGTTTTTCATCGTTTCTACAGAGGTTTTTGCAGGTTTCAAACAACCAAAAATGGGGAAAACAAAATGGTGTCATATGCACTTTAAAGGTGAATTTCTGGTCCTCCCTGCCCCCCTGCTTAAGTTTGAACAGACCATGGAGGGGCTTCCATTGTGTACATTTACCAGTCTGCGTGAGCTGCTACATGCGTGTTTGTGTGTATTCTGTTGATTTTTCTGTGTGTAGAGATGTTGGACTCCTGTGCAGAACTGAATACTGTGGGTCTATGGCCATCAGTAGCAGCTTGATGGTGGTTCAGTCATGGATTCGGCAGCAGGGCAGAGTGCGCTTGTCTCTTTTTGAATTCCTATCCAGCCAGCAGGGGCGCAGATTCAGAACCGGCCTCAGAGGCGTCACCATTTGGGCCCTGGCGTCATTTGCCTAATTCACTCTTGTACCAACCCTTCATGGTCTGGTGACGTCATTCACCGCTGTAGGTTCTGGGCCACCTGTAATTTTGCTGTTCTTAAAGGGGTGGGAGGCAGGCGGCCAGTAGTGTTTCAATTTGGTCTGAATTGCAACCAAGCCTTTAACCTCGGCGCCCCAGCCGATTGGCCGGTGATTTACGACGGAGCTATTATGGCGCCCATTGGACTCGGCAGGTTGCGGCTAAAAACCGCTAATGAAAAGGGACGGAGCCTGCACTGAATGTGTGCTTAAAGCAGCTCTTTCCGTTTGCTAAACTGTTAATTTCCGGCCTGTGATTTGCAATTAAGCTCGATTATGGCGCCAATCAGACTGTGATACTGAGCCTCAGTGATCCTCATTATCTTTTATTTAGCGCCATTTTGTGTGCGTGCAGTCGAGCTTTAGCAGTCTCCTTTTTTTGTTTAAATAATTGTATATTTGTGTAATTTACTTAAAAAGCTCTTCAATTTTTTTCTAAGCTTTTTACTAGACGGGTATTAAGGGTGGTTTTATGGAGCAGTAGTTGCTTTATTTCAGGGTGTGTGAATTGGTTGAACTGTGTCATAAACGTGGACAGTGGTGTAACAGCGCAGTATATGCTAATGTGCGGTGATCTGTGTCGGGACGGCCTGCTGCTGGTCTGACGGCTCTTCCTCCTTCTTACCTCTGGCGCCCTTTGGGGTCTGAGTGAGTCCTGATTTATGCAAGTAGAGCAGTCGGCGCATTTAAGCCAATTACACGGCAGATATAAAGATTCGTGAAAGATTAATCCGCTGTGATGCAGTCTGGCCCAGTTCTTTGCTGAGGTCCCTGTGTGAAATTGAAAATTTTTCCTTTAAATTTCAAACTAGGCTGGTGTCACGCTTGCGAATTTTTCTTGACATTTAAAGGTCTTGGCTGAACAATTAGAACAATAGTAATAATAATATCCTAGATGTGTTTTGGGGAGAGGTGTATTTGTGTGAAATGGAGGAGGGAGGGGTACCAGACTGCGGGTGCATTCCTGATAAGACCCAGAAATACTCCAGAGACGCAATCCTGTTTGATTTCCTGCTCTCTGGCAGTAATCCACACCCACAGTCGTGCTGGGAGCAGCCCTGCTCCCTTCCTCTCTCTCTCTCTCTCTCTCTCTCTCTCTCTCATCCCGTCTCCTCCATTTTTCTCCCTCTTTATTTCCGTGTCTGTTTCAGCCTTTTGTCTTCTCATGCTTGCTCTCTTTCGGTCGTTTGTATTATTCCTCTTTTGTTATTTTCTCATACTCTTTCATTCTCTTTTATTGTCTTGTGCGGTAGAAGACAGCAGTTCCCTGTGTCTGTGTTCCATTTTATAGGGACAGAAATTTCAACCAAAGAACAACAAAACCTTTTGAAATCCCTGAAGAGGAAGCTACAATTTCTGTCCAACGCAACCTGAGATTAAATGGCATGAAATGTGTGCGAATTTATGAATTTATGAAAAATTTTACCAACCATGACAAAACAAGTTATTGCGTAAAACGCCATTGGTGCAGCGTAATCAGTGGACTTTGAAAACATGGTAATATTAATATTGGTAACATACAAATAAAAAAAAATAATCTAATTGCTCATGGCGTAAATAAAACGAGGAGTCCATTGTGGCAAAACCGCAGGCGAAGTCAGGAAAAATGATTTTGGACGTTTCCGTCTGTGCTCTGAAAAAGGAGTCCTGCGGCTGACTGTGTCGCTCAGTGATCAGTCAGTGTTGGGCTGTTACTCACCCTCCCATCGGGTTGTGGCAGGTTAACACACACACTGCTCTGCGAGACGAGTTCGCTCTCTGCCTCTCTCCCCTCCCCCTGCACAATCCCCAGGTGTAGGCCCTGCATGACTAAAGATGTTTTCTGAATGTCTGGCCGTAAGCAGCGACTGGCTAGCGAATCTTTCCACCGTCTCCTCGCCGTGGCCCTCGGGGCGTCCCGCTGAATCATCGCTGGGCCGGGGAGGCTGACTCAGACCCCCGCAGTCCCAAAATGATGGGGGCGTGGGGTTCCAGCACCACAGGAGCACCCTGCATTTGCTTACTGCTCAATGAAGTGCCCATAACACACCCAGATCATTTAATGGCTGCTAGCAGCCTGGTAGCTGAGGTGCGTGGGTGTGACAGAGGGTCGATGTTACAAGCCCCTTTAGCCTCGATAACATCAGAGCAGTTATCGGGGCCCTTGAGCGGGGCCCTTAAGCCCACACTGCTCTGAGGTGATCAGCCTGTGCTTTGTTTAATCAACAAAGTTAATTAGTCAGTGGCTTTTGATAAATTCATCAGCTAAATAACACTAGTGTAATGTAATTCAGTGATGAGGGTTAGTGTTCTGCAATTATTTCTTCCAACTTTGATCTGCGAACTCATTGTACTGATTCATTTCCCATCCAGACGGACAAATTTGGCTAATTAGTGAATCCTGGTGAACAAAATGCTGTGTTGGGAGTCTGCATTTTCTCCACTTAAATTGGCAATGTCAAGCATATTCTGAGGCTCCTTGTGTCGCTGTGGTATTTTCATGAAGGTTCATCGTTTCCTTCATCCGGATCTTTCCCCCGGACGGAAGGATGAATACTCCAAACTTCCTGCTCTGAATGCCAGATCCAGTTCATTGGCCGCAGCCCCAGGAAGCACGTCCCATGCCCCCGGCGTTTGTGGATATTTGTACTTCTTTCCCTGTTCAACTTTTTTCTTTCTTTCTTTCTTATTTCACCTCAAATGGCATCCAGTCTTGGGTCAGCTGTTGTCATTTGGGTACAGGGGCATGTGTGTGTAATTGAATGCAGTCTTATGTTTGACTTGACAAGGGATTTAGGCCTAAAGCTCCCCAGCAGTACACAGACCTCTTAAGATCTTTGGAAAATTGGTCTGTGGTCCTTGGATGGACTGTGTTTCAATTTTGGAAACCATTTGAAGATACATTTTTTTTACATGGCCCTTTTTAACTAGCAGCCTGGGTTTGTGCCTGGATGACCATCCATGAATGTGAGAAGTAAACCCTCTTCCCCCAAAGATGACATTGTGTGGAGTTGGCAGGCTTTAGGCCTGTTGGTGGCTATTCACGGTTGGGTAGGAAAGAGGAGTGGCCATGTAGTTGATATTTACCGTTTCTGCGAAACTACATTTGACGGCAGATACATCCACATGTCAGGTTACGTTCTTCATCCTTTGGTCCATTATCTCACCTGCTTATTTCTGTAGAGGGTTTTTCACGGAGGGCTGGAACCCATCCCTGCATCCGATGGGCGAGAGGCAAGAACACGCCCGAGACAGCTGGGAAATCCATAGTAGAACACATGCACCATTCATGCTCCTTTATATGTGACCCTCCAGGACAAAACTAGTCTAAAGTCCCAATCAGAAACTGAGTTTTTATATTTTATGAAAATACTTAAGAACTGCTTTCCAACAGGGTATTGTTAGTGAAATTGGATTACTACTGGGTGAGATATTGGTATTTAAAGTTTGAAGACAAGGGTGAGGGGGAATTTTAAAAATCAGGGAAATTTCTATCTAAAGTTTCATAAAGAATAGTCCATAGCAGCGCATTCTATTATCAGAGGTATCTCAATGAAACTTGTTGACTGAAGTGAACTTGTTTCCAGCTAATATATTGGTTAATGCGGAGCAATGATGTAGAAACCGCGGGAATTTCCAGTCAGCGGAGATCCCCTCTGCGCTTGGATTCCAGTATTACTGCTCTGATTCATGAGTGAAGCGGCAGCAAGAAATGGGTCGTCTTTATTGCATTTTTCAGCCTTTGTCTTGGATAATTAGGCAAGTAAATTAAGACAAACTCTCATCTAAATAACTTTGTTGGTCATTAAGGTTATTTTAAGCTTTTTTTAAACTGTTCGGCGTGAAAATTCAAAAATCAATTATTTTAGCGTACTGATATTGTATAAACTGATATTGGTCTGTACTGAAAATTTACGCCCAGCAGCTTTAGACTGGCTTTGTTTTGGAGGGTCACATGTAGGCAATTGAAGGTCTCCTCATAGCCTGACGTGCCGACTAAATGGTGTTTGTTCTGACCTGGAGTTTTACCACACTTTGCTTGCCATGTCTGGAAACCTGCAAAATTGTGCACTTCTTTCTTAGGACAAGGTGCATCCGTGAATGATGCCATTAATTTAGGTCTGTAGGGGGCTTTCTTCATTTTCTGTTATGCTGCCCTCTCAGCGCAGGCATGCATGTGACAAATGCTTTTCGCCTGTTCAACCCGATTAAACTACGAGAAGGATTTCCATATTTGGCAGCACTTTACAACCGCAAATTCCTGATGAATTGATGTATGCATTCCGCAGGGACGACACCCGAAAATCCCAAATCCCTCCTGTGAGGAAAACCCTGACTTCTCTGTGACCCGGAGCGTGGAGTGTGTGCTCATGAGGCATTCGTGTGGGTCATGTCTATTCTCGTTATCTGCCGATGACGATACGAGATGCAGAGCGTGATGTGTAGGACTGTTGTGGACACGTTATTTCTCCCGTTCAGACATGTCCTTTCACTTTTTATGTGGATAGTAGTTTTATGTTTATTTTTATATTTCTTATTTTTGTGATTTCTGATGAAATTGTTTGTAAATGCTCTCATGGGCATATTTATCGGATTCCATGTAGTTTAAGTTGTGCGGGTTTTTGTCAATATGGTTGCCCAACTTGAAATTCATCTTGAGAGAAAATGGTTAAAATTAAAACGATTTCCAACTTTATTTTACCTCATTTGTCTGCAATTCAAGTCTGTATAAAATTTCAGTGAGATTTTGTTGATGGTTGCCTCTGACTTATGATCTGAACTAGGGTTGAGCCGGATACTCGTTTCAGACGAGTATCCGGTACGGATAAAGCATTTTTCACGAGTACGAGCATGATACGAGTAAAACTCGTCAATATCCGTGCTCGTGCTGAAAGAAAAATCTTAACTGACTGTCTTCACGCTCTGTGATTGGCCAGTCACACACAGCGCCCGCCCCTCCCTGCACAGACTGGCGTCTCTGCAGCCAGACCTGTACCCCACTCTCGCGCACACACAGACAGGAACTGATCTCTCTGTGCTTGGCTTGACTCTAGCTCACGTTGCTCTCTTCAATACTCCTAGGTTTTCTACAGCTCGCCTCTATTTCGGTTGTATGATATTTAAAGTTACTTGGTGAATTTTTTTTCGTAACGTTCGCGGCGCATCTGACATGACAGAGCTGAAAACGGCTCGCGTCGCGTCGGTCACTGCCTGCACTCCGGTCGGGTTTTTTTTTTTTTTTCATATGATTGCTTGCTCTTAGTTTGGATGGTGATATAAAGTCAGTAGGAAAATTTTGCTCGTACTGAACGCGGTGCTTTTGAGAATAATAAAGTGAACAAGACATTTCCCTGTTTGTCATCACTGGATTTTTGCACGAATCACCAAGTTCACACAGATCATTAAAAAATTAACAGTCTTACAGACCACTTACACACATATAGCTGAACACACAAAGTAGCCTATATTAATATATTTATTGTATGTGGCTGCATGCAGTATCTGACACTTTCTCTCTGCAGTTCATAAAAATAAATATAATATTATATATTACAAATTTAGCTTTATATACTGTAAATAGGGTTTTTCTAGGCTTTGAATACAGTAGATATTTTAACTGTTACATAGTGCACACGCGCACACACACACTCTCTCTCTCTCTCTCCCTCTCTCACAGTCACTCAGTCACACACACAGACACACACACACCTTAATCAACATTGTTTAACTTTGTGTGGGAAAAAATGCCAAGAACGTTAGGTAGTGAAAATAAACAAATAAATGAAAAAACCAGTTTGATCATAAAATTTAAAAAGAAAAAAAAATTTCAAAAGAAAGTTGTGTTGAGTATGACAACTCTGGTTCATGTATACTTAGTAGTTCATAATGTCCTACTAAATTGAATCTCAATTCTGAGGCTGTTCTGTTATTCATTCATACACTTAAGAATATTCATGTTCTGAGTTCATAAAGTTCTCTTACTTTTGTGATCAAAAACATTGATTTGAATCTCAATTTTGAGGCTTTTCTGTAAATAGTTTTCAAAAAAACAATAAATATAGCAACTTGTGATGAATCCATATCAATTGCAGACTTCAAAGAATGTACCAATTTAAGCCACACCCATTTCCGCCCGTTTCCGGGTTAGGCCACGGGGTTAAACCACGCCCACTTCCGGGTTAGGCGCCGCCCACTCCGAGTACAGATACAGATAATTTAGATGGTTGAACAGATACAGATAGTGGCGTATTCGCTCATCCCTAATCTGAACTGTTATTGACAAAATCGCCTATTTTGCAATGAAAAAAATTAAGCAATAGCTACATGCAGTGCTGCTACCATGCTAATCTTTTAAAACAGCAGCTACCAAAATTAGCTGAATTAAACTGAATCTCAAGCCAGCTTTCGGAGTCATTTCCTTGAGCGGCCTCTCATGATCAGCTCTACAGTCGATGACAGGTGTACAACATTCCTAACTGAAAATGGTGACTGTTCCCTTAAATTTACCATAATTTGAGTTTGGGGATACCTGGACCCTACAGCTTGTATGCTCAGCCCCTGTAGTAGGGGCGAATACCACCAGTATCACCTATCCATACCGTTAAAATATCCTGCTCTAGCTGATTGATTCAATCATGCAGTGCAACTGTAGCGAGTGCATTGATGCTCGACCCCAGCTGCACCCCCCGCGCCCTGAAAAGGAATAAGCCGATTCAATAATAGATGGAGATGGAATAGCAGTAGTGAACGTAGTATTACATCACTTCCGGGTCCTTGGGTCTCTGTGGTTCCAGATGAAGATCCTGCTGAGCACATTGCATCATTTCCTGCCTGGACAGGAAGTGAGACAATGCTCTTGACACGGCTCTGAGTTAGTGCCTGCTTTGTGCTCTGGGTCACAGGGCAGAGTTCGTTCCTGCCCCCTGAATACCGAACAGAGGGAGGTGAAGAGGGAGCCGCTTCATGTGCTTTCATCAAAGACTGTCCATTGCTTCCAGAGAATTTAGTGGCAGTTGTGCGATCCAGTTTTAGTAAGGTGCTTATGATTGGAATATCAGATTCTCATGGGTTTTCCTGGCTGAATAATGATTAATAACATTTGTAAAATGGTGAAAAATGCGTCTAAAAGGGTAATTGTTAAGATCGTGAACTGGGGGTAATATCGATGCTGGGGGCAGAACTTATTTTTCGCTGATTTTTGCTGAGTGGGGGAATCATGTTAGAGGGTAACAGCATGCTCCCTCTGTCTGCCAGGTTGTGTTCACCGTGACGGAGACAGGAGAGAGAGAGGTGGCTGAGAGGAGCCAAACTGCTCAGTTCTGAGGCTGAGAAGAGCCCCACTCACAGGTGAGATTTCCTCTGATCACCTGTTGTCTTTCCTTTTCCAACACGCGCAAACTGATTCACATGCTAACATGAGCGCTAACCACGCTCGTGCACGTGTGTGTAGGTTTTTGTGGGGTTATATACCCATGCATGGCCGCCACACACACACCACTGCTCACTCTCAACCATACACAGATGCACAAACACATGCTCAGCTTCAGTCGCGTACTCAGACACACTCACAAATACACACTCATGCACTCAGACACACACACACACAAGCATGTGCCTCCCTAAAATGTGCGCAAGAACTTAAAAACACACAGACACAAACGTCCATGAGTCTCTACGAGCAGCTTTCTTCTCTGCGACACCGGCTTTCTGTGATCTTATTTTATATTCTTCATTGCTGTAATTTTTTTCCAGTGCAGTCCTGTGCATTTTTCTGTCATCGTCTCCTTTTGTTGGTCCCACAGTACAATCATTGATTGTCAGCAAATCATCAACTGAATTATTTCTGTGGAGCCAAATGGCTGGTTGAAGGAGAAGATGAGTTTATAAAATTTGAATGTTGTCAGACTTTAAACAAATGGGCACCTGCCTGAAATCACTCTTCAGTGCTTCAGAGATGCAGCTGCAGGTGTCTCTTCACTCAGGCTGCGCAGGGCGAATCGTGATCAAGTGCTCAGCATAAATAATTATTCCAAAACACCGGTGGACAGCTCAAGAGAGAAGAATCGCATGTATAAATCCCTGCAGTGTTCCTCACTGTGAATTTCTGCTAATCGTGTTGTTTTTTTTTTTTTCACGTGACTCTGGTCTTTGATGACCATTGAATGCCCGCTGCTGAATGATGTCCCTACGAGTACGATTTGCAAGCTGTGCTTCAATATCAGCCTGAGGTTGACTGTGCTCCACCGAGTGAATGTTGGATGAAGGTCAAAACATTGAGTGCTGATAAAAGAGGATTGTTGAATCACAAATCGGAGATAAAAGTGGGCGGCGTGAAAATCCTGTAAATACTTTTGGCTCGTCTTTAAAGGCACTGACAAGAATGAATGTATATCCACCCGAAATTGTGTGACTGAAGTCCCACACATGGTTTCCAGATGGATGCTGTGTATCAGTGTCGTCAAAAAATGTGTAAATGTGTATCAGCTTTGGAAAGTTGAGCTGATTGTCTCTGTTGCTTGGATTTGGAACCCATCCTCATTTTATGTCAGTGACAGCATGTCTGCGGCTCAGACAGCTAGAGTTAGACTTGCTCTTACTCCATATTGGAAACAGACATGGACTTTATCAACTGAGGAGCTCTAAATCAGAGTGATGTACGCGATTAAGATAATACACTGAACAAAAATATAAACGCTCCATGTCAGGTTTTTGAGTTTTTATTAGCCAAAAACTGGAACCGGGATTCGTCTGTGAATAGCTCTCTTCTCCAGCGTGCCAAGGGCCATCGACCGCGTGCCTTTGCCCATGCGAGTTCGTTCCGACGCCAGACAGCAGTGAGATCCAGACCACGGTGAGGACGCCGAGCGTGCAAGTTGGCTTTTTGCAGGCGGTTACGGTCTGTCTGTGGTGTTGGGCAGACCAACGGTCTCATTCACTGTGCGTGTCGGTGATTTGAGCCGATCCCGCAGGTGGACGAGCCGGATGTAGCGATCTTGTGCTGCTGTGGTCACACGTGGCCGACGTGGATGAGGTTGATTTGCGGTACTGCCCGTCTGTCGGAAGCTAACTCTCAAACGGCCTACGTTCGAGAGTTAACGGTCAGCTGCACAGCGACCGCTCTGGTGGACATCCCTGCATCCAGCATGCCAATGGCACGTTCCTGCATGACCTGAGACATGAGGCATGATGACTTTGGACAAAATTTGACATTTTGGGGTGGCCTTTTATTGTCTCCAGTATGAAGAGTGTTTTGTACTGCTCATCCTGTCTGATCATTGTCTGGAAATGCTACACCCATGTACTGAGTGAAATCACTGCATCACTTAGCAAATGCTCACTTTCAGAGAGATAGATTAAAAAATGGTACACAAATCAAGAGAAATATCCCTATTGTACAAGTAAAAGTCAGCATATGCTCACTTAGAGTTGCTAACTCCATGTGGTATCAGTATATGACATGGGGCGTATATATTTTTGTTCAGTGTAAATGTAGCCCGCGGACGAAGTCAGGTGGCTAAATTGGATTCTTACTTGTCTTTGCTGCCTCCGCGTCCGCGTCCATAGACACTTCCTTGTGGACGCTGTACAGGCTGTAATTTTTGACCAATTTATTTTGTATTTGGCATGGACATGTGTTATACTTAACCAAAATTGATAGGTGTGATAACTTAACGTGGCGACAGTATTGGCCGAATAATGCGCAAAAAAGAGGAGAAGCAGGCTTTCAGGGGCTACATCCATGCGGTTGCGGGCGGCAGGACTGTCTAGTTTGTCCTCTGCATTGGACCCATCATATTTACTTGGGATCAGTGGATCACCACAGTTTAGTGCTCGGAGTCCTGCTTGAGTTCTGGGGCCAGAGTGTTGGTCAAGAGCCATGGCAGGAGTTGCGATAATTACGATGCTTTTTTAGTACCTGGAGATGTCCCTTGCGGACAGCGATAACATGTCTGTGTTCTCCTAATCAGCCGTCGGCCATTGCATCCAAGGACAACTTTTAAACCTGAGACATCTGCTGTCTCTTGCCTGAGTTTTGACTGTGGCCAGCAGCTGCACTGTCCAGAGATATGGGAGGTAATGGGTTGATTAGGGTTAGCACTGCTCCTTACTCAAGCACCTCCTACTGGCCATTCATTTGCTTTCTGGGCTGGCATATATTTGGGTTTCCTCTACCCTCACACTGTGGATGCAAGGACTGTGGGCGACAAGCATTTGTTTCGGAGGAGAACCATGAACTGTCTGCTCTCTCCCAAGATGATTTGTACTAGCATGCTTGTACATAGTTTACTGACTGGAAATTCCAGATTTGAGTGGGTTTGGAAATGCTAAATTTAAAATAAGTTGAAAAAATTTTCAGACCAAGTAAAAACATACAAAAAAGATAGTGTCGTGTCATTAATTGAAACCAAGATTAAATTGTCAAACTTTGATCCGTCAAACCTGCTCATACTGACTTCTCTGTAGGCTTGCCTGACGATGCTGGCAGCCAGCACAGGTTTTTCCACTGCAGTGAATGACTGAAGACAAAAAAGTCAGGGGTTTTTCTAGAAAAATTTGGGGGCCACACTGTTGGCGAGGGAGCGGAGCAACAGAGCGGGGAGGATGGTGCAAAGCTTTTGAAAATTTGAGGTAAAAATGGAGCAATCTGGAGCTTTCTGAAGGGGATAATTTTACTTTTTTCTGTATATTCCTTGAAGGGAGAGTAAGTTTGGATTCTGAAGTGCACATACCTACTTGTTGTCTTCAGTTAGTCCGTCTTTGCCCTGACACGATGGATAACAGGATGATACTGCGTGTTGCCCCAACTGGGATCAATGTATAAGTCTCAAAACTAAAGTATATAAATGAAACCGCACCATTCTCAGTTTCCGCAAACACACTGTTAATAATAAAAGAATAAACTGAAGCCTTTTTGCCAGGTAATTTAACTAGCACCTTTTTGCCAGTTATTTTAACTGTAATTTTACAATAAATTTACCACAGAGTTCAGTGCATGTTCAGTGTAAACCACGGTTAAATGCTCGCAGGACTCCACTTACAGTTAATATGACAAGGAGACAATGCGTTAATTTAACTGTTAAATTCAGTCCGTTTATAACTGCGTAGGAAATCCGAACTTAAGCGAAAGCAAAATGCCTAGATGGATTGGAAAACAACAACAGGACGTGGGAGCTGCATGAAATCGGATGTGTTCAAGCCGTCTAACATTTTTGCCACGTTTATAGTACTTTTGGCGGACTTGTGCTCTTTATTACGAACAGGCATGCTATTTATTGGCTTCATGTTGATGTATTCATGGAAGACTAGATCGCTTCATAGGGGAATTCCCAGGAAGGCTGTACGTTAGGAAATAAGGTTGTAACACTAAATCGGCATTTTGGTAAGGGGCGCGCCACCCCTGTTCCCTGCTTTAGAAAAAAACCCAGAGATTTTACTGATTTTATTTATTTATTTACTTATTTATCGGAAACTACTCATTATTAGACTTCTGGAAATACAGTTTTCACACTTCAGATGTGGTTTAACAGATCAGTTCCAGTGCTGCCCATCCTCGCCAGGCTGAATGACGCTCAGGAAATTGGCCTCAGTTGTACACAGCTCGGCATTTCCCCGGAGCCCTTGAAGTGGAAGGGCATGGATGTCACCATCCATGAGGCCACAGTGACGCGCACGGTCCTCGGACTGGTCTAGGTGATCCAGGTCATCCGAGGGAATGTGGCTTGAAGGCTGACAGTCAATCCGCCATCGGTTATGTGTGGAAATGTATGACTCTTTTGCACCCGCCCCTCACGCTGCCTGTTTAATGGAATCCCCCTTCCACCCACTGCAGTAACCTGGATCCACTTCAACGGACGGCAGTGAGAATCAAAAGCAGATGAGACACATTTTAGGGGAATTGAAACGATCCTAATTGCACTGCAGTACCGTCGGGGTTCACACAGCACTGGGGCACCAGAATTGAATGGCAAGAGGCAGTGACTGGACAGAACTGGTAACTTGCGGGTGTTTGATTAAAATCCCCGGAGTCACTGATGTACCTCTGTCCTGAGGGGTCCTGGCTGATTTAGTCCTGATATGTCAGTGGTTTCTGGGGCCAGCCTGTGGTTAAGTGGCTGAAGTGTCAGACTGGGCCTCAGAAGGGT
The DNA here is from genome assembly GCA_029721435.1 of Gymnothorax reevesii. Lineage (NCBI taxonomy): Eukaryota > Metazoa > Chordata > Actinopteri > Anguilliformes > Muraenidae > Gymnothorax > Gymnothorax reevesii. Next base: position 30,634,909 of record CM056581.1, on the reverse strand, counting down.
AATGTTCAAGCCCCAGTGTAAACATAAGTGCCATTGGTGTCTCATCAACTGTAAGAAACTGGATGAGAAAGTGTCGGCGTTGACTCAATAATCGTATTAGTGTTAGTATTGTGTCTCACTGCTTTCTGTGTGCAGCATTCACATAATTCACTTGTGAGTTTTTCTCCTGGCACTTCTTCCTGTTTTCTAACATTTACAAGAAAGATCTGTGAAGAACAAGCATTTAATTATCCCTTGTTATATTGGCCAAACTATACGTAATCAGGCTTATATTTGGCTTCAGCGATGATCAGGACTGATGTAGCAGCCTCAGATGTAGCACACCTCTGTTCAATGAGTTTATGATCCAGAAGGCGTTGTTTTACCCCCTAGCCATTTTCTTTTTTCAGTATTTCTTTGCAAAACAACCTCACCTGTGAATTTTCATTTAGTGACATTGTATTTGCGGCACATTTTTGTCCCAAAATTATAAAAATGAACTGAAATAAGTTTTGGTGAGAAATGATGCAAGTGTCTTGCTTCATTGAAATCATTTTTTCATTCTTTGTTGCACTCAAGTCCTGAAAATAGTGGTCATGTGCACACACAGGCAGGGACAGGCTCGATCTGCATCTGCAGGAAGGGGTTACATCTCGAACAGTGTATTATGAAGTTTTGACCAAAGAAACTTTTGTTTTATTGTAAATGACCGAAGAGTCTCCCGCTAAGCGTCGAATCGGCACATCCAGAGTATGACCCTGCACAAGACACTAGCGATTTGAGTTTATTATGGTCAAAGTGGTAAAAGGATGGCCCGTGGCATGGCAGCCTCCCTGAGAGATTGCTTATGCGTTTGTTTGCTTTGGCTACTCGTGTCTGTGTGGGAATCCGGATGCTTAGCCCTGCAAATCACAGTGGATTAATCCAGTCACCATCTTGCCTCACTCTTGCTGCAACCCAAACGCTGCTGATCAGACTGATAGCAGCAGCAGCATGTCGTCGCAGGCTTGCCGGATTAATACTCTTGGTAAATAATGAAAGTAAATCTGGAAGAGGGTAACAAATGTCCGAATATAAAATGTAATTTTCTGCAGAGCATGGCCTAATTTGTGCTGGCTTAATACTGGCCAAGTTGACACACATTTTCATTTGCGTTTTTCTCATGAATTTAGTCGGAATGGTATGCTACAATTGTTTGGATTAATGTTTGTCAAACATTATTTGACAATAGGCATCTCTTAAAGCCAGTTGGCCACCAGTGTCAGTGATGGATTTTTGAGGGGCACAAACCTGAGGGGTATCAGGGATGTTGCTTTAATGGTTGACTGGGCTTCGACCAATGGTTCTTTTACTGAGGGCACCAATAAAAGTGGATTTATTACAGGTCCTAATGGATGCCAGCGAAGTCGTAATTCATCTAGGGTTTGAATGTGTAACATGATTCTTGTTACTATACTTGGTTCAACCGTGGTCTAAGTAAAGGTTCATCAAAGACTTGAGATTGCAGTTGGTGCGGCTCTGGGTGTGACCACTTTTGTCCTACGTGGCACAACTGGCTTCGCGGAAGGAACCCGCTGTCTGCCTGGTTCTTGCTCGTCTGTGCAAGCTTTCTGGGGTTTTAGATGTTCAGTGAAACCAACATCTGGTCTGCAGTCTTGTCCAGTGGGCTTTTGAGTGAAAGGGAAGATGGCCTCTCTGAAAAAATGGACCACACATCTTGCTATTCATCCTTGTGACGGACAGCTGGGCTCATTACGCAGCCGAGGACTGGCCTCCTCTGATCATTAGTCCTTAAACAATTATCTCTGATCATTGCTCTCTGATCATTAGCGCAAGTCGAGCAGGAACTTCCTCTGAACTCAAAGCTATTGTTTTGCGATGATGTCACATTTGTAGTCAGATTTGCTCAGCAGTTATTGGATGAGCACCCATTTTTTACTTCCTGAAGAGACAAAGAATACCATTAGTACTCGGCGTCTACACTCCTGATGCGCTGTCCTGACACCAGGTGTAGCTTCGCCCAGCCTGCTAGCGTGCACAGGCTCTGGTCTACTGATTTTAGGGGGTGGGAGGGGAATAATTCTACTCAATGTACAGAAGATTGTTCAACCGCAGTATTGATTCTAGCAGTGCCTGCCAGTCATTTAAATCAGCGCATTTCCCAAAATTGCGCACAGTACTAATCTACTAATCGTAATAGTGATGCTGAAAATGTTTAGTTCTATTATGCAATAGTTTGGTTTGCGGGCGCAAGAGCGTTGATGATATTGTTAAAGAAAATGAATGGAAAAGTTCTGCCCTTGAGAAAAGCAGCAGTATATTTGCTGTACATCATTGGTTGGTGTGAGCACTAGGTTCTGATCTGTTACTGGGTTCACTCACTGCCCTCTGGTGGTTAATTCAGAATTCAGGCAACTGTTATACAGCGTGCTGAAATGCCTTGATTTTTAAACCAACCAGTTTTTGCTGCATTTTGTTTTCCAGAACAGGGTAGAAGATGTTGAAAACATAATTATTTTTTTTTTTTTTATCAAAACGACTGGGAATCTCTTCCAATATCACAGTACTTTCATGACGAAGTCCAGTGCCTTACATATGCATATCTCCTCCTCTAAACTCCATGCGCTCACTTCGATTGCCCACATGGTTGCTCTCAGAAAGTGACCTTGCTCCCATATTCCTTGAACTGCAGCATTATTGCTGAAGTCTTGCCAGTTTTAATTGGCCGAATTCATAGGGGCTTCCAGAGAATTGATTACGAGAAGTGTTCATCCAGAAGGGCGTGCGACCAAGAGGAATTCTGTCCTCAAATTAATTTCTTGCGTACTCGACTTTTACCATTGAAGTAGTGCCACATACCCAGCTATGAAGACATTGGTTTCAGCAAACAGAACAGCAATAGTCTTGGTCTGTTTTCACTGTTCTTCCTGGCAGCAATGAGGAAATCCTGAATGAATCTTCCTTTACAACTGTTTAAATTATTGTTCAGGATATTTTCCAGTGCATCTTTCCTTCTCCAGCATGTCAGTGGGACATTCTACTCTGCATGACCAAAAAAATTTGCTGTTTGGGTTTAAATAACCAATTATTTAAAAGCCTTCAATTGAATCAGTATTGTAGTGTTTAATATGTTTTAGCAGGCAACAATTCTGTTAAAACAAGACTGATGCAGTGTGTAGCTTCTCGTTTTGTAAACAACCATATCGGAAGACGTATCCCATGGTCCTAGAAAAGATCTTGCTCTGTTTCAAGAGGGGCAAATTATTGGCCCACATCAAGCAAGGAAAAAGACTAAAGAGATTGTTGAAGTCTCTGGAATTAAGTGAACTACTTTGTGCTGTAGTTTGACTCGCCCATCAACAATACCAGACCTTGGCCAAAAATTAGTGCAACTCTGGAAGGAAATAAATGTGACATTGCACGAGATTGTTGGGGAATTGCCAAGATGAGTGCGTGCAGTGATCAAACTTGGGGCAGTCTAACAAAATATTAGTGGGCAACATTATTTGGTGCGGCACTGTTTACTTAAAAAAGAAACTTCAATCATTTTAACCCCAAATTAGAGATTTTTGCTATTTTTAATGTTTTAATTGTAGATCTGCTGTCAATCAAAATTTGTTGGTCATAACCTCAGCTCCTTTGGCCCCTAGTAACCGCCTGTTAGGTTTGTTTTTTTTTTTTCCTCTTTTCTTTTGAAAGATGAACATAGCTTCTGAGCAAGTGGACCTACAACATCACCATCTCTGGAACAGCTGCTGGATCTGAAAAAAAGCTTCTCTTACCAATTCTTGACTTGCTGAGATCTACTGTACACCTTAAATCTTACAAATCACCTTTTGTGAGGTTGAAACACGCCCAGGTTTTCACCAGTGATGGAATGTCCCCAGTGCTAAGTGCCAATGATGTCGCGGAGTTCATTTCTATGGTTGGTGATATCACTGCTCCCTTCTTAGATGAACAGCTGTGGGACACTGTGTATGAGTTCACCACTGAATCCTAGGATCCCTTACTATGTTGATTTTTTGGTGTATTATATAATCTTAATACATATTGTGTGAAAGCAGTGCTTTAAATGACCGTGGTGTGTATTCACCTCATCTCTCTTCTGTCAGCAGGTGGTGATGTCTGAGGAGGCAGAGCTGAGGGAGTGTGATGAGGCCTTTGAGTCAGAAGAGGGCGACATGGAGCCGTACCTGGAGGATGGCGAGAGCAGCAGAGAGCTCCTGGAGAGACTGCGGGAGCTGGAGGTATGCTGGCAGTACGGCAGGATTACGGCAGGCGAGGAGTTCAAATGGGTTGTGAGGGCTGTGCCCAAGACTTTTCCCTTTTTCAGACTATTTGCTGCTGAATATTGAAGTGTTCCAACTGAGGAAAAATTATTTTGGAGTGCATATTGGGATTCATTAGTTTGTTTGCTCCAAAAATTTTCTGCTGGAGTGCAGCCATGTTGAGCTATAGGTTTGCTCCCACAGCAGCAGCTTACAGGGGTGTGTGGTGGACTGGCCTGGATTACCCTGGCAGAGCAGAATGCTGGATTACATTCCAGGGGTGGTGTTGTAACTATATATTTAATGTTGTTATTATTACATTTATGTTCAAGTACCCTGCAGCTACACTGATCCTGCTGCACCTGCACTTGGGCTTGAACTGTCATCCTTGACTGGTATTGAAATATTGAAAAATGTACTATAAAGAGCTGTTGGGCTGTTAAAAACAAAATCTAATTATTATTTGCTTTGCCTAAAAATTAGGAGCATTTTCTTTCAGTTTTATAGTCGTATAAGATCATTTGCTCTTTGATTGTTCTCAATATAATGGAGAACTTGGCACAGTCCTTCTGTGTACTCACAAACTCACTTGGGTCTGGCTTTCCAGATTTTCCCCGACAGCCTTGATGATGATGAGATCAAGACTCTCTCAAGGCTGTGTATTATGTATGAGCTGTATTTAATGACAGACAAACATGTTTATCTGCTGCAACAGAATATGTATAACTACAATCAAATTTAAATAACGTCCAAGGTGCCCAAAACTTTGCACAGAGCTGTAATGTTACTAGGCGTCTCACGATTTCATTTTTCAACGGGAAATCGACTGCAGTGGCTGCTGAACAGAAAATCAGGGGTCAGAAAACATCTCTTAAAACAGATGAGTGTTGACCTGTTTTTGATCATTGTTCTTGATTAAAACATTTTCCAACATGAGAAATAATCAAATGGGAGCTTCCTTTTTAATGAAATGTTAAGGCTAGTAATGAATAAATTCAGTACATCTTGACTGGGGAAATAAGTTCTTATTTTTGTACTGTAAATAAATTGTTGAAATTTGGCCATATGGCCTTAGTATGGTATGTTTTAAAAATTAAGTTCCATCACACTTGATACCATGTAGAATATTTTTTTAAAGAAGAATTTGAAAATGTAAATGTCACTTGTCAAAGGATAGAACTAATGATGGTCTTCTGAAGTCAAGACTCCATAGTCTTAACAATGGCGTAGCTGTTAGTGCTGAAAAAAGTTTAAAATCTCATCGTGACCTGAAAATCGAAACTTAAATCGAATTGTGGATTTGGAGAATTGTTACCATACCACTGCTTGAGAATTCATGTCAGTTTAGTCGCAGTTATTGCAATTTTTAGTTTTTGTGTTCAGGTGACTAGTAATGAATGTCTGCTGGGGACAACCAGGGCAAACGAGCCCATGACCACATGGTTAGAAAGATTCCAGTATGGTTTGCCACCACAAAGAACACAACTGTAGAGGAACTAAGACTGTGCCGTCACCAGGTGTTTGTCTACTGTGTTTGTTTTCTTCCAAGTGATAGAACTGTGTTTTTAAAGTGGTCCTCATAAAATAAGGCTCAAATTCCTTTTTAATCACTTCATTAGTACTAAGGAGTGAATCTGAGTTTCGGTTTAAAGTTGTCTGAGCTCAGGAACCTTTGGGCTTTGGAGGAACAAGTTTCAGTGTGGTGGAACAGGAGTAATACAGACTCACAAGTCTCACCACACATCTCGCACTCGTACAAATGCAGGATAATTAGCTTTGCTCTGAGATGCAGGGGCAGGTTGGCTGCTTATGTCTGCACCAAGAGAGTTTCTGCTTTTGCTCTCTGACCCAGAGAGAGTTTCACTGGTTTAAAACTATCTGTGTCAATTTTCCGACTCCTATTCCTTGAATGATGGGAGGGGTGAACTCTGTCTCTCCTCAGCTCTCCTGCTCCGCTATCAGCTGTGTGTCTTCCATTCTCTCATTACTAAAGGGTCTTTCCCAGTTCATCTTTCTGCCTCTGCAGCTTGAAGTGGACAGGTTATCTCACTTCAATAAAAAAAAATTAGCGGAATTTTTCTTCAAGTATGTACCATCTCTTTTTCTGGACACGGAACTCCATCTTTTGTCAGTCTTAGTCATACTTTATTATTATTATTATTATATCCGGGGATATTATGTTTTTGGTCCGACCGCCGCCACCCTAAGTGTTAACGCGATAACTTCAGTAATATTTCAATTAGAAATTTCAAGTTTTGCATATAAGTAAGTATCATAAAGAGGAAGAACTGATTCGATTTTGGACAATTTACGATTTCTAGATTGGCCATCAGGGGCCAAAAACTGATTCACGTGTTAACGCGATAACTTCAGTAATATTTCAATTAGAAATTCCAAGTTTTGCATATAAGTAAGTATCATAAAGAGGAAGAACTGATTCGATTTTGGACAATTTACAATTTCTAGATTGGCCACCAGGGGCCAAAAACTGAAAAAATCACTGTTTTTATCTTATCTCTGGAAATATTGTCCGATTCATCTCAAATCAAGTGCAAATGAAAGCTTATGACCTGAGGATGTGTCCCACGATGACATTGTACCTGTTTGGTTCAAAATTTTGACACAAGGTGGAGCTTTGTCACATAAAATTCACCATTTTTGCCATATCTTTGGAACTATTTGTCCAATTGACATGAAACTATGTGCAAACTGCAAGGTCATGACCTCACAACGTGTCACATGATGACATCATACCTGTGTGGTTCAATATTTTGCCACCAGGTGGCACTTTGTGATGGAAAAATTACCATTTTGGCCATATCTTAAGAACCATTTGTCCGATTGACCTGAAATTAAGTTCAAATGAAAGCCTATTCAAGGTCTATTCAAGGATTGGGGAATTGGAGGATTGGGGCGTTCGGGGATATACCCCCAGCCGTCGCCTCCCACGGCATAAGCCTAGTTATTATTACCTTTATTGGCTGTAGAGGGACAATGTACATTAATGAACATTATAACAATAAGATGTAAATGCACCCAATTTAGCCAAAAGGCTAGTTTCCATTGGCAGTCCCCCTGCCAGAGTGAGCATGCAAGTACCTACCTCAGTTTAATCCCTTAGGTCCTAAATATTAAATTTAGAGATGTTGCAAATTCAAAGTGTTTCCCTCTAACTACTGCATTTCAGATTGGGAACTAATTTAATTCCACTTTTTTGTACTATTGTTTTTGTTCTTCCTGCTTTTAGTGCTTGTCTGGTTCTGGTTTTCTGATAAATTCTTCCATATGACGAAATAAAGGAGAAGGTACCCAGATGTTGCGTGTGGTGAAATAAGTGAGCTGGATGAACTTGGCGTGAGGTTTACCCCTGTGATTTCACCCTGAGCTGATTTGCTCATCTTGTCTGCTGCATATGGAGACTGTTTGATCCTTCTGAATAGCGTGGACATTTTTGAAATGGCGAGTTACTAGTCTACAATGGATATTTTGTCATTCTGCTGTCGTCAATAAAAAGCATGTTTATCTCTGCTGTTCTGTTAGCCGGCCCACAACCCATTTAGGCAAAGTCCAAGGAATACGATGGTGATAATAGTGTGTAGTTATCAAACTTAATACATACTGCCTCTGAATACAGAAATTTTATAGACTCTACAACCTACTCTAATGTACCACTGATGTCCTTGAGATACGGTACAGCTATAATAATGCAGCACCACATCTCTTGACCAGGTGTCTGGGTCTGGGGTTTGCCGTTCACTCTTTTTCAGCCTACAACGGCTGGGCGTCACATGGTCACTGAGAACCTGAAAAATTTTCTGTTTGTGACGAGCAGCAGAGGAAATGAGGGGAAAAATTATGCGCAGCCATATTACCATAATACAGTGATTCCATAAAAGCCGTAAATAGCCTATGGTGTGAATCTGTGCAGTCTTTGACATGCATTACATTGAATTTCTGACGTTTATGAGACGCTCTTATCTCATGTAACATACAACACAAAGCACATTCAGGAGAAACAGAGGTGCTGAAAATCCTGGAGGGAAGTGTAAATTCAAAGCGCCAAAAGTTGCAAAAACAGAACCTGCACCCTGTAGTTGACTTTCTTCATAAAATGGACTAATGAAACAGTAGTGACAAATGTGCAATTGATGTTAATACTCATAGCAGCCGCAAAATTAGTTGAGGGGTGCAAAAGTAGTGCCTGATGAGGTGAGTTTTCAGACTGCGCTTGATGGTAGTCAGCTAATCTTAACACTATGACTAGTGACTAAAAAACGGCTGTATCCCCACAGAGATCCTGGACGGGAGATGTGAGAGCAGGAATGAACATCACCTCAGTCTTCCCAGGGTTGAGCTTCAGATACTGGTCATCCATCCAGCTCTGGATGTCCCTCAGGAGAATTACTTTGCTTTTAGGACAGGAGAGATACAAATGACTAGAATTCGCCATCTGATGGATGGGTGTGATTGTAAAATCCAAAATAGTGCGCTGTCGCGAGCGAGTCCCCTCAGCCTTGCGCTTGCCCTTGCCCTGCCGTGGTGGCCATATTGATTGTCGCAGTGGGACAGAAATCGATAGGGAGCTTTCTCTAACCACCCCCAACATGCCACCAGAAAATGAGAGCATTTGGCCAAGGCGTTTTTCAGCTATCGTCCGGAAACGAGACGTTAACAGGCAGACAGGCAGACGCCGCTCGCCACGTCAATACCCCTCCCCGACTTTCATCAGCTAAGGGGTAAAAATGTACTCTGTGTTATGTTGTGGTGATTATGCAAATAGTAATTTCAAAAGCGACAGTCATCATTTCCAGTAATTTAATAAAAAGTGATTTAAAGTTTCTCTTTTTACATGCAACCGAATTTAATGTTTCAGTGTGATTGTTAAATAGAATTAAAGTGCAGCTCTGTATTTGGTCACCAGGTATCCCTAGCTATGAATATATATAACACTGGAGAAGCCGTGTCAATTGTGCTACTTTTGAAAAGCCACACTTTAAAGAGTGAAGAAGGAAAAGACAGTTACGGGAATATTGTTAGTGCTGCACTGAAAATATGTAGTATTACATTCAGAGAATATCATGTTTACAATTAGAAAAAAATTAGAAAAAACCATCCACTTTCTGTGCAACCAGAGAGAGAGGGCCAAAACGCAACTCGACTGAATGAGTCCGCAGCTCAGTGGTTTAGCCAGTGAGTGGCACTGTTGCCCATCAGCCTGAAGGTTGTGGGTTTGAATGCCTGCGTGTGCCCCCTGTGTTTAGTGTGGGCTCCTCAGTAGGTTCAGCCATTCCCACCAGCAGTCCAAAGCCATGGATTTGTAAGTTAATTGGAGACTTCAGTTTTCCCTGTAGTTTTGAGTAATTGTGGCCCCCGCAAAGCGTAGGGGGCCACTATGTTTTTGGTGCCGGTCCGCGTTTGCCGCCGGAGACCTTGCTTGTTACCGCGATAACTTGAAAACTTTTAGCTCCATCAACACCAAATCTTACTAACATGTTTAGGGACATCTTGACACAAACTGATTGGATTTTGGGTTTCATCGCTCGCCAATTGCCATTTCCAGGGCCCCCTCAATGGTAGCACCTGCGCGGGGGCCACATACGCGGTCGCCCTCGACCGACTGTTTCTAGTTTTTGGATTGGTGTGTGAGTTCCGAGGTTGACTGTGTAACTGTTGAAGAGGTACTCTTGCTTCTTGCCAATTTTATACTGGGATTGGCTGCACAGTTTATACTGGTTTTTGTTCCAACCCCATTATGCACTCATTTTAAACTTCATTGAATCAGAAACGGTACGCTTATCTTGAAAAATGAATGTCACTAAAATAATCATTTGTTAGATAATTTTCACTTTTGAAAAAGCTAACAATGAGTCATACATGTTTTGTCATTCAGTCTAAAGAAAGTACGTGAGAGTATTCAAACACTTTGTTTCTTTGATTTGATTACTTGTAGAAAATGTCACTTCTTAGGCAGTTGCCTGTCAAATAAATGTATTTTGGAGATGGGACTTTCATTTCCCGTGGAAATCAGCTATATCTGTCGTAATGAAGGGAGCAAATGTAATGAACCTAATTAAAAGAAATGAACTGTTTCTTAAAATCCAAGGTGTTATGAACTTAAGGGAAGGAACCAGGTGCAGATCCCAGAAAGTTTCCAGGCACTTTAGTGAAAATGCATGTATAGCCATAATTTGCACTTGAACAGGAGACAATTGGCACTTGAACAGAAGATAAACATTGCAAAAGACACTGCGCAGAAGAGTTTTCGCGGGCGACTTGAGTCAGGCGCGGGGCAGACGGGAACATAAGAGGTTAGGCAAGCCTGGGTTAGAGGACTGATGTAGGGTTGGTCTGGGGAGGCGGAGTGTTCCAAAGAAATGGAAGCAGAAGGTCAAATGAAAAAAGTCCCCAGTCAAGAGTTGCATGTGCAGCACACTGTCAGTCCTCTGCTAGGGGGGTCCAGGGAAAATCCCCCTGCCCCCTGGGAAAATTTTTTTTCACTGGTGCTCTTCGGTGCATTCTAGTGGACCTTAGACAGCTTAATTAATCTATTTTTCAGTGGAACGTTTTAGAATTTTCTGGTCAATTTTCTCTATTTTTCGCTATTCAAAGATGAAAGCCCTTATAGACATGCCACCATTTCATGCACACTAACTAGCACCACAAACTGAAGTACTCTTAAAACTGCAACCCCAATTCCGAAATAGTTGGGACTAGGAGTTTCTCCCACTTAATTTCACTTGGATATGAGTGCATCCTGTCAAAGTTTTCTCGCCTAAAATTGAAAATTTTTGTTTTTGAAGACACATTTTTAACTTCCCATGAAACCTCAAAATTAACAGTAGAGTCATCACTTGTCCCAAGTGGCTCCAGTACCTCAACATTGCTAATTCTATCTGGGTCATGTCAGAGCGCTAAGTCTAAAATTGCCTTCTCTCTTGTAGGTTGATTAACATACTGCACCAAAAAATTATCATTTATAACATCTAGTAATTCTTCTTTCCCCTACCCTGTCCTTTCACCATTTGCCAATCGATATCAGGATAATTTAAGTCTCCCATAATAATCGTCCCTCCACCTCTACAAGCTTGCGTAATCCTCCTAAAAACATTTCATTGACTGTACTGTCCAAAGCTGGTGGTCGATAGGTTTCGACATAGGTGTATGCTGTCTCGTGTTTGCCAATGAGCTGACCCAGATATCTTCACAGGGCAAGGAATGTTCAATTCCAGGAATTTCCTGCACATTTATGTTTTCGTTCACACAGAGCGCCACACCCCTTCCTCGCCTATTGCATTTATCCTTTCTAAAGAGCTGATAACCTTCTACAAAACCCAAAACCAGTGAAGTTGGCACGTTATGTAAATCGTAGATAAAAACAAAATACAATGATTTGCAAATCCTTTTAAACTTATATTCAATTGAATACACTGCAAAGACAAGATATTTAATGTTCAAACTGAGAAACTTAATTTTTTTTTTTTTTGCAAATAATCATTAACTTAGAATTTAAAGGCAACAACACATTGCAAAAAAGTTGGCCCAGGGGCCTTTTTACCACTGTTACATCGTCTTTCCTTTTAACGACACTCAGTAAATATTTGGGAACTGAGGATACCAATTTTTGAAGCTTTTCAGGTGGAACGATTTCCCATTCTTGCTTGATGTACAGCTTAAGTTGTTCAACAGTCCGGGGTCTCCGTTGTCGTATTTTACGCTTCATAATGCACCACACATTTTCAATGGGAGACAGGTCTGGCCCACAGGCAGGCCAGTCTAGTACCCGCACTCTTTTTCTACGGAGCCATGCTGTTGTAACACGTGCAGAATGTGGCTTGGCACTGTCTTGCTGAAATAAGCAGGGGCGTTCATGAAAAAGACGTTGCTTGGATGGCAACATATGTTGCTCCAAAACCTGTATGTACCTTTCAGCAGTACCTTCAGTACCTTTAATGGTGCCTTCACATGTGTAAGTTGCCAATGCCTTGGGCACTGATACACCCCCATACCATCACAGATGCTGGCTTTTGAACTTTGTGCCTATAAAAGTCCGGATGGTTTTTTTCCTCTTTAGTCCGGAGGACACGACGTCCACAGTTTCCAAAAACAATTTGAAATGTGGACTCGTCAGACCACAGAACACTTTTCCACTTTGCATCAGTCCATCTTAGATGAGCTTGGGCCCAGCAAAGCCGGCGGAGTTTCTGGGTGCTGTTGATAAAAGGCTTTCGCTTTGCATTGAAGAGTTTTAACTTGCTCTCGCAGATGTAGCGACGAACTGTAGTTACTGACAGTGGTTTTTTGAAGTGTTCCTGAGCCTATGTGGTGATGTCCTTTACACACTGATGTTGGTTTTTGATGCAGTACCGCCTGAGGGATCGAAGGTCACGGGCATTCAATGTTGGTTTTCGGCCTTGTCGCTTACGTGCAGTGATTTCTCCAGATTCTCTGAACCTTTTGACGATGTTACGGACCATAGATGATGAAATCCCTAAATTTCTTGCAATCGCTCGTTGAGGAATGTTGTTTTTAAACTGTTCGACAATCAGCTCACACATTTGTTCACTAAGTGGTGACCCTCGCCCCATCCTTGTTTGTGAATGACTGAGCATTTCAGGGAAGCTGCTTTTATACCCAATCATGGCACCCACCTGTTCCCAATTAGCCCGTTCACCTGTGGGATGTTCCAAATAAGTGTTTGATGAGCATTCCTCAACTCTCTGTTTTTTTTGCCACTTGTGCCAGCTTTTTTGAAACATGTTGCAGGCATCAACTTCCAAATGAGCTAATATTTGCAAGAAATTACAAAGTTTACCTGTTCAAACATTAAGTAACTTGTCTTTGCAGTGTATTCAATTGAATATAGGTTGAAAAGGATTTGCAAATCATTGTATTCTGTTTTCATTTACGATTTACACAACGTGCCAACTTCACTTGTTTTGGGTTTTGTATATTATATTCACCTCCATCCTTTTCACTAAGCCATGTCTGTAATCCCAACTATGTCATAGCCTGCACTAATCATAACGGCCTCAAGTTCTGGAAATTTATTTTTAATGCTGCTTGCATTTAGATAATAACATTTCAGGTTGTCACGAACGCTCTTACCCTTCGATTTCCCATGTGCCCGCTGCTCCAAGCCCCTCACTGTGCTTTGTTGCTTTAAAAGTATATCATCAATAGTGCATTTAACACTGTCAGCTTCCATCAGGGCAGTCTCCATTTCCCTCTGTGTAACACTCACTAACCTCCCTGCCCCCCAAGTCCCTAGTTTAAATAACTCTGTGCTACCCTCAACATACGCTGATACAGTGCAAAGGTACCCCTCTGGCTCAAGTGTAGCCCATCCGGCTTGAACAGGTCACCTCTGTCCCAGAAGTAGTACCAGTGCCCCTTGCTACGTTCTGGGAAAATCCAAGCATCTGTCTCCCACCTCCAGCTGTTTACTCCCAGAGTCCTTTCTCCTCTGGTCATTATTATTCTATTTTAAACCGATTAAAGATGGAGTGGGAACACAGACAATTGCGGCATGGAATCACTAAACCGTAATTGAGAGAAACGTTGCCCGGACAATGAAGTTAAGATCTACAGCAACGATCGAAATGTCAGGCCAGCTATTGTAAACCTTGCTGGAAATCTGCACTCTACTGAGAATTTTGTCATTTTGAATGTGACAGTTCTCCCCCTAACAATATACTTGTCAGATGTTTAACAAGCCATCAAAACCCCTCTTGTACAAGTTGTGACCTGAAAGCAGATCTCATCTGTGGGATTGCACTTGGATGGGCATTCCTTTCATTGTAAATAGGAAAAAAAAAGTTTTTTTTTTTTTTTTTTACTTGTTCATTTCTTTACCTCGATGTCGGCAGAGATCTAGAAACCGAAGGGGGAGTGCAAAGTTTCATCACTAGGGCTTGTGTCATACCAGTCCCTGAGCCTCGCACGACTTTTAGCCCGCAGCTTGGTGTGTGTGTAGCAGATGGAGCGAGGCGGTGGGGGGTGTTCAGCGCACAAACGTGCTGGTGGTGGCGGCGTGTGAATCAGCTGTCAGGCCTGTGAAGCGCGATCGTGCTCGCTGAATTTTATTATTATTATTTGTGAAGTTTGCGTGGAGGCCCACCTGGTAGAGTCGTGATCTGGTGCCGTAGATGTGGGCTGCAGTCTAAATCCCACACTGGAGTCAGGACTCCAACGCTGCAAAACCCCGTACTGCCCACAGAAGGGCCGAGATCTGCGTAATCCCTGTTTGTTTTCTCGCAGAATCGGTTGACTTCAAGATGACAAAAACACTTCAGTTTGCTCTGAAAACACAGCAGAGTTTTTAGTTTTCTTGCTTTTAATTGTCAAGCATCTGCCATTCATGTCATCTATTCCAAATATAAATCAAAAAGGTGCAAATAAAAGACAATGGTGAGCATCTAGCCTCTCTCCCACAGCCGTGTGAAAGAACTGAATGTACCTTGATGCGTGAGGTGACATATTTGGCCTGTGAGAGAGCAGTGTTTGGAGGGCCTGAGAGCTTTGTTGAAGAGGCATTAGGGGTCAGGGTCCTCGCTGGCAGTCCCCCTTCCCTTCCCTCCCTCCCCAGCTCGTCCTGACTGCGGCGCTCTCGTCGGCGTATAGGCCTCTGGGCTGCCTGAGTGACGGCCCCGGGCTGCTTCTTGATCCCAGCACGGTCTCTCTGAGGTTGCAGCTCTATGCAGTGTGGGAAGAGAAGTCCTTTATCTGTGGCGTTTAAAAAAAAAAAAAAAAAAACCTCCGGAGGCCTCTCTCGGCCTTCTCCTCTGTCCTCCTTGAAAGTCCGCTTGAAATTGAATTGGGCCTTTTTGTGGAGAAAGATGGGCGCTGGGGATTGACATCCACCCCCACATTTTTTAAAGGGTGTCAAAACTAAACCTTGTTTTTGCACAGAAATGCATGTAGTCTGCTGAGAATTGTTGTCCACTAAGGAGTTTTTCTTTGCTGAAAGTGAAATTCAGTACTACTTTCTCTCCCACGCAGGCAGAGAACTCGGCCCTGGCCCTGGCTAACGAGAGCCAGCGAGAGGCGTACGAGAGATGTCTCGATGAGGTGAGTCCAGAGGCAAATATCTTCAAGGATTGATTCCGTTTTTTGGGTGATGGTTCAATTTAGTTGTGAGTCGCTGGGCTGTGCTGTTACTTCATGACTCCTTTGTCTTTAGGCTCAGTAAAAACAAAAATAAAAAAAAGGTCTGGTAGACAGAATCTTTTTTTTTTTTTTTCCAGGTGGCCAACCATGTGGTACAAGCCCTACTGAACCAAAAGGTGAGCAGCGCTGTACACCTCCATGAGCATGTTCTGTTCCCACTTTATGCCAGCATGACATGTACCAGCCCTAAAGATGATTCCTTTGCCCAAACACACCTGTCATCTCATGTTTGGCCCATAATACCCCAGTTCCACAGAGCTTCTGGCTCATTGGTCACTGGTCGGAAGCAAAGTTTATTTCTTCCAGTCACCAACGGAAGACTATCGTATCACTAGCCGATGAATCCGATTCTTGTTTGTCCACCATCAGGTCAGTGTCCGATGTGTCGGGCATGATCTGATGAGGTGAAATTAGTTCCTTAGTTCCTTTATCGGACGACTTCGCTGTATCGGATCAAAGAAATAAACTTTGCTTTCAGACGAGTGACCGATGAGCCAGAAAGCTCTGTGGAACGGGGGTATAACTGATTGTTAAGCATATGGATTCCTTTCAGCTGCTGAAATGAAAGTTCTAACAATCTGCGAAGTATGAAATGTTCAGTTAATGTTATGCTAAGTCTGCAACCTCTGATTGAGAAGTGATGTACTCTGTAGGCCCTGAGTGTTGTTAGACAGTCGATGCCTTCAATGTCGTTAATAAGTAATCCTCCCAAAGCCAATACCACATTATTTCAGTGTGGCCCTGTCATGTATGAATGTGAATCAGCTTGCTTAACTCTTTCCGCAATTGGCTACTTGAAGACAAAATGGCTAAGGAAAGACAGCCACAGTAGAGTCATTAAGTATTTTACTTTTTGATGTCGTAGGCTATTCATCTTCAGATGAAATATCACTCCATTGTGAAGAATTTCCACTAGAAAACTCCTCTCGACCACTATTTTGATCCAAATCTTCCTCAGAATCCATTACCAATACCATTTCAGTGTCACTTTCAGTCATTTTCTTCAATGTTTTTAGAGCAATGGTGGGCGTAAATTGAATGGGTGGCAATGCATACACGTTTTCAGTGTGCGAGTTATCGTAGACAGAGGATTTAAAAAAAAAAAAAAAAAGAGACATTGTGATTCAAGGAAATTTTCCGGCGATTGTCGAAACATTTGGGTATCATTGGAAAGAGCGTATTCTTGGCTTTATTTAGATGAATAACACTAGGTAATCTGATGTAATAAGAAAGATGATCGTGGAAAGTTTGATAACCAGTTGAAAGTTTGATAACCAGATTCTCGCCAGTTGAACTGACTGATATTTGGCAATGTTGGGAAGGAGTTAAATTGTGTCCAGTGTGTACTGTGCAAGATCAGCACTGTAGATTAATTCTCTCCCCACATCTGGAGCAATAACTGTACTAATGTCTATAAATATGAATGTTTTGAAATTGTTATAACTGAGGAGTAATGCAAGGTCAACACTCCAACTTTAAAGACAGAGGCAGTGATGAAGTATATCCTTTTGATCGCTGTTGTTTCAGTAGCGTGGATGATGGAAGCATTGATGGCCTATTGCAAACATATAGTGAATCGCATTCAAATTGCTGATGGCCAAGACAGACCATAGAATGACATCATTCATTAGAGTAGATGATAACATTTTATTGTTAAAGTGCCTGATGTGTGTGTGTGTGTGTGTGTGAACGCCTGCGTGCTTGTGCGCAACCTCATTTTGCAGGACCTGAGGGAGGAGTGCATTAAGCTGAAGATGCGTGTGTTTGACCTCGAGAGGCAGAACAGGACGCTGACAGAGCTTTTCCAGCAGAAGCTGCACTGTCAACCCAGCTCCCTGCAACAGGTACGATCAGCCTGCAGGGGGTGCTCTTACTGCTGTGTCCCCGGGTTTGACTTTCACAAGGGGTCAGCCCCTAAACCACTTTATTTCTTGGTAAATAAGTTTAGGGCTTTTTTCAGCTTTATTGCACGGTATAGAAATGCAGGAAAAATTATGAATTTAAAAGGGAGGCGTGAATAATGTAGAGACGCAGCAAAGGGCACAGGGCTGTATTTGAGGCATCAGTATTGCGGCTTGCAATGAGCTGGTGGATAGTGCTCTGCCATTATTGGTTGTTCCACAGAGATTTTATGTGGTTGACCGAGACATCATTTCTATGCACCTCTCTTTGGAATTAGAAAATGCGCTAAAAGGCTAAATATGTTGTGTCTCATGGGCTGTTGTTTGTTTAAGTATTTATTTGATAAAACCCCATAAATGGGGACATTGAGTATACAATCACATTTCTAATTCACAAATAACAATAAGAATAAAAACACTTCACCACAAATTAGAAGGAGCCAGGTGTGATGTAGTCATCCCTGTGAAGCAGATCCCACCGTGTATCAGCTACGCCATCTGCCCCACATGGACCACCACCAAGTTTCACCCCGGCTCCTCCTCCGAGCACAATACTCACTGGTGACACTCCACATGAAATTACCCTATCCAGTAATGTACGCTGGACTCTGTGGCCTGTTAATAAACATTTGGCAACCATGGCAATATTGAAACATTGAACTGGCGTAGTACACAAAAACATTCTTCTATACGGTGAAACCACATCCCTTTTCACAATATCAGTTATTTTAAGAATATCCAAGGCCTTTAAAAGCTTACTGGGGTGACAGAGTCACCCAAAACAATTAACTCCTTTAATTATTGTATCCTGGGTTATCTCAGGTTTCCTCATATCATCATAACTTAAATTCAGGCATTCGAGGGCATACGTCAGAGATGGAACACCAATTGATTTCCAGAGGAGCGTTTCAGCCTCCGTCGTAAGACCTGGATATCTCATACCAGCTGATGAAAGACTAAGAATCGACCGGAGACCGCTAGAAACCCAACTTTCCACATGCTTGGTCCTAGATAAGTCACTAGAAAAGGTAGTACCTAAAAGGACCATATCATCCACATTCTGAATTGGGGTACCACCTAAGTTCCAAGTTGGCTTGCGCATAAAATTTGTTTTACCAATTGTTATACATTGGGTTTTCTTTATCCCGAATGAGAATCTCCGCATCTTCGAATAATTCACACAAATATCAATTCATTTTTGTAAACCCGGAACAGTTGCAGAAAATATTGATACATCATCAGCATAAGCTGCTGAGTTATACAGCTCATCATCCAGCCTCAATCCATCACCTTAGCTCACTAAAGTCCTGATCATATCATCCAGGAAAATATTAAACAAC
Organism: Gymnothorax reevesii; assembly: GCA_029721435.1. Lineage (NCBI taxonomy): Eukaryota > Metazoa > Chordata > Actinopteri > Anguilliformes > Muraenidae > Gymnothorax > Gymnothorax reevesii. Next base: position 30,616,255 of record CM056581.1, on the reverse strand, counting down.
ACTGGCGCCCTGTCTTATACCTCGGCTAATTGAAAAGACATTACTAAAACTAGATTTAGTCAGTAAGCATGGCTTACAGGATACCCCCCGCAACAACAAGTAGTCGGGCACTACCACAGTCAATAGACCTTCCAGCAAGAGGAAAAAATTTTCAAAATCGGATGAGTAGGTTATGAGATCTAGGTCTGGACGCACAGACACACGCACACACGGACGGACAAAGCAAATCCAGTATACCCCCCTAAACTTCGTTGCAGGGGGTTCAAAAACTTCGTTGCGGGGGGTATAATTACTCTGAAACTTCACCACAACCTTTAGGTTCCTATTCCACATGTAAAGAAGTAGCCAGTTGTCAATATTAATTTTACCCCACAATTTAAAAATGAAGCCTTGATGCCAAATTGAGTCAAAGCATTTCTCCGCATCAAGACTACAAACAAAAACAAGGTTGCCAGAATTGGAGAAACACCTGAATATTTCATGCACAAAGGAAGTAGCTATAGCCGTACCCCTTCCTTCCCGAAAGCCAAATTGATTATGATGTATTGTATCCTCTGGTATAAGTAATCTCTCTAACATTTTTGAAAGGGTTGTACTCAAAGAGACAGGCCTGTAATTATTCAACTCATTTGGCATCTGGCGTAGGATCATTCTGTGGAAGCATTTTTTTCTTTTCTAAATTTTACCCCTGAAAATGAGCCATCCCTTAATGCATACATTAAGGGATATGCTCTGCATATGCTCTGCCACTCTTTGATAAGATTGTTTTTCTGCCTTCACTAAAGCAGTGTGCATTTTCGTGGTTTCCGCAGATCTCAGAAATCCAAAAATAAGGCCTTAAAAAGTGTTAGAATGTCTTAAATCTGTATCCAAAACTCTTAAAAATCAATCTTATCTTGTATTATGTTGCGCAGATCAGAACAGCATAACCGATTCGCCCATATAGAAAATGTTAAACGACAACCTGTCTGCGAAATTTTTTTGCAACTGCGTTCCGCACAGACAACGTTTCTCAAGAACTGCATTGAAAAACTGCAAATGAAAAATTCATGTCTATTCCATAAAAGCCTTGATTTATCTTCACAAGTTGGGAAGAAGTTTTCCATTCTACAGGTGGGCCAAAAAAGTGTCCCTGAAAGGCCTTCAACACAATCAAAGCCAAAGGGAACCAAGTTATAAAATGCAACTGACTAATGAATAACAAGGCTTGTATGTTCAATTCACAAAGAAGACTTTCCCTGTGACCACAGCCGTTCGATCATGAGTCATGACAACAGCCATTTGATCCTGATCTTATGGTTATTACCCAACCATTTAATGTAAATCTTGTAAGCGTCCCACTTCCCAGACAATTGTGCATATTGTGGTTTTTCATCTTCACTGCTGCCATTCCTGATGTGACTGACTTATACATCATACAACCTGGTCTCTGGCAAAGAGGCAGGGACACCCTGTGTAGGTCTTCATCTGCACGGCACTTCATTGATTCACAGGCAAGTGCGACAAAAACAATTTTGGCATTTAGACGAAGATCATTTTGATTTCACATGAAAACCGAAAACAAATAAAGAAATAATGCCTTGTGCTCCATCAAAAGGACTATAGTGTGACTATAGTGTGACTCACGTGACATGAGTAAATGGTGTGACTCGCCTGACATTTAAGAGGTAGTTTTTCCTAGCCTGGCTAATGACTTGCATGAGATCTTCAGTACTTTTGAGCTTTTATACTGTGAGGTAACCAACATACTACGGCCTGCTTTTTCTGAAAGTTAGTAATAAAGTGTGGACATTAACATTGATACTTACTTTTGTGACTCGCGTGACCCTCGCCAAGGTACTTTTCAACTGTTGAAATCTAGAATTTCAATAGACATGACTGGCACATTCTGTTTGCTCCTTTACGCTTGAGGTATGAGCTATTTTATAACTTTGCAGAGAGAGTGGATGATGCAGTACCTACAGTGGAATTTTCCATTGTCTCAAAATGCCCTCCTTTGTTTTTCGGGGAATCAAAAATCATGAATTGTTCACTTTTTTCCCCCCGGGCTTACTAGTAAAGGTAACTTTGCGGTATTTGAGCTTTGTCATTGAGGTAACGCCTCTTCCCAAAAACTAACAATAAAGGGCACAGTAACAAACTTTATTTTTTTACTATTATGTATCCATTTACCTGAAATGGCTGTTCAGCGTAATTTGTCAATAACCGGAAGTAACACATCCAGCCTGGTCGCAAAGGTTAAACAGGTGGTTAGGCCAGATGAAAAAAAGAATAAGTTTATTTATGTGTTCAGACATGTTTATAAATGTTAATGTTTGTGTTTATACATAAAACAGTATGTTTCATTAAACGTGACAAAATTGTTCTTAATTCTGAGAAATTGATTTTGTTGCTTGCTTTTTTCCTCATGAAATTGGCCTTAAATTTAATTTGAGTGGCTTTAAAAAAAAGTCTTTAGAGGTTTTAAATCTGATCTGCCGAAAGCTGCTGAATTTCCTGATTTTCTAATTTATACCTTGATTAATGAACCTGTACATAAACAGGAACTATGAAATTACGGCAAGGTATCGAATTACTCGTAAAATGGCGGTGGGAAAATGAGTTATTATAAAAAGTCTGTGTATCAGGCATTATAAATGCTGACTCGAGCCATTGTGAGATGAAAGCCCCAAGGAAAGTGTTGGCCTGTGGGCTCTGATCATGTATAGAATGCTGCTGCGGTGACAGCTGGTCCTTAAAAAAAAAAGTGTATTTCTCAGCCCATTCTCTTTTTAGTTGCTGAATTTCATCTTATGGGGTCTTCATGCTATAAATGTGTCCTGTCAGTCATTATCTACCATCACTATTCAGTATTGACTTTTTTTTTTCTTTTTTTTTGTAATGTGGCGGAAAAGACCAGGCCACTGATGAGAACTCTCTAGAATGAGATGGCTCCTTCTGCTCTGTCTGTTTCTCCCCCCCACTCTCTCCCCCTCTCATGCCAACTGGCCCTCTTATCAGCTGTATTCCTATTCTGTGAAGCCTCAGGCCGAGGGAGAAAGGCAGATGGAAAATCGTTCTTTTTATACAAAGCTGAATATAGCGTTTAATCCAAACTGATTCACACTCTTAATCGTCCAAAGGGGTGATCCATTGCAGTAAATAAAAATGGAAACTGCCCAACGTCAGCTCTGGGTCCTTATTTGGGTCTGGTACCTTACATTCATGTGAGAGCAGAACCCCCGTTTCAAACAAAGATGGGTGCATTACCCACCCAACACCCCTGCAGCCTCCGCAGTTGCTCATCTGCAGAGTGGACATCCGTATGTATGTGGGAGGTCAGATGCCATCCTCCCCTCCAGTGCGGTTTCGTTACTGTTGGCTCGGATGGAGATGAAGGAAGGCTGCCTTCCTGGTAGAATGTGGGTCTTATAATTCAGTTTAAGGGATGTGCATGTATTTACCTTGCTTAATTTGGGTTTGGCTGCATATTCACAATGAAGAGCTAACATTTGAGTTTGTGCACATAAGGATGAGAGAAGGGAGAAATTGTAATAGTACAATAAATGTGATAAAAATTATTAGTTGTAAAGGGTAATTGGTATGGTCAAAATATTTAATGATGAAAGCAAATTGACCGAGTGGCTGTAAGGGCTGCAGTTATAGCAGAGCAGAGTGCTAATTATAAACAGAGTACTACAGATTTAATATTTGAGGAGACAGAGGATATTCTCCTGAACATACAGATGCATTCCTGTCTGCTCATCAACATTTCCGTATTTCTGATGGTCTTGGAAGGCTGTACGTGCTGCTGAACTTCCTGGTGTTTTTGTTTTGTTTTGTTTTTTGCCCCAGATCTCACTGGTGTCCCTCCCGGAGCGCAGTGCTGAGCCTCCCCTCCTCGGCCAGGATAAGCCCGCTGCAGTGCCGAGCGATGGGCAGGCCAAGGTGAGGACTGTCGCCAAAGCTGATGTCACTTGGGCTACACATGACACCACCATCCAGCCTCCTATCTCACATTGCAGAATTTCAGTTTTATGCAAAGAACGCAAACCATTCATTCAACTGTTAATTCTGCCCCCAAATTCACTAGAGTTTCACAAATCTCTCTCTCAATTCTATGCATCACTAGTAAAACTGCCCTGGTTTAATTCATACCACTACATCCACCATGGGTTTACAGTTAAGGTATAACACTACTGGAAAGCAATCCCCATGAAACATCCCCGTCTCCCCAAAACACTGTACATAGGCTCCCCAAAATCCTGATTATATCATCTCATGCTTCCACTACCCAATTCTTGGTTTACCCCCCTCCCCTGGGGTTGATTCAAACTCGGCCACTGTCCACGGTGGGACGGGTAAACCACACTGCCAGTCACACTAGTATTGAAGCTTTTCAGAGGTGCAAAAATTCATTTATTCACCAGCTCCATTTGAGTGCCTCTCAGGGCTACTTTGCGTTTTCCCTTTAAATTGTCTGACCTCATTATGGAGGCTGTAGAGGAGCCCTGAGCTCCCGTGATGACAGGGCTGGGAGAACACAGTGCTTTCAGTGGCAGTGGCTGCCACTTTGGTTTGGGTGAGAGATGAGCTGAGATGAGCTGGAGAGGTGCCTGGTTAATTATGTACTTTTTACTCCCTCTGTTATTTTGAAGTGCTAAAGGCGCTTGGGCTATTCTACAATCCCCTGCTAGCCAACAAAACCAAAATTTTCAATCCTATGGCATCTCCCATTGTTCTGTAAACTGCCACTGATGTGCGTGTGCTGTTTCACCTTGGGGAGATTTTAATGTCTCCCCGAGCGCTCTTGTGAATTCCTGCTAAAAAAGACATCAGCCCCACCCATTCTGTCTGCAGGGTGAGTCGACTCACTTAGCCTGTGCTTCTGTGTTCAGAGTTAATGAAGTAGGTCTCTTGGTGGTACTTTATTAATTTAATGAATCAACACCCTCAGAATACTGGGTACTTTGGGAGGCGGGAATTAGCAGAAAACTCCAAGAATTTTGACTCATTACACTTAATGTAGCAAAATGGCAACCCCCAACCTCCCCACCCGGAGGCCTGATGACTACTTATATTTAACAGATAGGCTGTTCTCTGGGAGACTGAGAGAACAGTGGGCAGGGACAAAATTAATTGCTTCTTTAATTAAAGATAAAGCGGCTCCTTAGGGTTGACTGGTCGTGCGAAACTCCAGCCTGGCTCAGCTCTCCTCCTCCACCTCCTCTCTGATTCATTAAATCCTCCTCTTGTCAAGATGTTACGCTCAGCCGTACTCTCGCCCCCTCCCTGAGTCATTTCTGCGCTGCTCGCTGCTGCGTATCGCAGAATTTGCTCACAGATTAGCAACTTAAAAATGTACTTCCGCAGTGCTGCTGCCCTGTTATGGAGGGCACCCCAACCCCATTTCTCTCGGCCCTGTGTGCCAGTTTTGTAAATGCTGAATTTATTTGTGATTGTTACCGAGGGCAATGTCTCATGAATCAGTATTTAATGAACTATTTCTGACAACTATGCTGCCATTCTTGTAATGATCGCTACCAGGTCTGTGAATGTTAACCTTATTGTGATTATTAATTGCTCTTATTTTCATTGGTTTCATCTGTTTCTGAAACATTCATAGTTGAATCTGAAGTGTGGCTGGGTGACTATGGACAAATTAAATATCTCTGTTTCATTTAAATATCATGGTATTAATATTGATATTGGGCCTATTAGTGCATCCACAAAATATTTACACCTTGTAATTTTTAATGTGAATATGGTGACCGAAAAGGTAGAATAGCAAGAATAGCCTAATATGTGCAGATGGCTGCAGCCCGTTTCTGCAATTATTGGTATTATTGGCTGCCGTATTTGAAGTTATTTAATTTCAAGTGGATATACATAGAATTCTGTTTTTCCCAATATAGTAAATGTCTGAAACATTTCTGAAACATTCATTAGTTTCTATGATGGAACACTAGCCAGGAAATGAAATGGAATGTAATTTGGGGCAGTAAAACTAAGCAGACCCTTGTAACATGAACTGTCTTAGGATTTTGGCGAAGTTGGCAAAGTTACGAGGTGACAGTTGGATATTCTGCTTTGTACAGAGTGGTGGTGATCACACTAGGAATGGCACAACGGGTACCCCAGCTCCTGAATCCTCTATGGAGGCCCTGTCCCCCTTCTTTAAGAAAAAAGCACACATTTTGGAGGTGCTCCGTAAACTGGAGGAGTCCGATCCCCTGAAATTCCCCCCATCCGCGGGCCTCTCATCGCACCCTGACATGAGTCCGGTGCTGGCCCCGGAAGAGAGGTCCCCAGCCCACAGCTCCACTTCGCCACAGCCACGATGCCGCCACTCCTGCTCGGACTCAGACCTCCACGAGTATGTTAATGGTGAGGGCACGCCGCTGCGGGAGGGCCGTGGGTCGGAGCGCGAGGGCTGCCACTCCTGCCAGCCACTGTCACGAAAGAGCCTGGAGAGTGTGTTGCTCTGTGGTCGGGATCCTGCCGCACTCCGCCCAGCACGTCATAGCACAGACTCGCTGACCCCAGTGGATCCAGCCAGTGGCGTGTCGCCGAGGCACAGAGATGCTAAACCCACTGGAGCCATATCGCACCCCTGCGTACACGCTAACCAGAGTGGCAGAGCCAAAGTAGGGCGAGAGGAGTCCCCACAGCTGGAGCTGCTAAAGAGCTTGAGTCCCCGGGAAAATGAGCGCAGTGGTAATGCAGAACTTCCCTCGAGGACAAGCCACACAGACCGCATGATCTTTCAAGCCTTGAGCACTGCTGAGCGAACTGCGAAGTCAGAGGAGTGCTTACTGGAAGTGGTTGCTGAAACGGCAAACATAGAAGCCCGTTCGTTCAACACTACCTCAAGTACTCCTGTTCACAAGAAGACGGGCAGCTCTCAGATCACGTCCTGTGAGCAAGATAGCAACAACCAGGTCTGTAATGGCTTGTTCTTTCCCTGCGATGAGACCTCAGTCTCCCAAAAGGCCGTTGAGAAGAATGCTGTGGAAGAGGCGGAGGCTCCTCTGCCTGGGAAATCAAAGCTTAGCCCCACATCCCCATCATGCATTGATGAGGTGAAGGGCTCCCCCATCTCCTCGCCGTCCAGGTTGCTGAAATTCCTGAAGATACCATCCATTAGTGAGCGGGCACAGACTGCTAACCCACTACGGCTCAGCCCCCAGCTGACCCGCAGCTCCAAAATCCCTTGCCGCAACAACAACTATGAGGTGTATCACTCTCCCGTCCTGGCCCGCAAAGCCACTACCACTGAGAGGGAGAGGCAGCCACCGTCCTCTAAATCCGACCCTTACCCTGCAACACATTCCGCCCCCACCTCTCCGCCGAAGCCTGAGGATACTGGCACATCGATCACCCGGGAGGTTTCCTACAGCAGTCACTCTGCACCTAAGTCTAGCCGTGGCACTAAACTCTCGCAGTCGTCTCAACAGCCAAGAGGCCAGCAGAAAGTGCCGCACTATGAGAACATCTCCGATGTCTCCACTACTTGTCCCGGGGAAGGGGAATCCCAGTTTCTCGACCAGCTGAAAGGGCCCCACTATCTATTATATCCTCAGAGCAAGGATGCCGAGGATAGGCATGCCACGTCGTTGGAGCAGGAGAGTCCTGATTGTTTGTCACCTCCGACAGGCATACCACTTTGCGAACAGGACGAAGACGGTGCTCTCTGGTACAACCTCCATACCCACCATAGTCTACCCTCCTCATCAGCCTTCCTTAAAGGCCAGAGTAGCCCTAGTTACTCCAGCATGAGGGACAAACGGCATGACAACAGTGCCTCAGACACCACCCCAAAGGGCTCTGAGCCTATCCATTCTCAAGCCATCGCCAAGAAGAGTGACCCACCCTTTGTTCCCAAAAAGCCAACTGCTGGCAAGTCCCCAGGCGAGTCCAGTCACCACCCTTTCAAAGAACGCTTGGCGGCTCTCGGCAAGCTTAAAAGCTCTGAGGATTTGCCGGTTGGTCAGCTTCCCATGGACAGGAAGGACTTGCAGTGCATGGGCAATGTTAGCAGCAGTGAGAAAAGCAAAACCGCAGAGAGGCAAGGTGATCGTGGTGAACACCGACATTCCAAATACACTGACTCTCTTGACGGGAAGCCTTACCCGAAAGCTAATCTTAGCAGTTATGCAGGAAAGTTACCAGGCGCCTGCGCATCTTATGAACCAGGAGCTAAATCCACTACTAGTGGCTCCTCTGTCCCAAATGTCGAACAGGAGTCTTCTTCACCTAGAGCATATGTAGCAAAGGCAGAGGGTACAAAGTATAAGGTTGGTTTACCATCCTCTTCCCCAGACCCTCCTCAAGTATTGCGTAATTACATTAAATGCACCTCTGCTCACAACCTCCCACCCAACAGTAAAACTGCCCCCAGCCCGCAGAGTAGCCCCACAAAAGTCCCGTCCAAATCCCCTTCCAAACCTGGCCCAGCTCCCTCTGGCGCCCGTGTGCCAAAATCGGTCCAGGATGACGTCGTCCAGAAGTCCTCGCCTCGAGCTGAGGACAAGGGTAAGCTAACTGCTGGCAAGAAGAAGAACTATGGTGAGAATCTTCCGCCTCCCCCACCACGGCCACCTGAGGTCGGCGAAGAAAAGAAGGCCTACACACCCAGCCCTCAATCCGCCATTGAGCAGAAGGTGATGAAAGGCATTGAGGAAAATGTTCTGAAGCTGCAAGAGCAGGACCGGGGCCAGGCAGCGGAGGTCAAGCAAAAGGCATCCAACGGCATTGCCAGCTGGTTTGGCCTGCGGAAAAGCAAGCTCCCGGCCCTCAGCCGCAAACCTGAGACATCAAAGCTCAAGCTGAACATGTCAGCTGTGGCTAAAGATCCCAAGACTGCTGCAAAGAAAAAGTTGGAGGTGGAGAGCCTCAACATCTCCAAGCTGATGGAGAAGGCTGAGGACTTGCGTAAAGCCCTGGAGGAGGAGAGAGCCTATGTCAACGGGGTGGCTCTGGATCGACCAGGCCGGGGCCACAGCTGTGAGGTGGTGATGGACCAAGCCCAGGGGCAGCTGTCTGTCATGTATAGGGGAGTGGCGTCTGATAACTTCATGCAGCAGCTGCTGAACCGGTGAGTGTTTTATGACACTAGGGCTGAGCGAAGAAACAACAGTGATGGTTACCTTGGTACAACTTTTGCTTGATTTTTAAATGCAGTATTTTCGATAGTATAGCTGGTGATTGTCGCTCGGATAGACAAATTACTACACATGCAACTCCCCAGGTCAGATATCTGCACCACTGAATGAGTGCTCTGCGTAATATTTATTGAAAGGTGAGAGAACTTCTATCGCAAGTTCACGGTTTCACCTTCTCATTACTTTTTATTCTTGACAAACAGAGCTAATGCTAATATTTAAACCTGACAGGAATAATGATATTCTTTCTATTGTGAGGTAAATAGTTGCAGAATTTTTTTTTTAAATGCAGTCGTTATGAAAAGTGTTGTGATATCGTCCAGCCAAATGTGGCATCATCTGACCCTATTTACCATCTGCAACATCTGGCTCCCTTTACTAGCTGTATGCTGGGAGTCTTGCATTAAAGTAATTTGCATTCAAGCAATTCATTTTAATGAATTATCCAGTTTTGTGCATTATTTCTGATTATTCATGAGAGGCAGAATTAAATGCTTTAGGTTTTGGAAGTCATTAAAAGTTTTCTAGAGGGTTTGAACTATTTTTCTGTAATTCAAAGATGAGGAAGTTTCCAGAACTTCACCCTCTCACAACTTTTGACTGGTGACAAACGGACCTATCATGCAGTGAAGTGTCTTGATGATGAGCATAGTAATGTCCTCATTTGGAGCAGAGTCACTTGCTTGCTCCATTGTCCTTGTCAGCGACATAGTTAAACCTGGCACTTCAGTTGAAATACCTTATTATCTACTTTTTGCTGCTATCATTATGTAACCAGGGTGGATGAGAGGGACACCGCCGGCTTTGGTCTGGCTCACCGGCGCCTTTCCTTTGACTCCAAGAAGTCCCGGCCCATTATCGGCCATCAGAGGAATGGTATCAGCCATGCCCGGAGCCGGGAAGAGATGGGAAAGGTACCGGGGGATGGAAAGAGATGGGAACACCTTGTTCAATTTAAAAATCTTTTGAACGGTGTCAAGTTTGATATGCTGCAGTGCTGGTAGAGAAATTACACAGTTTGCCTTCAGGGGACCAGTCACTCCAAGTGCAATCAATCAGTGAGTCCTAACTACCCATGTTCATTCATGAAGCCTATTCTCTATAAAGCGCTGGATGCGTTTTTTTTGCTGTTGCTACGCAACCACACTCTGGTCCTTTCAATCACTTTACTGACATTTTGAGCAATCTTAACAGCATCAGCAAACTAATTTCACCCAAAAATTGGGTATGTTGGTTGTTATTTTCCTTAAACAACGCATAAGCAGTGTAAATGGCACTAACCCAGTTTTTTCCCCCAGTCTTTACTTACACTGGAGTCTAATGCAAAATCGAAAGATTTTCATGGTACTGAGATTGCAGAGAGATGACCATGATATGAGGCACATGTATCTTGAAGCACATGAAAATATGGGTATTTGTAGATTCTTGCATATGTACTGTAAAAAACATCCCCAGAGCTGGTAAACGTAGGCTACCTGGTACACAGAAGCAGAGAAATGCTTCAAGCTCATCAGGAATATTTGCAATACAGATGCCCCCAGCTGATAAAATGCATTTAGTGTGAATGGCCGCCAGCGTCATCTTTCCCTAAAAGCGGACAAGTTTTCTGCCAATCTCCCAGACTACAGATTACCCATCCTGAAATGTCTTGGACCTTTTGTTCTTTGAAGGGGGTCAATGTGAAATTTGGTGGGGAGGCACATATGGATGTACAGATTAAGAATTGTTCAACTGGTGGAACTCTCTCCATAAGTGGCACTATAGCAAACAGAAGAACATAACTCCTAAACCTTTTGTCCAATCAGCTTGAAAGTTTGCATGCTTCATGATAGAGTTGCCATGAAAATCTATTTGAACAAAGTGATTAACAAAACAATATGGCCAACATCAGCCAATCAAATACAGAAGCCCTCGTGCTCACTTTAGCTGTCACCTGTCATCATGAAACTTAATACTCTTGTTAAGGATGTGGAAAAGTGCCGTTTTTATTAAAATTACTTTGATTGGCTGTATGGTAGCGCTATAGAGCGGTACAATATGTCTTGGGAAATAACTTCTTAACCATAGGTTGTAGAAACAAAATTCTTTTTTATTTGATTCTGTGGGTCAAGATGGTTCCATCCATGTAAGCCAATGTCCATTTTTGTATTTGCAAACTTTCTGCCATTTTGAATTGTTTGTGAAACCCTTCATTTTTGCCTCCTCCTAGACCAGGGATACTCATTTTTTTCCGGAATGAGCCAGTGTGTGTGCAGGCTTTCATTCTAACCAACCAGTCACACACCTGATTCTACTGGTCAACACTAAAGCTTTTGCCATAGACCATTGATTAGTAGAATCAGGTGTGAAACTGCATGGTTAGAATGAAAGCCTGCACCCACACCTGCTAATTCTGGAAAAGAGTGAGTATTCCTGTCCTAGACTGTGTGATCAATCCGCACAGGATTTAAGGGCATGGCCTATATTGATTTAAAGAGGTGTGACGACTCAATGCATTGTCCAATCATCGCCAAACCTCAGATCATGTGTTGAAGTGTTGAAATTTCAGAGGATAACCTTGCACTGAGTTTTGATACAACCTAAATGGGCTCAGCTTGACAATTATCTGTCACTCTTCGTCATTTTGATAAAGTTTGCGGGTGGACTTGCTGTGTAGCATGTATATACTTAATATTTTGTTTGGCCAAGGGTTACGTTCCTGCTATTGATCAATCGGGCTTGTCTGACATGTCTTAATATAATTTGCTATCTGCTAGGAAACTTCAGGTTATTATTGTCATCACCATTCTCATGCTTCTCAGGGTTCTGACCTGGTCAGCAAAGAGGATGTCCCTTCTGATGAAAGCTTGGTGGAGACCATGGGCTCACAGCACTTTGCAGGTGAGAATGCGATGCCATCTGCTTACTTTGTTTCAGGGAAATATTTAGAATGCATCAGCAGATTTGTCCCATTTGTGATTACTTGGTGATTAGCAAAGGAAGCCATTGTTGGACTGCTGAGGAGTTTGTGTGGTCCTTTGGTGTGGTTTGATTTACAGCTTCAGCTAACAACCCCAACAACGGTGTCCATGTGGGGTTGGGGAGGTTCCATAATACATACAGTGCTTAATACATTTATTAGACCACCTGTCATAAAAAAACGAGAAAATGTGAATATTTTAGAAATTTGTCAAACTTGTTTAAAACTAAAAATTATTTTGTTATTTCTTTGGCAAATAACAAGCTGAAACCACTAAATAGCCCTTATTCATGCATAAAAACCAAAAAATGTATATTTTGTATGGCCTCCTTTGGCCTTGATAACATCTTGCATTCAACCACTAAAACTAATTTTTATGTTCAGGAATGCAAGAGAATAGCAATGTGCTATTTTTTCTGCTTTTTTGTAAAACGAAGAATTTGAAAATTCATGGATAACAATAATTATTGTTTAGCGTCAAAAATATGATGTCTGTTAAAGAGCTTGTGCATACTGTTGGATTAACCATTACGGAAACAAAAAAATTATTTTGGTAATTACAATCACTGTTGATTTAGGGCAGCTGTAGCATAAACCTTGCATTGGGTGTTGGTCTGATAAATTTGTTTAGCACAGTATTTTAAATGATGTATTATTTTAAGTGATTTTCAGTAATAATTGTGAAAGATATAGGATCTGTTGGGGCTGATACTTCCATCTTACTTTAAGGTTCAGGTGCCTCAATGCGCACCCTTGATAGTGGCATAGGCACCTTTCCTTTGCCGGACTATGTTGGCAGTTCGGCAGGGAAGAATATTCCCAAGGCACGGCCACACGGGGAGCAGGAATCTGCTTCCCACGGAAAACTGGGGCCTATGACGAAGGTTCCGCGCAAGGCCCGGACGCTGGAGAGGGAGCTGTCATCCCTGGAGGAGGTGAACCCCTCCGCCCTGTACGCTGCCTCCTTGGAGGGTAGAGGTCCCAGCATCCTGCTGTCCAGCACCATCCACGAAGGTAACCTCACACATAGGAGGCGGCATAGTGGGGCTGAGATTCGCCTTGAAAGAAATCGGCTTTAGTTTTGACCAGCTCTGCATGAAGCTGGCACGTTCTCTGAGTGTTTGCACGGGCTTACCCCAGTCACTCCTGATCCAATTCAGAGCAAAACAGACAAGGTCTACCTGTTGAACCCCGGTGCGCTCATTCACGTGTATTGACCTTGCTAATAAACTACTCATAACAACTGTCCACTGCTGATCGTGTGATTACATGCCAGGTGTACAAGACGAGCTAAGCAAGAGCACCTTAATGAACTTCAGACAAGGCTCTCTAAGCTCTAGTGCTCAGTAGTACAGGTTCTTTGTCTTATAGGCGTGCTGGTGATTCTTCCAGGCATAATTGACTCCCTGAATTGCAAATAAGTGGGTAACAGTCCTTAATTACACTCTGTTCATGAATGATTTTCCTTTTTTATGACTACATTATGTCTGAACTGCATGCTATGAAGAATTAATGTTGCTCATCTGGGAATTTAAAATCTCTCTTTTAAACTAATCTGTCAGTAGTGGTGGAAAGATTACTGAAATGTCAATTTTTTTTTCATGGTCAAGCAAAACTACTTGTGAAAGAAAATATCCCTAGTCTTATGTTTAAATGACTGAGTGAAATTATTCTAATTACTTGATCCCACTCTGTGCTGTAATTTTGAAAAGATAAAGTTGGGCTGTGCTGCTGTTGGGAGAAGTAAGATTTGTCTAAGTTGATTAAATCGGGGTGGGTGAGCACTCGCTTGAAAATGTGATGTTTGTGGTTGCCGCTCACCAATGCGCTCTCACAGATGTGGATTCCTATGGTGCACATATGCGGTCTCCCCCGTCCAAGAACTGGACCTTCCCCAACCTGAAGGCGTCCTCGGGTCCCGCTGACATGTACCTGGGGGTGAAAGGGGAGGTAGAAGCTGCTGCCCCGGGGAGCCCATTCAGGCAGGTGAGTGCACCGCCCTCCTGTGGTATTGTAATGCATTGTTGCGCTGCATGTGTTGCCATATTTGCTGTGCACCATTGTAAACGCATTGCATTATTGTAATAATTGCATTATTTTGCAATTATTGGCAAACTTTACCTACACTGATGAACAACCATGTTGAAAATTTTCGGTTTAGTTTCAGGAGGTTGATCACTTTAGTTTGTCATACTGTTTATGTATAGTGTATCACATGTATTTACATTTGGCAAAAATATGGGTATCACTGCTGATGGTAGAAACAGACCAGTGCAGAAAATCTCAAGAAGCCAATTTCTATAAGAGAATCTCTATAAGCCCATTTGCAGTGGAGTTGCAATGTGATAGAGACTGATCTGCCCCAGCCATGAACTGTAGATGGAGAATGGAAAGGCTGAAGTTTGGTTGCCCTGTTGTGTACTGACTTTGGCGTTCAGTTGTTATAGGTTGATGCTGGAAGCCCCAGTCTCTTGGAGTGCTGGACTGACCAGGTCATTGCTACATAGCTACTACTGTCAGAAGTAAAATCCCGGTGGAAAATTATAAACTCTTTCTGGCATATACTCAAATTAGAATAAATTTCATGAGCTGGTACGCTCAGAGATTAATGTATGGAGTATACAGATGCAAGCGGGTACATCAAATTTGTAGTTCACTGTCAAAAATGTAAGGTGATTGCACTTCTAGTCCAGTTTGTGGTTTTCCTAAGCCACATCATATCCACTTCAGGAACCTGTGAATAACCCATGATTCATTTGAGGCCAATCTAGTCCCTCAGTTTCAGCGAAGTTTATAACCGTAACTTGAGGTCGGTCAGGGAAAGAAATTGTAGAAAACCAACCCAATGTATTGTTCTCTTGCCATTGGCAATCTCCCGAAACTCAGAGAACCTGTTGCTGAGCAAGCTTATTTCACAGCTGTCTACTATTAGCTAGATTTTATGTGGTGCATAGAAATGAACAGATAGCAGGGAATAGCAATGATTTTGCTCTTTGGGTGGGTCAGCAAGAACGGTGAGTTGTGATTATTTGGCTAGTTGTGTGATGCATTGCTAAGATTGATTAGTTGGCTGGCTAGTCCACTGGCTAGCAAGATAGTACTGTTTTTATGCAGACTACTAGGGATGTTTTTTTTTTTAATTAATGTTGGCCAGTGATACTTGGCTGTTCATTTAAATTGGCGCTAGCCTCATAACTTGATAAATAGCTGGGTTAGCTATCTAAGTACGATATACAGTAGCTATCTAATTTTCTATCTCACCAAGCTTTCTTGCTTTTTAAGCCTTGCATAATTGGCTATCAATGATGGCAAGCTGCTGGCTGCATTCTAATGCAAACTTTAGCTGTGTTTAGTTTCCAAGCAATCATGTTGAATAATCCATTCAATGCATAGCTCTCCCTAATTGTGGCTAACGCTACAAGTTGGTAACATGTGGCGGAAAGGTAAGATTATGTGCTTCTTACACGATTTAAATATTTTAAATTAACATGCTGTGTACCAGGTGTTATCAGTCTTTTATGGAAATGGCTGGTGTGAGTTGAGGCTTTCTTTCCAATCTGAATGTACTGATCAAAGATGTCAGCTAATTCTGTAGGGGTTGATTTTGTTGAGTCTGCCTGGTTGGAATGAATGCCTGCACCCACTCTAGCCCTTCTGGGATGAGATTGAAATCCCCTGCTCTGTAATGTAAAAATGCACACAGGTATTTAATTCACCCTTATGATGACAGGAAGTGATCTTCTATTGCTTAATAACTGTGCAAATGGCCAAAAATGCACTTTTCATGAGATCGGTAGCTTCAAGTTTACAAATTAAAGTGATTGGTGTTTTAATCAACAAAATAAGAGTTTGTATTTTGCTGGTAAAGTTAAGGAAATGTTCGTCATGAAATGTCTGTTCAGAGTGAGCCAAGAGCTACTTTTCAAAGCATTAAGCAACAACTGGCCTTCCTGAATGTTTCCCTGAACTCATTGCTCTCTTCCTGCAGGGAAAAGGTGGATCATTGTTTTTAAAAGGGGCTAGCATGTTGCCAAAAAATTACAACTATGTAAATTGTAGTTGACGACAGTCGAGAAAAACAATGTATATTCACTTGGGGAAATAATGCGAAATCTCAAAATCGATGCAGGATTACAAATCCCTTTAAGTAATTAAAAAGGTCATTTTAAAAATGTTGATGGCTGAAATGAATGGGAATTTTTACTTTCAACAGCAGTGTAATGCAATTGCTTCTGTACTCAATAAGATCAGTTTGGTTTGGCTGCTCCTGGGGGCATTGCACCCTGCGTAGAAAATGAACTGTTACTTGCTTTGGATGAAAGCTTCGGCTAAGGTAATGTTAGGGAATAAATGTAATCTTCTTTCTACCACCTGTTATTTTGGAGAACTTATAACATTTTGGATGTCCTCCATTAGTCCCTTCCAACACAGCCAAGTACTGATGATCAGTCTAAATGCAGATATTTATCTTCTAATACTCCTCGGCTGCAGTTGCTATGGGAACAGGGGGGCAGAAATGGTGACACAAAATGAGTGAGATTGACCCAAATCAAATCTGACTTTGTGTCATAAAGAGCTTCCAACAGTCTCCATCGCGACGGGACAACACGCTCAGCTGGGCTTGAAGTGCTCGGTAATTAAATACCTTGTGATAGTATTTGTGAATAATGAACATATCCTCATCAATTGAAAGTGAAGTGAAAGGTTTTTATTTCATTTTTCTCCTCTTTCCTTTTTTTCTAAATCATGCTTCTGTTGATTTCAAACTGTCCTACTAATCCATTTCCCGTACAATTTGGGTTGATATGAAAATTGGAAATTAAAAAAGGATTTGTAAAATGCCATTGACCTGTATTAAATTGAAAACTGCGCAATAACATGATATTTGATGTTTTTTCTTCTCCACATGCAGTTAGTATATTATTTCATGTAATGAAGAAAAAAGCCTACCCTACCTGGTCCTGAATGAGAAAGTAATTTCCCCCTTAGTGACTAAATCAACCAGGTAAATAAATGTAATTGATGGTTGGGGTCAATTTCACTTGACGCTCTGGTATGGTTATTGCCAGCCCAGCTGACTCTAAACATCTCTGAAATGGAGCCTGTCTGGTAATGTGAGATGGGCAAAAGTAGCACATGATGCCACGATCTAAAGAAATACAAGAACAGATGAGGAACAATGTTGTTGACATCTATCAGTTTGGAATGGGTAAGGCTGTTGGACTCCAGCCAACTGCAGTGAGAGCCACAATCTACACATGGAGTAAACTTTGAATAATACTGAACCTTCCCAGGAGTGGCTGTCCTACCAAAATCCCTCCTAGTGTGCATCAGTGACTCATCCAGGAGGTTACAAAAGAATCCAGACTATTAGCTAAGGAACTGCAGGCTTCACTTGCGCCAGATATGGTCAGAGCTCACAATTCCACAATAAGAAAGAGACTGGAGAAAAATGGCATCCATGGGAGAACTGCTAGGCAAAAACCACTTCGGACCAAAAAGAACGGGAAAAGCACAATTATACACCCCATACAAAGACATACGCTGGCGTTTTAAACTTATTTTATTTAAAACCAGCGTAGTACTTTTCTTCTTTGTCCCGGAGAATACAACCTCCATTGTTGCCATTAAAATTTTAAAGGTTGTGTTTTTATTTTATTTTATTATCTCTCCTTTGCCTCAGCCCATTTCAGATGGCTTCAAGCCCAGAGAAGACGGCAGCTTTTCTGGATGTTTTGACATTTGGCTTGCTCACTGCATTGCTGTCTCTACTCACTTTGTGGATGTATGATGAATGGTGTTTATTGGCTAATGTTATTTATTTATTTATTTATTTTATTGTAGTACCTGCCTGTGTGGTTTATCTATCACCGAAGTATATGTGTTTTCAGTGCTGTGTTCGACTGAAGGATCGAAGATCAGTGATACCAAAAGTGCTAATTTTCAACATTATTCTTTACACACAGGGTTCTCCAGATTCTCTGGATCTTCTAATCTTTTTTATAATGTTGCGTTCTGTATCGGGTTCTGTCTTGTTAGTTTATATGTTGATTTTAAACTGTTTAAACTGGATCATTCGGTCGAGCTGTATTTCACATAGTTATGAGCCTTGACCACTTATTGCTTGAGCACAATTGGGCCTTTCGAGGATTCTCCTTTTATATCCAAAATGATTTTTTAAAATTATTATTATTATTTATTTAACCCATATTTTACCAGATAGTCCAAATGAGATCAATGAGCTCTTTTTCAAGGGAGACCTGGCCAAAATGGCAGCATGAGTTATTACAGACAACAAGACAATAACAAGAAAACATGCAATGTACACATGAAGTTGTAGACAACTTCAAGCACCGATGGTCGTAAAAACATATTCATTTTACAATGGACTTACATTAAGTACTATGGGCATAAACAAGTACCAACTGACATATTCAACATTGTACTAATAAGAAATTTAAAATCAGACAAAGAAACTAATTCCCTTAGTTTCAAATGTTTTTAAAGATTATTCCAGGTGAGGAGAGCAGAGCGCTTAAAAGCTTTCATTCCCAAATTGGTATGTGTACTTGGGACAGACAATCAAATCACATCTTTTGATCTCAAATTATGTCTACAGTCAGATTTCAGTGCAATCAAGGAAAAAATGTATAAAGGGAGTTTACTTAAAGTATAGGGCTGGGTATTGCCACTGATTTCCTGAATCGATTCGATTTCGATTCACAAGGTTTTGAATCGATTTACAATTTGATTCAATTCACTATCAATTCATTGAAGGGTATTTCAACTACAGTACCTGTTTTGCTTGAATATGGAAGGGAGTCTTAGTGAACTAACGGTACAAATTATACTTTCAGTTGAATTATTAATAAGAAACCTTCTAACTAGGCACAATCTTTGAAATATTAAAGTTATATTATATTAAAGTTACACTGAAACGTGACCCCAAACTTGTTTCCTGAAAATACTTTTTATTAGCTAACTCATTTGATCAATCAACACAGACTTAACAGTCATTAGACTATTATTCTCTGAAACTGGGTCAATGTTACATGCTTCACTTTGCAAGTTAATTTTCCAGTAAATGTTATTATCCCCCGCCAACACGAAGTGGGAGGGGGATATAGGTTTGACCTCCGTCCGCCCGTCCGTCCGTCCGTGTGTGCGTCCGTCCGTCTGTCCGTCCATCCGAGATAAAGGGGACAGCTTTACTCAGAAACTACTACAGATACAGTAACCAAATTTGGTGTGTAGCTTCAGACCATAAAGGCCTTGATTGAGTTTGAAAATGAGAAGTCCACGATTGGTGGGGGATGTTGTAGACCATGTCGACTTGTTGAATTTAAACCAATTGGCCTATCCTTGCCCAAAATACCCCACCTGGACATTTTCGACTGTACAGAAATAAATATTATGATACATTCAACAAAGAAAATAATATTGGATTTTTTATTAGAAAACTGGTTGAAATGGTAGACGAAAATTGGGACGTTTTATTACTAAACCTCCACCCAACACTGTTATTAAAAATGGCCTATATCTCCCTACACATGTAGTTGAGCTTAAAATGAAGATCTGATACTGAAATTTATATCCAACATTTGATTTTGATCTGTCATCATTATGGCGTGAAAATTCAGCCACAATTTACCGTTTGTGCATTACTTTTGCTTTGTCTGCATTTAAAACCAGCTTTAAATATGACAATTGAGCATGTATAATATTAAAACAATCTGAAATTTGGTAAGAGCGGGTATAATGGTGGAATCAGCAGAATAGATCACCATATCATCCACATAAAAATGAAAATTTGCCCCTTCTACATTTTGTCCCAAATTATTAATATAAATTGAAAATGACAGAGGACCCAAAACAGATCCCTATAGTACTCCATTTCTAATATTTAACCAGTTAGTGAGCCCATCAAATTGGATACATTAAGATCTTTCAGAGAGATGGTTTGCAAACCATCCCACAGCCTGGTTGCATATTCCAATATTCGTTAACCTGTGTTTCAGAATAGAATGGTCAACAGTATCAAAAGCTCTGGTCAGGTCAATAAACAGATCTGCACAACTCTGTTATCCAATATGCCAATGATGTCATTGACTACTTTCATAGTAGCAATAATAGTGCCATCTTGCTTCATGAAGCCAGATTGGTGATTGCTTAGTAGGTCATTTTTGCATAAAAAATCCTTCCAACTATTCACTTACAAGCTGTTCAAGGATTTTGGCGAGAACTGACAATTTAGAGATTGGCCAATAGTTATTTAATGAGGTAGCATCTCCCCCTTTTTGCAGAGGGAGAACATAGGCTGATGTTCTCCCTCTGATGATGAGCGCATCATCTGTTCTAAACCTGCACTCCCATTTCTTTCCAGCATTCCAATGCTTTCAAAGGCTTATATTACCCCTGTCCCACATTGTTTCGGGTGTGTTCTCAGCATCAAATTCGGGATGAATGAGTATTTCCAAAAAAATGGAGAGAAAAAAGTTAAGGTAAAACATGTCACTTTTGTCTTGAACTATTTTTAATTTAATACAAGTCAAACAAACCTCAATTATTAATTATTGTTTTCTTTGACTTGCAGTTTCCATAATGTCTAATGTAAATTGGGTTGTATAATGTCAGCATAGGGCCATAACAGCAGGAGACTTGCATTTATTTTTACTTTATAAATGGAATGAATGAGTTGACCTACCTTAGTGGTGCAATGACCTGTTCTTCGCAAAAATGCCTATTTTCATTTCTACCAGCAGCACAGTTCTGACCGGAAAACAAAATAACTGCATGACTGTTTGGTTCAATTTCTTTAAGACTTCTGCTAACTGCCTATTATGCTTCTTCAGCTGGATAGAGGCGCCTTGATTTACAGATGGAAATTGCAGATCTGGAAAATAGCTGACCCTTGGATTATAGAATCACAGTTGGATCTGCTTTCAAATAGGGAATGTACTGTGAGCTCTAGAATTATTGGCACCCCTGACTGGAAAGGCACTAAAAGTACTATAAAAATGATCACATTATCGAGAGAATTTCTAAATGCCAAGATGTGAAAAATATTGTAGTTTAGTAATGTTCCAATGGAGTCAGCCAAAATCATATATTTAATAAATGAAATAACAAATTCATCATCATTAATTTATTACCATCAATGGCACCCCTTGTTTAGTACTTGCCATGGCCAGCACATTCAACCAAAGTATGTACAGGTCCTGGTTACTACGAGCACGTTTTTACCATTCTGGTCTTTGTTGAAATCTGAATTGTCGGAATAAATTTGGGAGCAGTAATATCTCCTTCCTAATGCCGTAGAAAAATGGAGCCAACATATCCTTCACACATCATGCACATTTGGGGTCAGAGTCTGTGCAGTAGTGATCGTAGGGTTGAGCCGCACTCTTGAAGTCCTTCCCATACGCCTGCCCTACTTCAGTATTCAGCTGCTTCAGCATTAGTATGGAGACTAGGAGTGTGTTCTGTTACATAAAATGTTATTGTTAGCCTAATATACTCCATATTGTCATTTTTGGAAATGTTACCAGATGTTAGGCCTATTGAAAGCACCATTCTACATTTATTGAAAGCTTGTTAAAGAGTTAGCCATGTCGGATGTCCATGCCGATGTCCAGTGCTCCCACCAGCCTCTACAAACTCATGCCAACTGCTTGCAATCTACTTGCTAGGTGGCGAATGGTTAAGTTACCCCTTACAACCTTTCAAAATAGCCTCGCTAAGCGTGCGTTACCCCTGCGTTACTCTTGAATGAAAATAAATTGATGAAGGCCTTTGCAAGTTATCCTACAGAATACAATATGGTGGCTGCGGCAGCCGCACTGGACATCCGAATGCCCTCAAATTTGATGGCTTCTGTAAGTGCTCAAGACTAAGCAACAGAGCAAAAATGGCGTAGATTGATGTGGGCATTTTCAAGTTATCGTGCGGAATACAAAATTCAAGATGGCAGCTGTGGGGGCCATTACTGAAAATCCAAGCGCCGTGAAAATCGAGAGACTTGTGTAGGTACACAAGACTCAGCAACACAGCAAAAATAGCTTTGATTGACGGAGGCATTTTTGAGTTATCATGAGGAATGGAAATTCAAGATGGCGGCTGTGGCAGCCATATTTAATTTCAGATCATGGCTGAAATCATTAAGCTGTACCCCGATGTTCCCACCAAAAATTGTGATAATTGGTGATAGTATTTTTCAGTTATCACATGGAATCAAATGTGGACAGACAGACGGAGGACGTGTGTGACGACAATACCTCTCTTTGTGGAGAGGTTTATTGCCCCCCAGAGAAGGCAGCAGGATTGGACGAAGAGGGAGAAATGAGAAAAACAAGAGCCGAAACACTATTTTTGAATAACTAAACTCAGAACATTTCTCAGAATAGAAAATGGGTACTTGTTTGGTCTCCCTTCTAATCTCAAATCTAGTGATTTGTCTTGCCAGCTCTCTGATCAAAGAGTACCTGTTACTTGGCATTTTGCTGTCCAGAGCTCCCAGCTTTTCCAAAGAGCTCTCCTCAGCTTTAGAGCGGAGATGACTGAGAAGCCTCTCTGCTGTGTCTAGCATCATTATGTTTCATATCTTGTGTGTAATTTCTACTAGTATGTCAGAGAGTAAAACAAATTATATTTTAGGTATGTGCCCGTTTGCCTCTGTGTCCTTTGTTTGTGCCTGTGTTCTTGTACTTGCTATATTTTGTGAACCAAAAAAAAACTTAAACCAACAGAGTGGGGACATTTTTGGGCAGTTAGGACATTTTATGAAGTCCTGACAACTATACTCAGCAACAAAAGTTTCTGTGACACCAATATTGTCAATTATTTTTCATAACGCAATTATGAAATTGTCATACATGGTGATATCAGACTGAAACAGTACACGTAAACACAACATTGAAATGGAAATCATGAAAATGCGAGAAAATGACTTTGCACGTGAAAATGTGCGTAAATCATGCTTGTGGATGGCAATAAAAGAGGAGAATTTTTGGAATGTTCACATTGTGCCTGATGAACGACGGAAGCATCACTTATCGAAAACACAGCCATTTCGGATCAGGAACTCTACCCTCTAAATGCCAAGACTGTCTGAAAATGATCGGTGGAGGGCCATTGGGATGATTGAATCCGGAACCTCGCAGAGGGAAGTTGCTCATCGCCTGAATGTCCACCGAAACACCATTTGGAACTTATGGCAGCGTCATCAGCAGACAAGACATGTCAGAGACCGTCCTCACAGCGGCCGTCCACGAGTAACCACTCCCAGACAGGACAACTGGATTCGAACAACCCATATCCGAAATCGATTCCAACCTGCAACCATAACTGCAAGAACGATACCTGGTTTGAGGCGACTGTCTGCACAGACAATCCGTCGCCGTCTCCGTCATTTTGGCATTGTCCCAAGTCGGCCAGCAAGACGTCCAATACTCACAGTACAACACCGACGACTGCGTCTACAGTGGGCACAACAACATCGACGGTGGATCCAACGTCAGTGGGATCTTGTACTCTTCACTGATGAATCAAGATTCATGCTTAACCGATGTGATGGTCGTTTACGTGTATACCGTCGACGTGGAGAACGTTATGCCAACAACTGCGTTCAGGAATTTGATCGTTTTGGAGGTGGTAGTGTCATGATTTGGGGAGGGATCACGGCTAGAAACAGAACAGATTTGCTTGTTATTGATGGAAATCTGACAGGTCAAAGATATCGCGATGAAGTGCTACGGCCATTGGTGGTACCGTTTTTGATGCAACATGGTCCCGGAATAACGCTGCAACATGATAACGCCAGACCACACGTTGCAAGGATTGTACAGCAGTATCTGATGCAACAACATGTCAATGTCCTGCCATGGCCAGCCGGATCCCCAGACATGTCCCCAATCGAGCATCTTTGGGACGAGATGGATCGACGTTTGCGGCGGTTGGATAACCCGCCAGCTACACTCCAGGAATTGCGACAACGTCTACGTCAGATTTGGAATGACATCCCACAGCAATTTCTGACACATCTGATTCGGTCCATGCGCCGGAGATGCGTTGCTTGCATCATGGCACGAGGAAGTCACACCCGGTATTGAAGTGTGAAGGTCACAATTGGTTAGACGTCAGACAAGTGCTTCATGACGCATGAAAATGACATTTTTCGTTTTGAGTGACGTTGGCACTGAAAAGTCAGTGTTTCTCCTGTTAAATAAACATATTGATTGCATTGAGATCTTTGCGTGTCATTTATAACATACACATAAATGGTGTCACAGAAACTTTTGTTCCTGAGTATATAAAGGTAAATTGTGACTTGATGTTTAAGGTAAGGGTTTAGGTAAGAATCGGGGATAGGTAGTATAAAGTTTGGGTTAGGCGTGTGTCAGTTCTAGTCAAGATTAGGAAACAGTTGTTTAGACAGAGAATGAATTGAAGTAAATGTTATGTCTTATCACAGATAGAAGTACAAGTGTGTGGGTGCTTGTGTGGGTGGCTGTGTGTGAGTGTGAGTGTGTGTGTGTGTGTGTGTGTGCAGTACCAAGAACTATAGTGATAAAGACATAATGGTAAAGATGAGAGCCTCTGCACTGATGAATTCTGACATGTAAATGGTCCCTCGGCTAAAAATTCAGATGGATTTTGATTTCTCTGTGTGTTTATCGGTATAGCTGTGGAGAGGATTTTGCCATTAACTTGAGTTGTTGCCTTACGGCAAGACGGTTTCAAGTTTGTGGGCGTAGTGTTTGCATGTGTTTGTGTGGGTTTTCTCTTGGTACTGTGGGTATGCATGACAGTGGGAGGAAACCAGCATGTTAAGCTAATTGTAGGCTCTAAATGGCCGATAGGTATGAGTGTGAGTGGATGGTATGTCATCCCTATGACGGCGTGGTGAGCTGGCAGTGTTTCTGCCTCTCGCTCATTTTATACAGGGACCTGACCCCAGGACCCACACCAGGAGTGAGTGGGATTGATAATGCATGAATGGATTGATTTGTTGTTATTACTATCGGTATTTTTCTCGTTGTGGATAGTCCTGAACAACAACTTCTCACTCTCCCCCCCTCTCTGGAACCCCCACCTAATTTCCTCTGCAGAGTTTGAAGCCATGTGTGCCCATGGCCCCCCGTGACATTGAGCCAGCTGGCCTAGGACTGCCACCCCAGATGGGTCTCAGCCGGCGAATCAAAGGCCGGACCCCGAGCGCATCAGAGGTGGGCAAGGAAGGGGGTCTGGAGCTGGTGAAGGAGCGGCCGGACGACATCCTCTCCCCGAGCCGCCCCCAGGCCCTGGAGACGCCGGAGTCCCTCAGTGACTCGCTGTACGACAGCCTGTCCTCCTGCGGTAGCCAGGGGTGAGTCGCTGGACAGGAGCTCCCAACCCCCAACCTCTCCATCCCTGATTCCCAGCCTCACATCGGACTTCAACGCATCCCACTCGTCACAAGCCCCCTTGTCAGATGCCCCAATATACCAGGGGTGGGCCGCACAGAAGTGAGGCACTCCCTTATGTTTTCATCTTTTTGGGTGCGCCCATCCCAGCAGAAGGGATGGGGGGTTATTGACAGGAGATGCGCAGTATTGATGCGGACACGGACTTCTCGCACCCTCCCTCACAAATTGGATGACTGAAGATACGCATGGACATGCTCTGGTCTCCTTTTCCCAAAACTCCTGTGTACTGAACAGGCACTGTTTACACATCCTGACAAGGCCGTCCTCGCGGCCACTCAGACATAAATTAATGACACTTGAGTGGAGTCACATTCTCACGAGCAGGAGATTACTTTTGTCTTCAGTGACACAGTCCGATTCAGAGGCAATATTTTCAATGTCTTATATAAGTGGGCCATCTGTAGTTGTGTAATCGCTGACCTATGTCAGCTATCGATCAGTTGCACTGATGGCCTTCGCTGCAGACTTGAATCAGACCAGCAGTATGATTGCCACCCCCCCACACCCACACACTCCCACACACACACCAACATCCAGAGGACAACTGCTTTGCCGAAAGCACAGGCATGCAAACTGGGACAAGACTGTAAGAAATGTCACTGGCAGGGCAGAAATTTACACACTGATTGTGCTAACAAATGATGTCTTATGGTAGGAATCTACATATAATCTTCCCTAAATCCTCGCTGTTATTTCTCTAAAAGTGGACTCTCAAGAAGCACAAGCAAAAGGATTAATTTGTCCCATGTTAGCTTGCGCTCAAATGCACAAATTTGGCAAGCAACTTTGCTCATGCAATGAAAATAAATAGTATGCAAGCTGATCACCTACATAGGCTGAATGTTGAACCCTAAATGATTCCATTGGTCTGCAGTGTTTGGGCTACAGGTGGGAGGGACTGTCATCCCAGTTGAAACTGCCATGTTATGTTTGAACTCAAAGTGGAGTTCGCTCAGACTGCCATATTGGATTGCATTAGAGCAGCACAAATAAAGGCTGGGCGGGTCAGCTGACACCAGGCTTACAGATACAGAAGAATGGTGCCATGAAGATGTGTTCTTTTATTTGTTTAATTTATATTTTCTATTATTCGTAGATAGCGTGAAAATATTGCAAAATAGGCTTCCATTTATTTGATATTTTTAAATTACTTTGAAATGTGAATGTTGTTGTTTTCCACTCATTTTGCTTTGTTCATTTTATAATTATTATTTTTTAATTTAAAAGAAAAAACTGTTGTTGATGCATAGAAGCTGTGGCTGTGGTCTCACCAAATAAAGGTGTTACTTTCTGCAGATATCTGTATTCAGTGTTTAAATGCTAAACTTCAGCAATAAAAATGATACAGATCAGTTGTGCAATAGATTGAGATGGATGGTGGAGTTGGAGTCAAAGATTTCAGTTCTGTTTTAAGAACAGGTAAAAGATTGAATCAGCCGGACCAGGTGTTTGTGTGGGCTTCAGTAAGTCTGGCTTTGTGTACAACTCTCAGTAATAGACCCAGGAGTACAGGTCTACTCTTCAAATGAGGATTTTGGTGAATAAGGTTGGAGTGAAGTGGAAGCCAGCCTACTCCCTCAAGAATATGGTGTCTATCTCCTGCTGTCGTCTATCTTTCTCCTCTTTCAGTGTCCTTCCTTCATCTTTCTCTCCGCGGTCTTCAAATTTAGCTTTGAAATTAGTAGATACTGGAAGGGAATAGAGCGGAACGGTGGCGCATTCAGGTCTTAGCAAGAAGATTGTGGGATCAAATCTGGCCTGGGGCCTTTCTGAGTGGAGTTTGCGTGTTCTCTCCATGTTTGCGTGGGTTTCCTACGGGTACTCCAGTTTCCTCCCACAATCCAAAGACATGCATGTCAGGCTGATTGGAGTCTTTAAATTGCCTATCGGTGTGAGTGTGAGAGTGAATGGTGTGGGCGCCCTGTGATGGATTGGCAAGCTGTCCAGGGTGGGTCCCTGCCTTTGCCCGTAGTCAGCTGGGATAGGCTCCAGCTCGCCCCGTGACCCTAGTGAGGGGGGAAGCGGGGTAGGTAATGGATTGATCTATGGAAGGGAATACAACAATGAGTGTATGAACAATAATGCAAATTACAAAGCTTCCATCTGCTGTTATAAAGCCTTTCTCTCAGACTCTGATTCTATAATCATCTTGAGGTGGAGAGAAAACACATTTATGAGGTTCATTAACTGCGATGCAAAGTACATTAATCCTGTTTGAAAGATGGGTGGTCTATGATACAACATTTGGAGCATAATTACCCATATTTGAGTCAGTCCTGAACAGCTGAAGCCTTTTCAGGAATTAGTCTTCTGAGGGCCCTGTTGTACAATGGTCATAGGTTACGAAGTGCTGATGTCATGTTAGCTGTAGGATTCCTGGCCACTGTGATAAGCTGTGGTTGGCATAATCCTGACCACCTAATGCACAATTATTTGCAGGCTTTTCCCATTTTCTTGTCTGATTGTTGGGGGAGAAAAAGCACATTTTGCTACCATAGGCGTGCAGCATGACCCATCTACATGCCTAATGAGCATGTCAGCGAGTCTTGATGTCACATGTTAATGGTGTATACACACTCTGCACTTTCATACACACAATTCTTGTTCTGCATTCGCTGCTAAACGCAGGGGTGTTGTGTACTGAAACAGAAACCACTGCAGAGCAGTTCCCTCAGTTCGTCTATCAGAACCTGCATCAAAGTTGAAAACCCTGGGGCAGAACCCATGACCAGGAGCAGTGTGCCTCAGCATATCACATCAAAGCAGGAAAAGCACAGCAACAATGAGTCCGCCGTGAGCCTGGAGCGACAATTTGTGGCACATCATCAGCCAGCTATCGGCATGTGACAGCAGAAAATCCATATGGGACATTATGGTGAGTTTATAGGGTTTGTAAATTTTTTTGTAGTGATAAATAGTGTGGACCCAGGCATTGGGTTCACTGTTGCATCGTTTTCCCTGTGTCTGCATTTTTATTTTTTGTCTGGATGCTTGGATGTCCTCAAACATTTAAGAATCATGTACATCATATTAATTTGGGACTTATTGTGTATATGACTGAATGGTGTAGATGCCTCATGCAAACTGTCCATTGTGTTCCTGCCTCTTGATAATTGAATGCTGGGGTGGGGTCCAGCAGCCCCATGACACTGAAGATGAGTAAGTCGATAAGATAATCAATGGACTTGTATCTTTTCAATCATTTTTGGTTGTTTCAGCACTTTACAGCACTCTAATATTGTTGTAGATACTGCAGTTCTGCTGAGAGAAAAGCAACTCAGCATGTTTCTATCCACCTAGTTTTCATTGATTTTTTTTTTGTGTTTTGTTTTGTTTTTGTATATAACCAGACTGTAAATGCAAGGAAAACGCTTTAATTCCCATAAGTCAATAAAACTTTATATGCGTGACAGAGGTGGTTTGGTGGAATAAGCAATAATGCAATGCAGGAGGATGGAAACTGTTAAACCACGTCAAGGATGACGCACATTCTGTTGAAGATGAGGGTTGTTCCCTCTGCAACGAGGGTTGCCATTTCAGTTTTGGTTGTTTTAAGGTCATAAAATCTTTCATAAGTTGCATAGTGAAGTTGACAGAAATTGAGGGGCTTTTCATTTTGGATTACAAGATCTATTTTGAATCCATTTTGATGTTGAAAGGCAATAAGCCTTTTTTGATGGTGTTGAAGGGCTTATCAGATGAACATTTCAGAAATTACAGCACCTTTTCATACATGGTGTGCTCCCCATTTAGGAGACATAAAAAATATTGGACTGTCTCACGAATTGTAGAATAATGGTTTTCAATATTTAGTTGCATATCCTCTACATTCAATTATTGCATGAAATCATGTCGCAGAGACATCACCAGATGCTCGTTATCTTCTCAGGTGACGCGTTGCACTGCAGCCATCATCAGTTATGCTTGTTTTGCGCTCATTTTGCCTTCAGCTGCCTCTTCAGCTGATAAAATGTATTTTCAGTCGAGAGATCGATAAGGCTAACAACCAAAATAACAAAACATTTGTTCACATTCAAATGATGTGGCGCTCACTGTATTTTACCATAAATATTCTCCCACTCCGCTTCAATGGCCGGGCTCGGTCAGTATTGTTTGTGTCTTTGGAGGCTTGTACTGCAGATCCTTTCATGAGTTAATGCTGTATTCATCCCCCAGGCTGCACTCCCGTAAGTGGAGGAGGCAGATGTCAGGTGCTAGATTGAGGAGAGGGGATGCTTAAAAATGAAAATTGGAAATTGTTCAGTGGACAGGAATTTCAAGGATGACCCAAGCAATGACCGCATGTCCACCGTCTGGTCAGTTGCACCCTCAAAATAACCTAATTTTGATGTTTCATTGGACAGGGAATTCTACTAGTAGAGCGAATAGAGGTGTCATCTGGAAATGAGATTAATAAGTTTGAAGGTTTGGTGAAGGAGAAATGAAGACTCCTCACCCCCCCTCCCCCCGGCTCGGCATGTTTCATCTGCACTCCCCCCACATGACGGACAGCAGTGCAGCGATGGAATAATCAGGACTAGGTTTCTCTTAATGGGGGAATAAAAGGGGTACTTGTGGGTTGTGGAGCTCTTTTAAAACGCTAATGACGTCATATGGACGTATGGAGTTAGGACTGAGTCAGTGTGTGTTAAGGTGCTGCTGACATGAGTCACCTGCTGCCTGCGAATGTTCTCTGAGAGCGTCATCCTTCATCCACTGCGTTCCAGCTTTTTGCAAAACCTGACCGCAACATTCTGCTGAATACCGCTTGTGGCGTGTAGACCAAACCTGGAAAGTGGAAATTTGTCCCTCTCTCTTAATTGTTTTGGGTTAAATTGTGGAACACAAATGGAATGAAAATGTGCTTTGCCCCTGCCAACTTTCAGCTGCAGAGAGATTGCTTTTCTCTAGAATACTCTTGGGCTCTGTTTCCGCTGCACATTAGGATCACTTCTCTTTCCATGTTGCTTGGACGAAAAACGGTTGCTTGGCAACCGCAGCACAGCCAATGTCTTCATAACAGAGCTTATTCATGCCAATAATACACATATAAATTAAATGAGGTTTATGTGAAAATTTAGTATATGTATTGTATTTTAATTTTGATACTGCATGAATAGCCTAAATTAAGCTAGATTCAATGTCTTATTCAAATCTTACTTAGTATACAAGCATTCAGTTCCTAAAGACTACTATGTACGGTATAACATCTACAGGGACCATAGTGGGGAGCACAGCCCAGTGTTAGGTAACACTGGTCCTGGAAAGCCTTGCAGTGTAGTTCTTCTTATCCTTTCAATTTTATTTCATGAATTGAACTGTTTATTTATCACTCCTCGTCCCTTGGATGTAAATTAGCAAAATTATTGGCTACCTCTGATGATCTATGCTAAGGGGACCTAGTTTGAAGGAACAGACCTCACCTCGGTGAAGTATATATCAGCGCAAAGTAGAATTCCTGAAGTGTCTAAAATGCATATTTTAATTTGGTAATAATCCAGTGCAACGCACTTTAACCTTAATCCTACCGTGTGGGGTCCGTTTGGACCGCGGACACTGCTTTTTGCCTGCCAAACTCTTATCAGCTATGCAATCCAGCTGAAATTGTATGAATTTGTCTGTCTATGTAACCTTATTATATAACCTAAAGAAAAGTGAATTAGGAGCAAAAGTTTGTATATTCTAATAATATCCTCTCTGGGGTCCAAACGGACCCCAGCAAAAATATAATAAAATACATAATATTACTTGGTCATAATCATACAATTTTCCATTTTTAGCTCACCGGGACGAATGTTGCCCGGACAGCTATTGTCGTACCCCCGGATGCACACCATCCGCGTGCAGAAAAACTTTAACCTTGCCCCCCGGCGAGCTTTGTTGTCTTTCTGACAACTCTTGTTTTACAGTGAATGATGGCCGAGTGTGCAGAATGCAAACAGGCTGTGTGCTCAGACCACAGCAAGCAGCAAGTAGTCTGTAATGAATGTGCCTAAACTTTTTTGGAGAGACCTCAGACACTCCATCTATGATCAGTTATCATGGACAAGTGTGTATTCTTTTCATATGTGTGGTTATGATGACATAGTTGTAAAGATCTGCAACCACAAAACTTGAATTTAGTGACACTGTTTCTCTATACAGGACATTTTCTTGGTTTAGTGTTCATTGTTTAAGTGTGTTCTTTCTGCCCTAGGCCCTTGAGTGTATTGATGTTATGAATAAAAGATGTTCTGAGCAAAATTAATCTGGTAATTTTGTTTTTATAAGCTTTAATTAAAAAAAAAAAAGTATTGGAGTCCAAACGGACCACACACACGGTAAGATTAAGGTGTAAAATAGCATGGTAGGATGAGGGTTAAAATCAGCAAGTCTTCAAATTGGCTTCAATATCACGGGGCAGACATTTTTATTTGGGGAATCTAGTTATATCTAATCAAACGCCAGTTGACTCGACTGTGTCAGGGTACTTATGACATCAGTTATACACATTCCTAAAGCCATTTGATAAAATTATGACTATGTGGGCAAATTTGCCCACAGCCCAATTAGAACCATCTTCTGGTTATATGCACCTACTTGTGGGACTGCCCAGAAATTAGATTTGAAGTGAATATTTGCATACAGGAAGTGAACTGTGACCTACTTAGTGATTTCAAGATTTATGTGGGACAAGACCTCAAAAAGTCCATATTGAAACCCATAAATGATTGTTATGAAAAACCAGATTTTTTAATGGCTACACAACATGACGGGCATTTTGATACCAAACATATGTGAAAAACTGAAGAATTTCTGACAATTTTCCATTGAAAAATGCATCTGTCTTGATGCAAAATGTAAAGTTCATCTTGAAAAACAACCAGGTTCCAATGAAAACAAACCTAAGATGTTTTCACGAAAGTTGCCTCATATAGTTGGCTAAATAATGAGCGAGTGTCGTTTAATTGAGAGACCAGTAACATGGTGTATTAAAGCCATTTTTATTATATACTACGTACTGTATTTCTCAGAAAACCCATTTAGATGTTTTTATAAACTGTTGTACATTGTATAGGTTGTATACACGCCTAATGGATTTTAGGATGTAATTATAGATTGAGAATTTGAGAAGCCATTGGTATGGTTAAGCATTGGTCATCGTATTGTTTACAAATAGAACACCTTCAATGTGATGATTTTCCATAAATTAAATCAACAATTGGACAGGATACATTGGTAGGATTTCCTTGGATAAAGTCATCCTCATCTGCCAAAATGTCAGTCTCTGTTTCATCAATGTCATTGTTTGATGAAGTAACGTAATCTGTTGTGTCATTGTCATTGTCTGTGTCTGGTTATGGCTGTTTTTTTGGCATATTTAAAATAACATTTGCTGCGTATCTTGTCACCATCTTTTACTGTCATCCCCTCATTTGCCAAGAATGAGCATAGCCATTGATTTTGTTGTCCATTTAGGTTACGAGCACCCTTACTACACTTTGCAGTATCTTTGAACCTCATAGTGCAATTATTTATCACACATTTCTTCAGCATAATTGTGTTTTTGCAATCCGAATGCACTGCATGATTCATAAAATGTATCACATGGAACAGCAGCAATGTGTGAAGCATGTGCATACAACAGGGGAAGGGAACTTTCTCCAGAAAGAGCCACTGTGGGTGCAGCTTTCATACCAACCAGGCTGCTACACACCTGGTTCTACTAATCAACTTCTGGAATGTTTGTTAAGGGCCTTGATTAGTAGAATCCGTGTGTAGCAGCTTGGCTGGTATGAAAGCCTGCAGCCGCAGTGGCTCTTTCTGAAGAAGGTTCCCTACCCCTGGTATACAACAATGTTGAATGCTTTGTGGTTTACAAAATCATTGAAGTGTGACCACAAGCGCAGACTGCGCTTTGCTCAGTGGGGTAAAAACAAGGCCCAGGAGATGTAGAACCTATACAATCTACAACAGTTCATGAAAACATCTAAATGGTTTTTTTGAGAAATATGGAATGTATAATAAAAATGGCTTGAATACACCATGTTACCGGTCTTGCAATTTAACGACACTCGTACATTATTTAGCCAACTGCAGTATATGAGGCAACTTTTGTGAAAATATCTTAGGTGTGCTTTCATAGGAACCTGGTTTTTTGCATCAAGACTAATGCATTTTTCACTGGAAAATTGTCTGAAACTTCAGTTTTTCACATATGTTTGATATCAAAATGCCCGTCATCTTGTTGTGTAGCCATTAAAAATCATCTGGTTTTTCAGAACAATCATTTATAGGTTTAAATATAAATTATAAATATAAATTCTTGAAGTCTTGCCCCACAAAAATCTTGAAATCACTAAGTAGGTCACAGTTCACTTCCTGTATACAAATTTCACATTTCAAATCTATTTTCTGGACAGTCCCACAAGTATGTACATATAACCAGAAGATGGTTCAAACTGGGCTGTGGGCAAATTTGCCTATATCCTGCAAAACCTTCTTCATAAAACTATGCGTTTTAAACACTTGAAGAATTCTACTTTCCGCTGAAATATACCTTGCCGAGGTGAGGTCTCCTCCTTTAACTCCTCTAATCTGGAAAAAAAAAGACCAATGATCAGCAGTGCTAGTGCTGTTGGTTGCTCTGGAATTGATGGGCGGACAGGCATTTTCCCATCTCCAGAGCTGGAATTAAGGAACACAGTTACCATGAACCTTCAGAACAACTTCACTGCAAATGAAATAAATATGATTACACAGGTTAACAATTTGGAACTGAATCCACTGAGTACCCTGCAGGCAAAATGTTTTGCAGGCAATGCATTATACAACACAGAGCAGAACCTGGACATATTCAAGCAAAGGAGTTAACAGATACACATAGTATCTATGGAACATGTATAGTACCACGTGGACAATTTTAAAACACAGCGTATATAATGGCTCAGCTTACATAATACTGGGCTTGTCTCATTCACAGTGACTCTTTACAACACCAGCAGCAGGTGACAAGAACAGCTGCATATTTTACTGAGCATTTCTGAAATCAGCAGGCATCCATTGATAGCAGTATCTATTATAACCCATTTTACAAAGCCCTTACTAAAACTTGATTAACATAGCACAGTTGAAGTGTCAGACATGCAATTACTGTTCTATAAAAATCTTCAGTTGAGTGAATTTTGGTATAATGTCCTTTAATTGTTCACTTGTTCCTGGCTTCCATGATAGAAAATAAAAGAAAAGACCAGAAAATTATGAAAAGTATTCCATTTTAAACAATATTACTTGCTGCTCTTTAAATGATGACTGGCTGCCTGGAGGGACTTGGTAGTTCTGATGAGAGCTAATGAACCAGAATCCAAAGGAACTTAAAATTTACCACTGTGCTGACTCTACTCCATGGGCACTTGAGCATGAGCAGTTAACTAAGTCTGTTACGATGAAGACTAAGATTGTGCTCAGAAGCATAGATTGCCATTTGGCATCACTGTATAATACAAGCTCAGTTCCACAATAATGTGGAACACAGCATGTAAAATGCAAATAAAAACAATTAAGTGATTTGTAATTGATTTTTTTACCTACATTGACAGTGCTCAAAAAAAAGTACTTGCCCCTGTCTGATTTTTCTGTTTGCTTATTTTTCAATGTTTTCAGATCATATTTTAGTATGAGACAAAGATAACATAAGTACGTTTATTTTAGAGAAGAGGAAAAAAAGCCATATGACCCTACCTGGCCAGATGTGAAAACTAACTGGCCCCTTAGTTGCCAAAACAACCACCTAAACAAATTTTACTGAGAATTGTTTGGCTATATGAAGTTGGCAAAAGCAGCACATGATGCCAAGAGCAATAGAATTTCAAAAACGGATGAGAAACAACATTTTTATATCTATCAGTTTGAAAAGGGATAAAAAGTCATTTCTGAGGCCTTGGGACTCCAGCAAACTACAGTGAAAGCCATAATCTATAAATGAAGAAAACTATGAACAGTGGTCAACCTTCCCAGGAGTGGCCTGCCTTCCAAAATTCCTCCCAAAGCGCATCAATGACTTACCCTCGACAACACTAAAGAAGTCAAGCTAACATGCAAGAAAGCTGCGAGGCTAAAGTCTTTGCTGTCCAAATAGAACAAAGGCTTGATTCCCATTTGCTTAAAAAAAATCTTGCTGACCCCCAAGACCTTTGTGGCAATATGCTGTTAACTGACAAGTTAAAAAGTGACATTTCTGGAAGACTTTGATCCATTATATCACTCAGAAAGCAAGCACATGGGTGAGCATAAACTTAGTTGTAAAGTCCAGCTCAATGGCAATCAATAGAAATGTGCTCCAAAAAGGGTAATCCAAATCATGATCAAAAACAGTCCACTTGTCAATACCAAATAGGAAGACTGCCAAAATGCTCACCGGAATGAGAAAAGGTATTACTATACATAGTATTTAGAGAATAACTACAAAAACACTCCCCAAGAAAGATACAAAAATGTAAGATATTGAAAGGGAGAACCAAAGAAAACAGGAAGGGATCACAGGTGTGTGGGAGCAGGAAGCGTGGCAAGGGGCGTGACTATAAACAAGGGAATGAACAGGATTGATTAACAAACAGAAAGGGGAGGGTGAGTGCAGGAGAGAAGGAGAAAACAAAAGCATGTGAAAAGAGAACTGAATGGGGCAAAACAAGAAAAACAAGGGGAAATACAGTACATATAATAACTGAAATAAAACAGAATACATGAACTAATGTAAAAAATAACAGGCTACAGTTTATCTGAATTTGACTGGAAGCGGACAGACGTGCTTGCGGTCTGATGGGTCCATATGTCATATTACTTTTGGAAGTAACAAAAATTATCGGGTCGGTCACAGTCAGGGTGCATTACAGTTTTACTGGATGTTATAGTCTTATAACATGACTATCTAATATGTAAATGGCATATTACAAATAATTTTGGGTTATACTTTTGTGAACGCCACAATGGTGTATTGGTACTTGATGCTGGACATTTCTGGGTGATGGATCTGGTGAAGGTGCCTTGCAATGGGGCATTTTAGCGTTATGACGAGTCACCAGGTGTTAATGCTGATTTTTTTGTGTTTATTCTTTGTTTTGTTTGGCAAACCTGCTATAGTTTGAACATTTATTTGTAACTATATATTGTTTTTTATATGTGCAAAAAAAATCATCAAAATTGGAGTGAAATATCCGAAACAGCATGCATTTTTATGGAAATTGCGCATTTTGTTATGGAATTTCAGCAATTTCAACATGTATCACTGTATTATTACCCAGCGCTGTTTAAAATACCCTATACAACAAGATAATGTCTCATTTTGATTACCAAAGGATTGGCATTTATGGTATAGTGAGCTTTGTATGCGCATAATGCATGTGTTTTCATCACAACCAGTCAAGCTGGAGAACAATCAATCTGCCAAAAAACTTGTTGTGTCCGTGACTTGTTCTTATCTCCATAATAGCACTTTTACTTGTCTCCTAGGAGGTCTGCACTTTTGTACTGTTCTTATGCACATTTGTACGTCGCTCTGGATAAGAGCGTCTGCTAAGTACCTGTAATGTAATGTAGAGCCAACAGCATTTACGCCAAGAGGTTATCTTTTCACATTGTGTCATGCTAGATGATAAGACACCTTTTGGTCATAAATGTAGTTTAATCTTATTCCATTCCTTATAATAGGGAAGGAATAACCTTCTGTCACGGACACTACGCGCGTAGTGTCCGTGACACGAAGGATACCTGCTGTCAGTAAATTCCCATGTCTATATACATCCGTTAATATACCATGTCTATAAGAATGTACTTGAACAATGTTCTTTTTTTGAATGAAATGGAGCACAACATGTTTGAAATGTAGTGGAACAAGACGATTAATTTATGGTAGTGTCCGTGACATACAATATACGCCCTGACAGGCATATGTTTTAAATGTTGATTTCTACAAAAGATTTGCACCTGAAATTTGGAGGTCAGTAACACAAATGTGTGTGCTTAGCATTAACAGTGTTTTCAGGTTTTTGGGGCAGAGAAATAATTTTCATGACGGTGACATGCCATTGAGCACCCTGATTGTGACCGACCCATATGTTCTCAGAACCAAATAGGGGAAGAATCAAATCATCCAGACTGTTAACAGTGACAAGTTCACAAGCCAGAATTTGTCATGGTCTGGGCCTGCATTAATACACTCTACATGTGAAACTTGCGCATCTGTGAATTCAAAATTGGCACAGAAGGTTACATGCACATTTTGGAATGACAAATGTGCCTTCAAGATGTCATCTTTTTCAGGGATGCCACAGCTTGTTCCAGCTGGATAACGCCAAGCCATACTCTGTACATATTACAACAGCCTGGCTTCATTGTCAAACAGTACAGGGACTTCCTGCAGTCCAGACCCGTCTCACATTGAAAACCTGTGGTGCATTAAGAAACGCATAATACAACAAGAAAGAACCTGGATGGTTGATGAACTAGAGTCCTGTAATGGGCAAGAATGGCAACACATTCCACTTTCAAAGCACCTACAATTGAAGACCCAGTGCGAAAAATACTTCAGTAACAAAATGTCTATTTTGAAAAAAAAAATGGTTTGAATTTATTTTATTTAATATTTATTTGTGTAGGGACAAGTATGAATTAAGTGAACCGTTGCCACACACTACAGCATTCATAGCAACAGCTAATTTGCAATGTCCGTCCGTAGCTGGGCTTTTAAATATACTGTATAAAATTCTCAAATACACACAAACAATCACAGCAATAAACTGACGACAATTTCACACTAAACAAGCATTACAAAGAACTAAAAGTACATAATCGCACAATAACATAACACTAGAAAGGACATGCATTATCATCCATGACTGCAAGACTGAGTCCTCATTAAAAACTGTTTCAGTCCAAGTTTAAAATTATTCAGGTCTGGATCAAGTTTGAGTTCTATTGGTATAACATTCCACATTTTAACCCCCTGAACAGAGAATGCCTTTTGCCCTTAAGAGGATTTATGAAATGGCACCTTACAGTCTCCATGAGATGCTCCACGCGTTACAGAGCCAAATACTCTGAGGGGAACAATAAGGTGACTGAGCACCTGGGGGGCCTGATTATTTAAACATTTGTGAATTAGTTTCAGGTTAGCAAATTTAATGAAATTATCAAAGCTTAACACACTTTTTTTAAGAATATGGCAATGATGTGACCTTATAGGCTTCCTATCTGGGATTTTAATTGCTCTATTATAGATCATCATCATAGGTTTGATTGTTGTAGGTGCTGCTTATGAGTAGGAAGTTATACAATAGCTAGGATGAGAGAAGATCATACTGTGCATAAAAATATTTGCTGCCTGGAATGGTAAGCAGTCTCTAATGAGCTTAAATGTGTAAAGGTTTGCTTTAGTAGCCCTGCAAGCCATTTTCACATGGTTATCAAATCTAAGGTTAGAGTCTAACTGGAGAACAAGATACTTTGTTTCCTGAACCTGCTCAATAGACTGTCCATTGATTTTAAGATTTAACTCATTATTTTGGACTGATGACTGGGCCCTGGTAGAAATACAAATAGACACTGTTTTCTTTGTATTAAGTGTAAGATATGAGCTCTTAAACCAAGCAGCAATAGACTGTAAATGATTAGAGAGCTGTACAGAGACAGAAGATGTGGTCTGAACAGACAGACAAGACAGTATCATTTGCATACATCTGAAAACCTGCTCCCACACATGACAGGTAAGTCATTGATATACACTCAACAAAAATATAAACGCAGCACTTTTGTTGTTGCTCCCATTTGTCATGAGATGGACTCAAAGACCTAAAATTCATTCCAGAAACACAATATTACCATTTCTCTCAAACATTGTTCACAAATCTGTCTAAATGTGTGATACTGAGCACTTTTGCTTTGCTGAGACAATCCATCCCACCTCACAGGTGTGCCACATCAAGTTGCTCATCAGACACCATGATTAGTGCACAGGTGTACCTTAGACTGTCCACAATAAAAGGCCACCCTGAAATGTGCAGTTTTTGCTTTATTGGGGGTCTGGGGACTCAGAACCAGTCAGTATCTGGTGTGACCACCATTTGCCTCATGCAGTGCAACACATCTTCTTCACATAGAGTTTATCAGATTGTCAATTGTGGCCTGTGGAATGTTGGTCCACTCCTCTTCAATGGCTGTGCGAAGTTGCTGGATATTAGTGGGAACTGGTACGCGCTGTCGTATACGCCAGTCAAGCACATCCCAAACATGCTCAATGGGTGACATGTCCGGTGAGTATGCTGGCCATGCAAGAACTGGGACATTTTCAGCTTCCAAGAATTGTGTACAGATCCTTGCAACATGGGGCTGTGCATTATCTTGCTGAAACATGAGGTGATGTTCATGGATGTATGGCACAACAATGGGCCTCAGGATCTCATCACGGTATCTCTGTGCATTCAAAATGCCATCAATAAAATGCACCTGCGTTCTTCGTCCATAACAGATGCCTGCCCATACCATAACCCCACCACCACCATGGGCCACTCCATCCACAACATTGACATCAGCAAAGCGCTCACCCACACGACGCCACACACGCTGTCTGCCATCTGCCCTGAACAATGTAAACCGAGATTCATCCGTGAAGAGAACACCTCTCCAACGTGCCAGACGCCATCGAATGTGAGCATTTGCCTCAAGTCTGTTACGGCGACGATCTGGAGTCAGGTTAAGAGCCCGATGAGGACGACGAGCATGCAGTTGAGCTTCCCTGAGATGGTTTCTGACAGTTTGTGCAGAAATTCTTTGGTTATGCAAACCAATTGTTTCAGCAGCTGTCTGAGTAGCTGGTCTCAGACGATCTTGGAGGTGAACCTGCTGGATGTGGAGGTCCTGGGCTGGTGTGGTTACACATGGTCTGCGGTTGTGAGGCCGGTTGGATGTACTGCCATATTCTCTGAAACGCCTTAAGAGAGGGCTTATGGAGGAGAAATGAACATTCAATGCCCGAGCAACAGATCTGGTTGACATTCCTGCTGTCAGCATGCCAATTGCACGCTCCCTCAATGCTTGCGCCATCTGTGGCATTTTGCTGTGAGACCAAACTGCACATTTCAGGGTGGCCTTTTATTGTGGACAGTGTAAGGTACACCTGTGCACTAATCATGGTGTCTGATGAGCATCTTGATGTGGCACACCTGCGAGGTGGGATGGATTGTCTCAGCAAAGCAAAAGTGCTCACTATCACACATTTAGACAGATTTGTGAACAATGTTTGAGAGAAATGGTAATATTGTATATCCGGAATGAATTTTAGATCTTTGAGTCCATTTCATGACAAATGGGAGCAACAACAAAAGTGTTGCGTTTATATTTTTGTTGGGTATAAACTAAAGATAAGTGGACCAAGAACAGAGTCATGCGGGACACCTGTTCTAGTCTTCAGAAATGATGACTTCTCATTATTTTTTGACAACACACTGTTCTTGGTCGGATAGGTAAGATTTAAATCACTGTAGCGCACCAGCAGAGAAATTTAATTTTGACAATCTATGGAGAAGAATATCATGATTCAGGGTATCAAAAGCCTTTTTAATGTCAAGAATTACAGCCCCTACCACCTCACCTTAAACTTAAATCCTTTCTGGATAATCTAGAAGCAGTGTGTAGTCTCAGTAGAATAGTGCTGATGGAATATTTACACCTTTTCTAAATACCAATTTCTGCAGTATTTATAACATAACAATGTACTTCAAGGTGGAAATTTGATAAATTTCAGTGAATTGCCATCCATGCAATCTCATATTGTAGCCTTCTCTTTGACACAAAGCTATGTCTTAATTATAAATGGTGATGCACCTTGTTGGTAGCCTAACAGCTTAGTAAATTAATTCAATTAATTGTCCCATTCTTAAAGACAGGTTGAGAGTTAACCTGCATAACTTAACATGCGGACCTGAGTCGGCAAAACCGCATTTTTAAAAACACTTTCGTAGTAACGAAAGTAAGCAGTAAGCAAACAAACAAACAAGATCGGGCTCTTATGCAAAAAAAAAAAAAAAAACATTTTGTGAGCTGCTAGAATTCAGAAGCGTCAAAAAACAATGATGTTTTATGTCACCTTTAGTGTGGAAAGGAAAATGCTCGACAACTATTGCACTGAACAATAATACAAGCTTAGGGGGAATGGACAGTAATTCTACTGATTTATCCTTGCAATGAAACCAATTAACACTTTGTTGCTTTTGTAAATGGGAACAGGTTTGGAGAGGCAATGCTTTGAAGACGAGGTGAGACCAGGTCTATTATCCCTCCGATGGAAAGTCCAGGGTGGAAGAGGTTAAAACTCAGTGGTGAACATGCACCTATCCCAACTTTATTAGGAATACTGCAAACATCGCATTTCGAGAATGGCCATTACTTTTAAAAAAACAATGATGTTGAACCTCTTCCACCTGACAGCCAAATGTGAAATTCTGCCTATTTTTGACTAGCGTGACAAAAAGCTTTGCATTAAATCAAAGTAAAAACCAAAAATTGAA
This sequence comes from Gymnothorax reevesii, assembly GCA_029721435.1. Taxonomy (NCBI): domain Eukaryota; kingdom Metazoa; phylum Chordata; class Actinopteri; order Anguilliformes; family Muraenidae; genus Gymnothorax; species Gymnothorax reevesii. Next base: position 30,574,152 of record CM056581.1, on the reverse strand, counting down.
ATTCAAATTCTGGAGATTTTTTGCCACTTGAACAACAGAAGATATGAAGGACAGGTCACTCCGCACCAAAAGAAGTTCCAGTGCCCCATAAAACTAACGCTTTTTCCTACACCAGGTTTGTAGCCTTGCGTTAAACCTCCAAGTAAAGTTCTGCTTCCCTCTGCTTGCACATGGTACTGATAGAATCCAGGAGAACATTACCATAAGGATCTGCCCCTTGTCTTTTCTGTTAATTCAACATATATGTGTTGCAGAACCTCAAACCTACCCTTACCCATGTCATAGGTCCCAATGTGGACCATGACCACTGGATCCCTCCCTGTCCTGGTCAAGAGCTTGTCTGCACAGTCCAGGAGGTGTCCTACCTGGGCACCAGGCAGGCCACACATTGTGTGAGATTCCAAGGCCTGCAGACAGAATAAGCAGTTTACCCTTCTAATAACTGAGACCTCCACTATTACTAACTCAGTGGTTTTTCATGAAATCCACCAATTATACTCAGAAACTTTTTGAATGACAAAGGTCAAAGTATTGAATCTTGAGGATAAGGTAAAGTGGTCTGCACAATGTAGAAACTTGAAGTTTAAACTTCTCCATGATTTGCCTCACATCATACCATAAAAACAATAGCCTGTAGAAGATGGCATATCCTCCCAGTCCCTGCTAAATTTGAAATTTGAAAAATTCCAATCTCAAAAGGCGGTATTGTAGCCCATGGTTGATTAGTCTTCCACACATCCCAAAGAATCTTGTAAAGTTTTATGATGATACATGATAGTTCAGTGAGTGGAAGGGATGGTGAAATGTGATTCGCTGAAGGCGGTCATTTTTTTGCAAAAGAAGATTGTACATCTAGACATCCATTGGACCCTTGACCAAAATGAAGCGAGTAAAATTTCAAGTTGACTGGGAAATATAAGCAATGCTCCAAATGGCCAGGGCAAACAATGGAGCCTTACTACCTACCTACGTTAAGCTGCTTTTCCACCGAACGCGAAATAAATTTTTCGCGCGACAGATTGTATTCAAAGTCAATGCAAAGACACGGATACGCACAAATTTGCGTGTAATCGCATCTTTGCATTGACTTTGAATGCCATAAAGGCAAACGTATGCCAATATGAGGGAAATAATGCCATAGGTTTGGCTAAAACTCGGTAGAAGAGTTCGAATTCAACTGCATGCCGTGATAGAGGTTGATGTTGTATGTACTTTTTAGCTTAGTTTTTTGGAGTAATGTCTGGATGCATCATTCGCTATAAAGCAAAACGAAGATTATCATTTTGTCGACAGCACAGTTTGTACTAGCCAACTCGCGTTATGGATTTGGTTTTGGAAGCAATAGCTTATTATGTAGAGCCCAGAGCCTCGATCATGTTTTGGATTTAACTCAAACAATCACACTGGTCGTTTGCTTTCGTGTTCTTCTGTCTCAATGTCAGCGGCAAGCAGTGGGCTGTTAGGAGTGCGGCTGAAAATGACTCATGGCCGAGTGGCACGTAACCGACAGGCATTATGTCATTTTAAAGCAGCGAAAAATGCTATCATTGTTGTATAATTACTAACAGTTAGCAGGGTAGTCGACTTATGTCGTGGTTGCACTAAACTCCGCGAGTTATCCAGTTCTGCTTCGAGTAAAAGTACGTTGGCTCGCTCAAGCTAATAATCTCTGCCATATTACCGACTAATTTACGAATCAGTTTTCCTCTATTTCTGACCTGTGACTGGGTAGCGGCGTTTAGAATACTAGGTCATTCTGACAAATAGCTAGCATACCAACAACAACTTTGCCATTTACTTAGTTATAAGGTTGCTCTAAAGTATGACGATTGCAGGTGGACTGCTGGTGTTAGGTAGCCCATGTGATAGGGGAGACCGGGGTTCCCTCGTCATGATTTTGTATTTGGCTGCATAACTCTGTGTTGCTAAAACTTTGAGAAATACCTTTATGGTCTATGTGTAGTGCGGAATGTCGCCTACAAAAGGTGTATTGATACAATCTCAATATAACGTATATTTTCGTCTCAATATTCAATTTTCAATATGTCACAAACATGCCGAAGTAACCGCATACTCGGGGTTACTTTGTCAGATGGGTCGGGTAAAATTGTTATAGTTGGCAATCAGCTGAAGCTGAAAAAGATATTCCAAAACTCTCATAACAGAAATGGTGAGAACTGTAATACTTTTACAACGAACCAACACAAGCTACAAATTATGTATAATCACCATTAGAGTAGCAGTTATGACATATGTAGGTGAGCCCACTAACATTTGCACAGTCCTCATGTGCCCACCCTTTGCATGAGAAGCATTGGACCCACTCCTCTCCACCTTTGGATGATGAGTAAGGACCACGGCACCAAAGAGGAGTAGCAAACATTCCCACTGACAAAGGAATGGAATGAAATGCAGAGGCCCCAAGGCTGGCACCTGCCAAACCTAAATACTCTGCCAACACCCCCACTTTAATGGGCCCCATTTGAGGCCCATTAAGGTGAAGGTGAAATAATGAGAAAGGGGAGGTGTTGCAAGGAGCAAACCCTTACAAACCCATACTTGTGTCCTCCAAACAAAGGCCCTGATGGGTCCTCTATCATAAACATAAAATAAATCCAAATATTAGAATTATCAAGGCACTATAGGCGTCAGAAAAACAATAAATCGGCTCCTATATTTGACTTTAGAATATTTTAATATAGGCCAGGGATGGGCAACGAGGGCCATATCTGTCCCTGGTTTTCACACCAACCTCTGGCCTTTAATCAGTTAATTATCTAAATTAGCTCAACTATTCATGAAATCTGACATTTCATAAAACTATCATGAATTACCACCAAAGACTGTTCTTGTCGCCCTACATAAAAGATTTTTCTTTGATCAAACCTTTGCAAAAACCTATACATGTGTATGCAGCCAATTAACTCAATCAGTCAGGGTAATTGATAGAAATAAAAACCCGCATACACAGCGGCCCTCCAGGACTGGAGTTGCCCACCCCTGATATAGGCCTATCACAGGACCTACAAGTGGTACAACCTCAGCACTCTGACTAACTAACCCCATTCTGCTTGGCCAGTGTAGCCCCGCGCTCTCATTTTGGAAATCAGGTGGCATATCTCATCTTATGATCGCAGCAGGCCTTTATGTGTTGTTAATAACTCTAGTTCAGTGTTTCTCAAACCTCTCCTGGAGGACCACCTGCCCTGCCTGTTTTAGATCTTTCCCTGCCCCAGCACAGGTGATTCAAATAATCAGGATGTTCTCAATCAGCTTTAGAGGGTCAATAACGAGCTGATCATTTTAATCACCTGTGCTAAAACAGGGAAAGATCTAAAACATGCAGGACAGGTGGTCCTTCAGGAGAGGTTTGAGAAGCACTGCTCTAGTTACATACGTTTATGAAACAGCTAAAAGCACAGTGGAAATCTTTGTCTTCAAAGAAGGTAGACACATTTCTTTCAGAAACTTAAAGTTTGGAATCTGGGCCAAAATTCAGTTATTTAGGCAGAAAACACTTACATGACACTACTAGTTCTTCTTCTTTCCAAGAGATGACGTCGCTCTGATGTCACATAATTTGTATAATTTCATTTTCCCGCCAGTGCGTTTGCAATGACAAAAACTGGGGTGACAAACCTAACCCTGTGACCGAAGTAACCCCGCTCTCCCCAATACAATACCAAGGCAAAGCACCTTAATATCAGTGCTGAAAAAAAAAAAACTTCATGTGTGGCTCAGCATTGTATTTTAAGGGCATCAAAACAAAGCTAAAGAACCCAAGTAATTTCGCCTATTAGTATCCCTAGAGCTTCTCGTAGTTACGGTAAATACAACCCATTATTTTCAACAAACTCAGAATATTTGTCCACATAGTAGAGGATGTCTTTATTGTTAAAAATATACAAATAATCATTATCGATCATAAATGAATTCAAGGCTTTTTCCTTTGCACGACAGAACTGAGCTCGAAGTTGCGCAGGTTTCCACTGACATTAATGCGCTGCATTAACGAGTGTTTGTTCAGCAAGAAAAACACTATTGCATGCTTACTTTCGCTTATCTGTGGCTGTCCCACTAGATTCATAATTTAATATTACTGAGGTGGTCAATCTCAAATCACTAGCATTGTTTTTAATATGGTGGAGGTGAGCGAGGTTCCTAACCCGGAATTCCCTTTTCCAACACGTGAATTACAACATGTGAAAAGTCCCGAATGGAATGATGAATCATCAATCAGTCAGTGCGATTGGAATGAACGTTATAAAGATAATTTATGACTGATGTATGATAATTAAGCATGCACCAAATATGATAACGAGTGCTGGCGGCGAGCAGGCGATAGGACTTGATGTAGGCATCGAGCAGCCGCGGCGCAAAACCTGAGGTTATTACTTCGCCACTCTCTCCATTAGGCTTTCGCCAACGTGGCGCTTTGAGGCCAATTTTTGGTCGCCACGTGCCACACCACTTCGCCATTGGTGACGTGGTGAGCGGGTAGCGCGCATCCTGTCATACTGAGTTACCATTCCAAATTTGGTGAAGCTGCAAGGATTAGTTGCCGAGTACTGACCCGAGCAAGATTTCCAGGGACAAGGTCACAGAGCTAAGGTCAAAGGTCAAATCGAGCAAAATCTATGACGTTGCACATCTATGGGTCATAGTGAGTTACCATACCAAATTTGGTGAAGCTGCGATCATTAGTTGCCGAGTACTGGCCCGGACAAAATCATGGACGGACGACAGACAGACATGCAGGCGACGACAATACCCCTCCGGGCCGGAGTCGGTTGAGGGGGTAAAAATGGGTTCGACACTATACGACGGCCTACATTTCAGCATCTCGCATTCGTAGAGTTTCCCAACAGCTTCGCAATAACTCAGCCCCCAGCCCCTGAAGTAATCGGTGCTCATAGCTGGCAATTACCAACAAAAGATTCTCTGATTGGCTACGAGTTTAAGTTTGTGCAAAAGCACATATTGGCTCAATCAACCAAACTTATGGGAAATGTAGTTATTTTACATACGCAAAATTATTTTGTATTTGTGACAAATTTGTTCTTACGGAGGAAAATTTTTTAAATACGGAAATCCGTAACATTACGGACTCTGAGCACCCATGCACTGTCCAACGAGCTTTTAAGCATTCAGCTGAATCTAAGTATGCCTGTGCAACAAAGAATTCATCTTGCTCCATATGCCAGCTGTCACTTCTTCAATGAACACCAGGGAACCAGTTCCATTTGCAGCCATAAGAGCCCACACCATAACTCTGCTTCCACTGTGTTTCACAGATGAGGCTGCATGCTTTGGATGAGCTAATCCAAAAAGAGGAGCAAACTCCTCTTTTCTCATAATTCTGGAATAAGTTGATTGTTGTCTCAGCAGTCCATTGGATGTTGCTCAAGAACTGTATGTACTTTTTTAGATATTTAATGGCAAATAGTAATCGTATCTTCCTGTTTATTAGGCTTTTGACACTTCTTAAATGGCTGTAATTCCTACACCATTTATCCATTTGAGATGTAAACACTCCAAAAATGAAAGCAGGAGGAATTTAATTTGGGTTCATTTTTCAGCTCCAATGTAAAGAGGAAAACAGCGAAAACCACAATATATTTGTCACTGTCCGAATATTTATGGACCTGACGGTGACCTGTACATGTTTGACGTGTTTTGAAAGTATTTCATTTTGTTTCAACATTGTTTACTGATTGTTTTATACCATTTTCGACCTTATTCGCAGGGAAAATAGTGTAAATATATAAAACAACCTGCTGTGTAAAATATCATTCATGGATTTTTCATTTCAGCATTCCATCGTGGCATTTTTTTCGTCATCATAAGACATCGTACACGACCCTATGCTTGGGAATCAGCGATCAAAATGACTAGATGAAAGTGTTCATTCCGTGGTCACATCAGAGCAGCCAGATTTAATTCACCCTGTTGGAAGGTCAAGTAATTCATGTGCAGCAGCGGGGAGACACGCGCAGTCCATGCTGCATCAGCCTCCCCCCCGATCTCAAAATCATTGGGTTTGCGTAATAGGTCTGATTAATAAGCATGTCTGTGAGGGAAGTCATCAGTGGCTTTGTACCAACCATATATCCAGTGGCAGACTGTCTCTGTGATGCGAGCAGCGACTGCAGCCGCATGCAAACCAAACTCGAAAGAACTTAAGTATTTCTAACAAAACTGACGGAGCTATTGGAGCAGCCGGTTCGTCCGGTAACCCTGCTTAGCCTTTAGTTTGCTTCGTTTATGAGGACAGCGGCCAGCTGTCGAAAGAGATGGGAAAATGCGGATACTGGTGTTCTACCTTGCCTTCGGTGGATGTGTCTTCAGCTCTGGTAAAATTGCACTTTTTTCTCTTTTTCGTGCCCGGTCATTTCTAGAATTAACTGTATGAATAACTATTCCAACTAAAATGCTGGAAATCAACGTCAGTTGAAAGTGATATATTTGGTTTGTTTCAACTATTTCTTTTTTCCTTTCTTATTTTTTCTTTTTATATTTGTCTGTTTATTTATTTTTGCCGTAACTAGTTACATATGCCACGTGGGCTTTACTGAGAAAGGCTTAATTACGCTCGCTTATTCATGTCGATAGCAATACATCGTCAATTCCAGGCTGCCGTGCCCAAGTTCCTCTCGATAAACCGTATCCGAATTTAGTTTGGATATATTTTGGATACTTTTTAATTTTATTTTATATAGCTCGTGGCGAGTTGAAGGTGCTGGAGGCAAATTATTATTGGAAAGACATTTGCATTCTATCGTCATGGATAATTTGCTATTTTTCCCAAATCAGCTTTCTGTCATTATTTGTCACGAGTATTTGCGCTATATCCCAAGATAATTCATTGATTATGCAATATCAAGTAATTTAGGTAGCAGGCAGAATAATAAAATTTGCTAAATAGTAAAATACCTCAGTGCATGATTCACAGGGACCAAGTGCACCTGTTCTCGATGTTCCGTTCAATTAAATTTGACTGTTGAATCTATTCTTTAAATTCTGATCTTGGTGCGCCATCTGTTGTAAGTTCATATAAGCCTTATCGGAAATGATGTGTTGCTGTTAAGCAAATGTTAAATTCTAGGCCCTAAATCATGGGACGCCGTTTGTAAAATAGGGTGTCTTGTTTTATTCCGCACAGTTTTCGCGCATTTAGCGTCAAAAACCAGGAAAAATTATTGTTGCCATGTTGATCCGTCTTTTTTTCACATATTTACGCACAAATATTTGTGAACTGGTGTAGAAAAGGTGATATGTTTTTTGTCGAATAGCTTTTTGTAGAAGAAAAAAGAGGACATTAGATGCTAAATCTAAATGTTAAATAAATCAACATATATATATATATATATATATATATATATATATATATATATATATAATAAGTTTTGAAGCTAGCGGCGGTAGAAGACTAGTGGTGTCTGGCGATTTCCACTTTTGCAGGTTTTGTCAATGGCACGGCATGTGACTCCGCTGGGCCAGTAAATGTCAGAATGTTAAAACAAGCCCTCGGAGGCACAAATGGGGCTAGTGGGGAAAGATGGAGACCGCGCCGTGAAACACCTGTGGAATTATGTGGCTGAGACACATTCAGACCTCGGAAAGATTTAACATCTTCATGCAGGTGTTTGAGCTTCGGATCCGAATTTACTCTTGGTTGCAGCACAGAATCAACTTGTCTCAATAGTAACTGCCTGACATGAAGCCAGTGCAAGGCCATGCAGCCCTTTCTTCCAGTTCTTCTGGATCTCCTGACCTAGAACAGTCATTATCTCCATGGCACCTTTGGTTCTACTCACTCGTACTCTCCATTATGCACTGGCTATAGCGAGGTCAGTTGTGGTCATGCTATCCTGCAGTGAATGCAGTAAACCAAGGATGCCGCCAACGTTGAATCATTTTCAAAAATAATGAGAAATTATAAGGGCACAGCTCATTAATTTTCCATTATGGGAAACAGAAAAAAAATCTGGTGTGCAAGGTTGTTTCATGGCTTGGGTAAGTGTTACAGAGCCGTATGTAGAGAGAGTCTGGCCAACTGGAATCATGGACGCCATGTTTGCTACCAAAGGCAGATGATTCAACCCTATAAGCAGGATACTATGGTCACATCAAAATCGCTAGTTTTAAAATACTTAGAAGACTCGACATAGCATGACGCTTTGCTTATAGTATTATAAGGGCCCCTGCACGTGAAATCGAACAGTGAGAACATTGTTCGTTTACAAAGAGTTTGCTTAAAAGACGTTTTTGTTAGCATGGGACCTACCTTGCGTTGTCTTCCAGGTTGTTGCCTTAGGTGAGTCCAGTGTTAAAAGCGACATTTACAAAAGTAAACACTCTGCGTTTCGTCACACTATTAATATGCAGCTAAACTGAATACCAAGTGTAATGGAGTTAGCGCAATGCTACACTGCCAGCAAATTAAATTACGTTTCCATCAAGGCGCTAACAGATTACATTTGTTTTCTATTAAATTATGCTTCTCTGTAAAGTGATAAACAGAACCTTACACTCTTGATGTGCAAAAAATTACAAGAAATTTATGAAACGAGTTGAGTAAATTTTACATTTGTTTCGAGCTTTAAAGGGGACCTATTTTGCTATACTTGCAAGGTTATATTTTGATCTTGGACTCCCCTAGAGTACTCCTGATCGTTTAAAGTCCAAAACAGGGTCCTTATTTAGCTCAAACTGCCATCCTCAAAAAACCCCATTTGTAGTCCATTGTAGTCTCTGCCTGAAACGCCTCATTGGGGTGGCTCTTCCGCTATGGCCCCCACTCCCTGTGTGCCTGCTTTCTTCTGACTGGCCAGCTCTGTGGAGGGCGTAGTTGGGTGGGAAGAGGCTGCAGAATGCAGTTTTTTGGGTCCGCCTCCCCAGAGTGAAACATGAGACACGTCTGCCATCTGATAAGGAATTGGCAGGGAAATTCCGAAATCTAACGCTATACTTGAATATAGATCTAATGAAATGAACTTGTTTAAATAATGCAGCGGTGAGAGTGGAGGACACAGTCTGAAAGTCTGGCAGCTCAAGCTTAAATTTGCTATCGGCTACAGTTTGCTGCGGCAACAGTGGTGAGTACAGCAGTTTTTCTACTCAATAGCTAGGCTGCAGGGAAAGCTAGAATCTACCGTATACAGACACATTTGTAGAACAGGTCGACATACCCAAGTGAAGATCGGAGAGCGTAGAAATGCGGTGGGTCTGAGTTTAGAGGAAAACATGAACAGTGAGGAGCAGCTAAAAGTGGACCAACAGCTTATGGACTGCTTCGGTGTGTATTAGGATCTGCTTGTTCATGTGCATAATTGTGGTGAGTCTTTAGAGGGGAGTAACGAACGGCTTCTGCGCTGGTATATGACAGAGCAGCGAAATCCCCAGGCTCAATGTCTACTTATTGCGTCAGAATGACCAGCGTTTCCTCACGGAAAATGGGTGCGTTATGGATAGTGCACGAGAGCTAGATAGAGCTTTGGTTATGTTATGAGCATAATAAAGGTTTTACAGACTGTAAGTTCCATTTGCGTGAACCAATGCTTATGTGGAGCTAGCAAATCAATAACTTTTACAGGAAAGAATTTAATATACAATTGCCGATTTAATATTCAATCGACGGCGATGCGGTCATAACAACTACAGAGACAAGCGTTACCCTGCAATATGCGTTTTACAGACAGTAAATTCCATTACTGGGGGGGGGTATTTGTACCAAGCATCCAAATTACGAACAAGTATAAAAAGTTCGCTTCAAATGAAGTTTATGTTCACACACACCTTCTGTTGAATTTCCCCTGATTATACTCTTGCATATTTAGGACACAAACATTAGCAACAGTAACTTGGCTACGTTAGCCGCAGGCCGACAGCCACATTCAACAGGCCATCAGTGGGGTCGGCTTATGCTGTGAAGCAACTGCTTCCGCATCTGTAGCCATGTTTCCATCCACACGTTCTTATACGAATTAAGTAATATCAAATTAAAAATGCCTCACAGAGACGGTGAAATTAGACTTGATTTCAAGACTATCGACTCATAGTTTGTACGGTCCATCTCATCAGATTTTCTCTTGATCGGTGAAAGGCTTACAGCACCCTCCATAATTATTGCCCCCCCTGATTAAGATGTGTTAAAAGCCTGAAAATAAATTCAATTTTTATTGCAGAGGCATACTCTCACACTGAAAATTGTAGAAAAACGTAACCTTCAACTCAAGTGAATTTTAAGGGAAAAAAATCCCTGACTAAGAAATAATAATTTTTCATAAAATCACCTGTTCCACAATTATTGGGACCCCTAACAATTCCTTGGAAATAAATGTAACTGAAGTATTTCGGCCATTTCTACAGTAGTTTACAAAGTTGATCAGAGTATCTAGGAACATTTAATTAGTAATTCATCACTTCCTGTTTCCCTGGGGAATAAATATGATGTGACACGGAGGCCATTTCTCATATCCACACTTCAACATGGGAAAGACAAAGGAGCACACCATTCAAGTAAGGCAGACGTGTGTCGACCTTCACAAGTCAGGTAATGGCTACTGTAATGTGGAAAAAAAAGGCACTAGATGGCAGTATTGACATTTTTTTTGTAAAGCCCAGTCTGGAGCTAGGTTTTTGGGCATGTCCTGGGCATGCGTCAGAGGGGAAAGTCCCAGAGAATAGAAAAAAGTCTGGTAGGTGGGAAGGGGCTGGAAAAGAGTATATAAAGGAGAAATATTGAGAGAGTAAAGTAGTAGGAGAAATTGCAAGGAGAAATTGTGGAAGGATACATTTGACCAGACCTGTCACTCTTTTCAAGACCTGTGAAGCTCTTTTTGTGGATTTTTGCCTGTGTTGGAGCATTTTCCTGTCCCAGGACATCGGAAAATAGCAACCCCATGTCAATTACCAAGGGACTGTAACTATCTCATTTCTTTATGTATTTCAATCTTGATCAGAGTTGGTTTTATTAAATCTGTTAAAGTTTTTAATTTTTGTCTGTTATCCCTTGCTGTCCGATATGTCATAACAAATTGGGGCCATAGCACTACAAGAAAATAGCCACTCGCCTGCACCTGCCCATATCTACTGTCAGAGGAATCATTAAGGAGTTTAAAACAACTGGAACAGTGGTAAACAAGCCTGGACGAGGATGCAAGGTTATTTTGCCTCCACGCACAGTGAGGAGGATGGTAAGAGAAATAAAATTTCAACACATGGTGGCATCTTGGGGTCACAAAGTCTCCAAAACAACCATCAGGCGCTATCTAAATGCCAAGAAGCTGTTTTGGAGGCAAGCACAGAAAAAACCTTTTCTCACAATCATAAACGCAAATGTCTGGAGTTCGATAAGCGTTACTGGGACTTCAACTGAGACCTTGTGCTCTGGTCAGATGATACCAAGATAGAGCTTTTTGGCAATAAACACTCTAAGTGCGTCTGGTGGAACACAAAAGATGAGTATGCAGAAAAGCACCTCATGCCCACTGTGAAGTATGTGGGAGGATTGGTGACGCTGTGGGCCTGTCTCTTTTCCTGAGGCCCTGGGAACCTAGTTAGGGTGCATGGCATCATGAACGCTTTGAAATACCAGGACAATCTTAAATCAAAATCTGGTGGCCTCTGCCCGAAAGCTGAAGATGGGTCGTCACTGGGTTTTTCAGCAAGATAATGACCCTAAACATGTGGCCAAATCTACACAGAAATGGTTCATTAGACACAGAATAAAGCTCCTGTGGAGTGAGCTGAAGAGGAGAGTACAGAGGAGAGGACCCAGGTCGCTGATGACAATGAGAAATTGTGCAAAGAGGAATGGTCGAAGATCCCTCTTTCTGCATCCTCCCATCTTGTGAAACATTATAGGAGAAGATTAGGTGCTGTTTTGTTGGCAAAAGGGGGTCAAGTATTAGCATCAGGGGTACTAATAATTGTGGCACACATGATTTGATGAAAAATAATAATTTCTTAATGTGGAATTTTTTTCCCACTGAATAAATGCACTTAAATTAAAGGTTGGATTTTCCTCTTTTTTTCCATTGTGTTCCTATATTATTTAGAAAATAACTGAATTTATTTGAAGCTAAAGAACACATCTTTACCAGGGGTGCCCTTGATTATGGAGGGCAGAGTATGCGATAAATTCTGATTGAAACGTTATTCGCTGAATAAACCTGCTACTTCATCTTGAAGGTGTTTTGATGCCGTCGTTTCCTTCTGATCATGGTCTGCAATGCTGCTAGTAGCTGGCACCTAAGCACTACTACAATTTATGCAATTATTGTCATTTGTTGGTAAACGTGACCCATTTAGACTTACCAGCTAAATTAGTTGGCTAACAAACTACTTTTATTCACTTGAGGGTTGTGCGATTCAGAACAAAAATGAATGGAAACAGCTTTAAATGTCACCAATACACCAATTTGATCGCATAACAGCATGTGGCGTCATTACGCACTACTTTTTATTCGCTTCAATGCCATTAGATGGAAACGTATTTTCACCAGCTTTATTCGCATGAATATTTTTACCGAACTTCAGATAATTTTATGACAAGTAGATGGAAATATAGCTTATGAGTCGCGGACAGTCGCGACCGATACAGGCTTTATCTTCAGATATTTTGCAAAGCCTGCATTTGAGGCCAGTTGTTAGTGCTAACTATCGTTGGCGGTCCTGTTAGCCTCCTGTAACTAGTTAGCTTCACTTACATTATTTGCTGTTATATTGTTGCAGCTTGTGGCTCGGAGCGCTTGATCGATGCAACTGCTTCAGGTTTGAGAATCAGCTGAAACACTTATCCTGTGTCGAATTATCCTATATTGACAAAGCTGTCTTTGGTGAAATGCTGAGCACAAACAGCTCACGTTCCCTTTGGCCGTGACCTTATTTTAGAAACCAGGATAAATAAATAATTAAATATGAGTACAAATAATTGAATGACTTATTAAATTTAATTACCTCACATTCAACACTTTGATATGTGGATCGCTGAATGAATATTGATTAATGGTAGCAATCATGACGTCCATAAAACACGTGACCAGCTCAGAACCAATCAGCATAGCAGGATAGCTCAGAGGTTCAAATCCCGAGTTGGCCAGACATCTCTCTATATGCGGCTCTGAAATGTTATAGTAACGAGCGCCATCTGGTGGGTCAGTTCAATATAAAACAAATTTTGTGCCATTGTGCTGTAGGTGCGTGATAGACCCTAAGAATGGACCTCATGCACGAGGTGCATCACAAAACTAATAGCAGTATCCACGATTGGACGCGGTATTCATTTTGCCACAGTAATTAGTTTAGATACGTTCGTAATTTTACCCATTCAAAACGGTGTTGTGTACTCTATTTTCATTAATTTATTCCCCTTTACTTCAAATTAAGGCCACTTCCAGCTTTGTCTTGATGGTTATAACATTCCTGCTGAAAAACGCGGCTAAAACCAGCCCCAAACTTCAGGTCATTCGGCAGTCTCGCTGTATGTAGCTGGTGGGCATGCTTGCTGAAGCTGCTTTAACTGACGTTCATTTAGGAGACCGGTTTTGTGTAGCTGGTTGAAAGGTGAGCAGCCAGGCTGGTGTAGCTGGTGTAGAACAGTATTGCCATGGTGGTGTTTTTGGTCAGATGCTTGCAGACCAAAGTGGCCTCAGCAGTGTAACAGGTCTGATGGTTGCGGACCAATATGGCCATGCTGGTGTTACTGGTCTGATAATTGCAGACAAGCATGGCCATACTAGTGTATCTCCTCTGGTCAGATGAAAGATAAGGTGGTGGTGAAAGAATAGTTCTTGCACCCAAGTGCTTTTTTTATTGTTTCTTATGACACATTGTAAAAATGTGTGAACTTCAGTCAAAATTTATTAAACAGATATATGGAATTACCCCTTGAGCTCTGACTATAAACCAAAAACTAGTTTCTACAAAGCTGGTGAATTTTAACATGTGCAAAGCTCAACAATGTGAGCTGATAAGTTTTGAGAATCTGAGATTGTAATGCTAAAGACTCTAAACTGGTGGCTGGTAAGAATGGGAGCAGGTAAGTAGTGTCACCTACAGTTGATGGTTGATGGCCATTCAGCTGTCAAAACCCAGCTCAAACTGATCACCAGTTACCAGCTTTAGATGGATTTTCAGCAAGCATGACTTAGAAAGATTCCAAATGCTTGCCTGTTCTGAGAGAAAAGCTCAAAGAGAATCCGCTGATTTACAGACCCAAGAGAGCTGACTTTACAGATCCTTTATCCCTTTTCTAATTAACTGGTATACCTTGTTTAAACACGCAGTAGCCGTTTCAGCCGCAGTGTTGAGTTTGTGTACAACTGTACTGGATCTCTTACGAAAAATTACTATGTTTCAAGCTATAGTTATTCCATAGTAAATGGATGGTATTTTTGCCACCATAGAGTACTATTAGCTCCCACTGCTCACGGTGTGGGAGCTAAGGTATCGGGGTCCGTGCGTGTGTGCTTGCGTACGTCAACACATTTTGCTTTATCCCATCAACGATTTCAATTACAGGCTCCCAATTTTTACTGGACATGCATCTCATAACGGCTTTCAAATGACATCCCTGAAGGTGACCTTGTCCTATTTTTTTCAAGGTCACTGGCCTCAAAATATCACCAAAAATTTCGACATTTTTTTTTTTTTTTTTTTAAATTTGGCATCTCCAATCCCACCCGAATTTGGAATGCCCAATTGGGGAACTATGTACAATGCTTGCTCGTATGCGACCCCTTGCTGCCAACTCAGGATAGTGAAGACAGTTCACGGCTCTCCTCCGGAGCACGTGCCTGTCAGCCACTGATTCTTATACACTCGCTGGTTGAATCTTCGCAAGTTCAGAGGATACCCGGACATGAACCAAGCCGGAGTCTTCCTGATGAGCGCCCGTCTGGCCAACAGGAGGCGCTGGAGCAACGAACAAAGCTGTTATCGACTACCCAAATCCGGCAGTCCCTTCCCAATTTGTAACCCTGTAGCGTGATAGCCAATTGTGCGCTACTCTGAAAAAGCTGCCGACCCCTGCCGGTGGGTACGCCGAGGCTCGAACCCGCGACGTGGTGATCACCTCTGCACTGCAGCGCAGTGCCTTAACCGTGTGAGCCACCCGGCAGCACAAAATTTCGACATTTTGCTGTATCTCATCAACTATATCAGTTACAGGCTCCTAATTTTTATTGGACATGCATCGCATAAAGGCCTTCAAATGACATGCCTAAAGGTGACCTTGGCCTATATATTCAAGGTCACTGGCCTCAAAATATCACCAAAAACTTTGACATTTTGCTTTATCTCATCAACTTTTTTAGTTACAGGCTCCTAATTTTTACTGGACATGCATCTCATAAAGGTCTGCAAATGACGTGCCTTAAGGTGCCCTTAGCCTTGAGGTTACTGGCCTAAAAATATCACCAAAAACTTCGACAATTTGATTTCTTATCAACATTTTCAGTTACAGGCTCCTAATTAGCTCCTGCCGCACGAGTGGCATTGGAGCTATGGTATCGGGCTCCATCCATGCGTGTGTCCGTCCACGCATGTGTCCGTCAAAAAAAAATTTGACATTTTGTTTTAGGTGGAATACTGCTATTAAGCATGAAAATCTTTATTTCATCACTTACATCAAATTGCTTTCGATATGAGAAGCAAACATTCAAATTAGCAGGGATTTGCATAACTTATGCAAATTGGGTGTCCAAGACGGCCGCCACAAAGGCGTATCATGCATATCATGACAATTTCAAAACACTATACCTCAGGAAGACATATCAACTTCTTATTTAGCACACAGGTTGCATCCAGCATCTATGGGCTAAACCTCTCAAAGTTGGGTACTTAAACAAAATGCTAAGGTTTTTTGAAATTTTGCTCGACTTGAAAATTCTCTACCTTATAATATATTCAGCACCCCCTGAAATTAAAAAAGTACCAAAAGGGCCATGTTTTTTAGGTTCAGGACAACCATCATGCTGTACACTATTTATCTTCCAAATTTCATCAAAATCGGACTAGCGGTTTTTGAGAAATGGCGCGTGAAAAATGTGGAAATGGTATTGGTATTTTTATAGCAGCAATCTACACTCAACAAAAATATAAACGCAACACTTTTGTTTTTGCTCCCATTTGTCATGAGATGGACTCAAAGATCTAAAATTCATTCCAGATACACAATATTACTATTTCTCTCAAACATTGTTCACAAATCTGTCTAAATGTGTGATAGTGAGCACTTTTGCTTTGCTGAGACAATCCATCCCACCTCACAGGTGTGCCACATCAAGATGCTCATCAGACACCATGATTAGTGCACAGGTGTACCTTATACTGCTCACAATAAAAGGCCAATCTGAAATGTGCAGTTTTGTCTCACAGCAAAATGCCACAGATGGCGCAAGCATTGAGGAAGCGTGCAATTGGCATGCTGACCGCAGGAATGTCAACCAGATCTGTTGCTCGGGCATTGAATGTTCATTTCTCCACCATAAGCCGTCTCCAAAGGCGTTTCAGAGAATATGGCAGTACATCCAACCGGCCTCACAACCGCAGACCACGTGTAACCACACCAGCCCAGGACCTCCACATCCAGCAGGTTCACCTCCAAGATCGTCTGAGACCAGCTACTCAGACAGCTGCTGAAACAATTGGTTTGCATAACAAACTGACACAAACTGTCAGAAACCGTCTCAAAGAAGCTCAACTGCATGCTCGTCGTCCTCATCTGGGTCTTAACCTGACTCCAGATCATCGCCGTAACAGACGATTGTGGGCAAATGCTCACATTCAATGGCGTCTGGCACGTTGGAGAGGTGTTCGAGGACGGATGAATTTCGGTTTACATTGCTCAGGGCAGATGACAGACAGCATGTGTGGCGTCGTGTGGGTGAGCGCTTTGCTGATGTCAATGTTGTGGATCGAGTGGCCCATGGTGGTGGTGGGGTTATGGTATGGGCAGGCATCTGTTATGGACGAAGAACACAGGTGCATTTCATTGATGGCATTTTGAATGCACAGAGATACCGTGATGAGATCCTGAGGCCCATTGTTGTGCCATACATCCATGAACATCACCTCATGTTTCAGCAAGATAATGCACAGCCCCATGTTGCAAGGATCTGTACACAATTCTTGGAAGCTGAAAATGTCCCAGTTCTTGCATGGCCAGCATACTCACCGGACATGTCACCCATTGAGCATGTTTGGGATGTGCTTGACCGGCGTATACGACAGCGCGTTCCAGTTCCCACTAATATCCAGCAACTTCGCACAGCCATTGAAGAGGAGTGGACCAACATTCCACAGGCCACAATTGACAATCTGATAAACTCTATGCGAAGAAGATGTGTTGCACTGCATGAGGCAAATGGTGGTCACACCAGATACTGACTGGTTCTGAGTCCCCAGACCCACAATAAAGCAAAAACTGCACATTTCAGGGTGGCCTTTTATTGTGGACAGTCTAAGGTACACCTGTGCACTAATCATGGTGTCTGATGAGCATCTTGATGTGGCACACCTGTGAGGTGGGATGGATTGTCTCAGCAAAGCAAAAGTGCTCACTATCACACATTTAGACAGATTTGTGAACAAAGTTTGAGAGAAATGGTAATATTGTGTGTCTGGAATGAATTTTAGATCTTTGAGTCCATCTCATGACAAATGGGAGCAAAAACAAAAGTGTTGCATTTATATTTTTGTTGAGTGTACATTAAAGCTGCAGTTGGTAAGTCTTATAAAAGTAACTTTTGTCATTTTTGCTAAAACTGTCACTGTGTACAGACAGTATTACATAAAACTAGTACTCCATAATTAAAAAAAGGCTCCTTTAAACCCACCTACTGCTCCTACTGCAATTTAAAAGAATTGTTTGGACTGACCAAAAAGAACCAATCAGAGCCAGGATGGTGTCTGACATCTGTCAAACAGTGCACATGCACGTGCTGCAGACAGCTTCCTCCCCCTTCCTCCTCAGTTCACGCCAGTGCTCAGTCAAGTTCAAATCTCAAAGAGGGTTCAGGAGCTTCGAGAAACTAATGGCGCAACGCCAGCCATCAGCGAAGAAGAAAAAACACCGATGCCTCCGTTACTGACAACAGCACACATGGCTAAGACCAGGAAGAAGAGGAAGGCAGAAGAAAAAAAAAGCACAAAAGAAAGAATTCGACAAAGCCCGGGATAAAACCAGAGTGAACATCAGAGTGGCTTTTCAGAGGTGGAGGGAACTCTGTGATCTGGAAGGTAGGGGCGGAGCCAGATCACCATTGAAAAAGAGACTTTGGTCTCAACTGGTTTTATCTGGTTAAATAAAAGATTTGATTGATAGATTGATTGATTGGGTGGCCACGGCCACCATAAATTAAACTTCGGCCGCCCCTCGGGCCCCCCCACCACCACTGTTTTGCCGGCAACTTTTTCTGGGCGCAAGTGTTCCCACAGTGACGCAATTCAACCTCAAGCAAGTAGTTCTCCACCACTACAGATGGAGGCGGTAATACACTCAACTTGACTTTATTATAAACAAACATAAATACAGATGAAGAAGAAGTAGTAGTTGCGGCTCATGTGCTCTATGCATAAAACATCCTTGGCTCTACGAGTGAAGGTGCCAACTACACTAGATTGCTGATGGGGTTCACTCAAGTCAACGATACTGAGCAACAAGAAACGCAAGCAGGTCAGTAACATGACTAGATATAAAAAGAGCATTTTAGAGAGGCAGAGTCTCTCAGAAGTAAAGATGGACAGAGAGTCACCAATCTGCAAAAAACTGTGTCTAAAAATTGAAGACCCATGTGCAAAAAGTACCTAAGTCACTAAATAACATTTTTGTGATTTTGGGGGTCAAAGTTTTCAAAACATTTTGCAAATATTAAAAAGTCAGCACCTGGATTTAACTAAGAAAATGGGTAAGAGTCTTTCATTAGATAATTGCTGCAGTGATTGATATGCTTCAGTTGGCAACAAGTTATTTAACCTCAACTGATGCAGTGAGTAGCAGCTCATTTCTTAAACAACCATGTCGAAAGACATATCCTGTTGGCGTGGAAAAGATTTCACTTTATTTCAGAAGGGTCAAATCATTGGTCTGCATCAAGGAAAGAAAACAGAGGATTGTTGAAACTACTTAAGTTTTTTGCAGTTGGCATTGCATTGCATGATTTTGTCATAGATTACTTACTGCTGGTTGGGCTGGATGTGTGCCTTAGCTGTTGTCTGGCAGTGGCTGGTGGGTTGGCGGGGGATGTTTTGGATTGTGACGTGTCCTGCTGCCCCTCCGGATATTTGCTTTTCATTTTCTGTTTGGTTGCTGATGGCGGGAAGGCGGTGGGATAATGGATACTTTTCGGATTCCCTGTGGTTGTGTAGCTCGGGGCCCGGGATACAGTGGTGGGGCCTGGGCTTCCCACCCTGGGCCCAGCACTGGACGAGGGTAGCTGTCGTGTGAATGTGGTCAGTTGCTCTTGTTGGGTTCTTCTTTTTGCTGTCATTGCTGTTATTGTTGCTGCTGTTCTTTTTGTCCCTCTGAAACATGTTTATCTTTGGACATTTTTGAAATGTTACTACTTTTTTTCCCCTTTGTTTTTTATCTCTTGTTATTGTTGTTAGTGTTTGTCATTTTTTTTCTCCCTTTCCTTTATCTCTTATTTCAATCAAATATGTGGGGGGGGGAAGGGGAAATCTCAAAGCAAAGCCTCTTATGGTGCAGGTGATTATAACTGACTTGTTTTCAACTATAAGAAGCTGTGAATTGCCATGCACTGAGATTAACACACCTTAATGGTCTGTTGTCACGGTGAAACTCAAGGTTCCTTCTCAACCGGACTGGAAGGCACAAGGGGGGGGGGGGGGGTTGGTGGCAAGATGTGGGAGGTCATGGCCGACAACTTAAGAGTTTGTAATTAAACAGGGAAATTAAAAAAAATAAATTTATAACTGGAAATATACTTCACTTAGATTTCAATCCAGATTTTCTTGAGTTGCCAATTTTGCCATACGTTTTTGGAGAAACATATTTATTTAATGACAACCTTTTTTCTTTCAATAATTTTACTTAAATGAAGAGGTTTTGTGAACAATTTGAGTGAAAGACCATGAGCATAAACAACAGTCGTTTTTGCTCATATTCACTAAGGATGCCAATAATTTTGGTGGCCAGTACACATGAAGGACTCTTCATCATTTCTCGTAGAATGGTCCTGTTTTCTGGCATGATATTCCACATGGAGGCCTGGTTCTTTTCATGTTTTGCAGGACATTTTAGATTTTTATGACTGCAGTGCCTTCAGTCTGAAAGCCCTTCCCAGTGAAAGGTACTTCACATCAAACAGTGAATATTCAGCAACACTTGCTGCGTGTGGACAGGTGGTACAGAGATGATTAATTCCTGGGCAAAGTGAACTGGCAGCAATGTTGAGTGGTTGGCCTCAGATCTCAATGACAAGCTGCCCTGTCTGTCTGATATACAAATGTGCTTGCTTCTCTGTAAATGTCTTAAAACCTTCATATCTGACTACGCACAATGCATCTACTTTTCTTTTCTCCCTTTATACTGAGGTATGTACTATTGTACATACCTTCAAATTGGAACTTAATACGACTGTATCATGACGTCCATAACGAGTGCCTCTAGTGGTGTTAGCTATGTGAAATACACTTTTGTAAGTTGCATTGGAACTGTCAGGCGAGTAGACTAACTTCACATCTTTACATCCTGTTGGTACAATGCAGGTAAAATGAAATTTAGATTTAGTCAAAACTGCATTATGAAAAAATTAACATTTTTATGTAGTGCATTTTATGGGGAAACTAATAATGAAATGAAATGCCTCAGAACACATTGAATTACAGCACCATGACTGTTTGTTGCACAGCTTGGCCCTTGCAGATGCAGTGCTATCACTGCGAAGATAACCTGCTGGGCCATGACTGTTCCTCCCCCCAGTTCATCGTCAACTGCACCACCAACGTCCAGAATGGCTGTCAGAAGGAGGTCATGGTGGGGGCAAATGGTGAGTCGGACTTTCCCTCGCATTTTACTTAGTTTAAAAGCCTGAAGGCTTATTCAATGACTGCTGGGACGGCTGACTCCATCAGCTCACCTGTCTTACATTGTACAGAGTCCAGAGTGGCTACGATTGGCAGAATTAATGAGTTATGATCTGCCAAATGGAATCATACCTGCCAGGGTGACACTAATTATGGGCTGTGGAGCTGCCGGGGACAGTCAAGATTCAACACGAGCAAATCAGATCACACATCGGGGATCTCAATCTGCCGCAGTCTCTATTATAGCATGAAAGCGCTTAAATTATAGATTTGTCTGCACACCCTCTTTTCAAGGCCAAAATGGACAGTAAACAAAGAGGAATCCTCCACACCTTGCAGAAACTGCAGCCGTATGAGAAATCAACCAAAGATCCTTGCACTGAGGTGTGATACCCTGCTGAAAATGCCTGTGGAGACCAGCTGGGTTTCTTAGCTAGTTAAGGATGGTTTATGCTTTTAGGGCATAAAGCTGATCACGGCTTGTCAAAGCTGGTGGAGTAAGATAGTAGAGCTACAATTTCTTGTCAACCATCCTGGTGTTTTTAATACTTCTTGACTATAAAAGTGAGACACTGCCTAATTGAATTGGTAGAAGCTGTGCCGTGACCCAATCTGGTCTCTCGTTGCAGGTGTGACGTACCGCAAGGCGTGTGCTTCCTTCACCACCTGCCTGGTGGTGTCGGCCGGGTACCAGTCCTTCTGCTCTCCGGGCCGCATAGGGTCTGTCTGCATCAGCTGCTGCAACACGCCCCTCTGCAACGGGCCACGCCCTCCCCGCACATCCCTGGCATCTGCCATCCGACCCCTCTCTATCCTCCTGCTCATCACTGTGACACTTGCCTCTTTGCTGTGATCCTGACGACCAAGCCCCCCCCCCCCCAACTCTTACCAGGAATTGGAGTACAGCACCGTACGGACCTTGTGCAAAACCCCAGGTCATCTGGGGTTTTTGCAGCCATGTTAGCTCCGGCGTTCACAAACAGGAGAGAAGCTTGGAATGATGTGAGGAGCTGCGATTTGTGGGGGCGGCGCTTTCTTGGCAGCTGCAGCTCGTCCATTTTATTTGGCACGACTCATTTTTTGAAGCTGGCCCAAAACGGGCAGGTGCTGCTGAGGAATCTGGAACAACCTCCGCTCTGCCGTGATGAGCTGTTAAAACATTTTACGAGGCCTCAGATTGTGCGGCACTGAATTGGACGGATTCCTCAGATGGCCATCCCAGAATCTAAACACCCGAAGGATATTCAAGCAACTGAGCAAGTCGTTTGAAGACGTTGTTGTGCACCCTGGTTGAACACAGTGGAGCACCACTAACACTTGACACCTGCCCTGACAATGCTTTGAAGACAGTTCCTTGACAGGCAGAAAGAGTGGACAGATAAGTGACAGAATTCCTGAGGAGAGCTATACTGCGAAAGTAGAAATGAAACCTATCTAAACAAGTAACTTTAGACTTCTATTAAGACATAAATTTTAATTCCTGTCACCTTATTTGCGAACAAAATATTCTCCCAATCAGGTGAGTGCATTTGACTCGTTTCAAGATTTGCAGAAAGGCAATTTCATTGCAATGTCAAGCACCAGTCATTAAGTAAAAGTCAATATTTTCCACTTTACTGTAAGACCAGTCATTTTTGTTTACAAATTAGGGATGTGACTACAGTGGTATTTTACCGGGCAGTTAAATAGTAATGTTCTAAATCAGTCACTGCATTAAATAGTGGAACTCATAATCCTCCTCAATACTCATTTGAAATATAAACTAGCCATACTCAATTGCAGTGAGTCTTTTGAAGTTTATTGTAGAAAAGTCTCCATCAGAACAAGCTAAGGTAGATGTTGCTGAACGACAAGCTCGGTTGCAGCCAGCCTGCTGATCTTGCAGTCCTGACCAGAATTAATCATTTACATACAAGAATTATAGTTCTTTTTTGCAGCCAAAATGTGCAAATTGCAACCATTTCCTCATGCCTCATTGCACATTCAAGTGTGCTATTTTGCATTTTCCCTTCTGTTTGCATGTTGAATTGGTAAACTAAAAAAAAGCCAAGTGTTTTTTTTTTTTTTTTAAAGAAGGCAACAAATTATGTGCAGTGTCTGTCCTTGTTAATTTGCAAAGGTGAGAATCGACATTAAAGTCACTTAAATTCATACTAATTGAGATATGGTGATTTGTAGTTGTTGACCCTGCGTGTTCTACATAGCTTAGGAAAATACACGCACACCCTCACATACAGTCCTGGATTGA
Organism: Gymnothorax reevesii; assembly: GCA_029721435.1. Classification (NCBI taxonomy): domain Eukaryota; kingdom Metazoa; phylum Chordata; class Actinopteri; order Anguilliformes; family Muraenidae; genus Gymnothorax; species Gymnothorax reevesii. The sequence continues at coordinate 30,550,850 of CM056581.1, read as the reverse complement.
ATATATAAATGTGTGATATTCTTTCTCTCACACAATTCGGCAAATTCATTTGCCATATTAGCTGACTGGCCAAACTGTCGTGTTGTAGACAAATTTTGATTGAATTTTGGTCCACAAAACACAATGGGCTGCTTTCACATATTTGGATGGAGATGGATTAACATAGACTAAAAATTTTCTATAAAAATTGTACTCAGATTATCCTTAACCTGTGTCCGTGAAACTGGCCCAATGATGGCATGGCACTGTATGTTTTGTTGTGGTAAAACATTTAAGTAAGTAGTGTGCTCTGTATTGTATTGTGTTGAATTATTGTGTTGTGATACACAAAATGAAATAATTTATACAGTGATGGTTACCTTTGTTTTGCAACATTTAAAGCACCATTATAAATAAACGGCTGCTTTTGAAGAAATGTGTTCTGGATTACTGACTGCACAATAAGACCCCGTGAGAAGTAGGCTGCTTTTCTTAGATCTGCCTACAGGCTTAGTAGCCTTTTCTCATCATTACGTCATTTGAAAACCAGGCCAACGCATTTAACTCTCCCACCAATTCAATAATACAGTCTCATTTTTAAGTGGTAAATTGTGGATTATTTATGGATATTTAATCATTAACACAATGATTAATGCTTCACATTGACTAGCAACAATGATCATCAGCAAGAGAAAATATCCATTCATTTATCCACCACCTAACCCTCTTACTCCTGGTCAAGGTCATGAGGAGGCGGGGATCTCACATATAATGGGCGAGAGAGAGAAATGCACAATTGACAGTTTGATAATCCATCATTGGGATCACATACCATTCACACAGATCCCCTCCCCCCATTTTGGGAGTGTACTGAATTCCTTTTACAATAAATCTCTCAAAAGACCCCACACCCATCCTTTGACTCCCATCACAGCACTGTACACCCACCCTTCCCTACAGCCAAATATACAGATGATACAGTTAAAAGACAATGACTTAAATCAGAATGTAAATATATACAAAAATGAGTAAATTGAAATGAAAATCAACAACATACCTGCACCATCACATACATTGATCATAATTACATATACATATATACTTATGCTTTAGCATATGTACATTCATACAAACACAGACAAACATATCGTATATTAATAGACTCACACATTTAATTGTCTTATTTTCATTCCCAGCCTTCTGCTACTCTCAGCGCCCTCCATCTATCCTTATACACACTTAACCTACTGTTCTCTTGTGCCATCATACATTCAATTTTACTGTGATGTTTTACCAAGGGTTTGAATCTCTCTATCCTCAAAGCATTCACAGATTTTGATTTAAAATGAAAAGTTTGCCAAAAAGTATTATAATATGGACTATTTTTCTGGAGTCATTTGTTAGACTGCCCAGACGTATGGTGGGCAAATCCAGTGTAAAGGTCCTTGAATATAAAGCCAGCCACCTCTGAGCCCCTGTCCAAAACAGACCTACACAGGGGCAGTACCAAAATAAATGATCCACTGACTCAACCTCTTCACCACAGAATCTACACAAGTTGGACCCCTCAATTCCCCAAATATGAAGCATCTTTTGAGTGGCCAAAAATGTATATATTAATTTAAACTGAAAAAATCTTATTGATGAATCTATTGTTGTTTTGTAAATTAAATTGAAAACCTGGTTCCATGGAATCGGAAAATCTAGCTTTTACTCCCTAGAATCAAGAACACTGTGAGGATTGGCTCTCAGTTTTCCTGAGTCAAGGTGAAACTTATAAATCATTCTATTTATGCTGGTTTTTTCAATCCACTGAAAGTTTTTCATAGATGGTTGACAGACAAGCTCCTTGTTACTTCCTTCAACAATTCTTCTTCTCCATTTTAGCGGTATGGCGGCCACGACCAGTTGACTGAACTTTTGTAAAGGGCAAACCTTGCCATAAATGTCAATTAACTCTTCATAAGACTTTAACCTACCTTCATTATTTACAATATCATTTATAAAAATAATGCCAGAATCAAACATATTTTTCCAAAAAATAAATTTATTACCAATCAATGTTAGAATTGAACCATATGATTTGCTGCAAAATTTCCTCTGTAATTTCTGGAGTATAGAATTGGAATTGCAGCCAACTTTGTATGGCCTCCATTAAAAACGGGGAAAGAGTAATGACCAGTTCCTTATTGAATTATGAGAACTGGGGTATTTCATCTGTAGAGAGGGAAACAGTCCCTTTATAAAAATCGGGTGTGTACACTGTCTCATAATCTTCTGGAAAACCATCTTGGGTTTTTCAAAAACTTTGGAATCGGGGAGGCTTTGAGTGAAACATTCAAAGCTCTTAAATTTAACAGTTTTAGGCCACCTGATTCATATTCATTGTAAAGGTACACATGCTTAACTTTATCTGGTTTACCATTCCATATAAAATTGAAGATTTTTTTTTCCCTCTTATTGTTTGAAAAATGATTCATTTGGTGAAGCTAATTTCATAAACAAGTGTGGAAATTGAGACAAAATTAAGGAATTAATCAAGGAGATCTTTTCATAAATTGTTAGATATTTCCCTCTCCATGGCTGCAAAATTTTGTCTATTTTATGAAGTTTTTTATTGAAATTAACTTCTGAGAGATTATCCATGTTTTCAGGAATATGAATGCCGAGCAGATCAACTGATCCATTCTTCCACTTTATGGGTAAATTACACCATAAGGTAAATATAGTGTTTTTCAGAGAGCCGATCCAAAGTATTGTGCATTTGTCATAATTTGGCTTCAAGCCTGATGAGCAGGAAAAACAATCCAGGTCCTGTGTTAGGCTTTGCAAGGAAAAGGACTGAGGAGTCAACAGAAAGGTAGTATTATCTGCATACATAGAAACCAGATGGCCAATTCTGAGTGTCCTGATTACCTTACATATGCGCTCTGAACTATGGGAGGACACGAAATAAAAGCCATTTAAGCCCGTAGAGTGAACACAAACTCCACATTCGAAAGCCTCAGGCAGGATTCAAGGCCTTAACCTTCTTTCTGGGGGGTAACAGCACCTCTCACCATGCCTTTCCTATTCAAAAACACTTTACTCATAATACATTTTGATGACTAAGAAAAACAAGAACTTGGCTTGTATACACATGGGCAAAAGTTAAGCACCATTCAATTCTCAACACAATTTCCACTTTACCATTGGATTAAATTAATATCATCAACAAACACTGCCAAATTCTAGGAAATATGGCTCAGACTTACCATTCCTAACAGGCAAAATCAGTTAGAAAAAAAATTTGATCTGTACTTCAGGCTTTATTAGCTCTTGAGGGGTATGTTCTCAACCCATTTCATGTTGTTAAACGAATGGGTCTTACTTGAGATGGCAATGAGACCTGTGTTCGACAAAAACCATCCCCTGATGTCTGAACTTTAATTGGGAGGAACAAAATCAATATCCGACCAAGAGGTGCAATGCAACTGCTAACAATTAGTTCATGCAATTGAACATGGTTCATAACAAAGCCATGAAATCTGCATGGATTGCAGGCTAGAATCCTCATGCATTTGTGCAGAGTTAAGGACTTGCCAATTTTCAGAAAATTTTGAGTTGAATTTGTTGGTGCTTAACTTGAGCCCAGGTGTACATAAGCAAGCTCAAGATTTGTTCACCAATGGTGAGGTCCATTCTTGCCTTGCTTATAGTTTAAAGCTGATAGAGGGGAAGCTTCTGCTCTACACTGCAATGCTGTACACAGTGGCCAGGGATTGGCATTCATTGTCCAGTTATATTTCCCACCATCTGTTCAGTGCCTGGTTGTGATGTGTACAGTGACACTTTTTGGTATGGTCAATAGCCTACATAAAGCAAATAAAAAAAAAAAAGAAAAATGCAACTGCATCAAGAAAAACGGAGCGGCTTGTGACACAGGAGAGAGAAAAAGAGCCTTTGGCATGTTGCGGGCAGATCTCAGCCGCCGAGAGGTGCTGCGTCGTTTGCACTGTCACCATTCAACAATCAGTCGGCTGTCTATCCGAGAATGGAACACAGGCACTGTCACTGACCGACCCCGCTCAGGGCAGCCGCAAGTGACAATGGCAGCTCAAGAGCGCCACATCTGGTTACAGCCTGTACATAACAGATTCCAGACAGCAACCAAAACTGATCATGAGATGAGGGGTCCGAGATGATTGAAGATGAGCTTTGTTTGACGGCGTCTATGTGAGCAACACATGCGTGCACAAGGGCCTTTCAGAGAACCCAGTTTTTGCCCATTTACGTATGGCAGCCCTTACCGAGGTCGGTCAGCGACAGTCCCCGTTTTCCATTCTTGGACAGAAACTGAAATAAAGGGCCAAAAAAGGACAGAGGCAGGTGCCCACAGTTAGAAGTGAAGAGTTCCTACTCCTTTTGCATTGACTTTGAAAGTAATCTGTAGCGAGAAAAATTTGTTTCATGTCCAGTGTGAAAGCAGCTTATGAATGGCTCACTCTGCTGGGTAAATGGCTGTGTACAGCTTGTTGTACTAAACGCCCAGTAGCAACAATGATGACCATTGCCAGACAAATTTACACCATTAGTGCTAGCTACGACAAGATATCTGACAAGTATCTTAGCTCGGCATAACAAATGAGTATTAACGTCATATAGATCACCACTTTTAGCTAAACTTATCATATGGTTATACATTCATCGACAAGTTTCAACTCGGAGTACTAACCAGATAAAAAATGTTATTACACAAACACAAACTCTGGTTTAATCAGACAAAATTCGGAAACTCACCAGATTCCCAACTGAGAGTTAGCAAAGGTTTCTAGCTCACTCCAAAGAGGAAATATCAATCAGTCTACTGTTTGATTCGTTCTGACCAGCATGGTCTATGCAAGATAGCCTTACAAAAACAATACACAAGCTTCCCTCAATTTTGCTTGGGATGACAATTTACAATTCACATCCAACTGAGTTAGCACCAGCTCTACTCACCTCAAGTAGAAACAAGGTGACCTGGGCTTAAGAATTAAAGCCATTCAACTCCTGGAATTATCTCCAGCATTTATATGCTTTCCCTGATTACTCATAACTTCACATAGCTGCGACTGCGTTCCTTTTTCCTCCACATGCACTCGTTTGAGCGTCTCTTTTTTGGTTTCGCTTCCACCATGCTTCACTTTGCCGCCTCGGTAGTGCCACTGCCAATTCCTTTTGTTGCTCAGTCCCACCCACTTTTCACGCACAACCACGGAACTGGCACAGACCCACCCCTGCCCTCTGATTCGTTGGAACACTTTTGTTGATGTTCGGGGACGTGGGTAGGTCCCCACGAGTTTGAGTATCTTTCTCAGTGTCTACCTGGCTGTAGGTGGCCTACAGAGACCGGAGTATTTCACCGCCCACTCATGAGAGGAGCTGCCAACAGTTTATAAGGAAAAATCTCCTGTATGTGACAAATTATGTTTCAGCTCAGAATCACTGATACAACCTTTGACAGTTCTTTCAAATAATTAACTTTAACTTCAGCATGATATAGAACAGGTTTGGCAATCATTTGCTTCCCAAAGATATTAAAAGTTTTCATGACTGCGTCCACAGCGTCTCCAATTAGGAACCCATTAGATTGTTTTTTTTTTTTTTTGCGCCATTGTTTCAAATGTATCACAAGGCAGAAGAGTGAGCACGGTGCATGTGATCTTGCCAAGCAGGGTGCTCGCTTATGGATGAGGACAGTCTGCTTCAAGGGAATAAATGTGACGCACACTTGTCCACCAGCAAGCTATGCATAGAAAGCGTAAAGCAGTTTATCACAAAATGACTGTTGAGGCTTTCATTTCATCAGTTTATTTTAGTAAATTTAAGTTCTTACATTAACTGATCAAAATTATTAACATCAATCTTCAAAGGGAGGGACAAAAAGCTTTCACATTGTCAGGATATTCACTCAAATGTTTACTTCACCTTGTTCCCACATTAACAGGATATTACAATTCTATCAGCTGAAAATTTGATAAACAATGTAATTGGCACTTCTACATAAATAAAATTACCAAACAAAAAGTCAGGGATAATGACAGGTGAATAAATTGTATTAATGTTCTACAAAAGCTATTAAGAAGCAACTTCAATTTTTTTTTTTTTTTTTGCAACGCTAACCCATAATGGGTGAACAAAATATAAGCATGAACAGAAAAATAGATGAAATCTCAGCAGAAGTGAAATAACAACACGAGGCAATTAAACCTAATTCACATTAAAGACATAGGAAGTGTGATTCCAGTGAGACCAAAGCACAGACCAAATATATCCGTCTTTGCTCTGCCTACTTCTGTCCCACCTGTCCTGGGACAAAATAAACTACTTCCCACAAAACATGAGCGCACAAGTCATTGGGAATGATAAATTCAAATTGAAAGGTAAAAAACTGCAGGCTTCGCCACTATGCATCTCAAAATGGAACAACCCTGCTTCTTACAGTGAGAATCATCATAAAAGGGAAAAATTTTTCCTCACAAGAAGGGACTGACTTCTCCCCCATACAAAATGCAGTCATGGTGCAGAAGCTTTGCACTGTGGGAGCGCCGAAGCATACAGGATCAGCCCAGCAAAAAGGACAGAGATTCGGGAAAAGGAAAGAACAAGCTAGTCCTCAAACTGGGCTTCTGAAGAGAACAGCCCATCAGGATAGCAGTTTGGCAGCCTAAATGGGTCTACCTGCAAAACTGTAAAGTGCACCAATTTCAGAAGGGAAAAAAAACAAAAAAAAAACAAAAAAAACTGGGGTGTAAGTACGATATCAGTGCAACGAGGCAAAGTACCAGGACGAAAATTTCTTCAGTAGGTATTCAGAGGTTTCCAACCTAATCCTCAGGGTCAACCAGCCAAATACAAGTACCGAATTTTCTCAGGCAAAAGGACACCTGGGCTGTGTTCCAAAAAGCAGGATTGCAGAGTTTGCCAAGTAACTGCTCAAAATAAAATCTCAACGGCTCTCATTACTTCAGTCCTTGTTCCAGATGTGAGAGATGTCCAAGTTTTACACAGTGAAATTATCCAACAAACCGAGAAATCCTACTTTGTGGAACAGGCCCCAAATATAAGTAATTAATCCTGTTTATTATTTGCATCACAAATGCTTCACAAAAAACACATCACATTTATGGATGTAGCCATGGATTAGGTTGGTAACCTGTGATTTACGTACAACATCCGTCTCAGCAGTCCAAGAGGCCAAAACTGACATGCACCTGCACTCAAGACTCAATCTAGTTAGTGTTTCTCGTTATAGAGAAAGTCTCAATTTTGGAGAAAACACAAGACACTTTGGAAATATATATTACAATTTTCTCAAATAATCCAATAGTACACATCACTTTCTCCTAAGGACAGCTGACAATACCACCAGAAATCTTCACAAATACTATCAAAATGTGTCATAACCACCGAAATGGCAATAATAGTTAGCCACAGCCTACAAGGGAAAAGGAATATAAAGCCTGGCTTTTACTTGTTTGTGAGGGGGTCAAGAAAAGTGCCCAGATATGCCACCAAGTTTAGGGAGAGAATTCATGCTTTTTTCGATCTTCGGCAGAAGGGACTGCTTTTCTTCCCTGTGCACTGCCGATTTTTATCATTCTGATACGTGATTAATTGATCCTGTCCGAGGCATGATTACATGCATGTCATTTTTGGTTTGATGAGACACTGCCTGAAATGCATCATGTGGATGTCAGGATGCATATAGTCACCCTGATAACAAAAGTGCCTATATCATTTTTTGCCATTTTGAGAAAAAGACAAAAAACTTTGGCGTATTTATATATCAATCAGAGTTAGGCATAAAATTTCAAAATGGGGAAAAAAATGATTTGGGCACTTTTGTTATGACGGTGTCGATATGCGTGTACATAGGCATGCATACATACAAGCAAGTCTTTGAAATCACTCAGTTGCACATGCATCTCATTGCAAATAAAATTTGCACAAAGAAACCAGGTGAAAGGAATTCAAAGAAATAGAACTGAAATGATGCATGTTATCGGCTAATGTGGACCCTGACTCTTCCTCTGAAGTAGAATGCAAAGTTCAGCGAGAAGAAAATGATATTGCGGGGAAAAAAAGCCGAATAGCTGAATGAGTCCAGATTCTCCATGCCACGACAAGACTCATAAATCTAACAAAACGGCAGCAGATTCAAGTCGCAGCATTAAGTCCAGCAGAATTAGCATGAAATAAAGTTGAGCACAACCTCCCCCTGGTGGACTAATATAATTACTGCTATGAAAAAGAGTTTTGGGGTTTCCGTGTTTAACTGATTGCTCACTTGTATTTTTTATCACTTCAGTTCCCCCAGTGCTGATGTTTTTGATTGGTCCAGCCAAGTTCAGGAAAATAAATAAATAAATAAAACATAACTGCCGAACCAGTCACAATAAAACCAAAAGGTCATCACAATTATCTGCCAGTAAAAGAAAAACCCTTCACTGGACACAGAAACTTGGCTGTGCCAATCAAACATACAAAGAAATCATAAAGAATAACCTCAAGTTTCAGCCATCGCTTTACACTTAAGCAGGATAGTACACACCCCTTGTTGTTGGCATTTCATATATGTGACACATGAAAGATGTTGGCTTCAGGCTTGAAAACCCTGTTCATTGAGGACAGCTGACCAAGAGCACAAATGTACCCTTACAATACAGGAGCTAACTTTGCCACTGGGTTACAGCTTATTGACGGGAAGAGAACAAATAAGTATCAAATCAAGTTCACATTACAATATTCCCAATAAAAATAAATCACTGAACCAGGACTTCATTACACCAAATCTCAAATATTAACTCTTTTCTTGAGCCAAACCAAACACTATTCATTTTTATTTTTAAATTAAAATGTAGACACTATCAAAATACGAAATCAAAATGAGCAAAACTGTAATTAAGAGGTGGTGTTGATGCACCAGAAGCATTCTGGTCATTCTTTTTTCCCCCCAGAAAGTTCAGTCAGTCTTCTCTTCTATTTCTTCTCCTTCTTTTTGTCCTGAGAGAATTGGTGGGAAAAAAAAGAGATCATAAATAGACAAAAAGCCATACGAGTACATGTTCACACTTCAAAAGTAAAAATTGAAAACGTTAAAGCAAGCAACAGATTTTACAGCAACACTCGACAACAGGGTGAGATACTGGTCATATACACTGCACGAATGCGGTCACAATAGAAAGCGAAAAATGCAGTCTTTATGTCCAATGGCATGGAACTGCAATCCCATGAGCATGACCGTACTACGTTACCGGACATTAAATCACTGCATCTTTGGCGCCATCTTGTGACAGCTCTTGAGTCACGTGAATGACTGCGTTATTACAGCCTTAAATTGAGAGGTTCCGGCAAAGTGTTCCCAGTTTCACGCATTACAATGAGGTCTACTTTATGTGCAATGGGTGCTGATAGCGGGGAGATGATCTATGCGAGCCTGCCTGGGCTGATTTCTAGCTCCAGATCAGAGTCAAAAGCAGCTCCCTCTGGCAGAATGAGCTCTGCCCTTGATTATCAGACTGAAAACACAGTCGCATATTATACGTGTGAGTAAGAGGTGAGGCCATGGAATTGTTCCACCTCTAGAATCCTGACTTTATGCCTGAAAAAGCAGCGTTACTGACGTCATATTTACGGACTCTAAACCCCAGTTTTTCACAAGAACACAAAAAAAACTAATGATTCATTCTTAAACAGTGAAGACCGATACAATTTTTATTTTAAAAACTACCATAAAATGGAAAATTTTACTAAATCACTCAATCCTCTAAAACCGCCATTTCTGTCATTTGCGCAATGCCCTTTAAAGGGATGAGTGCTCCGCTAAAATTTAAGGAGGCGCAAAAAAATCCCTTCCAACGAATATTTAGTTTTGACTCATTTTCAATCACTTTCCTTAATTAGCAATTTTTCCTTTGATTAGAATAATCCATATGCATTTGAATTTATAGCTTCTTTCCAAATGCTATGTTGCTGCGATTAACTACCAAATTCAATCCAGAACAAGTAATTGCCACTAACGTGACTGTGTCCCCCACTGCATGTACATGCTGGTGTTAAATGAGCAAAATTGGTCAACTGGTTCTTGGGATATTGCTTAAACAAGGTTTAAAAAGTCATAATCTATGTAATTGCACCATTTACCTTCTCATTCACGGCAAGCAGAACCATGAGTTTTCTGAATATGGTCACAAAGTCCAGGAAAAGGTCAACACAGTGCCTTTCAAAAGCAGAAATCAGAGTTAATTGCCTATCAAGCGTAATATTCAGTCATCTCCAGTCATTGTTTTACAAGTCATTTTGGACATATACTTAACCTCACACAATTTCTAAGGTCATGAGTGAGGATGACTGATTGAGGGTGCACACTATATTGGAATTCAAAGAACCTTCCAGGGAATTGGACTCGTTTGATTATTCATTGCCATCTCAGTAACCTTTGCCATAGTCATTAAACCCAAGAAAAAAAAACAAAAAAAACAGGCCACCCCTCTAGCCTAAAATAATTGCATTTACTCCTCAGATTTAATCAATTACAGAAACACTGTTGCTTATTATTCTTATTTAGAAATGCACTGGAATGTAATTTTGTCGTGAGGAGTGAGGCAGCAAATGCTCCAAGCATGGGGAGTTTCAGACTGGATTTTGAAAATTTGTCAATAGAAGAGGTCAACAACAGAAAGAACCCATATGTGTAATGTAGAAATGGAGTATGAAGTCCTCTTTCCAGATGTAGGTCTTTCATGTAAACCAGTACATTTTTTGATAAATACAAACAGCTGCAAGACTGTAGAACAAGAGGGACAATGGGTTAAGGCACCTAGAACAGTTTTTACAGTGAAGAGAGCTAGTGGCAGATTTCTTCCCAGGTTCAACTCTTCAAATGCAAACAGTCATCAGATCGGTCTGCAACAGACCACTGAAGCTACATGGTCGCCGCTACATGGAATTCAACACTTGCATAAAGGTACAGTAGTAAACAGTCGGGGTGAAAAACACGACAGACAGCATTAGGAGTCCTTACCATATGTAGTCCTTATCGCCCATTTCTGCCTTCTCGATGATGAGTTGAGTGTCAAAGAGCACAAAGCCACAGATTATGGCAAGACCAAGGTACATGTGGGCCTGTAAAGTGGAAACGTGTTGTTATGAAAGCTCAGGGCTTCGAGAAACTCAAGATCACCACCAGCGACAAAGGTGAATCACCCATCTGAAAACTAGCAACCTGCCAGCTACGCTCAGTCCAAAAGCTATACAATGGATAAACTGACACACATTGTGTAAACACAGTATTTATAAAACTGGTTTCATGCAGTATGCCACAGCAATTTCTCTTCCTCACATCAGCACAATATGTTGTAAATATATTATAAACATATAAAAAATAAAAAAATGAAAAGATCTTACTGTTAGAAATTTCTCATTTCATTTTAAATGTTTTGATATTTACCTTGAAAACCAGGGCAGATCCAATGAACAGGTTTACAATCGACACCAAGAGCAAAATGGACAGGCCAGATGTAAGAATACCTTCAGAAATAAACAAACAAACATTGAACAAATAAAAAATAAATCAAAGTCACCACTATGATTCAGCTACACTTGCTGGTTTCATCTTTTCCTCAAGACAAGGAAGTTAACCTATTCAAGCTGAAGACGACTGAAACCACAAAACCCAACATTAAAGAGTTTGAAGTGACAGACAACTTTCATCTGAAGTGAAATGCAACTGCCCCTTAGACGTTACTAAATATTGTTCAGTAATTTTAATACAAAGCTGAATTCAATGGTATTTACATCTGGATCGAATTGAAACGTTCAAGGAATCTTCCACTTTAGGGTTAACAGCGAGGTTTATTGATGTTGAATATCATATAGCACGTCGATGGCAAGAGGTAAAAAGCTCTCGCTGAAGATCCGAAGTTTCTTCCTTCACGTGAGTGTTCTGACACTCAACTGCTGAACATATGGGCAAAATAATGATCTGTGAAGAATGATGTCCACCAATACAACAAATGATCCACTATATAATTAAACAAACATGACTGTAGTGTTTTTAAAACACTACATAAACACCTCTTTGTGGAAACTGGGGGGACAAGCAACATGCCACAGCTGATTGAGACGTGTTCAGAATAAAGTCCATTCTAGGGGTTTAGAGGCCAGCTAAAATGTCCGTCCTCCATAGGGCACCCCAGCAAGAAGCAGACTGGAGGCAGGAGACGGTTCACCCTTTCATATAGCGCTTCTGTAGGAATACTGTGTCACGTGTATGAATGGATGCATATAGCCAATTATGTATGGTTTTCCCGAGTTAGTTTGCTTAACACGCTAGCAGTGCGTAATGATCAAATCTGTGATGAACTTTCCAGATCTCCAAAATATTACAGGAGTGATATTCTCACTAGCCCAGAATAACAGCAATACCTGTGAATAGCCAGAACTGATTTAATCATACTGTGCACTTGGTTCTACACATCTCCAGTTTCATGGCTAGCAAGCTATCCAATAACTCATCAAATGCAACATAACTTTGCTTTATTGCTTTTCGGAGCGCATAACCTTTCTGCTAGTCTGGCCATTGGTAATATCAATGCTACAGTTATTGGTACAGTAACTTAAACGTCTCATGAGCAAGTTCAGAGATCTGTTTTCACTTGAGCTCGATCCTACAAGTCTTTGTAAAGGGGCCTCTGTAAATGCGAATCACAGCACAATGGCAACAGTGATCCCTGGAGGAGTGAGGCTTCACTAAACTGGAAATAATCGATTCAAGGATTTTCTGAATCGATATCGACTTGGGGGTTAGGGTTAGGGCACTGAGGAATTGATTTTTCTTCCCCAGCCCTAATATCTGGATTCATATGGGTAATTCTCTCATTACCTCACCCGCGACAAAGTCAATTCTACATCCAACGATATGCTGCATGATGGGATCGCTTTGATAGTCTCTGTGGCAGTTGGGGGTTAAATGTCAGGGGGGTGAAGGTCATCGGTGAAGAGAGTATATTTACCATTAAATCTCAAAAACGGTTCAAAGTTGAAAATGTTTGAGGTCTCACTTGTAAAACCGAGTCTGTATCAAAACACTATGATAAGTGCCGTAGGGCGAGGTTTGTTTTGCTTGGCAACACTTGTTTCATGTTGCTTTTGAACAAAAGTCATCTTTCACTTCAAGGGTGTGTTCAAATATTCACTTTTTCAGCATTAGTTTCAGCTCCCTCCTTGCCAACTTCACAGAGCGGATAGGAATTAGATATTTACTTGTAAAAATGACTTGCTTGGCCATTCTATGCTTGAATAATTAACACTTTTATCCCTGTATTTTATTGGACCTCTGCAGGAATGTAATGCTTTTGGAATTACCCCCCAGGAACAGGTAGCTCCTCCGCTGGGCATAGAGGGCACTTAGGGTGAAGCAGATAAAGATCACACTGGTGGCCAGGAAAGCAGTCACAATGATGCTGGACAAAAACAAGACAAGAGAATCATATCACATAAATTGAAAGTAACAATAACACCCCTCAGGCCCTTGAGCAAGTTGATTTGGATAAAAGTGTCAACAAAATAATGGTACAGTGCAGTAAAAAGGTATATGTCCCCTTCCCAATATCTTCAGTTTTGGATAATTTATCAACTGCCATGCTTAAAATTTTAAAATCATCCAAATAATTTCAATAGAAGCCAAAACTGCATGATTTAACACCTTACTTTTGAATTACAGCCACATTTCTCAGTCCAACCATGTGATCTGCCCTGCCTTCAGAAAGTACCTTGAATTTCAAATACAACGCACAGAGATTTCCTCTCAACTCAAAAACAAATCTGCCATATTCACGGCGCTAAAAACACTCCTCATACACATCCTTCCTCCTCGCCATGAAGAAGGGTACAAGACCAGGAGGCAAATAAAAATAATAAAATAAATCAAGTACTGGCCCATTCGACTGAATTTATTTTTTATTTTTTTATTGTCCCTCTATGGTAGTAGATGGGGGGTACCTTGCAAAAGGTTACTACTAGTGGTTTTTGTTGATTTTTGCTGCAAAGGGTATCCTGAATCAGGAAGTGCATGATAACAATTTATCATCCTTGAGCGACTTTTTCTACGGCCGTTTTAAAAATGACACATTTACACCTAAAACATTATTCTCATGAGCAAGGGAAATGTTTTCAAGCATCAGTTCTCCCATTATACATTTATACTCGCCATATAAGCACTATGTTGATTGTATGAAAAGGTATAAATAATTTTCGAAGATATTTAGCTAATTTTGTGTAAATCTAAGTCACTACAGATCTTCACACTACTCCAACTGATGAGGGCAAAAGTTAGAGAGGTACTGGTTACATAGCAACTGTATTATTACCAATGTAATTAGCTTCATTAAAAGCTCAGACATGTTAGAGGTTAGGAAGGATATTTTTCATAATGATGACTTTACAATTACACTCACAGATTTTCATTAATACAGTTTGAATGTGACTAATCCAAAAAATATTTATGTACATGTTGAAATGTCACCAAATCTTGACTTTTGCTGAAAACTGAAATGAAGAATTAATAATGGAATAGGTTTTACCAATTCTGCTGTCATATATTCAGAATAATTCTACTCACTGCCCGTGTTGCCATCATCAGAGTCACTTCAATCATGTTTAGCGCACGGATTGTTACAGCTGACCCGGTTCCATGAACTTATTGAAGGAAGTGCAAGATAGGATTGCATTTTGACTTGAAGATCTGTTCCTGGTGCAGGAAGAGTGGTACGTCCACATGCTACAACTTTCAAAAGCTCTGCTGGAGCAACCTCAGAAACCAGTGCATGGGTAGGGGAATGTCATTTACAATGTCCCATCCAAAGTTCAAGACATTGACTGCTGGTTCCTAGAGGTGGGAACTGCCAGAGACCCCATCACAATATATCACAATATATCATCACAATACTTGACTCACAATACCATATTATTGCAGTATTTTTCTCCAGTACCAGGTCTCCATCCTCCATCTTTGTTCTGGCCAACTCCTGACTAAACCTTGTGAGAGTCACACCTTTGCTGTGCTGACCAGTCCTGACAGTGAGGACCTAATACCACCTAGTGGACTGAAAAGTCAACTTGATTTTTCCATTCGGATTCCCAAAAGTTGAGCATGTATTTGCAACATTTACAAAGAACTTGTGCGATAAAATGACAGCACTTGGGGTCTCTAAATTTATACAATATCGCCCTCACCCTTAGCGGTTCCAGCTTTTCAAAGAATAGTTTACAAGTGGTCTCTTTTGATCTGCTTATGCAAGGCAGGATCAGTAAGTGGAAGACCCTTAATCCTTGGTATCCCTCTGTAACTCATGAAGAGGGCATTTCTCAGCTTTTTCATTAAACTTTGACATTGATTGCTTTGTTGAGAAGACAAAAACACTCATGTCCTGCTCTGATGACATGAGAGGGGTTTGCATCTGGCTCACTAAGTATCTTGAGGTTGGGCTCATGCTTTATCATGATTGACACAACAGATGCTTCTCTTTACCAAACCAATAGCCGATGGTATCATATCCTGTAATGGCATCTAGCGCTGGTGGCTGATGGGACTTGTTGCTAAGTTTCTTTGCCATGGCATTGATGTAAATCATCTTCCCATCAGATTTTCTCATCTTAACTTCAGCAGTACTTCGCCTTTTCCAACAAAAGAACACCAGCAACATAAATATATCTGTCAACGGACACTACTTGTTCGTGTGCTTTCTGTTTATGGTTGTTAAGGAACTTCACTTAGCTTATGATGCAGCAATCAGCCTCTTCATGTTGGAATACACCGCTGTGTTCTCCCACTATGTTCACACCTGGAAAGTCACTTTCGGTGCAAAATACTTGCATTATTTCTCTGCCATTTCGCACATTTTTCATGACTGTGTCCCCGGCATGTAGAGTTGTCTTAAGTGTCAGATTGAGTGATTGGCATATAGTCGTTCCCTCTCTCCGATCACGCTCATGTGTCTCCATAGAGCGCTCCACATATTGGTCATATGATGTAATGACGCCTCTTCACTGCACCCGTGAAGTTCTGTAGGAGATTCCTGATGGTACCTGCTTTTGGCTACGTAATCTGGTACAATACTTCATTCCCATACATTACTTCTACACCATACTGCAAGCTTAAGAAGCAGCAGAGACCCACTACTTTTCCTGAGGCCTCCATAATCACAGAAGACAGCAGGTGGCATGGGTGCAAGTACAAAACACAGGATGCTCTCCAGGGTGATGTCTCTTGTTTATGCGCAACAACGTCACACCGTACCCTTGGGTAATGTGGCCTTTGAAGCAGTGTCAAGTCACCTCAGCAGCCGAGAGCAGGATGGATGCCAAAGCTAACTCCGTCCGAATATGGCTAGGGCTCCCACAACGTTTCTCAGCAATAGGCCGGTATGGGTGAAGCGCACTGCACCTGACCCTAAAATCCATCAGCCTCAGATACAGGCAAGAGAAGGTGAGGCTGGTCATGGAGCGGAGAGACTCCTGGGATGTGACAGGGTCCTGTGGGCTGCAGCCAAAAAAATCAGTACAGCTGGTCAGGCTTACAGTGCCCCGGGAGGAGGAGGTCGAGTCGGCTCATGAGAGGAAGAAGGCAAAGAGCGCAAGGCAGGTGGATGGAAAGCAGGGCTCCATCCTGTGGATGTTTGCAATACAGGCTTTGTTAGGGGCCCAATGGCACACCTAATCAACCATCTTAGACCATCGGGAAGGGCACTCAGCAAAGAAACTAGGGAGGTGGCTGAAGAGGCGGAAAAAGGCAGCTTTTTGGGGATCTGGTAACTCCTGAGGCAGGTTGGCTGTGGGGGGTGTCAGGTAGGGCTGTCGCGATAATTAATCGCGATTAATTTAAGCGCAATAAAAGTAATTGCCACAATGAGGCAGAAAGACGTGATTGCTTATTACCTTTTCTATGACACATACCTAATGCGGTCATTTGAAATGCTTCCGGGAAGAAAACTGTGATTTGAAGTCCACTATTTACCAGCGAGGTTGGACACCCTCGCCTTGGCATAATTAGCTCACCTTAAATCATTTCCAGCTTTATAATGAGCAAAAAAATAAATAAATCCCTGCTTGTAAAACAAAAATCAGTAGAGGTTTAAAATCTCTGGATGAATGATGAATTTGAATGTTACACAAAGCATTCCAGTTATGTTCTCATATTTGGCTCTCAAATTCACGCATCTCAATTGGAAAAACTTAATTAGAAATGAGACTTCATTACATATTTACACGTAAAATTAAATAGGCGCACAAAACATATAATAGTCCGCCACCAGCAAAAGAAAGTCACACACTAATATTTTGTTGGACCGCCTTTAGATCCGCCTTTAGATCATGGCACGCATTCGTCCTGGCATTGTTTTGACAATCTTATTGATTGCTTAACATTCATTTTCAACCAGAGTTGCATCAATTTTTGGCCGAGATCTCGTATTGATGATGCTAGTGTCAAACCACTATTTCACAATTCAAGCCCAATGAATCTTGCCACTGTCACCCTGGACTATGCCCATACTGTAAAAGCTAAAATAATCCATTGTTAGGATAACCTGTTCAGTCAGTACATTCCAGTAGTCTGCTGACTTCATTTCATTGCTTCATAATGTTGCTGAGCCAAGACTTGACAAATTCAGGGAATCCCAGATCATAACACTGCCTACAGAGGCTTGTACAGTGAGCACTAAACTTGACGGCAGCATCTGTTCATGGGCTTGCTTTCCTACCCTGACGCAACCATCAGTCTGGAAGTGTAAATCTGAACTCATCATACCACATAACTGTGGACCAATGGAAAAAGGTTGATTCTTTTTGGCTTCAAGCAAACTGAAGTCATTTTTTCCTCCAATTAGTCTCACTTACAAGTGGCTTTCATGTGGCCATGCTACCATTTTGTCCCAATCCTTGGGATTGTCGCATTGTGCTCGTTTGTAAATGCTGACTTTCAGAATTGAACACAGCAGTGAATTCTAGTGTCGATTTTTAAGGATGAGACTTCATGTGTTTTGGTCATCTCCGTTCATGATCATTCATGAATTCTTTCCAAACAAATTCTCCCGGTAAGTTAACGGTTCACCACCATCCTTGCATGTTTTAATAACACATTGGACAGTTCTTATTTCAATTTTAATAGTTTCATCTCCATTGTTGATTTCTTTGCTTGATGCAGGCCAATAATTTGACCCTTCTGAAATACAGTAACATCTTTTCAACAACCACAGGATATGTCTTTCGAGGTGGTTGTTTCAGAAATGAGACTGTTCTCAAAGCATCAATTTGGGTTAAATAATTTGTTTCCTGCTGAAACACATTAATCACTGCAGTAATTATCCAATGGAAGGCTCTAATCTATTTGCTTAGTTAAGACTAGGTGGTGCCTTTTTTGGCTGGGCAGTGTACATAGCTACAGGTACAACCAAGTACAGGTGTGCAGTAATATCACTGATCATTTTGACTTATTTGGGCCTTAACTGGCTAATTAGCTGACCGATTCATGGTAATTTATGGACAAAAATATAAATTCCCACCAGAGGTATAACCAAAAAAAAGTTATTAGATGCAAAACTTGCATAATGAAGAGATATTATGAAGTGTGTCAGTTCATGCAACTACGAGAAGTGGTTGAATTTTGAGCTCACACACATCATGTTAAAAGAGCTGTGCAAAAACAATTTTTCTGTGACCACAAAGTGTCATCATGCATTTCTGATTCAGGACACCCTAAAGTACTAAAAATAATCAAAAGACAAAGGACCCTATTGCAAACTACAGCAAAAATTGAGGCCTCTGCCGCGGGAATACCATTTCTCACCTTGGATTGACAGCTATGACGAAGTCCAAGGCGGGTCCCAAGCCAACACCTAAGGAAGAGGAAACAAGGGTTTCACTTAAAGGCAAAAGGATTTAATCCTAATAATCGCAAAGCCGACTGTGTACAGCAAATGGCATGAGCTCTCTTTATGGCAGAGTCACAGATCCGTGGTGACAAAAGACCAATTCTGCACAATCCCACCCCAACACACCCTCTTAACTCTTTTTGCCATAGACTGTCCCCACATGTAGGCATCATATGTAGTCATTATGGATAAAAGAGCTAATGGCTCCATTCAGTCGCTAATTAAGTACTAAAGGCTACTAATACTTTGTATCAAAGCTTAACTATCATGGTTCTGCAATTCATAAGATATTCATTCAGCTTTACATATTATGCATGATTATTTGAGTCTTTTAGCCAGTGCTCTCACGAACAGCAACTTGCACATCTCAATATGTCCTCAATTATTGTACATACATTACATATACAGCTGCGGAAATGCCATCATACGATTCGGGATCCATACCCTGAGCCACAACAGCAACAGGCAGGCAGAACATCAAGGTTACAACTATGCTGAAGTAGAAAAGTCCAGTTTGTAATGATTACCTCTCTAACCAATGACAGATTAGCAGGAGCATTGCCCATCCCCCCCAGCACTGCCTGAGGTCAGTCTTTAAACAGAATCTGCAGAATGTAACATTTACCTGTGAAGAAGGCAAACCCAGCCAGAATGGCCAGTCTCTTCTTCTCAGTCTGGGAGCTGTGCGGGGTCATCATTAACCACACCATCATTCCCAAAGAGCCCAGCATTGACAGGAGCCCACCCTGAAGGAACATTGCACCATAGAAATTAACCCCAAAGCATTATGCAAAGTGCTGGGAGGGAAAGTTCTGACAAACTTTCCTCTCAGGTTCTAAACTTTAAGTAGGGATTCAAAGAAAAAAATAATACCCATAAAATTGGTTTGTTATGACAATTTCATGACATGTTGAAGGTATTCATTCATATAAAAAGGAAAAAAAAAATGTAATGCTACTTGATATTCGCTTTCAAAATGTTGCTCCTTTTCCACTGTAACCATTCCGCCGACAGTCTCATTTCCTGAGATGTCACACACACACACACACACACACACACACACACACACACACACACACACACACACACACACACACACACACACACACACACACACACACACACACACACACACACACACACACACACACACACACACACACACACACACGAATTGTGTACTCTGAAAGTACATAGTTCTAATACAGTGAATACTGAAAATTGTTTTCAATTTTGTTTTTTAAAGCCTGACGAGTCAGAACTCTTAATAGATTTCTTCCAGATCTCTCAGTAGCTCATAGTTTTAAATCCCATGTTTAAATCTTCAATTTTTTTTCCAGCTAACGTTGTGTAAAGGTGATTTCTTTCATCGATGCATATTAGTTTTGCTGCTTATTTTGGTTCGTTCCGTGCTGGTTATACGCCATACACGCGGTCTAGTTTAGAAAGAAAATTATGTTTTTACTGGAGTCATGCTACCATTCCGAGGGAGGTTAGATAAGTCAATGCTCAGGGCTACAAAAAAGATAGTATTTTATGAACACGATCAAGAGGATTCTCATAACAGTGATTGACTGACATAGAAATATGGAGTGATGAAGTCGATGCCATTTAGAACACAATCGTACCTCTCAAATATCTCCACCCAATACCTCGTAAGCAGCCTGAATCGTCCGCCTGTACTTCTCATGCACTCGAGCTCAATGTCAGGTCTTAATTTCTTTTTAATACTTGTTGCATCTCTTCTCTTCTGTGTTTGCTGTGAGCACATCCTGCTCTACCTAATTGTATCTTCATGATTAATTCCAATTCCAGAGTCCTAATCGGTTTTCATATTATAATGTGAAATCCACAGTGACGCATGTGAAACTGATAAACCTCCGTGCACAGCCTGCAATTTTTACATCGCCTACGTGCTGATTAATGAAAACTGGCCACACCTGATAATGCTTAGTTTTGACCTGACGCTGAAGCCCTCCGCAACAGTTTCAAAAAATCCTGGAGGAAACCCTGCCTTCCCCATATTTACACATGCTTTCCGCCAGATCGTTTATATGTCCATGTTAATCTTCAATGTACTATATAGAAAAATATGAGTTTAAAGTAAAAAAAACAAGAGATAAGTTTTTATCCATTATAATTTATCCATCTCCAGTAAAATAAGACTCAGTTTGAACCTTAAATAACAAAATATAAAGCTTAGAGAGAGACATGGTACTTCTACCGACTCGGCCCACAAATTCACAGAGCAGAGCTTGCAATACCCATTCGTGATGTCGCCCAAAACGGGCCTTTTTCCCGGCATTATGAAAGTATTCGCGCTCGATAAAGTACTGTTGTTTCGTACTTGTTTCTATTTTCTCGTATCGATAATGTGACGGAATGACATTACATTGCATTCTTTCCATTCTAAGCTTTCAATTGATCTCGAAATTGCCATATTTCAGTTTTTTGTTTGAATCCCTACTTACAGTGACGACCAAATGGCAAAGGAGACTGTGGGGCTCAATATGAAGGGCCAGTAAATCTCAGCTCAGGAACGAATCTTCTCCTCTGTGCGGCTGAGGGTTTGAAACCCAAACATAGCACTTTCGACACCGTGGCCTCTCTGTAACCACCTCAGCCTTCTCCACATCAGAATAGGACTTAAGATGATGAAATGGAAGAAACTGGACTGTCTGCTTCATACAAAGTATTCAAACCTTTTCAACTAATAAATACAGAATTAAGAAATCGCATGGGCTCATTCACAGAATCATAACAGTGGAACTTAATGCTTTAAAACAGTGCTACAATGGCCAAATAATCAACTTGCAGATATGACAGCAAGACAAAATTGTGTATGCATGGCACCATAGAATGTAAAGACTAAGAGCACAAAGAGAGTGGACCAGTAGAAGAAGCCTACGAGTGCCCTCCCAGCAACAAAACCTTGATAAATTCTGAAATCCCTGCAATTTACTGTTTAAAAGGGTGTCAAAATAAAATGAATACAGTCTTTTCAAATACATAAATAAAGCAGAAAAACAGCTTTCGGAAGACTAGATGTGATTTAGCAAAAATTACCTGGAAGAGGCGTGTGACCACATGCACATAGGACCCAACAGCAGCAACCAACATGCAAACAGCAAGACTGGAGTACACATTCTTCAGATGCTGTCGAGTCGAACTAGATCTGAGCAGAGAACACACGTACACAAACCGGCACATTTCACACAATAGTATAAAACCATGTCCTCAAAATGAGCTGTTTGGTTGTACTCATTGCCACTAAGTGACAATGTAAAGTTCACTGAAAATATATTCTATAGCATCTCTAAATTTACAGCTGAACCAGTATTTATAATGCAAAAATTGTTATGCATGTCCTCAAATATTGAGTTTACACAAGTAACTTACAGTACTCCAGCATTCACAGGGTTAAGATCAGACAATAAACAACAGACTACCACATTACCACGTAGTTACTAGTCTCAAATTCTAGCCTCCAGGATTTGGATAAAAAGTGGAGACAAATGGAATACTCACATTTGAGAGAATTTAAAGAGGGCATCAAAATTTATGTTGCGATCAAACGCGTTCATTTTCAAACCACAGGAGTTCAATTACCTGCAAAGACAGTGGATAGAAAATAAAACAATGTCAAAAGCTTGGCACAGTTTTTGGGTGCATTCGCATTTCGTCCTGTTAAACTCTTTTTTTTTTCCTCTCCAGTAAAGCTTAGCATTTTGAAGATACCAGGTTTTATCAGCAGGCCGACGATAGATGGAGAAAAACAAAATTATTTTATTTGGAAGTTTTAAGAGTGGCATAAAGGGAGCCCAGTAGGCTGCAGTTTGGAAAACTACTGCCGCTGCAGTAGTAAACACTGTTGGGGTGCAAAACCGGAGTGCAGCAGAGGTTTCATTTAATTCAGTAATAAATAGAAGTGACTATTCGCACTTAATTTTTGTGCTTGGACGCACTTAAATGACCAAAATTCTTGTTAGACGCACTTATTATTGTGGCCAAGACACACATTTCTCCATTGCCCACACTTATTTTAAGTGTGTCCTAAGCCAAATTTTTTTCTTGGCCAAACTTATTTTAAGCGGTACTTTCCAAGCGGCACTGGAATGGTCATCAACTTGCGCACTTACAAGTGTTTAAAAAATGTAGCATTGGCCACACGTAAAAGTGCGAATAACATCGGCCTCGATAAACTCAATGTATAGAGCCACGATATTTCATGTTATTTTGCCTACATAATTGACAGTCCAAATGCTTTACATGTAGGTTAAAAAAGTGGTCCGATTTTAAGATCGCCTAAAAAAGTCAGGTTGCAACAGCGCACGGACCGGTGGAGGCCAACTACACTAGAACCTCCAGCTGTCGCAGTACTGATAGGCTCCCCCTCCATCGTGGGAATACGAGCCGGTGGGGACATGGATGAGTCTCCCCCGCCTCAATCGGAGCACCATGACGGTAATTGGTAAAATACAGTCTGCAGAGATCACTCTTCATTGTACTTTTATCCGTGTTACTCCATGACATTTTATCACACAAAACGAGCAGCCACTCGTCACATCTGTGTAGAGAAATTAATTACACTTATATTTGGGAACAAACTGCTTTAATTCATTTATTTATTCATTCATTTATTTAGTCTATTTATTTATTTTACTAATAAGACCAACAACAGCATGACGTCCGCATCGCTGCATATGGTTTGTTTCTCATTTTGACAGCTGCACTCGTTCCTGCATGTTGTTCACCGTTTTCAGATTTGCGTACACCTGGTCAGAGCTGGCGTGAGATTTCTGCGGACCGTTCGCTCACGTTGAGATTGATAAATGCCGATTCTTGCGGGAGATTTGGCGTACACCCATTTTTTTGGTGTAAGCAACTTTGATAAATGAGGGCCAATGTAAGAATGACTTGTCAGGGCATTCAAATGGAGACGCGCGCAGAAGGGACATCGTTATAAAAGACCAAAACCAGAGAATGAAAACGATTAGATAGCCAAGTGATTACTTCTGCATTTTTATTTGTGCCCCAATCTGAAATATGAGACTGCGATTTCCAACAAGATGTAAAAGGCTAGATCCTCGATCCCAGTTAGCGACTGCATGCTGTTGAGCAGTGCTTTCAGTTAAATGCAACTCTAACTAGCTGCTGCTATCTAAGTACAGCAGGTTCCAAAGTCCTTGCCAACTATTAAAGCTTCATATGTTCTGATCTTAATTCTGTGCCAGGTCATGATTCAATATGTAGGCAAGTTGGGTCACAAAATGATCATTCACAATAAAATGCATTCTAATTTAATTGCCCTCAACGTTGATGACAATCGTTCCCAGTTAGCTACCAAGCTACCGATGTCATCATGACAGTCATAACGTGAAATCTTGAAGTTAACAAGCCTCCTTAACGGCTCACCATGAGTCCTCAGCGCCATTTCTCTAGTTTGCACTAGTGATGAAACACTGATGCAAGCATTCAACATGTTTAGGGGAGCCAACAGAGGTTAGCGTTACCGAGGGGCAGTGACTAAAGTGTTTAATTAGCAAACTTACTAGATTTACATGATTCAAGACTGTATCAAGAGTCAATTGTTGGCAAACTGTATTGCTAGAAGAGATCAGCGACAAGTCGGTGACTAGCCAAAACACAGCTAACAAAAAGGACAATCCATGCTGGCGGCCAACTTTGAGAAAACAGCATGCACGTTAGGAAAATAACGATGCATATCCTGTGGGCGACTCAAGCGAGCACACGCTGACGGTTATCTTAGTTAACTTAATTAGAATTATTATTCTGATCTTTCTCAATTCTGTGAGGGGGCGTTACCACGGAGATCGCTCTTCAGTGGCTAATTTAGCAAACTCGGCAGCTAACGCCGTACCCGAACAGCAGGCACAAGCAAATATCTGTATCACGTTAGATAACGTAACGTTCGTACGTCAGCTAGTTGGCTAACTCAATCACTCGGCTTACTTGGCTAGCAAATTAGCCGGCTACCAGACATCAGAAGATTAAACGCTGTGATGTTACAATAGCTGGGCATCTCGCTATGGCTAGCTAACAACATAGGATTAAAGGACCACAATCTTACGGACACCCGCCATTCGCATAACCGACATCACATCGAAACACTGGCAGCGAAACAGTGAAATGATAACGTTTTGCTGGCTTTGCTAACGCTAAAGCCAACAGGCTACCGTTAAGCTGCTTTCACACCGGACGCGAAACGAATTTTTCGCACGACAGATCACATTCAAAGTCGAACAGAATAGAGTGTATTCGCGTCCTTGCATATGCTTTGAATGTAATCTGTTGTAGGAAAAATTCGTTTCGCGTCCAGTGCAAAAGCGGCTTTAGGGCCCCGTGACTGTTATGTGCACCCGAGGAAACGTCGGCAAGCGAGCCGTCGCTACCGATGACCGCAGGAGCTAACGAACCGATTGCTTAGCAACCATCTCCAGCTAGCTGACGACAGGCATCACCGAGACATCATAGCGTTACAGCCCACTGCATTAAACTTATTCATTACGAACAAGGGAAGACGATAAATAGGTGGAATTAACAACACGTTAGGAAAAGTTAAGCGATTTGACTTAGATGACCAGCAAGCCAACGTTTAAAACTTAAAGCGGATTAACGTTAGTTAAATTAGTCCAGATAGCCAGGCTAATTCTGGCTATTGCTACGGCATCACCATCGCAATTTCCTCTCACTGCTGACTGAGACATCTTGATTCGAGTGCGAACAGAGTAACGTTCCAATCAAATGAAATGATGTGGGTTATTTGGAGCAAAAATGCAGGGAGCAGTCGTAAAATGCATAAATCAAACTTACCAAGCAATGTCACTTAATGAGTGCGTTTGATTGATCCCCTTTAGTTGTTTCCAGTCTGTCCCTATTGCTCGTCGCTTCCTGTATTCTTTCCCTCTGAAAGTACGTTTGCGCTAAACAGTACGCAGCGACGTCACGAGTGCTATCACCACGCCTGTGCAACCGAGGCTCAACTGTTGCGTTTGTTGCATTTGGATTGCATGAGGTCTTTTTGTGCTTTGGGGATTCGTATCACCAGGCTAAAGCGGCTAAACATCCAAATAGCAGACTAATGACTGTCAATTTCCACCTGTGTTGTTCAGCATCAGAATGAATCCTGTAATTTAGCACAATACAAATCTTTCTTGCGCTACCCTACATTAGAAGTAACTGAATGTATTATTTCAAACAACCTGATCTGTAATTCAATGAACATTGCATTTCCTGCTGGTGTAATGTATTTCAGAAAATAATTATACACGATTTGATTCATTGCTTACTAATCTAGGGAAACGTACGATGTCAGGCACTGAAAACCCAACAAACAACACTGAATGATACAGTGGGCCAGTGGACATGTTTTAACTTTTGTTACACGGGAATTAATGTTATTTGACTGAGAACAATTTATCTAATTTTATTTCTTGCAAAAATTTTATAGTTAAATGAACCTCCACTTTATGGCGTCAGGAAGGTTTTATTTTGCATTCAGGCTTGAGAAGACGGAGTGCAACAAACTAAATATTTGCAAACAATATGTGAACCAGCATTTATACAAACTGTATACAAATTGCTCTGTGACTCCTTCATGAAATTTCATCATATGCCAACAAAATATTTCAAGTGGAAATATTTTGTCTGTGTTTGGAGATGAATCTGCACCCCAACCAGTTCAGTTCCTCGAGCTGTGAAATCAAATTTAATTCAAATTTGAAGCATAAATTCATAAAATGGATAATCAGTAGGGTGATTGGACTAGTATGAGTATTATAGTACAGTCTGCAACTCAAGATATTTTTGTACATGTTTGTTTATACAGATTATAAGGGCTGTTATTACTTCTATCAATGTTAGTAGCACAAAGCTGACACTTATCCAGGCAACTTACCAAACTTTTTGATCTTGCACAATATCTAAACCACAGCTTAAATAAATTGTGAAATAATTCTGGTATAGCAGCTTATTCAAGGTCATGACTGCAGTTTTCTACCTGTGAATTGACCCTGAATTTGTTTGGTGACAGAATCTGGTAAATACACTCATTATGATATACTGAAGCCCTTATTAGTAACATTTTTAAAAGAAGATACCATAATTCAAACACATTGCAAAATGTATATTCACAGACACATATTGTTCCAGTCGCTTATTTTTTCTCATTAATATTTTATTCATATTTTATAACACAAAATTATTTCCATTCGCAATTTTGCAGCTATGATCCCCCCTTACATCTAAGAATTTTTGTAGTGCACATTATAACAGGGTAAAAAAACAACACCAGCAACTTCTCATAGTCCTGTCTTCAGGCAAATAATTTTAACAAATCAGCATTTATTATACTTGAAATTTGATAAATATACAAATATATTTTGGAAAAAGCAGACAAGAAAATTTTTTAGATCAAAACATTCCTCTAAACATGATTTTAAAATATTTAGCAAAATAAGTTACAAATCAATGCAAAACAATGGAATTTTCCTCTTAAAAGAGACCTTTTTCTTTCTTCATGTTCAACTGCTTCCATTGAGGCAGACTGAAAAATTCATCTTTGGTCATTCCAAATGCCTCGCTGAAGTCTGAGTCAGACAGATACTTCTGTGTGTGTGAGAGAGAGACAGAGAGAAAGAGAGAGGAAATGAGTGAGAGAAAAAATGATCATGAGATGGTCATTTGTGGTTTCACTAATACTGAGTATGGATTTTAACCCTTTGAGCGCAGAATACATTTTCAAGGAATTAAAAATGTAATTACCCTGAGCTGTTGAAAACCTGTCATGTGGCAACTTGTTTAAAAGAGCTCCGGGGAGCTCTTTTAAACAAGTTGCCACACGATAGGTTTTCAACAGCATCTGCTTTTGATATCTTACATCAGGGGTCACCAACCCTGTTCCTGGAGAGCTATCATCACAGAGATATAAGAAAACTAGAGTGGACGATGTGTGGGCTGGACCAAAGCAGAAATGGAAGAATAGCTACGCCATCTTGGGTATGTATAAATGTCCAATGAGTTATATGTTAACAGTAGGCTAAAAATGGGTGTCGACAACTTAGAGACGTGTTTTCCGTGTTCTTTTTATCTTTTCTTACCTAAAATGGACTCAAATAAGGAATTATAATTGAACAACAAAATTTATGTAAAGAATGTAGATTTTTTAAATCCGGTGTATTCGATGTTTATTTAATCGGAAGACATTACAGAGATATCGGAACTTCAGTTGTTGTCCCGTCTGAGCGAGTTTTCGTTATTTTCGAGCACGGTTTAGGCCAGTTATACTGCATTTTCCATTGAACGTCTGTCCCGATATACATACTCAAGATGGCGACGGCATGCTGCCACGGAAACCACGTGATTGTCCACTCTAGTTTTCTTATATCTCTGTGGCTATCATCCTGTAGGTTTCTGCTCTACCTCCTATTCAGCACACCTGATTCAAGTAATTAGCTACTTAACAAGAACACAAGCTGGGTAATTAAGTAGCTAATTACTTGAATCAGGTGTGCTGAAAAGGACGTACAGCAGAAACTTATGGTAGCTCTCCAGGAACAGGGTGGGTGGGTCTTACATCATTGGGCAACTATGGTTGGCTATGGCGCTGAAAGGGTTAAGCAAAGCCGATGAAGATTTGAACTGAGGACCTCTTTGGCAGTTGGGTCCACCCCCTGAGGAAGCTCATCAGCCTGCTTATTCATCAGCTCAGCAATGGGATAAGTCTTCCCAGCCTCCTGAGACTCAGGTAGGCCTACTTCTGTCCCAGTGCTGTCCTTTTCATCCTGAGGCTAGAGGAATGCAGTTTAATATACTACAGTAGAGCACCTTGAAAGTGCTTTTTCAATTGCCCCATATTTGCAAAGTCATTGTATTTTGATTTATTGGTTCACTTCAAGATAGTTTGAGTGTATCTTGGCATTTGTAATGATAAAAATCGCCTTACTGTGACTGTGGTAAAAGCCGCTAAGTCTCCCAGCTCTTGCTTCAATTGCTCATATGTCTTTCCCTCCTGTAACAAAAGTAGCCTGAGGTTATATAATGATTTCTATGACAAGAAAAATTCAATAGTAAAGCTGACTTACTCTGTATCTGTGAAAACACAATTTCAAAAATGACAATGAAGCTAAATCACAGAAAAGTTTTTGCATGCATATCTTATGAAAGCTAAACAACCTCACACTCACACCTATAGGCAATTTAGCATCTCCAATTAGCCTGATGCGCATGTCTTTGAACTGTGGGAGGAAACCGGAGTACCCGTAGGAAACCCATGCAAAAAAGAAGGAGAGTATGCAAACTCCACACAGAAAAGCCCCAGGCCGGATTCAAACCCATGACTTTCTTGCTATGAGGCGGCAGTGCTGCAGAAATGGCTAGCACGGGAAAACCTTACTATTTTTTTGAACATTGAGGCATGTAGACCTATTTTAGCAAATATAAAAATTATCATAAGGATAAGTGCACTTTATTATTTCACAATCATCTGGGGACATAAGCAGGCAAATGTGACGACATGTATTAGTGAAGAAATTTTGAGGACCGAGGGGTGAAAGTATCTTCATTTACCAGCTGCGTTCCAGGCCTCTAGCTGCAGTCAAGTTTTAACTGACAATCAAACAGTCAGACCCAGTTCGATGACAGCAGTAATATTTTCCTCCATTCATGGAGGGTGTGTGTGAAACATTGCTTCCCCTCATAATGTTCATGGCTATTTTGGTGAACCCAAGTTAACAAAAATGGCCTCACAATTGAAGCACTGATTACTAAAACCCCACAAGTCAAGTCAAGTGTGACTTATGGGGTTTTAGTAATAGGTGCTTCAATTTTATTGACATGTTTTTGAAATTTTATTACAATTGGACTACATTCCAGGAACATTCTGAGAATACTTTATGTTCGGCCACAGTTGTCACCAATCGCTCAACAGCGGCTGGAAATTTGATTACAGGGTACAGAGAGATTGATGGAGACTGCTACTTACGCTCCACTTTGACGAATCCCAAGCAGTGAACCAGCCAGTGAATGTGGGAGGCTCGAACCCTTGCTTGATGATGATTATGGGGGTGTCAGGGTCCCTGGCGCCCGGGTGAGTGCTCAGGTACTCCTGACTGGTCGTCACTGCTTCTTTACGCTCTTCCTCTCTGGCTTCTTTTCCAATCCACAGAAAGACCTGGACAATAACAAGCAAGGTCACGTGATCAGGTACATTATTGCAGGCAGGACTGCGGCAGTGCATGGCTAGAATCAGAAGTTACCAGTTTGCTATGGGAGCTGCTTTACATGAGTATATTTGCCTATACTATACACAATTGCAAATGAAGACCACAAAGAAAAATGATCAGAGTCCAAATTTTGCATTTTTATATATTTGATATATATTGTTATAATATTTATAATAATATATACTATTATACATTATTTTTTATATATATCTTTTTTTTTTGAATATTTTTCCAGTGCTTTGTTTCTAAGATTGTTTTAAATTTAAATTCCTCCACAACGTGAAAATGTGATCATTTTTCCATGTGGTCCTGAAATGTGTAAATTTAAAATATGCAGTGAAGAACATACTGAGGAAGCAAAAGGTCAGGAAACTGAGCTTGTGTTTTCGAAGTCTGTAAACCTTTGGTTATAAACCAGGGTGGGTTAGTACTGCTGCAGCCCCGAATAAGCTATTACATAAGCTGCTTTGGGTAGTTGTGAGCTGAGATGCTAAAATATGCAGCAAAGATAAGGAATCCATTCATAGATATCTGAAGTGACGCTGATCTTTCCAAAATGCCAGACTGAATTACAATCTTCCATGTTAACCCCTGTGTTTCTATGCTTCTCAACTTTTTTTGGCCCAATATGGCATTCTCCAATCATACTTATCAGTGCTTGCTCCCCCAGTAAAGCACTAACCAGAATGTTCTCTGAAGCACAGGATCACAGAATTTCTGGAATCATATCACAGTTTGCAAAGTCAGCTCACGCGGACATGAGTCAGAGGACTGCAGTTATTGCAGTTATATTGTCTGACATTGTTACTGAAAGCGATCTCCTGTTGATTAGACCACAGTAAGCTGGGAAAATCCCTCCTGGAGTAATGTGGGCATAAATGTATATTTGATGGGCTGGCTACGATGTAGCAGCTACAATGATCTTATCGAGATGACAGTGGGGCTTGTGGTAATGTGGACAGTGTGGACAGTGGTAATGTCCTGAGTGCCACTCAAGTCCCACCTTACCACAAAACGATTCACGATGAGCTGACCTGAGGGGGGGACCTGTGGTTGCCTAATTGATCAGCAGGTGATTTACGGTGCATGAGGAGACACTAGCATCTTGACCAGCCGTGACAGATATTTGCCTGGACAGCACTACAGTACATTACCTTATAGGGCTGCCTGCCACATTTTCATGAAGCGGGGTCAATCTGTCATTTTTAATTTCCCAGAAATACTGAACATAGGTGCAGAATGCACATTGACGACAGTACCTGATCCCAAGTGTCCAAAAGCATGACATCATCCTCGCTGAGATCGTCCTGGGTGAACTGAGTCACCTCAGTGACAATGAATCGGCCCGTCTTATTGGAGCACTCAAAGAGGCGGGGCTGATGATCCGATACCTCTTGCTGTAACCTTTGAAAAAAGAATCACAAGCACCCTGTTGACATGCAAAGTTGGTTGTGGCTTAAGGCCAGTTTATAGTCCGGCAATAGTACGTTGCTGTAACCAAAGGCGAGCCCTGGATGTCACAGGTCATAATGACATTTGGTTTATACTTTTGGCGACTATTGACCTGAGGTTGCCGCAACGGTCATTGAGGATGTCGCAAGGGCTTGAAATGAAGTGAACTTTGACCCTGTTGTTTCTTCGGGT
The DNA here is from genome assembly GCA_029721435.1 of Gymnothorax reevesii. Classification (NCBI taxonomy): domain Eukaryota; kingdom Metazoa; phylum Chordata; class Actinopteri; order Anguilliformes; family Muraenidae; genus Gymnothorax; species Gymnothorax reevesii. Next base: position 30,519,031 of record CM056581.1, on the reverse strand, counting down.
GTGATGGTAACATCTGCCCTGGATGACAGAACCTTTGTTGAGATGGGCTGCAATGGATAGTGACTTTTTTTTTCCTTTTTTGTAGAATGACTTATGTGCCCGGTTATGGGTTACAAGTGTTTATTATTGAAATTATCATTTTTGTTATTTTATTAGGGCCATATGCTTGAGCAATTACCTCTGTGGCAGCTTTTATTTAAGCAGTGCACGTGAATTTCGGTCCTATGTGGAGGAACATGGCTGTTGGGAATCCAAGTCAGAATGATTGTCTGTATCATTTAGCATATCATTGCAATATCGCATACGCTAATAACAATTTATCAAAAATGCTCGGCGGCATTCTAATTATGTGTTGTTTATCGAGTGTAATTCATATTAGACTAATAACCTAGGCTATTCTACATCTTTGGAACACAATTTTTTAAGGAGAGAACTGTAGCCTATTCTCGAAAGAAGTTCAGCCTTGTGGTCACATCCTTAATATATGCCTACCTTGTTTGCCTCCTCTTTTTGATGAGTAAAGCACCAAAAAAAAACAAAATTCATTAACCCATTTATGCCTAGCGTCCTCACATGAGGACTGTAAAGAAAAAGTTTCCTGTTTGAATGACTATTAGAGTGGTATTTTGAAGTATAATAACATAAAAAAGTAAAATAAGAAAATTCTGGCATAAATGGGTTAAAATAATTTATTTCTACATTGTCTGCCGCACCAAATCTTTAAAATGTATCTGGTAAGTTTACACCTTTTTTGACGGACAGCGACAACTGTCTGTGTCTGGTGACAATGGAGCATTCATGAATTTTCAGCAATTTTGGGTGACACTCCATCACTGGACTATAAACTGGCCCTTAGACAGGAACATATCATTCATGCTGGAACTGCATGTGTTACCATTTAACAACTATGGGTCTAGTGATCGGAAAGCAAGTCATATCAAAATATGACTTGCTACACACCATTATCTATTAATTTTACATATTGATGATGGGAGCTATGGACCCTGCAAATGATTATGCTGAAATGACAATTTCAGTCAAGCTACTTTTAGAATCAGGTTTGTTACATGTAAGATTCATGTAAGATTAATTTTTTATAGCATGAAAATGCTCATCCTTTTTTAAGGAGAACAAACCATCTCCAGTCCTTAAATATTCAGATTAGGAAAAGAATATTGGAATGGGTTGTACAACGTAAATGGAGATGAAACCACATTAAATAAAACGCATTGTTTAGTTTCCAAACCGACAGACCACATCGCATGATCTCCCCATCTCAAACACATCCGTTTCTAGACCTGGTTCTTGTGGTGCACAACCCGAATAGAATGGCTCTCAAAAAAGGCACTTGTTCACATGGCCCATTTTTTTATAGACTGGCCTGAACCAGGGACGCCACAGTGGTGCAACTAGCATTGCTGCAAACAGCGAGAGAGTAATGAATTTGAATTCAGTTTGAGGCCTTTCCCAGGTGAGTCCCTGCCTCTCACCCATTGCATGCTGGGGCAGGTTTCAGCCCTGCTGTGACCCTGACCACAAATAAGTTGGCTTGATAATGAATACATGGCCTGAACCAGTTTTGCCAGAACAGCACTGGTCTCTTACCTCTTGTCATTGGCATACGGTGCCTTCCCACCAAGTAGCTTCCAGAAGTCCATTGGTTCCATTCCCTCAGGCACAGTTTCCTCAGAGCCTTTGCCAATGGCAGCACTCAGTTCCTTTGCCAAAGTTCGCTCATCCCCACTGCTGCCCTGTTGCACCAGACTGGGATTATTTTGAGAGTTTGCTTCAAAAATGCAACAAAAGCTAAAATGACAAAAACTGGGATAATACCATAGAGTGATAGCCCTGTGCTTCTTACACATGGTACAAAAATCAATTTTTAGAAATTCATACTGTAAGGTATATTTTTTTAATGGTCAAAGTTTGTGTTTTTCTATAAAATGCAATAGGCTCCGACATAAAAAAGCTGATTTACTCAAAATGAGTAAAATGGATGTATTGCATTTTGGAAACAAACTATTCATGTTAAACTGATTCGCCTGATATTTCTTGAATGTGACACTAATAAAATGTCACTGTATTGGCTGTATTGGGTAAGGAATGCTTAGTAACCAGTGATACAGCACAACAGAAGCACCTATTTCTAAAACTGCATAAGTCACACTTGACTTGACTTGACTTGACTTGACTTGTGGGGTTTTAGTAATCAATGCTTCAACTGCTGACAGATTGCTCACCCTTCCATTAATGAATGAATAATAATATGGGAAATGATTGTGTGCAAGGAACTGTGATTACAGGGTTTACCACATGGCTCATAAATGTCTGAGGTGTGAAAGCGACAGCTCTTCCTGTGCTTGCATAAGTGTTGGAATGTGCAACTTTGAGAAAAAAATTAAAAAATGCAAATATGACTAACCAACAAAAACCTGGAGCATAAAAACTCAATGAAAAAATATTAATCAGACATTTCATATCCATATCTTACATCTTCTCCCTCTCCACATGACTTACACACTCAGTAACTCACCTTCCCATACCAAATGTATCTGAGATTTTCACAGTGGAGCAGAAAGATGTCATTGGAGTTGAGTGAGGAGGCCAGCGCTGGAACCTCAATGGCCTTGGTGATCTTCGGCTCAGAGCCGCAGACCTGAAACAAACGGACCGGAGGCTCCGGTGCTGACCCGCTCTTCCTGGAGGTTCCACCCTTAGAGAAAGGACAGGAACCAAAATGAAAGACATCCAGGGATTAAATATCAACTGGGACATAAATCAAGGACAAAAAAGGGAAAGTCCCGCCCATTAATTTATTTTGCTCATCTGAATTAGCTAAACAGCACAATTCATCAACCCAGCAGAATAGTCACTAAGTGGTATCAGCTAGCTGACTTTTTACATGAAAAAAATATTTAGCAGGACTTCTAATTCTTGACCTGGTTCTTTACAACTACCGCCTAATCATTATCTCCCAATTGTGTACACTTATTCCCTCCATCTCCGCAGCAGCTAAAGCGTGGTAAGCGTCTTAGCCCAAAGTGGCAGTAAGTGCATTGCCAAGGTGGGGGCTACTCATTTGGTAGTGCTTGATAATTCACTCATTCATTACTCTATGTCCCCTGGACTCTCCATCTCTCCACTGGAGCTCACCTGATATATGACCATTTTGCCCTTGAACATGGACATGAAATGACGTGGCTCTTTCCCCATGATCACCCGGACCTGCACAGGTTCACCACCGTGTCGGTCATCCAAACTGACCGCCTGGAAGGCCATGGCCGTCACCTCATCCTGAGAAGCATGGCGGCCCTAAAATGACCAAACTTCATTAAACAAATCCCATACAGCCCACACCTTCTTATAACAGACTTCATTTTGCAGAATATTCCCACCCTCCCCAGTAGATGGCAGCAGCTGACATACCTGCCAGGTGTAAAGGAGGTATTTCTTCCTGCTTTGAGACTCGTAGGTGTAAAGGATCAAGTAACAATCTCCACCATAAAAGTAGCCGTAAGTCTCTGGTTCAACAGGAGCCAGTTCCAGATCCTCTATCCGCCACACCTGAGTAACATGTAATGAGCGCAGAAGGATGGTGGCTGAGACCCCTCTGAAGACACAATAAAATCAGTGCGGCTGTTGAGGCCTTAGCCGCACATCGCTTGGCAGGGTTGTTCTCTGCTAAGTCTATCAAGAATAAGTGGCTTCAAATGAAATCATCAGCTAAATAAGAGAAGAGTGAAGTAATGATCAAAGAGTATATGAAGTCAAAGTATTGGAGAATTTCAGACCATCAGTTTTTCTCCCTTTTGTTGTGTCTAGGATGACATTTGGATCAGTAAAATTTGCTGCTTTTGAGCAATACTTGCGTCAAATTGATTTGTATACAATTTGGTGGTGGTAGTCCTCCATAATCCAAAGCTAACTCAGATGGAAAAATTCACAAACTATTCCATTATAATTTCGAAACACACAGTATAAATACAATACATGTCTGTCTTTAGACTTATCTCGTGGAAAATATATGCTTGTTTTGACTCCCAGATAGTTTGCCAACCAGCTAAAAAAGCAGTGTTTGAATTATAATGGCCCAGTTTCAGTACCATTTATTCGATGTGAATATATAAGGACCTTTGACGTTTGGAGATGGATTACACTCACCTCCACCTGACCAGAACCGTCATCTACAACACGCTCCTTAGCTGCCACCTCAGGCATGGCATGCACCTGGCTGATGTCAAACTTCTCCTGGCTGACCTTGGCTGCAACACATCAGTGAGTGAATAAATATTGCTGGGACACTACAGCTAATAATATTAATTTTTTCCCTATTTTTCCTGATAATACACACTGAATTAAGAGGAAATACCCTTACCCAGGAGACCTCAGTTGAGTGTTTAAAATGAAGCCTACAATGTTGATTAACAACTAACACAATTGCAAGTACTTATAATTACTTTTAAGCTGTTTGATGTTGTATAATGTAAATTAAGAGAACGAAGGCTGAATTAAAGGAGTAAAAAACCGCAAGTTTTGATTAAACTCCAAATCAGTGTCCAGCAAAGATACTCTGAACATTTTAATAGTGATGTAACAAACACTGGTAATTGAACAAAATGGAGTTCGAGAACACACAGACTTAAAAAAAACAATCAATCATACACTATTCACCGAGTCAAATGCAACTTTATTCAGAAGCGAGATGTAAGTTTGGTTCCTTTTTGTGTAAACCGATCTATGAAATTGGTTGTGAGTAGGGAGAAAGTACCGGGGTAGTGCATCGGATGATGGCCACAAGGCATACAGTTTCTGCTGGGATAGGCTCCAGTGAAACTTAACAGGAATATGGAAGTTAGAATATGGATGGATAGATCATGTACCTGCCCCACTTACCCACTTTTCCCACCGAGTGTGTCTTGCCCAGTCCCACGGTCTGATCTTTCACTTTCCAGCACTGGAACAGCTGCTTGAAGAGGGCAGACTCTCCCCCGTCATTCACCATTTCTAGATTTGTGGTGGTCGGGTAGTTCTTTGTCCTCATGAACTCCTGAACAGAAAAGAGAGCAGCGCTAATATGCTCTGTGAAACAATGTCTTCTCAGGCCAAAACTGCATCAAAAAAATTGCATTGCATTCGAGAAACTGGCACTCCTAAATTTCAGCATATGAATACTTTCTAAGCATTTTAACTGACCAAAAATATGAATTGCAAGTCCAAATGTACAAACAAGAAACTGTAAAAGAAAAAGTGCTAATCAAATCATGTTATCATGATGGTAAAAAACAAAAAAGGATTAAAAAAAAAAGTTAAATATCAACATTGGCCTAATTCAGAACATTCTGGTTGAACTAGATTAATTAAAATTTGTGAAAACAATTAATCTCATCAAGAGCTGGGAAGGGACTGAGTCACAGAGGGCAAAAGTTTAAAAAATGTAATATGGATTAATCACATCCCCATTGTGGGATTATTGCAAGAGTTTTTAATATCCAAGCTTTATGTCAGGAATAATTCACTATTGCTTCAAAGGGAGATTGAATTGCTATTGATTGCTGTCTGTATGCTCATCTACTACTCTAAAAACACTAACAATTAATTCCAGTTTTCAAAAGGTTTGTTCATTCATCTGTATCTGTTCCTCTTTGTTGCAACTGGGTTGAAAGTATGTTGAACAGGATTGAACTGTTGCATGGGCAGACACTCCCTTCACTGTTTATCACATCTAATTGATCATATGCGCGACACAAGAGGATGTCCTACACACCAGAGCTCTGGACATGGCTGCCTGTCTCTCAGCTTTGTTAGCCTTCTTGCCTTTCCACACAAAGATCTTCACACCTCCTTGGTCCAGGAAATAGCAGTCCTGTAAAAGAATGTGCCAGGGTTTAACTCAGGCACGCGACACTGAGGTCAGGCCACATTGCCCCTCATGCAATGCACAAGGTGTTAGGACTTTGAACATGCCGCCAGCCCAAAAAATGTACTCGGCTTATACATGAATATAACCTCAGCTCACTTATGACAACTGATATATACACACAGTATATGTGTGGATGCCAGTTTTCATGGTGCTGGGGGGAAAACTCACGTCAGAATTCAGTAAATCCTGAACCAATGGTCTGGTAGCAATCTCGGTGACCTTCATCTGACCATCAGCATCAGACACTCTGTGGGAGGGAGAGTGGGGAAAGGGGCGTCATTATGTGTGAATTGCTGCTACTATAAGAATATACTGTTTGTCCCAGCAAGGCTGCATTTTTTTCAAACAAGATTTCCCCTCCTTTTCTTAATTAATATCTTAGGCCAGTCTCACTATAATAATGTAACGCTACTTTGGAGGCCCACAAGCAGAGCTGCACAGAATTGCCATCTGGGGCAGGCACACTGCAACTGTCCAATCAACACGGACAACCACTCATGCCCAAGTAGACGAGGTAGCCCATCATCTGAGACATGCTATGTCTGAGTAATACTGGGACTAATTATGAGCCACCCTGCTGGGGAGCTGGCTGTGGTCAGCACTACTGAAGCCAATTACTCTCAGTTCTGGGCCCCTGGGTGAGAATACTAAATGGCACTCAATATAACACCAGATCTAACCACCCTAGCTGCCTTGAGAGAATTTCTTCTGCTCAGCAACAGAATGCCATAAATATTGGTTTATTGAACACATTTGAATGTACACTCCCTGCTCCTGTGACTGGTTTGTGTTTGAATGAGCAGAAGCCATTCCCGTCTGGGGTTAAGGGCCGTGCTCAAGGGCCCAATAGCTACTCTGATCACATTGCGGCTACAGTGGGGCTCGAATTTTATCTCAGTCACGAAGCCTTAGCCACTAGGAGTCACTGATTTAAAATGAGCTGGTCTTTTGCACTTTGTTTAACTCACTGAGGGAGCGTGAACAGTGTTTTTTGCTCAGTGTTTGACTCTCTGATATACAATGGAGGGAGCTGCTCTTTTTGACTAATTCTTAAAGGATCAGTGTGTAAGATTTAGATTCATCTAGCGGTCAGATTATAGATTGCAACCAATTGACCATTCCTTTTCTCAGAAAACCTACGGTGGCTGAAAAACTTGCGAAAACGTGAAAGGCGCTCTCTTGTGTCAGTGCTTTATTCATTTATTCTTTTTTCCCATTCTGGGCTACTGTAGAAAAAATGGCGGCGCAACATAGCGGCCTCCAAGGAGGTTGACCTGGTCCCATGTAGGTTTAAAGGGCTTATTCTAAGCGAAATGAAACTCAAAGATTATTGTTTTCACGTGATTATACACTACTAAAAAATTAGTTATGAACGTTATATTCCATTTCTGCCAAAATATCAATCTGTATTCTACACACTGCTCCTTTAAAAAGTGAGCAAGGCCTCCTGCTCTGTGTTTTACACACTGATAAAGCGTTAGCTGGGCTTTGTGAACAGTGTGTGACTCACTGATAAGGAGTGAGCTGGACATGTAGATTGTGTATAAGATAAACGACGCGCCTCCCTTTCCTAACACTACACAAAAATGTTGATCATATAGACGCTGCCATTTTGCACATTTGGAGCCAGAGTCTGCGCAGTTGTGATTCAGGAGTTGAGCCCCAGTATCAAGGTCCCACCCATACACCCGCTCTATTCAGTCCTGAGCACATGACTGAACTTTTTATATTGCGTGGCTGACTGTGTTAGTGAAAGAAACGAGACTTGGTGTAATTTGCTCTATAGTGTCATGGTAGGGAAACAAAACCAAACGTTCGGCCTATTGAAAGCGCTGTTCTACCATGGCTGAAAGCTTGTTAAAGGGTTAGCCAGTTTTCCCAAGAACGTTTATATGAAGCTAAATATGTTTGCTGTTTTCCTCGTACATAGCAGCAGCAAACTTACTTTGCTCTCAATGCCATGGCAATGTCCAGTGCACCTGCCAAGCTCTATTAACTCATGCCGACTGTAGGTGGCTATAACATTGACCACGTTTGACCTCATAGAGCTCTACTTCAAACCAATCCTTCAAAATAAGGTAAATAGCTTGAATCTGTGGGTAAATGGATTCCCTGCTATCATGTGTTCCAAAGTTAGTTCTAACTACCCCGCTAGCTGGCTGGCGCTCTTGCTAAGTGACTAAGTCTCAATTTACTAGCAAGGTAGTTTGCCAGCTAATAGTTTTTAACTGTTAAAAAAGCATTTTTCACTAAACACAGCTTAGCTGCTAATAGGACATGCCACTATGTTTTTAGTCAAGAGATTTTTACCATTGATTTCCATTGCTACCTAACTGACGCTAACCTCTTGTAGAATCTTGCTAAAATAGCTTGTTAGCTGGCTAACCATCTGGCTTTACTTATTTGCAATAGCATTGCAGCAAACAATATACAACCCCAATTCTGAAATAGTTGGGACAAAGCGTAAATTGTGAATAAAATCAAAACACAATGACTTTCAAATCACATCAGCCAGTATTTTATTCACAATAGAACAATGATAGCATAGCAAATGTTGAAACTGAGAAATTTTTAATATTTTATCCACAAAATGAGCCTATTTCAAATTTGATGGCTGCTACAGGTCTCAAAAAAGTTGGGACAGGGGCCCGTTTACCATGGTGCAGCATTCCCTTTTCTTTTTTTTCTTTTTTTAGGGTCCCGTTGACTGACTTTTGTTTAATTATGCGCCAAATATTCTCCATCAGTGAAAGATCAGGACTGCAGGCAGTCTAGTTCAGCGCATGGACTCTTCTGCTACGAAGCCATGCTGTTGTAATAGCTGCAGTATGTGGTTTTGCTTTGTCCTGCTGAAATACACAAGGCCTTCCCTGGAATAGATGTCATCTGGAGGGGAGCATATGTTGCTCTAAAACCTTTATATACCTCTCAGCATTCATGGTGTTTTTTAAAGCATGCAAGTGTCCCACACCATATGCACTAATGCATACCCATACCATCAGAGATGCTGGCTTTTGAACTGAACGCTGATAATAGCAGGAGTGATCTTTCTCCTCTTTAGCCCGGAGGACACGACGCCCATGATTTCCTACAAGAATGTCAAATTTGGACTCAGTTGACCACAGGACACTTTTTCACTTTGTTACAGTCCATTGTAAATTAGCCTTGGCCCATAGAACACGGCGGCGCTTCTGGATCATGCTCAACATTGGCTTCCTTTTTGCATGATACAGTTTTAGGTGGCATCTGTGGATGGCACTGTGGACTGCGCTTACAGACAGCAGTTTCTTGAAGTATTCCTTGGCTCATTTAGTAATGGCAATGACAGAATCATGCCGGTGAGTGATGCAGTAGTGTCTGAGGGTCTGAATATCACAGGCATCCAGTAAAGGTCTTCGGCCTTGTCCCTTATGCACAGAAATTTTTCCAGTTTCTCTGAATATTTTGATGATGTTATGCATTGTGGATGATGAGGCCTTCAAAGCCTTAGCAATTAGACGTTGAGGAACATTGTTTTTAAAGTATTCCACAATTTTTTCTACGCAAGCCTTCACAGGTTGGAGAGCATCTGGCCACCTTTACTTCTCAGAGACTCTGCCTCTCTGAAACATCCTTTTTATAGTCAATCATGTACACCTGATGCCAGTTAACTTAATTACTTGCTAAATGTTCTTTCGATTGATTCTCTTGTATATTAATTGCTTTTTCAGCCCTTTTTTGCCTGTGTCCCAACTTTTTTGAGACCTGTTGCAGTCAGAAAATTTGAAATAAGCTCATTTTGAGGATAAAAATGTCAAATGTCTCAGTTTCAACATTTGAAATGTTATCCATGTTTTATGGCAAGTAACAGATTGGCTCATGTGATTTGAAAGTCATTGCATTTTGGTTTTATTCACAATTTACACTTTGTGCCAACTATTTCGGAATTGGGGTTGTATGACGCTATGTTCAGAGCAAAGAAAATACTACTGTCAATTTTTGTTAGACTCTAAAAATCCCCATGGTTTATATTCAGTTGTACTGGGACATAGCACCTTATGCATGTGGGTCATTCCATGTCAATTCACAAAAATTGTATGAACCTTCCCACTGACACTTCTCAGATTTTTTTGTAAAAGATTTTAAACATTCGATTTAATGTTAAGTGAGAGAATCCCAAATTTTAGCTTGATATCTCAACTCGTTTTGGAGTTATAGCCCTTCAAAATTTGGGTGCCACACCCCTTTTCTGCACACATGAATTGTGAGTTTTATTTAAAAGCATTTTTGGAGTTCCGTATCTTTTGATTCTATTGAGCTAGAAGGCTGAAAAGAACCTATTTCTGATAATGTATGAATTATTAACCCCTTAAAGCCTGAATTTGGATTACAGTGTGTCCCCAAAACTGGTTTCCAGACAACCTGGCCCTTTGATATTCCCCACTTCAAGCCATTTGTTAACCCCATGGGCACATATTGCAGGAAATGAGCTTCACACCACATACATTTTCACCTTTTCCCAAGGTATAGAGCCAATTAAATCTTTTATTATGCTCCTCCTTCTGTACAGACTGAACCTTTGAAAATGGGTACTTTTTAATCATATTTTCACAAAAACGTGTAAGTCCAGAAAGTAGGTTAGCTCTGATTAACTGATATATTGTTAATTCACATGGTCAAAAACAAATGATGCCCTAAAATTAATTTGAGGAAGATTATTCAATAATAACACATCATAACTGTTTTTTTTTTTACAAACTAAGCCCTCCAATAAGTCAAATAATGGGCATGCTCATATAGTACATTACACAAAATTGAGGTATCTAAAATTCATCAGATAACCCAGAAAAGAGCAAGCACCATTCCTTACAATGAACATAATGCATTCGTCCAAAGCAGGTGAATTAATGCCAAAAAAAGCTTGCTGGGATCCAACTTGAATACAAACCAAATGACTGAATATCAACTTGAGTGAGCACTCATCAAGTGGTACATCTGAGACAGACCATTTCCTTCCCTTATACTCAATGCTGATTTGGCTTGTGTGTTATGTGTGTTGTTGGAAAATAAACAGATTTGAATTTAATTAGCAAGTTCTTATTTTTTGGCTTAATCAATCAGGATGTTTTTGCTGGAATCAACCACCTGGATGCCTGCTCTTGACACATTAGTCATTCCCATAAAAACATGTAAAGGCTTAACCCTCTATTAACCAAACCCATTTCCAATTGCATTAAAATGATTTCCCTGTGCAAAAATGTTTATTTTGGGCCATTATTTGAAAAACTGTAGACAAAAAATTTTGAACACATTTGGCCCACCTTTCCAAATTGTAGCAAATCTGCTACATTGGGTAATAATGCTAATGAAAACATTAAAGTGACATACCATTCAAGTTATTCTCAAATGTTTATTTGGCAATGAGAAACAAAACCAACAGGGTGTCCAGGCTGTTAACCCTTTTACTTCATGTAGCAGATATGGTACGCTGGTTAATAGCGGGCTAACATACAATATTTTCAAAATTAATGAAGTCTTTTCAGGTTGATAAAATAATATATTATTGCATAACCTTCCTCAAGCTAATCTGAAGGTGTTGGGTGTCTTTTTAACCAAATGAATCTATGATGTAGATTAATCACAGTTGACCTACTTTCTGGATTTAGAAATTTTTTTGTGAAAATATGATTAAAAAATACCAATTTTCAAAGGTTCAGTTTATACAGAAGGAGGAGCATAATAAAAGTGTTTTTTTTTTAGCTCTATACCTTGTAAGTTAGTGGAAAAATTGTAAGGAAATGAGGAGTGAAGCTCATTTCCTGCAATATGTGCCCACGGGGCCAACGAATGACTTGAAGTGGGAAGTATCAAAGGACCAGTTTGTCTGGAAACCATTCTTGGGGACACACTGTACCTCCATTAGAGGTCAGATTTCAATTCCACTCTTTTACTGCAAAGTAGTGTTGCCAAATAACATAAAAAGTCTAAAGCTGCAAAGAAATTCATTGATACTTCTTGCTCTGGGCCCCCAAAGTCAAATCAACTTCTCGGTAATCCAAATTCCGGGTTTAAGGGGTTAATAATTCATAAATTATCAAAATTACATTCTCCAAGCTCAGAATTTGGCTGACAGGGTCAGAGTGAAGACATATACCAAATTTCAGCCTTCTAGCACAATAGAATCAAAAGATATGGTACACCAAAAATGTTTATAAATAAAACTCACAATTCATGTGTGCAGAAAAGGGGTGTGGCACCCTAACTTTGAAGGGCTATAACTCCAAAACGAGTTGAGATATCAAGCTAAAATTTGGGATGTTTTTATTTGACATTAAGTCCAATGTTCAAACACTTTTACACGGAAATCTGACAAGTGTCACTGGGGAGGGTATGAATTGACATGGAATGACCCATATGAGATGAAGACATTAAAGCTCTTCTCGACAATAGCATTCAAGCCCCTAAGAATTCCTGGAAATAAGCCAGGAGACAGCTTCCTCCTTTAGAGTCCCTGTCAATCTTGTTTGTAAATATTCACTTTACACCCCTGTTTTATAGTATCAAATAACAAAATAAAACAGAACTTTTCAGGAAAAAATGAGTACTTGAACGTACATCAGCATGGTAAGAACAACAGAAAATGACACAAACCATTGTAAGAAAAAAACTATATTACACCTGCATTCATTTTTAAGTCTGGCCTGTGTCCCATCTACAAACTTGGAGTGGGCGAGTTTATGAACTATACTGCAGCCAGTCACTAAATGGCAATCAAGATGTATTGGTCTCACTTTTGGGGAGTTGTTAGGTCAATGGCTGGACCTCAGAGGCAGAGTGTGGCTCACTCATAAAGAGTGAGCTGGACCTCAGAGGCAGTGTGTGGCTCACTCATAAAGAGTGAGCTGGACCTCAGAGGCAGTGTGTGGCTCACTCATAAAGAGTGAGCTGGACCTTATGCACAGTGGGTGACTCAATAATGAAGAGTAAGCTGGACCATAATGAACAGTGCGTGACTCACAGATGTAGACCTTATGTACAGTGTGTGACTTACTGATATAGAGTGAGCTGAAACCTTATGGACAGTGTGTGACTCATTGAAAAAAAAAAGATTGGCTCAGCTTTATGTACAGTGTGTGAATCACTGATATAGAGTGAGCTTGGCCTTCTTTTCAGTGTGTGACTCACTGAAAAAAAGAGTAGCTGGGCTTTATGTACAGTTTCTGACTCACTGATAAAGATTTTCTGAGCCTTATGCACAGTGTGTGACTCAGTGATGAACAGGGAGCTGGTTCTTCTGTTCAGTGTTTAACTCACTGATAAAGTGTAGCTTTCATTGACTTACAGGTAAAGCGTGAGCTTTGCCTTCTGCGCCTGGTCTGCCACCTCATCCGAAGTGCCGGCAGGAAGCTCTTTCGTCCGCTTGCCAAGGATGCCCGTTATCATCTCCATAATCTTGGGGGACTTTTCTTCTGCGTCTCCCTCAATCACCCCGATCTCAGCCCGGCCCCCTCGCTCTCGGTCCCGGATGTCTTTAGCTAGAATCATCCCCTGAGAACCACAGAGGTGCTCATCTGTATAGCAGCTCACTGTGGCACACAGTCGCATGTGTGTTTTTTTGAAGCACAAGCAAACATCTTGTGAGCGCACAGAGAAATGTGATGTAAAAGTCAATGTAGGGGATCCGTTGCTTTCCATCTGTGGTCAGTGGGAGGTAGAAAATCATTGCTTATTGCTAAGATTCAGTACATTACTTAGGTCACTTATCTACCATGCCTCAGCTATACAATCAAGTTTGTGTCAAAAGTGATTAATCAAACATTAAATTAAGTATCTAACAAAACAGATAGATAGTTCACCATGACATGGAAAAAAAATTACCTGCAATAGTTTTCCATTTTGTTCAAAACTCAAAAATCATTATAAAATGGAAATTTTTCTTCGCAATATTTTTTGAAGGCCCATCAATCAGAAATGTTTAATCAGAGTACCTTCATACAAATATGAGTCAAAAGTTTAACATTTACTTTGATAATTTTGACACAGTTCTGATTCAACGATAAGTGACAGAGCCACGCTGTCTCGCAAATATCTCTCGCAGAGGAAGTACAGCATCATGACTCCCTCAACCCTATAGAGCTGTGCTGTAAGGGAGGCCAGACCACCGCTTGCTGACAACCAGTTGCCCAGAGTACTGACCATATGGTGAGGATACCGTTGATGCCCACACAGTACAGCAGGTATCCTCTCTGAAAAGCAATGGCTATATCATGTGTGGAATAAAGGACTGCAAGGATTGCCAAAGTTTACTATCAATTAATAATGCTTTGAATCTATGCATTAGTTGGATATGCCAACCAAGAGGCAAAAACAAAGTTTATGCATAACCATAGTTTTAAATTCATACCTCTCTGGGACAATTGATCACTTAAGAAAAGGAAATGCTGTGTTATCAGCACACTGACATGTACTCCTGACTAAGGTTGGACTCAGCTCTCTTCGTTTTACAACCTTGGTTTCTGATAGTTGGAGTTGGACTTGATCAACACACCTTCAACCTTTCTTGCCTGTTGCTCTCTGGTCCATTCCACTGAATGATGACCTTTCCCGTGTCCAGCAGAAATACATCACCGAGATTGAAGCTTCCCCAACTCATCTCCACCTGTAGGTCAGGATGGGAACCGCGGTGAAGACAACAGAGAAAACATGCAAACCATTTCTGATCAGTGGTTAAGAAATTCCTTTTATCACTGTACCTGGCGAGCTCATTTATACACTTCTGAGGAAAATAAAATGATTATAGGTAGGGTATGCTCGCAAGTTTTCATGTTTTTTAAGTCAACACAGCACAGTATAAGGCACTTAAACAATGCTCAGTTTGTGCCAGTCCGTCCTGAACAGTGTTCTGAGACTTGTTTGCGTGATCTAGGTTTGTGTTGATGCACCAGGTTACCAGGGGCCCAAGTCCTAATTGTTAGCGGGCCAACAAGGCCCAAGGGGGAAAAAATACGATATGTAATTATTAATTAAAACTTATATTCCAGCCTTGGCATCAGACTTCTCCTGAACATATTGGGGGGGGGTTCATGAGCAAATGTTTATTTGGGATTAAAGCAAGAGAATGATTACAGACTGCGTGAGGGGAGGTTGCAATCGAGGGACTGAGAGGCATTGTGATTGCAGGCTGGGGTAGATAGAGGTGATGGCTTGTCGTGATCGCACTCAGAAGTTGGAACTTTCTAAGGAAGCATGGACCTATAAATAATAAAAAAGTTTGTAATTCCCAGTAAAATTTTATGTTTTTGCAATAATTTGATACTTTTTCATTCAATGAAATTGAAAACCATAATGGAAACATGATCAGAGTCACATTTTCACATTGTGGAGAAACGATGAATTAAAAATTCTAAACAATTGATACACTGAAAAAATATGCTATCAATATATAAAATATTATAATGCTGTATAATATTATATATTATGATAAATATTATAATAATATATAATATATGAAATATGCAAAAATGCAAAATTTGGACTGATGGTTTTTCCTTTGTGGTCTTCTATTGCATTGCATTGATAAAAAAAAAATTGATCCAAGATATTTATTTAATTTTCACATATGACTACAAAGCCTCATCTGTGCTAATACACAACACTGCTTTACTAACAACAAACTTCATCTCCTTAGCTTTATGCATTAGTGCTAATGCACAGGTTACTGCTAGTAAAACCACTGTCATCACATCATGTTCTGAGCGTTTCTTTAATTGCTTTTCCTCACATTCCAGTTGTCCTTGTCAGCCTCAGTTCCATTTCATCAGTGACTTTTCAGTCAATTGTTAGTTTATGTGAGGAAGGTATTTAAAGCTGCTGGCACACCGGACATGAAACAAATGTTTCGCATACGTCCAAAGTCAATGCAAAGCTGCGAATACACGTTTCGCGTATATTCCCGTCTTTGCATTGACTTTGAATGTAATCTGTTGTGCCAAAAAATTTGTTTCGCGTCCAGTGTACAAGCAGCTTAATGAATAAGATTGTCAAGAAACTGATGAGTTCACACAAAGACAGAAGGCATTTGGGCTCTTTGTCCAAGCGATGGCCTGGATGAAACCTATACACTACCAATCAGAGAGTTAGAATGCGCTTCATTTACGTAGTTCTCACTATTTTATGCAATTTAAGTGTTTGTTTATCTTTAAATACCTTTTGTACTTTGAACTTAACACCGAAACAAAATTTACTAAGTAGTTCAAGTATTTTGGGGCAACTAAAAGTTTTAAAATGATAGATAACACAGTTATCTGGTATTTTTGTGACTTCTCACCCCCCCGTATCCACTATGAGATATCTGTTTTGCAAATTTTTTGTACTCAGGATATTAAATTTACACTCGCGTGAATCCCTTTCACGTACCCTCCCATCCTGCAGCTTGCATATTTTTAAGATATGTCTCTTTTGATTGGTTTACATACAACAGCTGTGTCACATTCATGTTCCCTTTCCCTCATGTGAGGATCGGGGAAATTTTGCCCTCACTTTGAGTGTGCAAGCAGCTGGATTGTCACTTGCTATTTGCCTTCAGCGATCAGTCAGTATTTCCTAGGGAAAGTTAAATGTCTTCAAAATTATTCGTAATCTTGAATGATAGTTAAATATGGAAGTGCTCCACCTAGTTCTATTAATAGGAACAAGCTCCCAAACCTTACTCTCCATCTCCAGGAATGGGACCACAATCCAACTCATCAAACTTCTGTCCATTCCTCTGACCAATTTATCAAGAACAACCTCCCAAGCTTCTGTGGTCATCAGGATTGGGACTGTGTTCCCGCTAAACTCCATGGTCCTTCCATCTGACGGTTTGGCTCTGGCAAAGTGTGCAGTCCATCTGGCAGCTGTCCTGGATTGCCCCTGTTTACGCTCAGTTACACCCTTGCACCCAAGCTGGTACCATCTGAACTAAACTATGTCATTCTGCTCTGGGCTCTGTCCAGCTGTCAATACTGTATTACTATCAATAAACCTACTATTGGATTGTCCTCTGACTCTGCAGTTAGATTCCTGGTCTGAATGATTACAATGCGCCATGGAGTTCCCTGTTGACTGCAATGTTTCCCATACGTGCCTCTTTGAAGATGAGCTTAAACTTTATGATCCAGGTGATCCCACCACAGTTCTATGGGGTTTGAAATCAGGTGATTAAGCTGTATTCTCCATGTTTCATCATTTCCTTTCCAGAATGTCCCTGCAGTGCGTTGATTTATATTTTGGGTTGCTGTCTTGGTTAAAGGTGAAATTCTTCCTTTTAATCCACGTGTAACCAACAAGTGACTCCAAGCTGTTTGGCAGTGGTGTAATTGTTGCTGTACAGAAAAACAGGCAGAATCCATCGTGCTCTGCAGTAGATCAGCCCACAGGGTGTGTGGTGTGTGCATCTCACCCACCTCCATGGCTGTGACGTGCTTCCTCCCCTTCACATGCAGAAGCCGCTTGATGTCATAGCTGTTGGTCTCTATGTGCCTCATTCCTGAGGAAACCCCTCCCTTCTTGTAACTGAGGGGAAAATGCAAGAAACAACATTTTACAAGCAGTAATTATGCAAATTAAAATTCAATGGCTCCATGACTGTGGGTCAAGAGTTTGGGGTATTGAAATGCATGAAAAAAACATCTTGAACAACAATATTTTATGATGTGAATATTCAGTCAACAGTCAAATTGAATTCCTCACAGCACAGCGTAGATGCAGTTATGTGGCATAATGCTAAATCACATCCTTGATTGCATATCTGTTATGATTAAATTTGGGGTGGGTTACAAAAAGATGCTTGTTAAATGAAACATGTTGTGGGTTCATCAAGTATTTTTTCGATATCCATATTTTTCATACCTTCTTTTGGGGCTATATCTGAAAAAAGTTCTGAAACTGTATCGCAGCATAGGCTTTGGACTGGCGTGAAAACACTCACATGATTCCCCGCTTAAAGTACCCCCGAAACAGCTCTGATTCGTGGTTCTGCACTTCCCGGTGCTGGATGGGTATGCCTTTGAGGAATTCATCCAGCTGTACGGTGTAGAGGGCGGCTGCCCCCTGCTCGTCCTGACTGGCCTGGGACCCGATCCAGTAGTGAATGTGATGAGACAGTGAGGTGCCACATTTACTAGACTGAGGACATAGAGAAAAAATTATATTTATTTCATGAAGTTGTGCTTTATTTTAAACTGGCAGCAAAGAGAGAATTCTGATTCCTCTAGAGGACGGGAAAGAATTTTACTGCCAAGTGCAGCCTGACGATGGTGACAAATTTACTTCTCTCCTGAACATTGAAGAGGAGAGACAAAAGAGAGGGAGAGACTGAAAAAGAGAGAGAGGGAGTAGGAGAGAAATGCAGTCAGAGAAAGAGAGAAAAAGAGATACTGTTGGTAAGAGAGAGAGAGAGAGAGAGAGAGAGGAGTGGGAGAGATATACAGTCAGAGAAAGAGAGAAAAAGAGATACTGTTGGTAAGCAAGAGAGGAAGAGAGAGAGAGAGAGAGAGAGACAGAGACAGAGAAGGAGAGAGCTGTGCCTCACAAACAAAAATCCCTGGCAAACAAGCCTTTGATAAGCATGATAAAGATACAGAAAGCACACCCTGCAATAAATGAAAACAGAATCCACATGTAGACCTGGCTGTACCAAATTAAATTTTTATGAGTCCTTAACAGGTGTGCTGTAAATGATTTTGGTCGTTGAACTGAATACTTAAATATTGACTTACTTAATGAGGACAATAATCTGAAATCATTTACCAACAGGTAGAAGTGTAGATTAATGAAGTTCCACGTTTTGTGTGACCATATTTTGCCCTGAATGCTGGTAGCTTAGCTAGGTATTATTGATCAAAATAATCAGGGAAATGCATGCTTGTTTCTTTCATTCTAGAACTTTTCCTGGATAACAGCAACTGCTCAATAATAGCAGCCATTTGATGATAGCTACAGCTTGATGAACGCAAGTCAGTGTAGTACAGGATTGTACAGAGACAATAAAAGTGGCATGTTTCCTCATGAGAACATTGCAGTCAAATTTCCTGTTTAGTCATAAAAGTGTACTTTGAAATAAACTCAGTTGCTCATATGTTCAACCTCCACAGGCTGAGACGACAGTTCATGAGTAAATAAGGTAAGGAAATGCAGGAATGGAAATGGAAATGCTTGTTAAATGCTTGTTAAAAAGGCAAAAGAATAGCACATATCTGTATGAAGATGGTATTAAAGTGAAATACTGAGTGATATTGACTTCTTGGCCATAAACCCATTAGAGCACACAGACCAATGCTTGCTGAGGATGCAGAACTCACTGAGAGTAATATATAGCAGTCTCCCTCAAAAAAATTTCCAAAAGACTTCTCCGGGACCTGAACCAGCTCCATTTTCTGCAAGAAAACAACACAGCAACAAACAGCCGTGTTTGAAGATTGGGGATGTTCAATATTTACTGAAGAAGCAAATACCCGCTCTAACATACAAAATCACAGATACCCACTTACAGAGATAGACCATACTGTCATTCTCTCTAAAACATAAATTCCCCCTGTCACATACCAGCCAACATCCACTCCAACACACACATACACACATATATGCATACACACACACACACACGCACGCACGCACAGACCCACGCACACACAGACACACCCTTCCGCACACTGATGCAACTTCCCTCAGTCTGTAAGTAGTTATCTTCATTCATCCCACTACTCAGCATTGGCCACAAATATATTCAGATGCTGCTGTAAATTTTCTCTCACACACACACTTCTTGCACACCATCTCTTGCGCACACAGATGCACATAATAGATTCACAGTACCTCAATACGCCAGATAATGATCCCCGGGGAGTTAGTGAAGGCTCTGAATGCATGCTCCATTTTGTCGGAAATTTACAGGTGTGGAGATTCAAACTGAGAAAAGATTTGCCCAATAATTCTTCTTACTGGGATTCTGAGCGATAAGGAGAGTATATGGCGAATACACATTATTTTGCAGTTTCAATAAAGTTTTTACATTTTTTTAATATTTCAAATTCTGGGTTCTGACAGACATCTCAAAGATGACATAACATTTTCGGAATCAAAGCTCCTCTGGTGTATGAGAAGACTATAAACAAGCCAATGCTAAATAATTTAACATGTGATTTTGACTGGAAACAGAAAAACACTGAACTGGTCAATGTGGATGCGTGTTTGTTTACAAATGAGAGCAAAAGGGTGTGACACTACAAAGTATTTCCCTGTCAATGATTCAAATATTCTCTCTTACTCTCTGTTAGTGTTTTCCACAGATTATGAAGTAAAAAACAAACATCTAAGGGGAAAATATAATTTTTAGGTGGGGCACATCTTCACAAGTTAAATACACAATAACCTTAAGATGAAATTGCTCCTCATTCGCAAAAGCACCTAAATGATAAAGCAGAAAATAACCTGTGTTTTAATTCAGTCACATAAATTACTATGGGGGAGTGGGCTATGCCTAAAGTCATACCTTGAAGGAATTCAGAGAGATGTCTCAAGCAGCAGTGTCCAGCCCGAAAGCGTCCAAACGTCTCTGTCCCGAGCTTTGAAGCTGCTGTCCGATGGGATGAGACAGAACTGCCAAGCAACTAGCCATCAAAAGCTTAGGAGATTTGCCTGCGTTTGCATGCATGAGATGTGTCCGATCTTTTGGGCCAATCAGAAATTAGATGATAGCAAGATGCAGAGCGCCACAGGCAAATGAGAAAACAGCAAGCTCAAAATCAGGTTTAAAGGACTGCTGAAAAGGAAGGCTGGCACTAGGGGGATATTGCAAGCTAAACAGGGAACCAATAAATTCCCCTACCAGGAAGTAGCCATCACTGAATTGGCTGCTCGCCATGATGATATTGATTTTTGCTCCACTTTAATAATTAATGAAACAGGGGTCTACTGTGGTGCAGTAGCTACTGAGTATTAGCCTGGGCCACTTAGCCCGGTCAGACATTCACTTTCCGCTTCCCGACCTGAAGAAACGGCTGCAACTGAAAAGCACTCAGAGAGCGCATACCTCTGCCTAAGCATTTTTCACTAAGAACTGAACAAATATAGCCATGGGGTCCATATTGAAATTTGAATAGATCCCATGGCCCACAAATATCATTTGCATTGATTGAGAAATTTGAGATATACTGCATGAAGAAATTATCAAACTGACAAACAGGCAAACAGACAAAAACACACATGGGTGAATACATAACATCCGCCCAACTCCGTTGAAAGATGTATAATTAGAGTTCTCAGTTATTGCCTCAGTGATGTAAGAAATATTCTGCTTCAAATGGCCTCAAAGCCCATTGACTACAGAATACTTTACTTAATTTTATAAGCGCCGTTCATTCCAGCTAATGGCTGTTGCTTTTGAGGCTGAGGTCAGATGAATGTCAAAGTCAGAGAAACTGAGAAAGCTATGTGCTGGATTTTGTGGTGTCAAAATAAACAAAAGGAAAATAATAGGATTTCCTCCATTCTAGTGAAGAAAATGACGTTATAGCAAACCCGATCAAAAGAGGGCTTATAAGAGTTCCAACGACAAAGCTTTAGATGGCAAAATCCAGGGAAGTAACTGCTCAAGAGCCAAATGCCCTCCTGGTCCAAGAAACAAAACCACACCATCTGACAAATTTTACATATGAAAGCAGACACCGCATGAGCATTCCATCAGAGAGAGCTTCATGATGCAAACTCTGCCCAGCAACTGCATTTTATTTATTTATTTTTTATTATTTTGCCTGTGGTTCTAGTATCTAGTATCATACCACGTATGCCTTTATTTTTTTGCCAACATGAATCTACCAAAAAAAACAAAAAATCTGAGTAATCAGTTTTATAAATCCCTATAAGAACTATTGCAAACTCCCCAAGTTTCATTTTCATGTGGGAGAAAACATGAGATTGAGTAAAAACAATAGAAAATGTCCTTAGCCTTCCCGACTGAATGCATGCTACATTGCACACCTTATCAACCATTGATAATGAATACTCATCCTAAAGTAAACTACGGGTGCTTTGACACCAGCCCTACTGAATCGAACTCTGGTTCATTTGCTTGGAAAGTCCGATTCGTTTGGGGAGGTGTGAATGTGCAATCGAACTCTGATGCGGATCAAAGAAGCGGACTCTGATCCGCCCTAAAACGTAGGCCTCAGTCCGCTTCATTCGAACCAAATGCCGGAAGTGGACTACAACGCAGGGCATAGAAGAGAAATGTTTCTTCTTTGTTCTGTGTCTCAGCTTCTCATTCAGTAATTCTTGATACAGCGCCGCCACAGGCAAGGAAGGGAATACGCTATTCAAGAAGTCCAGTTCGTTTGACAAAGTGCAGCGTGAACACAATCTCGGACCAGCAGAATGTTGCAAATCCAATCGAACAGAGTCCCCAATCGAACCGAGTCTACAGGACTATTTAGGTGTGAAAAAACCCATTATTGAAAACATGACCTTATGATTTGCCATTGTGAACTCTTGATTCTTCTGTTTCATAAAACCTTAGCCACGAATGCCATGTGTAACACAGAGAAGCCTGCCCTCTGAAATGTGTTGTCAAGGAAGAGGATACAAAAATGAGGAAAGGGTTAATACCAGACGGTACCCAACAAGAATTTTTTGACTCCAATCCTTGTCGAGTGCTCAACAGTCAACAGCTAGAGCTCTGGGCAGTGAATTACAGCAGGTGCTCTATATTAGGGCTAAAATAAAGACCTTCTGGTTGGAACTGAATTTGGTAGCCTGGCAGTAAATGGTCGTGTAATTACAGAATTACAACAGTAAACTCAACTGTTCACCTTCAATCACTTACTTTTTACCCCTCAGCCCCGACTAAGGGGCAGAGGGGTATTGTTGCAATGTCCATCTGTCTGTATGTCCATCCGTCTGTCCGGTAAACTTTTGTATTCCGCATGATAACTTGAAAATGCCTTCAATCAATGCCATTTTTGTTGCGTTGCTTGGTGCTGTGTACCTACGGAAGCCTATCAATTTTGACGCCGCTTAGATATTTAGTATGTCCGCCACAGCCACCATCTTGAATTTTGTATTCTGCAGGATAACTTGAAAACACCTTTGTCAATTTATATTCATTCCAAACAATCCAGGGATAACGCCTGCAAAACTGCTTGGGGGTTTAAAATTGCCTATTGGTATGAATGAATTGTGCGTTCACAAGAGATTGCTGAATAATTGCTAAAAGAATCAATCAATCAGCATATTTTATATATATGTATATACACTGTGCAAAAGTAATAGGCACATTTAACGCAATTTCGTGAAGCAAAGATGCTTCCAAACATTATTTAATTAATGGTTCTGAATATTGAAAAATGTATTATAAAGTGCTGCGAACTGTAGAAAACAAACTGAAGTGAATATTTAGTATGAATTCCCTTTGCCTAAAAATTTGTGATGCTGGTATGCAGTTATATAGTTTGATAACTGACCGTGTGATTGTTCTAAGCACACGAGCATATGCCACAGCTGCTCTGCAGACTCACAGGCTCACCTCAGTCTGTCTCCCCAGGAGTTCCCAGGCAGCCTTGATGATGTTGAGATAAGAGTTCTGTCATGGCACATTGTTTGTCTCAACTGTATTTAGTCAAATACTAAGTTCTTTTGAATTTTTTGTTAAACAATGACTGCTTAAAATGTGCTTTTATCTACATCACCACTAATATGGAAAACAAAATTCAACATCCAACATCAAATTTAAATAAAAGTAAAGTACTGTATATATGAATGCATGTATGTATTCACAACACAGCCTCAACTCAGAAAATGCACTGAAAAACAGAAGGCAGTGAATTCTACAATGCTGCGAGGAAATATATACTCTTTCCCAATTACTTGTATTTTTGCTCATTTGTCATTTTTAAATGTGTCAGAGCATCCAATTGATTCCAACATAAGATATGGAAAATGTCAGGAAAGACAAAATGCAACTTTTAAAATGTAAATGATCATTTCATTAATTAAAGGTAGAGTTATATCACTCACGTTAATGTTCCTCCCAAACCCAGGTGGTTGAGCCTCCCTTCGCGGTGACAACTGGAATCAAAGCTCTGCTATAACTGGTGACGAGTCTTTCATGTTACTATGGAGGAATGTTGGTCCACTCCTCTTTGCAGAATGGTTTAAATTCAGCCACATTGAATATGAACTGCCTGTGTGAGATATGCAGCAGGGCTCTGGATTCCAAAGGTGGAGATCTCAAGTACCATCAAGCACTTTAAAAATATCTCAGTGCTTCGTGCTGAGGGTAAAGTATTTTTCCGTATTGTTGCCCGATGCATGATAAAGTTCCTCCTGAGGAATTCATACATCAACATCTCTCTGCAGACAGGGGGAGTACTGAAGGTGCTCGGATGCTTTGAACGTGCGGGAGTTGTCACCCAGCTGATCCAGGAGGCAGAGGAAAACAAGGGAGACCTGGCAGTTCTGTGGTTTGACCTTGCAAATGCAAGGGGCTGAAAGAGCAAGGTTGACCACTTTCTGTGGTTGGACCTACCATGAAGCCTCATTAGCATTGCCTTGTACGGGAGTAAGAACAAGCTGCGACTCCCCTTCAGTACTCTGACGGAGAAGTTCATGGTTTCTAAGGCAAGGGAGGTGCTGCTATACAGAGACTCCAATGACATCAAAGTCTCCTCTGCTGACATAGAAATGAGAACTTGTAGGAAGTGCAGGGTAGATGAGACAGTCCCGGAGCAGTAACAGTAAGGTGGGCAGGACTTGGAAGCAACCAAATACCTTGATACAACAAGGCTCAGGGGAAAGAAAGATGCCTGATGGTCCAGAAAGAGGTCAAGGCCTCAAACCTCTGAAATACAGCTAATTAGCAAGTTCATGAATGCCGCCATTCTGTATATTTTAGTCAATCAAAAATACTTTGTATGGCTATATCCCAGATGTTATGGTGCATGTGTACACCAGGAAATCAGCTGATCTATATAAAATGATTACAAATTAGTCTCGATTATCACTCCTGCAGCATAATTTTGCGCCGAATGATCGAGGTTTGATATCTGCAATTATTATTAGAACCTGAGTGGCAAATATCAGTCATAATAATGATGCTTTGTGAGGCTGTTGATGCTCCAAAAAACAGGAAACTTGTACCTACCCAAGGGCCAAAGCTTACACAGATTTCCCTTAGCGAAGCTGGACTTATGACAATGTTTGCACAATATCAGATTCAATGAACGGTCACCAGTCATGTTTTGCACACTTTTTACCCTGTTGTTTCAAGGAGCATGTTTGTGCAAAGAACGGAATTGAATAGCACAGTAAATATCGGAAGATTTTGAAAGATGATGCTGTGCAAATGTAATTCATTCATTGACAGGCCCTCAAACCCAAGCAGCTGTCAACTTTGGCAAGGCTGGAGAAACGACAGCATCATTTACAGATAGAACAGGTAGGCTTTCCAAATCTCACGATGGCTAATAATTTTTTGTCATTGTTGTTATACTGATTCACAAATAATTCATTGGACAAACTTTTGCTTACTGTGGCCATGTTTTATTTAATTTATAACCTCCTCGTGCTCAAGGAGCGTCAAAAGAGTATAGATCTGGTCTTCTCAAGCTAATTAAGTTGTTGAAAAAAAATTTTTTTTTCAAAAATTACCCAAAATGTATTTGAATAGTAGGGGCAGTGTACCTTTATTGGGAAAGAGCTGAATAAAATGTTTTTTCTTTGCCTTTGAGTATTAAATATGCAAAAATGGAATAAGTTTTGAGGTACTTTTTCACAGCAAATGAACTTATTTTCACTCTGATTTTAATGTCACATGCCATCCCAACTTTTTTTGACTTGTGGTTAGATCCTACAATAACGTTAGTCTGAGGAACATGGCGAAGAACTGCCAGTGTCGGCCAGGCCCCAACATTCTTCAGAATTTAACCTAATCTCTGGGATGTATTGAAGCAGTAGGTCCGATCTGTGGCAGCTACACCTCGAAACTTACAGGACTTGAGTCTCCCGGGAGCCAAGCAAACTAAGGTAAAGTACAATAAATTCAAACGCTAAATTTAGAGAATAAATTAAATGCTAAATAATTGTCAAACTAAGTGAATTGTGGGATATACAAAGCAAGACAGTTTTCAGAGACTGTGGTACTCGCCTGTTTTTTTTTTCTTTCTGTAGCTGATTTAGCAAACGAACTCTTGCAAGCTCTCAACGCCAAGAATATATTCGAATTACCTGGATATCTAACTAAAGCCCGGCTTGGTTCATACTTGGTTGCTTGCCTCTCATACAGTCTTCTAGCCAGTAACTGTTAAATATTGACATTCACCGGGGTTTTTAGTCCCCTTCTTTCTCTATCCTGACTGCATTACTGCATTAACGCATTGCCAAGCTCGAATATTAACGCGAACCGGGGTTTTGTCTTTCTCGCATTTTATTATCACGAAAGGGCTCTTCTGATTAAACACATTGTAAATTCCCTATTTTTGTATTTTCCTCCGGTTGCTGTGCCTTGATCAGCTGACTTAAGTTTAACTGCTTGTTCGAGTGCTTAGGACAGCTTGTTGGGGGAGGTACCGTGTTTAATTCGCTCATATAGTAAACGACTTGTTCATTCGGTCTGTTTTAATTAACGGGAACCGGGGCTTTACTCTTTCCTCGCTTACCCTTGGTTGTATTTGCGGCTAGCTAGCTAGATAAGTACTGTTTGCATTCTTGGCTGGGGATCTGAGATTTAGGGCCGGATCTACAAAAGCTTTGCGTGTAAAAAAAAAACAAAAAAAATGTACAAACTGATTTACTAACATTGCACAGTAAGGGTTGCCTCTTTCAAAGGTGCAAAATAGCACGTCTGCATCCAGTTAGAACGCCTGCCACAATGAATATGCAATATGGGGCGTTTACACGCAATTGTGCGTGTGTTGGGAGGAGAAAATGTAAATATATTAATTTAGCACGCGCAAATTGATTTATCAAACCTCAAAGAAATTTTGCTAATAAAATCTGCGTCTATATTTTAACACGTGTCAAAAGGAGGTGCAAACGGTTTGTATGCGTAATTGCGCACACATGGCTTCGGTTATTGTCGCAAGAAGGAGACATCGAAATCATGAAAGGAGACGCAGAGAACGCATTTTTCACCCTCGTATGAACGTTTTTGGAATGAACGAGGAAAAAATCATTAAAGCATATCGCCTATCCAGCACTGCCATTTTGGAGCTGTTGGAGGAACTCAGAGAGGATTTGGAGCCAGCCACGAGAGGGAGTCACGCAATACCTGCAATGACAAAACTCCTTGCAAGTTTGCATTTTTTTGCATCTGGGTCATTCCAGCGTACGGTAGCTATTACAGCTGGGATCTCCCAATCCTGTTTTTCAGATGTGCTGTCTGAAGTCCTAAATGCCATGTCGCGCCGGATGGCCAAGTTCATTAGGTTTCCACGCACTCGGCACTTATTGAATGAGACCAAACAAGTTTTTTTTTTTGCAGTAGCTGGATTTCCTAGAGTTATAGGGGCGATTGACTGCACCCATGTGCAGCTTGTGCCCCCCGCAGACACTGAGCACGTGTACAGAAATCGCAAACACATGCATTCATTGAATGTGCTGTGCGTTTGTGATGCCAAAGGCGTCATTTCCAACGTTGTGGCAAAATATCCTGGGTCAGTACATGATTCTTTTATTCTGAGAAACGGTTTTCTATTTTCATTCAATAATGCGTTGTAGATTGCAATACAATGCCGTTCCCTCTGGCTAGTGTGACCCAACAAACTGCAGAACGTTGCAAAGTTAAGCAAATCAACATTTATTGAAAAAAGACTGAAATCACTTTCTGAATTCCAAACATTATCAAACGAAATACTCATTCACGTCTAATTATGTTAAGTCCCGCAAAATCATATTAAAGACACATTGTTTCAGTCAGAAAATGTACTAGGCTATAGTCTTAACATTTATGGTGGAAAAAAAAAAAGCAGTTCTTCATCATATAGCCCTTCCTCTCTGGTGCCCGGCTGCCTAGCTGTCACTGTGGGACTCGGCTCGCTTCTCCACCTGGATTGAGGGCAGTCATTGCCTGCATACCTTCCCGTAGCCCTCTTGCCACAGAATTGACGGCCATCGTCAGGGCAGATACTGCGCTGATCATCTGTCTGCAGTGCGTGTCAATGGCCTGAGTATCGCGCCTTGCCGCCCGTGCCAACGATGACGCCGCTCGCATCTCCCGCGCAATTGTCTGAATGGCTGCAGACTGTTTCTTTTGTTCCTCCAGCAACTCCAGATCAATGTCCTTGGGACCCTTTCGAGGCTCTGCAGGGGTGGTGGCTGCTCTGGGGGGATTTGAGGTGGATGGCTGGACTTCTGCTGAAGATTCTACATGTAAAAAATAAATGTTTTTTGTTTGGGATTTGAGTTAAAGGACAGCAAAATGTAACCACAGGAGGTACATTCATTTTTCTCTTACTAAATAAATATCTTTTCAGAAAAAGTGTGTTTATACAGTATTATTGTGCGCCTACCTTGTTCTGCTGTTTGGTCCAGTGTGTCATACCCGGCAATTCCAGTGACTTGCATCACGCAGAACGTTAACTGCACCTGTTCCTCAATGCTGGTCAGAGGCATCTCATCCACTGTGCCCCCACCTGTTTTCTTTGCAGATGTTTTATTATACGCCAATTTTTCTTTTGTTTGTCTTTGGATATCTTGATATCGTCTTTTCACTTCATTCACTGTTCGCATCGTTTTACCCACTTAATTTACTTTTTTACAGATTTCCGCCCGTATGGCGTTCCTTTGTGTGACAGTCAGATTTCTTTGCTGTAGCTCATTCACGTGTTTATTGGCTTCATCTACAAACACGTCTAATTCCATAGGGTCGAATTTCATTTTGCACTTTCTTCTCTCCAAACTCTCCATGCTGCAAACCATGAAACACGCAAAGCCCTCATTTAAATAGGGCATGTCCAACACGTTTGCCCCTGTTGCTATTTGCGCAATCACTCTTAGTAAATCACCTGCAAACCGCGGTTCAGCCCCACACGCAAAATTCTAGATTGCACGCGCAAATTAGTACACGCAAATTGGGATCTTAGTAGATCCGGCCCTTAGTATTTAGTTAGTGGTGCAGCAGTCACTTGACTCGTTCGTTAGGTTAGGTTGGAATTTAAAAGGTAAGTTTTCTACCGGAGGGCTCCGCCTCCTCCAGTTTCGCCTGGGCGTTGGAGCCAGTCTGTTTTATCTGGGTTCTCAGCTAAGCCCTGTGATATCTTTAGTTTAGTATATTAATTGTACTGGGACTAGATAAACTCAAACTGGCTTATTAGGAGTGCTTATTACATATAGAGTTTGGCTCAATTTGGTATTTCATTTCTGTTAACTGAAACTAAACCCCTGTTAAAAGAGGCTTATAATCCATTTACATAGTTTCCCCAAGGTTTCTATTGTGACTGCTGCTTAGGGCTTCCTAGGTTAATAGATAAATTAATAAATTGTTGTTCCTCAGCTTCTGTCTCGGAATTAGTAATTTTCTTTTGGCTAGGGTGAGCGAGGTCATTAGGTAGGGGGTTCAAAATGTGGCCAAAAAATTTTGTGACGGCTGCAGGATGATTGCACTTTTGGGAAGAGATTTCCAGGGTGGGTTTGTCTGCCACTGGTGCCAGCTAATTGAGCATCTGGAGAGGAAGATCCTTGATCTTCAGGGCCAGTTGGCGGCGCGACATAGTTCGCAATCAGTAGAGTTCCTAGAGGAACTATGTAGTATGTCCTTTAGAGAAATGGTGTGTACCCCGAAACAGGGTGGTACTGGGATCCCAGAGCAGGCAGGGAGAGAAAGTTGGCTGACTGTAGGTCGACAGCGCAGGAAAGGGCGTGCACGCCGTACAGCGACAGCTTCTCCAGTGGTTGAGTTGTCCAACCGATTCCAGCCCTTGCAGTCCCCCCTTGATAGTGGGGGACTCAATATTTAGAGGAATAGATAGCTTAGTCTGTTCGCGCGACAAGGAGTCTCGTACGGTGTGTTGCCTGCCTGGTGCCCAGGTAGGAGACCTTCTGGAGTGTGCGGTCAAGCTCCAGGCCAGAGCGGGGAGGGATCCAGTTGTCATGGTCCTTGTTGGGACAAATGACATAGGTAAGGGTAGGTTTGAGGTTCTGCAAGGCTAATTTGTGGAATTAGCTGAGAAGCTTGGGAGTAGATCCTCAACGGTAGTGTTCTCCGGTATTTTTCCGGTACCACGTGTAAGCAGAGGGAAGCTGAATTTCATCTGGAGGTTTAACACGTGGCTACGAACCTAGTGTACGTAAGAGGGGTATAGGCAGGGGCGTTACCAAGGGGGGGGGGGGGGGGCAGAGGTGGGCAGTGCCCACCCTGAGAAAAGCTCTTCCCCCCCAATGAAAACTGAAGATAAAAAACTGATTTACTCCAATTTGACAGCAAACACACAATATCCAACTGATTCACAGCCGGAGATAGACAGCCATTTAGAGTGAGCTTTTCGTGTGTTTAATTTATCTATCACTATGTGTGATTGGTGGATTCCTTTGCCAGTCTATTCTGCTGTGAAACCAAAGGGCTCCATCAAATTACTGGGACCTTCCCATGCTCTTAGACTGCCGTCTTCACTCATCAGTCTGAGGTCACGTCTCCGGCCCTGTGCTTCTCTTGGGGAATTAAAACTTCGCCCATATCTCTTTTGTTGCTACTTCTGCCACGGCTTATTTTGCTAGTCTTGTTGTTTGACATTAAGGTAATTTGTGTACTAGTTTGTCATCTGTATTGACTCGTGTGGTTATAACCTGAGTTGACTATCGACTGAACCCAGGCAGCTAGCCAGCTGCTAGTCTGGAGTTGCTAGTCACTCACTGGGGTTGTTGCAACAATAATTCTGTATCATAAGCACTTAGAGAAGAAAACTTGACTGGCATAAGTATTTTTCGGCGACATGCTGCACGGAGCCAAGTAAAGGACTTCAGAAGGCAACTCTAAGAAAAGTAAACGTGTTCCCGTTTACTTTGCTTGATTGGCAATCAAATGGTGGATTCGTTTGCTCTAAGTTGAATGAGTAGAGCTGTTTATTAAGACAACATGTTTGATGCATTTCGAAATTTAAATGGTCGTAGAACAGCAGATTTGCATGAACACGATGTCATCGCCATGCCATTTCGTGCGACTGATCATTTATATCTCACTGTCATGTTGCATCCACTTTTGAGAAGGTTTTCCACCTTGTGTATTTTCCTAGACGCTTAAAATCTAGGGCGCTTTTATAACAAATCTCTATTTTATCATTATATATCTCCTAAATATACTACAATGAGAGATGAAATGCTGAGTTGTGGCGATGTTGAACGAGGATTTTTTTTTTTAAGTGTGATGAGACCACTTACAGTCATGAGGCGTGAAGGCAGTCGCGTGTAATTTCTTTAAACATACACACCTGAAGCGGCTTAAAACAATTTAAAATGCTGCCGGGGAAAAGCCCGAGTTAAGATTTCGCAAACTGCAGGTGCTCCCCTTTCCCTAAATCTGCTCCCGTGTACTTGGCCTCAATAACAATCAAACAATTTCAGTGGCCTATAACGATTAAGATGTGATGGTGAAAAGCAGACAAACCTAACTGGGCTACGGTGTTAGATTGAAAGAATGCCAGTTTGAATTATTAGAAAAAATCTTTGTCTTCCCCAAAAGCGGTTGAAACGTGAATGTGAGACATAAATGATCAGTTGCACGAAATCGCGTGGCAATGACAATCGCGTTCATGCATATATGCTGTTCTATGGCAATTTAAATTTGGAAATGCATCAATCAAACATCCCGTCTAAACAGCTCTACTCATTCAACTTAGAGAGTAAACGAATCCACTATTTGATTGCCAATCAAGCAAAGTAAATGGGAACAGGTTTGTTTTTCTGAGAGTTGCCTAATTGGTTAATAGGAGGTGATTCTGTAATCCTTTACTTGGCTCCGTGCAGAATGTAACTGAGAAATACTGATGTCAGTCAAGTTTTTTTCCGGAAGCATTTCACTTGCCTTTTGATGTTCCGCACTTTCGTTCAACCTGCGATGGGTTTAATGAAGAAAAAGGGAAGGCTCGGATGTTCGCCCCATGGCAGCAGGTGGTGGTGCTATGCCTTAAAAAAAATTGCAGTTCATGATTGGCACAACCCTAGTGTGCATAATTAATGAAAACTGACCACACCTGTTAATGTCCCTCCCCTATCGCCAGTTCACCAGCCGCCACACACACACACACACACACACACACTCACTCACTCACTCACTCACTCACTCACTCACTCACTCACTCACTCACTCACTCACATATATATATATATATATATATATATATATATATGTATACTGTATATATATATAGGCCTTATTTATTTATTTTACGGCGATTTAGAGGTTCTTTTTTTTGCCCCCCCAAAGAGGACAAATGTCCACCCAAGCTTGGCATCCTGGTAACGTCTCTGGGTATAGGTTTATGGGGCACTGGAACTTTTTCTGGGACAGGGGTAACCTGTTCAAGCCTGACGGGCTGCACCTGAACCAGAGGGGGTACCTTTGCACTGGGCCAGCGTATGTTGAGGGTAGCACAGGATTATTTAAACTACCTTGGGGGGCAGGGAGGTTAGTGAGTGTTACACATAGGGAAATGCAGACTGCCCCGATGGAAGGTGACGGCGTTACATGCACTATCGATGATTTACTCTTAAAGCAACAAAGTGTAGTGGGGGGCTGAAGCAGCAGCCACATGGGAAATCAAGGGGGAAGAGCATTAGTAATAACCTGAAATGTTTTTTATTTAAATGCAAGAAGCATAAAAAATAAATTTCCAGAACTTGAGGCTGTAATGACTAGTGAGGGCTATGACATAGTTGGGATTACAGAGACATGGCTATGTGAAGAGGATGGAGATGAATATAACATACAAAGTTATAAGCTCTTTAGGAAGGATAGATGTAATAGGTGAGGAGGGGGCATAGCACTCTATGTGAACAAAAACATTAATGTCCAGGAAATTCCTGAAATTGAACATTCCTTGTCCTGTGAAGATATCTGGGTCAGGCTCATTGGCAAACACGAGACAGGTTTAAATATAGGAGTATGCTATCGACCACCAGCTTCGGACAGTACAATCAATGAAATGCTTTTTAGGAGGATTATGCAAGCTTGCAGAGGTGGTGGGACTATATGGGAGACTTAAATTATCCTGGTATCAATTGGGAAATGTTGAAAGGACAGGGTAGGAAGAATTTCTAGATGTTATAAATGATAATTTCTTGGTGCAGTATGTTAATAAACTTACCAGAAAGAAGGCAATTTTAGACTTGGTGCTCTGTAATGACCCTGATAGAATTAGCAATGTTTAGGTACTGGAGCCACTTGGGACAAGTGATCAAGTTAAAAAGGTGTATTCTAAAACAAAAATTTTCAATTTTAGGCGAGCAAACTTTGACAGGATGCGCTCATATCTAGGTGAAATAAAATAGGAGACACTCCAGGACTGTGAGTCCGTAAATGAGATTTGGGAAAGATTTAAGGGGGTTTTACTTAATCACAATGCAGATTCATTCCAAAGGTCTCCAAAAGTAAGCTGAAAAAGCAGAATCCTTAGTGGATGATCAAAAGTATAAGTAGGATTTTGAGGGAAAAGAGGAATTTTTATAAGATGTACTTAAAAGATAACAATGAGAACACTAATGCTGAATACTGTAAAATGCGGGCTGTGGTCAAAAAAAGGCTGAGGAATGCTAGAAGACTGTATGAAAGACAAATTGCAGAGGGGGCAAAAACTAACCCTAAACACTTCTCTCAGTACTGTAGCAGAAAAATGAAAGTTGAAGAGCAGGTTAAGTGCATAAAGAATAAAAACAGATCGCTGCTATATGATAACAAGCATATTGGGGATGCCTTAAACAGTTAATTCGTTGAGAATTTTACCTCAGAGGGGGTCTTTATTTGGCCAGAGGGCATGTCAAATGCTCAAGATTATTTAGCGGAAATTGAGGTTCGGGATAACAAAGTATTAGACAAGTTGCATGAACTAAAGCCAGGTAAGGCGGCGGGTCCTGATGGCTTATATCCTAAGACGGCAATACGTCTTCATCCAAAGAGTAATTTCAATGCGGAATAGCTTGCCTGACCATATTGTTGAGGCAGAGACCTTGGGGGTTTTCAAAAGCAGGCCTGACTTCAAGCTAGATACCATTGAGTCATTCAGTATCTGAAGGGATGTATTCACAATAGTATAAAGAAACTGGCGAGCTTAGTTGGGCTGAAAGGCCTGTTCTTGCCATTCATTTTATGTTATGTTATATTAGTTACACTTAGATCTGCTGCTAATGTTTTGGTGCCAGGTATCCTTGGGCACCTTCAAAGGTTTTGCAGAGTTCAAACCTAAGTGAGTCAGCGGATTTGGCAAAGGACCAACAAGTATATTAGGCAGATGTTCATAATTTTTCAGCCCATCAGGGTGAGAAATTTTGTTTTATTTTTTTATGTTTTTGAGAAATATTGATCGTTTTAAAAGCTCAAGTCTGGAAAAGAATGGGATGGCTAAAATCTGGACCATAACTGAAATGCAGTGAAGGGATGAACAGACAGACAGGAGGACAGACCAAAGTATGAAATGGCACATCTACACAATAAGATGTCTCCATACATGAAAATTTTGAGAAATATTGAACCAGTTTGGAGTTCTGCCCCTGAAAAGAACTGGATGGCTGATATCTGGCCTGACAACAAAATGTGGTGGAGGGACGGACAGACGGACATAGGAACTGACGGAATTATTAAAAAGCACATCTACACAATAAAATATATCCATACATGAAATTTCTTTGAGAAATATTGAATGGTTTCGGAAATCTGGCCCGAATTAGAAGAGTAACTGATGGACAGACTGACGGACACACAGTAGAACATCACTTATTCCTATATCTCCATGCTACTAATGGCAGGGGATAATAATGTAAAAGCAATCTGTAAGCAACAGACCATTTGGCGGCATGCAATTCTCAGAAACTGCAGCACTAGTAACCAGCACCTAGGTCTTTGATAGCCTACTGTAGTAGTGTAGCTTTGTCTAGCCTACCCTGGAGAGGCTCAGAACATAATTGTCCACATAAAGCCAGATCAATAGCTAGGTAGCTAGCAGCCAGGAAACAGATTTTACTGAAGTTTACACAGATGCAAACTAGGTAGTCTTTTTTTTTTTTTTGTACATCAATCCGCTTTCCTTGTCCAGTTTTTCAACCTGAACCATAGTTATCACCAGAGCCTAGGCCATCATCTTGCACTCTTTAATATTAGAAAAAAGTTATTTGTTGCCAGGAAGCCTTTGTAATATGTTCGGCTCGGTAATATGTCTGTCTTGCTTAGCTGATATACAGCCTTGTTTTCTTATCTTCTTTGAATGATACCAAGCCCAAGTAAAACAAGTGCACCGCCTATCAGCGAATGTCGTATTGCTGCGCAATACTAGTCCCCTACCGGTGTATTCATATAATATTTCCGAAAAAGTAGGTCAAAGTGACCTGAATAGGGTATATGACACACCCTCTCCCCAAGATGCACCCACACACCAACTTTGATGTTCCTTGGTCATACGGTATTTATGTTATGGAGCGGACACGAATGCGGACGGACGGACTGACTGAGTGCAATCCTATAGTCCCCTCCCTTTCCGGTAGGGGACTAATTACTTTGAGTAATTTGAATTACATGTAAATGCTTAAAATTAAGTTATTACCAGACTATCTCACTTTGCATTAAGACATACTGGAGCGCCCCATGTGTTTCTGCATCCCACTTGGTGAACTCAACTCATGAAGGAGGGAGGGGCTACAGAAAGGAGAGGAGGAGCACAGAGAAAGCAGTGGAGGTGTTTATAATCAAAATCTCTCTCTTGCGCTTTTCTCCGGAGTCACAGACTGCAGCCAGGCCCATCAGATTTTAGAACATAATCCACCAGCTTCAAAGACACCAGCAAGGCACAAGTAACCCGAGTTTACAGGATCTACATTCAAAACTGAATGTCATCTAGACTAGTCCTAATCTGGTCTGTGACAATAGCTGCGTTTACATGGGTCCAAAAATCCTACTTGTAATCAGATTGACAGGTTAGTCAGATTC
Organism: Gymnothorax reevesii; assembly: GCA_029721435.1. Taxonomy (NCBI): domain Eukaryota; kingdom Metazoa; phylum Chordata; class Actinopteri; order Anguilliformes; family Muraenidae; genus Gymnothorax; species Gymnothorax reevesii. Next base: position 30,482,978 of record CM056581.1, on the reverse strand, counting down.
AAAATGTCTCATGTAACCACTTGCCGATTCGATTCACCCGGATTGGATTAAATTTTTGATCGGATTGAAAGGATAGTCTACGCAGATTGATAATCACCTTGATGCCGCATATAAACGGCTGAACAGAGTGAGTTCGGTTGATGGATTGGATTATTCGTTCCGTGCATGCGCTCCCTAGTACATAGGAGTCACGTAATGATGTTCGCAGGGATAGTCAAAACCTTTTGCGCATGTCAAAGAAACTAATCGGTTTCAGCTGGGGCCATGTATATGCGGATTGAACTTGGATCACTTTACTAAGCGTTCATGTATACAGATCGAATCAGATTCATTTAATCCGTTTGATTTCAATCAGACTGAGGAAAACAATCCATATAAACGCAGCTATTGGTTCCAAAAATACTGATGGAAAAAAGGCCTTTCAAACATCTCAGCTTGCCATTTATTCATTACAATCGATAGCCTTCTAGCTTTATGCCCAGAGTGCACTTCGGTGGAAGCTGCCTGATTGCGGCTGATATGTATTGTAATAACACACAAGTGGTGAGGACATTAAGACCATGGGGAAAAAAAAAAAATCCTACCTAAGTGCACCCAACAATATGGAACTAGTGTCTAAAATTGCATCAAGCCCAGTCTTGAAAGTTTCAGCCTTTACGAACATGAAAATATGATTTAAAAAAAAAAAAAAAACAAAACTCAATTTGAATATTATTTTGCTTCAATGCAAATCTCCCTGCAGCAGTACTATGGAATCGTGCCAAGCAGCCCATTATGTAGCGGTGCCAAGATTAGAAATGAGCAATGACACAGTGGTCAAATCACCCAGGCAAACAATTCCTTACTTTGTAATCATGGTTTATTTCATTGGTTGAACCTTATCAGCATTTTTTTGTATATTTTACAAAAGCTTAAAAAATACAAAACTACCAAATCATAGGCATCATTTCAAGTCTTTCAATAGTTAAGTCCTATTATAGAATCATGAATGTGAAGATTAAAAGAAAACCCTTTTTTGGCTTTTGCATACACAGTTCACACATATGTATACAATCTCAGCTTTAAACCGAGCACAACTGAACACTGTAGCACCCCAGAATAAAGAAGACAAATTATCTTTTTCTCCAATGTACATAAGGGACCTCAGACTGCACTCACTCGTCATTCAAAGGCATCTGTGAGCTGTGACTCAAAGGAGACAGCGAAAGACAAAAATATAGGAATACAAAAAGACACAATCATGGTTGCAGGTTGGTCCATGGCTGTTCATGCGGAGCCGTAACACTGCAATAGGAGTCCAGTGGCTCTCCTTATTTAGGGGATAGAGTACATACTGTGCTTACTGGTTTTTTTTTTTTGCCAAGACGACGTGCAATATCATTAACTTAAGACTGGAGAAATTCAATGATGGGGAAAGTAACAGTTTAAAAATTTGTGGCAGAGACTTCAGAGCTCGGAATCATCAGGGGTTGCAAATGAAAATCTGCCAAGTGGTGAAACCGTCTGTTAATATTCTGGCCTTCACTTCTCCATTTCAGCTGAAGTGAAAAGATGTGTTACGGAAAGTGGACCTGCAGCACCATACTACATGAGGGCACTACTGAGTGTCTGTGCAAGAACTCTGCTTGATGGAATGTTCCAGACTAAAGTAATGCAAATCAACTACTGTATACTTATTCTTTTCTGGGCTGGTTGGGGCTTTTCTTTCCTTCACACAATTTTTCTGCAGCAATTCTAAACTGATAAGGACCGACAAAGCAAATTAATGTTCAATGATACTTTGCATAACTTTAAAAGGGGAAGAGTATGCTGCATTGTTTTTCCCACTTGATAAGGGTTATACATACACTGAACACTCCACTCAAGGATTCAATGCTGAAAGCATCAGAGTCTATCAGCAATCCTCCCTAAATCAGTACGCATAACAGCAAATCAACATAATATGAAAACAGGAGTGAGGTAAGGACTTAAAATGAATTGGGCTTCCAAAATAAAGACTGTACATATTCCAGCCTTCCCAGAGTCTTTTTTAACCTGAAAAAAAAGAAGTGAATTCAGAACAAGCAAACTGTTTCCTGAGAAGGCAGAGGACTGGTCAAATAGCACCCAGGAGGTCACTTTTTCTGTTCGATCTAGACATCAGAATAATTCCACGAAGGGCCAGCTGATTGCATGTCCACCAATAAGGAGATGTCTGGATGTAATTCATTTTTAGAACATTCAATTCATAAAACAAGGAATGTTGACCTTAACCAGCAGTGATATCGGAGACGATGCGCACTGAACACTTAGACCATTCACTTTGCCTCCTGTTTAAATATTCGTTGTGGGAACAGGTCTGTGAGGGCAGAAGGTTGCATATGTAAACAGAATATGTGGCCAGTGTATAGAAAAGCTTTGCATGAAACCTTTGGCAAATGCAACTGCACACTGTGAAACCATATTATTGCTCCAGAGATATTCACAGTCCAAGCACTCAACAACTGATAAAACAGGAAGAACATAAAGAAATGAGGCAGAATGGGCTTTAATTTTGTGGCAGTTTGAATTGCTTGGTCCCCCAGCAAAGTTGCTGAGCAGCTTTGGTAAAGGCTGGTCTGTATTCACAACTCAAGTCATTACACAGCAAATACCCTCCACCAAGTCCCACTACCAAGAAGAAACAAGACAAAGACATCTTCTTCTTTGATGACCGACCAATCAAAATAATTGACAGAAACAGGTATGGGAAAAAAAAAAAAAAAAAAAAAATCAACTCGAACTCCTCCAGGCAGGATGACGAAGAATAGAAAGCTAATCTTAACATCTATAAATAGTGACTGGGACACATGTTGGCAGTGAGTTGAACCTCAACAAAAGTTTGCATGGCGAAAAAAGAAATACCTGGACACATTGGATTGTTAAGAAAAACAAACTTCTTGGACAGCATGATCTCATTTCCTTCCATCAAAAGAAAATGGCAGGAGCACAGTCTGAAATGTTTCATTTCTTTAAAAAAATTGAACCTCCTTTGCACTCAGTCAAAAGCTTCAGTAAAAAACCCCAGGCACTTTATTGACTTCCTCTGAAATATGCAGGTGCTTAACACTTGGCAAATAAGCAACAACAAAACAAAACAAAACAAAACAACCAAAAAAAAAAAAAAAAAAAAAAACTTTGCCCATTTGTAGCCAATAGAAATTAAGAGGAGGGTATTTTTCTACTTAGACAGTCAAGGGGACAGTGTTTGGCATAAGTCCTGGCCCTAATACATGAAAAAGTAATTCATATAACTGCATGTAAGTGCATTTAATAAAACACTTTCTAGTCAACAGATAGTCTCCTTAAAAAAGATTTTTGTCACTGCACAAAGCAATGTAGACCGTAAAAATGTGTTCCTCATCAATAAAATAATGAACCCTGGAAACCTGACATCAGGTGGTTCTCTTAATTCACTTAACACTAAGAGGAATAATTTTACAACAGGGGTTTAGAAAATGATTTATGCATTATGGTAACCAAACTATTGATCAGTTGAGGTTATGTACTGATCTGATCATCAGGAATGAGGCTACCGTGCCCCTCTCCAAACAGGCCAATAATGACACTAAACAAGGCAAACCAGGTGGTTGGTGTCCACACAGTAAATCCGTCGCTCCCAGACAGGCTGCTTTCATAATCAGGCTGGTCCAATTCACCCTTTCAAGAAAGTCGGTGAAAACAAATTACTTTCACTGAATTGCATAGAATGAGCAAGGCTCAAGTCAGGTAAATGTCCGCCATAATACTGCGTTTTAAACCCGTGATTGCCATGGTGTTGAGAGACCGCTGATGGTAATCGCCTGACTTCCGCTAAAGTTCCTGTACTGAGGCTGTCTGTATGGCTGTTATTCCTCATACTGCTAATCAAAACTTTTATACAGCTAGTTCTCATTTTAACAAACTAAACATTTAAAAAGACATTTAAAAATGTAGTATAAAAACCCAACTACTGAAAAAGAACAACCATTTTTCTCAAAGGAACAAAAAGCTTTCAGTTTACTGGTATTTAATTACTTATCAAAAGGCACAGTGATGAACAGTAAGGTTATATGGGGGTCCTCATAAGCCATGTCAGGTTATGCTGGTTTCTGATTTGGAAGAAAAGACCCCAAGATCTTGTTTTTATACCACATTTCCATGAGATGACGAAGGCAAACCTACAATAGGAAATACCTCAATGAAAGCAGCCATTTTGTATCAGAGGCATCCACTCAAAAAACCCATTGGTACTTTGGGTAACGCCTCTTCTACGATAACATAGTTGCTCAGGTCAGTCACAATTCGGCGATGAGTCGGAGTCCATTCGGGGAAGGTGCTGTAGGTGTTTTTGGGGGAGATAATGCTCTGTAAAGTTCTGTGCAAGTTTGAAAGTAGAAAAACGAAGGAAAAAAAAAATACTCGATTTGTGTAGTTTACATGCAGACGTTGCAAGATCGCAACCTGTTAAGTATTGGTCCAAAATTTGACTCTAGAGTATTCCCAGAGCAGGACCTGGACTGGGTGAAGACACTACAAAAGTTCTTTTTTTGTGTGGGGGGGGGGGGTGGGTGAAACACTGTCTCTGTTTCGCCGAAGTTTGGTTTTGTGGTGTGGGGGGCTGGTCTGGTAGTGGAAGATGGGTGGGAGGGGGGTTGGGGTCAAAGGTCATCAGGGTCAGGGGGTTCGCAGCTGTTGCAGTTTGGCATAGACGTTCTCCGCCTGACTCAGCTCCTCAAAGACCGGCAGGAGGGTGAGCAGCTCGGTGTCTTCCAGGTCATCAAACCAAGACACCACAGGCACCTACAGGAACAAAGTCATTACATTAGATTACACTTATTTAGTGGATGATTTTAGCTGAAGAGACTTAACAGTTAATTAGACAGAAGCAGGGCCGATCCATCCAGAAGCAATGTAGGATCAAGAGCCCCGCCTACACGCCCAACAGCTGCAGTGATCCACACTGAGGCTTGAACCACCACCCATCTAGGTTACAGGCAAGCATCTTAGCCACAAGGTACCAATCCCCCTCTTAATTTCAGTGCACTTCCCCTTAGGGATGCATCGATACTGGTATCTGGCACCAAGACTGCACTTGGGTACACAAATCATACTCATAAAAATGCTCAAACACCAAAACCGATACCAACAGTGTTTCCCCTATATGCATTTAGGCCACTGCTGTTGATTAATGAGCACCACTATAAAGCTGCTTTCACACCGGACGCGAAACAAATTTTTCGCACAACAGATTACATTCAAAGTCAATGCAAAGATGCAAATACACACATTTTGTGTGTATTCGCTTCTTTGCATTGACTTCGAATGTATTCGTGCAAAAAATTAGTTCCGCATCCGGTGTGAAAGCAGCTCAACAATTTCACATTGTGCATAACAACCATAAAAAATCAGAACCAATTTCCCCTTCTCTTCGCGCAGCTGTATTCAGCTGATGGTGAATGAACTGAACAAACATGGGTCCCCACCACACATGCTCACAAACATAAACATACAAACCTATACGCTCACGCAAAACCTCAGTACAGCTACTCCTAACGAGCAGCTGTCTCTTTTCTCCGCACGCGACAGCCAAATATCAAGAGAACTCACTGTAATGCCCATGAAATGATCAGTGCCCTGCCTGTCAGCTCTTCTGATTTTCTTGCCCTCTCCCCAGCATGTCCTCATGGAGTCCGTTTCCCTGATCTTCTCCCAGTATGTTGAAAATTAAAAATCTGCTCATGTGCCACATTTGTTATAAATGGAATCTTTGCTGTTTTTTAACGGTCAACCAAATACATTAAAAGACACCGTTTACGTGGTTACCGTAGCCTTCTGAGCATTCTCTCTCTCCAACTGCTGAATCAGAATTGAAATAACTGCATTCTGAGAATTCCTCAGTGGAAATGCTTCAGCCATGCACTGTTGGTATAAATGTTTGGTGAGAGCAATTCAGCTGATTTTTATTTTCCATTAAATTTCTCATCTCATCTTCATTTGCTTTTGTGTAATAATTCCGCTAGAACAGGACAGAAGAAAAGAAACTGCAAAGTCTATGACAAAACAATAGCATGAAAAAACAAGCGTTTCCCACTAACATGGCAATATCCCCCGACACCTCAATTTTATGTGTCCGTACGGACTTACGGAGTCCAATGCTATATCCCCCACTTCGCGCTAATGGCGCGGCGGGGGATAACTAAAGTATCATATAGGAAGCATCAACATTGTGGGTGACCTTAGCAGTGTACCAGGTGTGAAAATATTTATTTGTTGTGAAATGTATATGTTTAATGATTAATATTAGCCCATTTTCGTTTTACTTATGTTTATCTGAGTAAAAATCTTAATGGAGCAGTCTATTTTAGTGAAATACTTCGCTACATATTGCGTTTAGCCAGCAATATTGGATTCATGTTGTCAAGAACATTTGTTGCCAACCGATCTCATGCAAGATTACAATGTGCAGCCATATCCGATTAGTCAAATAGTCACTGAATTTTGTCACAGACAAAGCAGCCTTCTGTTCAGAGCTGCAATAGGCCTAAATGAAACCCTGTATTGACTAAATGCGACTATGAGAACCATGCAGATTCAACCCAACGACAAGAACCATGAAAACCCAACCATTAAATTAACAAACCTGGTAATGGAAAAAATATACAGAGGAAACAGTGCAATGTTTTCAATGTTACTAAGTTATGCCATCGAGTGAAAGGGAAAAGACTAACATGCATAATTCAAGCAAATTAAAATGTTGCAGTAAGTGTCCTGATAATGCCGTGACAATGGAAGGTCAAGATGTGACAGAAACTTGCTATTAAATGTAAACAGATTTTTGCGCCATCATTCGCACTTAAATACAACAAATAAGAGATAAAATTTGTTGAAATAATTGTTTTGGTAATCGGTATCGGCAAGTACCTATGGGTGAATATGTGTACTTGAAATCGGTTTGAATAAAGTGGTATTGGTGTATCCCTAGTTCCACTTCATTTAACAATCCCCTCCCTTCATTTCAGTGCACTTCCTCTTCAATTCAAAATCCGCTCCCTTCATTTCAATACACATCCCAACCAATTTCGCAATACCCTTCCTTCATTTCAGTGCACCTCCTCTTCATTTCACAATATGCCCTCTTCATTTCAGTACAATTTCCCTTCAATTGACAATCCCCCCTTCACTAAAATTTAGAGCCCAGTCATTTCACAATCCCTTCCCTTCATTCAGTACACTTCCCCTTCATTTCACAATCTCTCCTTTAATTCAGTACACATCCCCTTCATTTCACAATCTCTCCTTTAATTCAGTACACTTCCCCTTCATTTCACAATCTCTCCTTCAATTCAGTACACTTCCCCTTCATTTCACAATCTCTCCTTCAATTCAGTACACTTCCCCTTCATTTCACAATCTCTCCTTCAATTCAGTACACTTCCCCTTCATTTCACAATCTCTCCTTCAATTCAGTACACTTCCCCTTCATTTCACACTCTCTCCTTCAATTCAGTACACTTCCCCTTCATTTCACAATCTCTCCTTCAATTCAGTACACTTCCCCTTCATTTCACAATCTCTCCTTCAATTCAGTACACTTCCCCTTCATTTCACAATCTCTCCTTCAATTCAGTACACTTCCCCTTCATTTCACAATCTCTCCTTCAATTCAGTACACTTCCCCTTCATTTCACAATCTCTCCTTCAATTCAGTACACTTCCCCTTCATTTCACAATCTCTCCTTCAATTCAGTACACTTCCCCTTCATTTCACAATCTCTCCTTCAATTCAGTACACTTCCCCTTCATTTCACAATCTCTCCTTCAATTCAGTACACTTCCCCTTCATTTCACAATCTCTCCTTCAATTCAGTACACTTCCCCTTCATTTCACAATCTCTCCTTCAATTCAGTACACTTCCCCTTCATTTCACAATCTCTCCTTCAATTCAGTACACTTCCCCTTCATTTCAGTAAAATTCCTCTTCATTTCACAATCCCTTCCCTTCATTTCGCAATCCCTCCTTCAATGCAGTAACTTAAATTTTCCCTTAATTTCACAATCTCTCCTTTATTTCAGCAGAATTCCCCTGAATTTCACAATCCCTCCATAATTTCAGCACTTCCCCCTCAGTTCACAAACCCCTCCCAAGACTCTCTATGCCCTGTCAATTCTCTATGCACCGAGTGGCTTATGTTCTCCCAACAGTTTATAATATATTCAGCGCTTGCTCTCTGAGGGCATTGGTTGGTCTGTCCAAGGCAGTTTATTCAAACAGGAGCAAAACATAGAAGGTTCCAGAAAGAAATGGGAACACAGCACAGGATGAGCTGGTAGGGTATACATCATACCCAGCTAAATTGTATTTGTGTTAATTTGTGCCAACTCAGCATCGGTCTCTCTCTACCCCTTCCGCTCGATCCACCACGCCAAAAACGACCAGATCCTGGTAATGGCAGAATGTGCATCAAGCTTTCACCAAGTATACCCAGTTCAGCCTATGAGTAAACAAGTCTAACTGATAATCTCATTTCTGAGGTGCATGACGAGGGTTGAGGATGATTCAGCTGGTTTTAGAGAAGTGCCCATTAACTCATTATCCATATCATAGAAGAAAATATAAGGAAAAGGGCAGTTGGTAAAAACACAAGCTGTTTCTGAGGACTTATGTGAGTAAGAAGCAAGGACATTGTACAAAACTTATCGCGCACCTAAGTGGTGTAATGTGGCCCCGACATACAGTGGCCCCTCAGGTTTGCAATTATTTTCATACAATGTCCATCCAAAAAAAAAAAAAAAGTCACACACCATTAATATTTTGTTGGGCCACCTTAAGTTTTGATCACGGCGCACATTCATTGAGTTATTGTTTTGTCAATCTTATATAATGTTACATTTACTTACGACCAGATTCCAATACATTTTTGACTGAGATGTTATACTAACCGAAGGCAAATTAAACCCCTCCATTAGGCCTTCTACAGCACATCCCGAACACTTTCAACTGGTTAATGTCTGGACTCTGAGGTGGCCAAATCACGTGTGAAAATGATTCCTCATACTCAATGAACCACTCTTTCAAAATTTGAGCGGGATGAATTTTGGCACAGTCTTCCTTGAACACGCCATCAGGGATTAAAGAGTCCACTAATGAGTTGCTGGTCATCCTTATATTCAGGTACAAAGTTAAATTTATTTCATTGCTGCAGAACAGTGCTGAGCCTAGACCTGACCAAGTGAAGCAAGCCCAGATCATAACACAGTCTCTAAAGGTTGTGCAGTGAGCACAATGCATGATGGATGCATCGCTTCATGGGCTTCCGTTCTCCATTCTTACCCTGATGTGCCCATTACTCTGCAATAGGGTACATCTGGACTCATTAGACCACACAAACTTTTGCATTGCTCCTCAGTCCAATCATTATGCTCCCTAGCAAACAGAACTAATTTTTTCTCCAATTAACCTCACTAACAAGTGACTTTCTTTTTCGTGTATGGCACACTAAATGTCTAACCAGAGGGGCAAAGATTAGAGAAATGGTAAAGAGGGAAGGAAGTCATATGCAAGAGGGGGCAGGGCTTAGAGACAGCAGAATAAGTCACAGTGCATCGCTTCTACAGTACAGGGGCGGGTCTGAAAGAGAGTAGGATAAGTCTATATGGTATGGCTTACAGATGATGGCGTGGAGCTTGGAGCACAATAAATAGACTGGGCGGGGATTAAGCATTATAAAGTGCATATCAGCGATTGCAAAGTGCGTATAAGTAGACAGAGTAGAGGGTGTAGGGTACACAGATGAGGGCCCGGAGGAGGCAGGACAGACTCACAGCGTTCTCAGGGTGGAAGATGTAGGAGGCAGGGGAGTTGTCCAGGATGAGCGTTTTGTGCAGCTCGCGGCCCAGCCGGCTCAGGTCCTTGACGTAGCAGCCCTGGTGAAACACACAGGACTCCCGGAAGAGCCGAGCCCGGAACACGCCGCAGCGATCCAGCAGGTCCGTAACCGGGTCGGCGTACTGTGAGAGTGAGGGGTTGTGGGGATGGGGGGTGGGGGGTGGTTACTCAGGACCAGACAGGAACAGCAGCAGGGATCTGGGCAAAAACTACGGCAGCACAATAAAACAAGGGACCGGCCAGCGCACTACTGCTGGGGTTTAATTACAACGACCAGGAAACAAACACAAGCACACAGAAGGTAAAGTGATTGTTTACCTATGAGAGGCTAGGGGAGTGGCGGGAATTCCTTTATTAGAGCTAAAGCAGTGCCTGTGGTCGCGTTAATGCATTATTCTGCTGTTTGCACACAGAAAATTAACCAAAATGCAGATATATGCAGTAAGATTCTCATTCCTGTTCTAATCTGCTCAAGTCGCAAACATTGTGAATCAGTCACATCCGTTGGCCAAATGGTCAGGATCCACTTATCATATGGACAATATGATTTGTAATTTCTGACAACCACTTGTGGCACCTACCTGGCATAGCCATCAATTATAGTCTAGCGGCCGGTACTGAGCAATTGAAGAACTGCTTCACCCAAAGTGACTGTGATCAGCATTGTTTGAGTAATTAAATACAATCAACATGTCTGGCCAATTTCAAAGGTTTTCTCATGGGTAAGAAATCTACGTTGGGGAGGCTCGGGGTTCACTTTGACTCCGCTGAACCCAGAGTCCGTTACCCGTATTTCTGACCACTGCCGTTTTGCTGGAAATAAACACCATTTTTCATAAGAAGATTGGAATGGTTCCTTCCTTTTTTTCTTACAATGCAATGCATTATATAATGTCAGGCACTTGGAGGCTCATCTTATATTCCACTGGCTTTTAAAATAAGACTAGAACCACGATAAAAAAAAATTGTAGCCAATTTTTATTAAAACTAATAGCCTGACTTGGAGTACCACATTATTTAAGGAAAATATTTACATAGCACTTAGTAAGCTGGTTTGCAACATCAGTATAATTATAACACAAATGTTTTCTAGGGTTTCTGTTAAACTTTGATGCCAAAAAGCTCACTTGCCTGTTGAATAAGATCTTTACTCATTTTTCGTACAAGTCTGCCACTGTGCCCTCTGCTCTTAACAAAATTCTCATAAAATAATTATACAACAGAGATTTATTGGGTGTGCATTGAAAGGTGGCATACAGTGAGCTTGCTAACGCGACCATGGGGGAGCAGGCCTCCCTCGAGCTACAGGTCAGAGCTCTGTTACAGTACGGTGAGGAAAAAAGGCAAACAAAGCAGCAGTTCATTTAGAAAAGTGACACTGAGGTCAGCAAGGAAACCCAGCAGACCAACTGCACACGGGCTTCACTTGCTGGCCAAACATTAAATGACTTTTCAAGCAAAATCACGGCCAAAGACAAATTTCCAATGGTGGAATAAAATCATAAGGGCTTCATTCTAGTTATGAGGCACTCCCATCATCTCAATCATTTGGTGTGAGGTGGTCAGAGAACTCTCCATATCAGATTTTCAAGTTTAGAAGTTGCAATTAAATCAAACATGTTTAGTACAATCTGAAGTCTCCAGTCTTGGCTCATGTAAATACTGACGTTAAATTGCATCAATCTCATCAACAACCTATAGCTCTGCAAGATCCTCACACTTCACAACCTCTTATACTCTGCCACGAAAATAAAAAACTCAGCGAATTCTGACACATTGCGCTCAGATATGAGAAGGTGTCAGACTTCAGTCCTTAATGTCTTTTAAAATCTTCCAGTGTACGGTGGGCATAACAAAGGATGTAAAGAGGAGAGACTGTAAGCAGGCATGGGATTGCAACATTTAGAAAAATCCAACACCTAAGCGCAAGGGACCTGGGGCAGCACCCTGCTGGGGGTCCAGGGGCCACAGGCTCCAGAAGTTCCCACATATTCAGATTTTTAAGGGATTTTTAAAGCTGGAACCTGAATTGCTTTCTGTGCTAATAAGGAATGCTATAGTATTTGAATGAAATGAATAGAATGATGCATGGTAGTCCAAGGATGAGTTTATTAAATTTTTGGAAGTGATCCAGAACATATTCTGGATTCTGGATCTGGAAGAATTAAAATGTATCTATATGATGTGGGTCTGTGTGATATTTCTGACCCAACTCTAGAGTTATGAATGTCTTGGCAGGAAACTGAGCAGGATGATAGGTGGTAATCCAGGGAAGAGTTGATTCAATTTTGGAAGTGATCCAGAACATACTCTGTAAACAAAAGGACAGAGATATGGCGTGGCGGAGGTACGTGTTCCACTGAATGCCCTCTAGTCCTTTCTAGTGAGACACTTACATTTTTGACCATAGTCATACAAAAAAATTTGTCCTTTAACAACTATTTTTTTTTGAGACAATATTCCGGGAGAGGACAAAAGCATGGCTCTATAAATGTCGGGCAGCAATAGCAGCACTTCGTTGAAAAGAAAATGCATGTTGCACCACGATGCCACCTTTTTCCAGTCAAACCTCGTCTGAAATTATGCTGCCTGAAATTCATTTTTTTGAAATTCTGAAACGTTCCCATTTTTGTCCTTGAGGAGTGGCAGCACGTTTGTGAAGCGCAGTACTACTGCCTCAACAAAACATCATCTTCTGTTTTAATTAAGACACTGAAACCTGTGACAGTCAGTATATTCAACTTCCGCCCAAAGGCAACTCTTGACGACATGGAGAACAATGTTTCTACCTGTTTCAGTGCAATAAACCAAAGAGAGATGCTGGGCTGCAAATATAACCATGTCGGGCTGGAGCCGTTTGCCCGCTCACCTTGGCGAGGCTGGCAGTGAATAGGATGCACTCAAACATCTCTCCCATTCGCCGGAGGAACTCATCCACATGCGGCCTCTTCAGCACGTACACCTGAAACACACAGCAGGTTTCCGTCAGCCTTGGGCCTCGACCCCAGCTGGGACACAACCGTCTCTGCCCCACCGGCCGCAGAGCCACACTAGCTAGCCGATCGGAGGGGTGGCTGTCCGTCCGTCCCATATCGCCGCCCTTCTCTCCGTCAGCCAGCTGTCGTCGCCATGAGCCGCTTCCTGAAACAAGTAATCGAGAATAGGCCGAGCTGGTGGAAACCAGCCTATCCTGGATTACTTGAACCAGGCAGAGGCCAGGAGGAGGGGCTTCCTGAGGGCGGGGTGAACAAGGTCCAGGATGCAGCCTTGCGCTCTCCAGCATACCAACAGTCTCCCTACAGTAACCCACAGCACTACGCATACACTAGATTTAACCTCTTCCCCAAATATAATCCCCTGAACTCACAAAGAAATGTCTCTTAACACTGTGCTCACAGGCTCACTTAATGATTTAACACGTTAATATGAGCGAGCACACAGCAGGCTATAACAGAACATGACGATGGCATTAAACGAATATCTCTCAAACGTGGGCTTGGGGCAGCCCAGAGTTTTCCTTATAAGCACAACTGCAGTAGCACAATTCAACAATAATTTCCAGGAATTTCAACTTTCCTTAATTTGAGCATTTCTGAAAAAGCTCACCCCGCTACTGCGGTTTCAGACCAGACCACTAATTGAGCAGTGAGCTCGTCTCCCCAGGCCTGTCTACTGCTCTCAATGTAATGGTGCCCCAGGAGGGAAAGCATCCTGGCCAGGGTGTGAAGCATTTGCAAAAGCTCTCCACTGCACTGCACATATATTGAGGTGTAGGCTAGTCAGTCAACATCAAGGTGTCTGAGCTCCGAGACAATGCGCATGCAAGGTGAGCGTTGTCAGGCTGTTGCGATTCACATCTCACCAGCAGAGGGCACATGTTAGCCAGAACTCTCATTTACAGGGTCACTGATGACAGGTCAGTGATGGTTGTGTGGTGGAAATTCTTATTTCATAGTGTGTACCTCCTGAACTGTAGGTGTCGCTGTTTATATAAGGATTTACTTACTGTAACCTGCTGGCCTTTACTCTTTGTTCACAGTAACTCCTCCCCTCCTGTTGTGAATAAGATCTGGGGTCACCCCCGTTTCTAGGAGGTCTCCACCTAGGACTTTTGTCTGTACTAGTGTGGCTTCCCGTGCACGTATAAACTAATATCAATTGCCTTTGACTGAGCGTGTTATTACTTATTGCTTACAATACTTAAAATACACAACGCAGAAGGGGAAATCCCCCACAGTTGACAGAACTTGTAGAGGATAATAACAAATTATGGCTGATTTCAAAGACCAGGGGCCTTATGTATCAAAATTTGCGTGGATTTTATACTTAAATATTGCGTACGTTCATAAAAAGAAAAGTAGTATTTTGTAAAAAGTATAAAATTTAAAGTTCTAGCGGGCTACCAAATCTGCTGGCAAATTTGAGTGAAAAATCTGAATCAACTTTTAATTTAGCAAAAATGCAAAATTCTATTACGTTTATGCATTTTTTTAAAGTCACGTTTGTTTTCATACATCTGAAATTCACGGAAAAAGTGGCGTATGCATCTTTTCTGTTCGTACGCTCTCTTCATACATGAGGCCCCAGAGCATTCGGGATGGTCAGTAATTTGTGAGAGAAAAGTCAATTAAACACATTTCAACTGCCATGTTTTAACACTTCAGTCCCCAATATTCAAATCCTTAGCATGATACACAAAATCCTATGTGTTTGGGCAGAAGAACCCATGTAACTGTGGTGGGACGTACTCCTACCTGGTGTGTCGTGCCCTCAATTTCCACAGGAACAATGAAGTCTGCATTACTGATAGGCTGTAGTGGACGGAAAGAAGTGCACTCAACTTTAATACAATAATTGGCCACCCAAACCAACTTTAATAGATAAACTAATGACAGGTTAGAGAATTCCTGTACAAGGTGGTCAAAAGCTTCACAACAAGCCACTACAAATAAAACAACAAACGAGTTGAAGCTGACATTTATAGAGTGCACACAACACAGGCAAAACAAAAGCAACAAAAGTTTACAAATAATATCTGCTCAGCACACTCAAATACACAATTCTCTGTAGGCACTGCGCATTATTATAGTGTCCAATATTCCCACAGCACAGGTGAAAAAAAAATACATTCAAAACTAGTAGTGTAACGATTCATGCGAAATCGTTTTCGTTGTTGATCGCAATACCTGCTGCTTCAACTGAATCGATCTGCTGAAATAAATAAATAAAATGAATCGTTTTGGATTCTACAATAATCGATATAAAATGCTTTTAATCAAATCAATCACGACTCTTAAGTCTTAGTAATGTTTTAAGACCTCGTCTATGTAAAAAGCAGCGCTGTAATCCGTAACTCTGTCATCAGCTAGTCAGCCTGAGCTTCTTTTCTGCCCTTATTTCACCAGCAAACATGGCAGAGAGCGGTAGCGAGATTTTAAATCCTCCAGCAAACCTAAAATTGAAAGTCTGGCGGCATTTTAGCTTTGAAAAAAAATTGTCAAATTGACAAAACGTCTGCAATTGTAGTACTACAATTAAATACCTCGGGAACACTACAAATCTAGCCAGCCACCTTTCAAGACGACACACAATTACAGCAGGATCCGCTTCAGGAGTAGCTAGTTCAGCTAGCCCTTCTATTAGCGGTGACGTTGCAAACATTTTTGAGCAAAAGCGTGGAGTAAATAAATCACAGGCTAAAGCCATCACCGCGTTGATTGTTAATTTATTTGCACAGAATTACGTCCTCACAGCGTAGTAGAAAATGCTGGATTCAGAGCAATGATAAACAGACTGGAGTCAAGGTAAATATAGATACATAAATAAATAAGTAATTATGTTGATGTTTGATTATTTCTTCACCTTTCAGATGGCACAGATGGTCTCCCTCGCATTATTGCTGTTTATTTCATGGAATTACAATTTTGATTAAAAGTTCCTGAATCAAATCGTGGTTTGCAGAATCAAATTGAATCATATCGTTGGAAAAAATAAATGATCGTCCTTTAATCTAATCGCCAATTACTTCATCGTAATCAAATCGATGTGAAGCAAAAGATTCACACCCCTGCTTGAAACCATTGTTTTGTAGGTGCTACGGAGAACATACGACATAAAAGTAATATATTCTGATTGGACAACTTTAATTGCAGTTAACCCAGTCAATTCTACACAGCACAACATACCTGCTATTGCTGTGGTATAAGAGATCTCATGCACTCTCATATGCTTATAACATATTAAGCAGCCTCCTGTCAGTAGGCTTTCCTCGTATGCAGTTTCTAGATTTGGGGTGTTTTAGACAGTAATTTTTAGTGAACGCTCCAGCAAAAATTGTTTCTAAAGAAGCGCCATGCATTTGCCTGTTGATTTTTTTTTTTAATACACTCAGTAGGAAAACAAAGTGGACTAGGTTGAGAAATGGAGGGGGTACCTTGAAGGAGCTGTGCACCAATGTCTCGTCCAGATCGATCACCACGCAAATTTTGCCCTGGTCCTGCGGCGTCACCTCGGGCAGCAGACAGGTTCCAGGGATCTGTGGGCGGGAGAGGGACAGCCATCACCACCCTGCCTCTGCTCAAATTGAGCTGCATTCTCCTACATTGCCACCAGGTGGCACTACAGCCTGTACCAAGCACCCAAAAATGGCGTCAAGACCAGTCCGGATGCTGCGCCCAGATCTGCCATTTGCTGACAAGAAATCAAAATGAAATACTTTTATGAGAGGCATTTTGCACCACCTGCCCAGTCAATTTCCGGAAAACCTGACAATTATCATGTACTGTTACTGATATACTGAGCAACAGAAAAACTGTTTTGTTAATTCTTCAGCTATCATTAAATGGCACTGAAACGCATTGTTTCCTCAAAATTTAATGCAGTTCTAGCAACGCCCACCACTAGGGAACTTGCCACCAGCAATTTGTAAACTGCGTTAATAAGTTAATAGCATAAATATTTGTATAAATGCAAAATAGCACTTCATATGGAGACCGATCAGTTGTCTGACCATTTGGCCATCTGACAAAACTATAGAGAACTGCAGAAGTCAATCAAATTAGTGTTGAACAGTGATATACTGTTCAAAACACTAAAAGAAGAGAGTTGCTAGAATTTTACAATTTTCTTGGTTTTTTTGAAATTTTTTCAAAGAAAAAGCATTTTGTAAAGTGTCTGCCATTGTCCAGTAATCCCCAGCACAAACATGCATGTATAAAACACAGATGTCATTTTGAAGTCTTGGTCAGGATCCTCTCTCACAAGCTGACAGAAGTACAGGTATTCACCAAATCTCAGCTTGCATTAGGCAAACAAGAGGCAAGTGCTTCGCTTCTGTTCATACACGTTTTTGCGTGTGAAGGCGTGAGCTCGGCAGAATAACAGAAGCGTGGAGAAGACGCGTAGGAGCCCTGCTGCTTGGATGCTGTGGCCAATTCCTAGCCCGAAGGCTTCTGCACTCAACACACCGTGTCACACACAAAACAAGAGAGTTGCCTGCAAATTTCAATAGTTGTATCTCCAGTTGTATCCAGATACAACTCCAGTTGCATCAGATACACAGATATATTTCGCTTTCTGCCTTGCTGACACTCTTCCATTAACCCTTAGAGTGCTGAATTAATTTTCAAGGGATTAAAAGTGTAATTATCCTGAGCTGCTGAAAACCCATCATGTGGCAACTTCTTTAACCTTTAAGTCGCAGGCGTAATGCTATGATACAGCACCCACATCCCATGGGCGTGATAAAGAAGGAAGATGAATAATGTATGGTTAACAATTTACTCTATATCACTTTATTTAGGCAATATCAACTCTTGAAATATAACTAAAAGTTGTTTGCCAAATAACTAGGCATTAATCACAGCAATAAATAATATATTTAAGGACTACAGCCCGTTCAATCTTAGATATCAAAACATTTCCTTTATGACGAAAAACTATTTCCAAGTAATCCTACATATTTTAGTGCTAGCTATTCTTGTGTTACAAATTAGATATATATATATATATTACACACACATACAAAATGTATGATACAAACTATTCAGTGTATTTCAAATTTCCTGCAGCCATGACAGCCAATTATGCGAGGTCTCTAATGTGGTCTGTGATACGTGATTTCGATCATTGAATAGTGAATAAAGTGGTATGGGTGCATGGCTTGATTTCAGAGTCAAAACAAACCTTAGGTCCTCTCCTATTGGCTAAAGTACAATAAAAGGTACTAGTCAACAATGATTTTGATTTGTGTGAGGCAGTCATGCTTGAGTGCCATATGGCACTCTTGGGACTCAAAGGGTTAAAAGAGCTCCCCCTGCAGGACCAGCTTTAAACACGTTGCTACATGATGGCTTTTCAACAGCATCTGATTTTGATATCTTACATCATAGAGCACTATAGGCGACCATAGTTGCTCAAAGAGTTACCTATTTCTGCCAATGAAAAGCAAACCTGAGTCTGTAACCCTGCTTACGTTCCACGGCCCTTTTAACAGCAACATGCATCAGGTGCAGCAGGAAACTAAATAACAGGCATTAAAAGGCATAATGTGCAGGATATCTGCCTTTGCGCTTTCATAAACCCAGCGAAGATGGAAGCCAATTCATACACGTCTCCTTCAGTTTGCCAATGACTTTTCGTACAGGTTACAAAAGTGCTTCAGAATTACATTCATTGAGAGTGTGAACTTACTGTTTTACACTAAGAAATACAGGTACATTGGCTAAGTATAGGGCTGAAGTAAGCAAAGAAACAGACTGCCAGTGAATCATGGGCATAACGGAGCATGACGTATTCACAATGAGAAAATCCCATACAGTAAGTTTTTAACATGGCAGCCTTTCAGAGAGCTGAGTAAACTCTAACGGATGAAAACTGAGGTTTGGAAACACACGGATCGGTGGGGCATGATTTAGGGAGAGTCGTGCCCATTAGTCAGGTAGGATTCCAGCATTAGCTAATGGAGGAGCGTGTACTTAATTAAGGGCTGGGTCAGGTTTAGCAACGGACCAGCAAGCAGTCCTTTAGTTACAGCTCTGAACTGGTGAGCAATGTGTGGCTGTCAAACTAGTCTGCAGAATTTGAACTGTTGCTACGAATCAGAAAGCAGTACATGAGCTAGTGGGACGTGTCAGGTATTTACAGTGCTGAAATTTGAGTTCTAACATATCACACATCTGGATCCATGGTTGCGCTCAGCACTTCGAACTCTAATTGCTTACAGAATTGAAACGAAGAAAATAGGAACACATTTGTCACAATTGTGTGCACATCGACTGCATGCGGGTATCTAAAAATGCAAATGCAATCATTTCTCACTCGTGCTAGCTGGTGAACCTCTGCAAGCGCGATGAATATTCCAGTTAAAACAGACTCGCGGATGTTTCAGAAAACATTCGCTCCGGGCTAATTTAAGGCGCTGGAATGCAGTGGAGGAGAATGAGCCTGAGCGCAGGTTACATAACACAGTGTAGGAGAAAACTGCTACAGAACACAGCATTAGGGTGGATGATAGTGTGGCACAGACAGTACTGAAGTAATTGGACAGCGATACCCCCCAAATTTCAGCAATGTACTACAGTGAAATAAATTTGAACATAAAGAATAGGAGCTTTAAAGGTCAAAGGAGAGACTAAGCTTTAACTTGTGGTTTTTGACATCCGTATCATTTCAACTATGTGGGAATTACAGCTCTTTATACACGGTGTCACTATCCAAGTACTTACAGAATCCCCTGTGTGTGTGTGTGTGTGTGTGTGGGAGGGTGAACAATTCAAAAGACAGACATTCATGACATGAGACATGAGGGGCCCTTCAGACACCAGAAGAAAGTAAACAAGTGCATTACGTACTTGGTGAAACTGGTAGCGCAGTGTTTGAAGGAGATCAGACTAAACAGAGAGATAAAAACAACAAACACAGAGATGGGTTATAACTCCACCCACAGACCCTCCGCCCAGCCTACACAGGCAGCCAGCACAGCCCCACCATCACAGGACAAACACAAACACAAACACAAACACTGTTCTCATGAGCACGGCTGCAGGAAAAGCTTGCAGCAGAGCCCGGACGCTACAAGCCAACACAGTTAATGAGAGGGCATGCAGACGTCTGTGTTCTGTGGTGCTCTGAGGACCTGGAGAGAACGGTGTGTTCTTGATGAAAATTTGAATGAGAGGTGAAATACAATATAACATCATGGAGGCTGGTAACCGCGTCAGGCAGCAGAAACAAGCTGCTACAAGTGAATGCCCTTTGCAGATGAGCACCGCAGGGAGAGGGGAAAAAAAAGTTTGGTAGTGTGTGATACTTCTGGTTTGCATGAGTACGTTGTAATTCACGGTAAAATATGGTGCAATCAATGTGAATCTCAAATTCATGAATGGTGTTCTTTGTGCATTGTGCACAAATTCAATGCCAATCTAATGCCACCATATGAACTACTTCACAGATACTTATTCAATGATGCAGAACAAAGATGAACATCAGATACTGGAGCAGCGGAGTCGCTAAACAGTGTCAGTGGAAAAGCCCAAACAGGAGTTTCTTACCCTTGGAGAAGCAAAATCACAGAAACACGATGAGATGATTGATAACAGAATTCAACAGTGAGCTAAAACCAGACTTGGAATTTTTGAAGAAATAAATAACACTCCCCCTCACATGATTAAGAGAGATCAAAGTTCACAAATGAGTGCAGTGCTGAGAAATCAAGCCAGAGTTCACTTTTCCTGCGCTGCAGACACTGATGGGAACAGCAGCGCTGGAAGAACTTTGAAATATTTTTTTTTAGAAAACCCTGAATAAAAAGATGCTTATTATGAGAAGAGCAATATCAAGGGGTTTAAAAGTAAGCCACTATACATGGGAAAAGATTAATTGTTCAAATGTAATTATCACACTGATTTTTAATGTAATAATTTGCATCGGAAAACTCCATCAAAGAATATAGAGTTAGGGCCTTTACACACTGGATGAGTTTTTTTCGCGCGAACAATTGCCTCAAAAAATATATATTTCAAACTGCTGATTGGGCATGAGGTTTTATGCACAGAATGCGATTATCATGCTGCAAACAAAGCAAACCTATTTTTTGGATCGAGGTCAATTTTTGTGAACATTCACACTGCGAGCAAACGCATCAACCAAATAGATAACTCGGTCGCCACAGGGACAGTCGTGTATCTCCCCGATCCTCAAATTTCGGACAAAATTGTCGTTGGCAGCCATATAGGATGTCTAAAATTGCCGAAAATCGGTCTTGAGCATTGTCAAATAAATATCTTCGCCTCTGCAAAATAAAAAAAAATTCCTGTAATAATTGTCACTTGCAGAGCCTGGAACAGAAAATCTCTGGGGGCGCGGCGGCGGCAGCGGCCCTGGAACTAAACCATAGTATCTCCCGACTATTGTCGTCGGGGAGAAACAATTACATTTCAACAACTTGCCTACCTCAGACAGACTGTGAGACGTTCCTCCGGGTCATTAGCCTCTCGGGCAGGGACGTGTCGTCAGGAGTTCAGAGGGCTTTCTGTAACCTCACGCTTCTACGCTCGATTGCCATCAAGCTGATCGCGTTTAAGCTCGTCTTACTGACAATCAAACAATTTATTGACGACTGAGACCAAAGCATGACCTATAATAAGAATTGATAATGAAAAAGTGAATGCCTATTGCCTATATTGTATATAATTGATATGGCATTGTAAGGATGGTAATACTATAGATGCAAAAGATGCACTGTGCCTAACAACGCTCTTCAGCCATGAATACATTCAAAATGGCATAGAACGGATTATCGTGGCTTATAGCTTAAAGGCTAGGTAGGCAGCTTTCTTTTGACCGTTTTAGGCAAAAATTTACATAATAACCTTGGGGATAATGTAAAGGAAGTGATGTGAAAAAAGATCAGACCTCTACGTCTCCCCTAGGCTCTGTTTTCAGCCTGCAAAGAATCTACCCGTGACGGTAGATTTTGACCAATCACAGAGCAGCTTATAGAGCTTTGAGAGAGCCAAACAGCGATTGGCTGTTCTACTACAGCTGATGCGGAAACCACTCAGCAGCAATGGCGGACGACCGGACAGGAAAAGTTGCCATTCCACG
Organism: Gymnothorax reevesii; assembly: GCA_029721435.1. Lineage (NCBI taxonomy): Eukaryota > Metazoa > Chordata > Actinopteri > Anguilliformes > Muraenidae > Gymnothorax > Gymnothorax reevesii. The sequence continues at coordinate 30,460,986 of CM056581.1, read as the reverse complement.
TTTGGAAACACCCGCGTTCAGTGCAAAACAACCCAAGAAGAGGAAAACGGATTCGGCAAAAAGGGAGTCCAAAAGAGAGTTTGACGATAAACGCAATAAAACGCGTGTCAATATCGGCGTTGCATTTCGAAGATGGAGAGAAGTTCGGGATAGCATTGGTTTCAAGTTGGACTCGGAGCTCGCTGTACTTCTGTTGGACAGGTAAACGGCTAAATTCTTTTTCCTCTAACTACAGTTGCTGTGATGGGGGTTAGGTGGTGTGTGTGCGATTTACCATGTAAATAGCCAGCTGACGGCGGCCATCGATAAGGCATTGTCAGCGCGTGCATCAGATGCGTGTCTGGTTGGAGGAGCTTGGGTCAGAGCCATAGATATATACAGTCCCCTCCAAAAGTATTGGAACAGCAAGGCAAATTCCCTTGTTTTTGTTGTTCACTGAAGACATTTGGGTTTAAGTTCAAAAGAGGAGTATGAGACAAGAGTTCAGAATGTCAGCTTTTGTTTCCTGGTATTTACATCTAGATGTGTTGAACAACTTAGGACATACAACCCTTTGTTTGAACCCACCCATTTTTCAAGTGAGCAAAACTATTGGAACATGTGACTGACAGGTGTCTCTTGTTGACCAGGTGTTGCCTTTAAGGTTGATTGTTCAAACATTAAATAGCTCTGCATGCCTAGTCTTCTTTTTGTCCTGGGTTTAAACCATTAAAGACTGCATTTGTTGTTAAAGAGGATAAACCAACATGAACACACATCGAACAGGTCGGCCAAGGAAAACAACAGTAGTTGATGACAGGAATATTGTGAGAGCTGCAAAGAAAAACCTCAAAACATCAGTAAGTCAAATCACCAACGACCTCCACAGTGCAGGGGTGAAGGTATCACAATCCACTGTTCGAAGAAGACTCCGAGAGCAGAAATATAGAGGCCATACCGCAAGATGCAAACCACTCATCAGCAGCAGGAATCGGAAGGCCAGATTGATATTTGCAAAGATGTACAGAGATAAGCCGCAAAAGTTCTGGAACACAATCTTATAGACTGATGAAACCAAGATTAATATCTTCCAAAGTGATGGAAAGGCCAAAGTGTGGAGAAAGAAAGGAACTGCCTATGATCCAAAGCATAAAAGCTCATCTGTGAAACATGGTGGAGGTAATGCCATGGCTTGGGCGTGCATAGCCGCTTCTGGAACAGGCTCATTAATATTTATTGATGATGTAACTGATGATGGTAGCAGCAGAATTAATTCCAAAGTGGACAGAAACATTTTGTCTGCCAGTGTACGGAGAAATGCATCCAAACTAATAGGGAGGAATTTTATCATGCAGCAGGACAATGACCCAAAACACACTGCCAACAAAACAAAGGACTTCATCAGGGGAAAAAAGTGGAAGGTTTTTAGACTGGTCAAGTCAATCACCTGACCTTAACCCCATAGAGCATGCGTTTCACCTTCTGAAGAGGAGACTGAAGGGAGAAACCCCCCGAAACAAACAAGAACTAAAAGAAGCTGCGGTAAAAGCCTGGAATAGCATTACAAGTGAAGAATGCAACAGTTTGGTGATGTCAATGGGTCGCAGGCTTGAGACAGTGTTTGAAAGCAGGGGTTATGCCACCAAATACTAAATGTTATTTACTTCAAGTGTATTTGTTCCTTTACTTTTGCTCACCTAAAAATGCTGTGATGTAATACAAGTGGTGGTATATCCTGAGTTGTTCAACACATCTAAATGTAAATACCAGGAAATAAAAGCTGACATTCTGAACTCTTGTCTCATACTCCTCTTTTGATCTTAAACCCAAATGTCTTCAGTGAGCAACAAACACAAGGGAATTTGCCTTGCTGTTCCAATACTTTTGGAGGGGACTGTATATTTAGAACACTAGATTGCTGATGTCGTCATATTTACATTATCCAAGGTGAAGCACCCGGCCGCCATATTGATACACCCAACTTCTTCAGAAAAATGAATGGTTTCCTATGAGGCCAATTTCAAATAAGTCGACACAAGCGAGAAAATGCTGAGATGTGCGACTGCCTTTTGTAGTAATATTTATTTGAAGAGCTGTAATAAAACGTTTCATGCAAAAGTTAAAGTATAAACGCAAAGTTGTCACTTTAATAGAAAAAAATCGCGTTTCGTGCTAGCTAGCTAATTAGCCGTCCCATTGACTTGAACAGACCGCTGACTAAAAGCGAACGCTAGCGATTGATATCGGTCACCAGCGAGCTACCTTGGCATCGCGGGGACTGCATTGACTTAGTGGTAAATAAAATTTAAAAGGTGGCTAGCAAGCTAGCTAGCTACTTGTACTTGACATTCAACGACAATACTTCTTACCCGCATAATATTTAAAACAGTGGACAAGTAGCTTTGTCTGTTTTATACAGAGCTCCAAAAGACAAGGAGGGGAGAAAGGCTTCACTAGCGCTTCCTTTTATCAACGTTAGCCATATGATTCAATATAAACAATTCGGTTGATGTCAAATAGTCAACCAGGGTACGATGAAGTGAGGAAACCAGAGTGTAATTTGATAACGTATATGGACATTCAAACGACGTTTCTTATAACGGCGATAACTACCAAGCAATTATCTTATCAGAGGTAAAAGCCTGGGTCGCGTTAAAGTCACTTCTCTGCAGCACTTTAACGTTGACATCGAGTCACATTTCGATCGTCCCTTTAGTAAGTGTGCTGCTTTCCATCCTCCGAAAAGCACATATTTAGGGAGGCAAAATGTTGCTCGGCACAGCGATACCAAAATAACACAGACTCGCACGCAAGTGTTTTTGAAAATGTAATTTTAAAGTAGGCGAAAATGAATGGGAGTCTATGGGCGAATTTTACTTCCGGGTGTATAGGCTTGGAGAACAGATGCTTCACTTGAGCATACCCTATCAGCAATCTAGTGTTCTATATATATCTATGGTCAGTGCTGATGGAATGAGACCCGTGTGTACTCAATTCGAACCTTTTTTCTAGGTTTCTGCCTACCTAGCCTTTAATGAGCCTCGCAAAACAATTTACGCAAATCTCAGCAGTCTCACGAGCGCAGAAATTACAAAGGATATATGGATATTTTATGTCGTCATTTATCTGCTTGAGAAAATGTCTCCATCAGGAGGTGAGACGGTCCCTCTCCATCCCTACTTTGTAACAGAGGGTGAACTCAAAACCTCCTCTTTCCTTAGAGAGAACGATGAGGAAAATGAGTCCATTTTTCCTCTTCTTTCCTGTTCTTCCTCTGTCCTCTTTTCCTGCTTCAGAGTGAGCTGTCAAAACTTCGTAAATTAGTTTTCCCGAGTTTCTATTGCAAATTCATGTTGGAGCCGGTGTGAAGAGTTTTGATCCGAACATTTCACATCTGGACATTTCGTATTTTTTGCATCGTTTATTCGTTACACATCCAGTGTGTAAGGGCCTTTAAGTGGACTCTTGTTTAAAAAAAACTTGCATACCACTAAAATCAACCAATCAAATGTCATGGTGGAGTCACATGGTGAGACAGGGTTTGAGCCATAACAGAGGTGGACAGTGCAATGAAGAGAGGGGAGGACATTTTCACAGATGTCTGGTCTCTCTCCTCACTCGACACCCAGCCAGGAATACTGAGGGGCAAGTCAGCAGAACAGATGAGCAGGTTCATAGAGTGGCATGGAGGTGTGAGAGCGGGCCGGTCATGGTTCTTATTGAGCTCAAAGCACACTTTACTACTCTGAACAAAATGGAGGGAGTGCAATCATGCGTTACCTTGGCGACCATCCCATTTTCCTCAGGCTGCAGCAAAGCATCCTGGGTAGGGGGTGGAGTCTGAGGGGCATCCTGTGCTCGGAGGCAACAGAAAAGCGCTTTGAAGATCGTCCGGCTCCGAGGCTTCTGGGGGGAAGATTTGTTCACCTGACCTGAAGGAGAGGAGGAGAAGAGAGACAAGAGTGGTGAAGATGGAGCACTCATGAGAGAGAGAGAGAGAGAGACAGAAAGGTATACTTTGACTGAACCCATCCCCATTCAAGAGTGGGGGACCAGGGCCCATCTGCACCCACCTGCAGTATTTATACAGCATTAGAGAGAGGGGCGTGAGGCAGAGATAAAGAAACAAAGTCACATCAGAACTGACACCCAGAAAAACACTGAGAAAAAGCAGCAACAGAAAGCACATGACCTGTGACATCAGCTGCAGGAAACACACTGACCCCTTCAAGGTTATTTTTCACCTAGATTTTCCTCTTTGAACCTTAAGTAAGTTCAAAGTCAGAAAAAGCATGATATTTTAGGACAATGACACCATCTGCTAGTTGCAGCGCTGCAAGGAAGCTACATTGCATTTAGAGAAAGAGAAATACTCAAACCCAAGCTGAATTTTTTTTTTTTTTAATGGCCACGGCACTATATCAAATGGACATCATATAAATTTTGCGTGTGATTTTATACACATTTTCTTGAAATTCAGCAGGACATATTCAGCATCACTTAAAACCTTGGAATCTCCACTACAATTCAAACTGGGCTTGAAGTTCCACAGGTCTGAATCCAGCAGCTGCATTTCACAATCCCATAAATGCATCAGTTGCTTTTATGAGGTTAACTGTGCAACCTGCAACAATTAAGCAAATTGATTGTGCAATAAGCTGCAGTAAGTACATTAACCAAGCAATCAGGTGCAGTAAGGCCATTAACTGTGCAGTCAACTACAGTTAGGGCATTAACTGTGCAATCAACTACAGTAAGAGCATTGACTATGCAATCAATTGCAGTAAGTGTATTAACTGTGCAACTGACAACAATATATGCACTAAAGGTGCAACTGACTGCGGTAAGGGCTTAAATTGTGCAAGTGGGTCAAGGAAGGGCACTAACTGTGCACATACAGGACATCTGGTGACTGTGCATCCCACAACGCTGCAAGCAGAAAACACAACCGTTGCCTCCGAGTCTTTGCCGCCATTCGCAACAGAGGCCTCTATTAAAACAAACACATTCTCAGCATGATGTGGGCTGTTAACCTTGAGTTTACAGTTCCTGCAAGTGGCTGCCGTATCAGGAGAAATCAGCTCCAATTCTTTCCTCGCCCTCCGGCCGCCATTACACCAAGCATTAGTTCAGTGACGCACTAATCAAGCCCCACCGTTTACACTGGCCCGTGGCACTAAGAACTTAAATACACAACACGTTAAAGGGCAGCCGATGATAGACCTCCCAGTTTGCAATTTCTCCATTTGAGTCTTATATGAGGTGCCAAAATGGCCATACAATAATTGAAAAATGATTAGCCAAGTCTTCACGTTAAGCCTCCTTTCCCGTGATCTGCCTTCACGCTCGATCGCTGTATTAATGTCTAGCTGCATGTTTTAGTCTTTTAGTACCAGAAGCTAAAGAACTTCACATACATACAAATACACATACACACAAATACACAGAGAGATATAAAGATTTATATGAAAAGACTTGACTGCTTCAACACACCAAGATCATGTGTAGACCCCAACTACATCTGCACCAGTTTCCCAGTAAGATCTCCACAGACTGCACATATCATCCAACTATAAAGCAAATCACAGTCAGCACCACAGTTTTCAGCACAACCCTCTGGCCCAGCTCAATAGGATTTACAGAACTGTCAATAAAACAAGTCACCACAAAAATTAATCAAAATTCAGACATTAGAAGTCATTTTCTACCATAAATACAGAGCTGGATAACTGAGGATAAGATCTCCATCTAGGGCCAGGGCACACCAGGGACTCCTGGTCCCAACAAGAACAGTTTCTTTACACTTTTTGTACATTTTATTATTCTCACAGGGAAGTGATTTCAGTTGTGCTTGGGGGTGTATGGGGAATTCCAGCGTGGCCTTAAAAGATTCTTCCACTACCTGTTTCTATAAAGGGTCCTATCCTGTAAAAACAGGTACCCACATCTCAAGCCTGCCCAACCCCTTTTCAGAATGTTCAAGGTACATCCCACAGGTTTTCACTGAAACTAAACCAGAACACAATGCAAAACAACACCAAAACAGCTTCAGAGCTTGTAGGGTTTCTAATCATAAGAATCAAGTTTGGTTAAAATGAAAACCAACAGGGCAACAGATCTCCAGACGATTGGCGTTCTGTTCACCAGAAGCCACCACTGTTGAATACTGTGCCTTCGAAGGTAAACCACACACATCTCTGAATAGCACAACAAAGCTGGATGACTCCATGATAACTTTAACAGTTGTCAAACAAGAAGACATTGTCATCATTATTCCCCGCAACCATGGAAACCCGCTTTTGAACCCAATCATGGTCATGACTAGTAACATTTATACACACACACTAATTTCATTTATACAGGTGCGCTTGTTTCTGAAAGAACTTGTTCCCACTTGGACAGACGAGCTCCATGCAATATCCCCACGCTACCAATTCAGAACTTCATTTGAATCCCCACAGCCATTCCCTCCCTGCATAGCGCGTCCGACAGTCTTGATCGTGAATGCAATATTTAATTCACAATGTCAGTGGTCATGGAATTGATTTGCTCGCTGACTACAAGCACCATTTTATCTCTGGTGTGGAAATAAAGTGTGAATCTGTTCGATGCATATGACTAATTTTCAAAAGAGACTGAATAAAGACTTGTCTACCTTCAGCGGAAGAAAACAGATGAATAAAAAGACCAAGAAAAGTCAACAGCCATCAACTTTCATTTTGTGAAGGTCGAACTCAAACATGGCCAAATTCGTATGTCTAATAATTTCTGGAATACTCAAAAAATTAGCCTAGAATTTTATGACTTTTGGACACGGAGTATTTTAGGATCTCTATCCGACAGTCGCTAAATTCGTCATAAATGTACAAAGTCCCACGCCAATGTTGACTCACTTTATTGAGCAGAGCTTAAACAGAAACATTGACTGTAATTCTCGGTACTCATCTTGAAGAACTGAGCTCTCTAATCAAAACATTCATGTTTAATATCAAAAAGATTCAGTAATTAAAAACAGTAATCGACTGTCGGACACAGAGTTATACTAAAACCCTGTCCGACTTTCGGACACGTAGACACTAAGTAAAACAAATGGTTTCCTATAATGAGGCCAATTTTGGGCTAAATAAGTTACTAAAGTCGTTTGCAACAATATTAATTTGAAGGGCTGTAATAAAAAGTTTCATGTGCAAGTTATCGTAAATAGGCGAATTTATTCATTTAATGGAGAAAATCGTGTTTGCGTGCAAGCTATCAGCTATCCCACGGGTTTGAATAGACCTCTGTCTAAAAGCAAATGCTGGCGATTGTTAACCTTCACCAGCTAACTAGGTACCTTGGAAACTTACCGTCGCGGGGATTACGTTGACGGTAAGAAAGGCTCGACTGTTACAAGTCAAGAGAAGGAACTTCTCGCCATCCCCTCGATCAGAGCTGTGCAGTGATCATTTTGATGAGCAGCGTTTTGAAAGGTGAAACTTGGTATCTAGACCTGACTAGCGCCTCTGTTAAAAACGTTGGCATTTGCCGTATGATTTAATATAAACAATTTAGTTGACGCCAAATATGCTCAATCCAGGTACAATGAAGGGAAGAAACACAGATACCAAAATAACACCAACTGACACGCAAGTGTTTCTGAAAATGTGATTTTAAAGTAGGCGAAAATGAATGGGGGTCTGCGAGCGAATTTTACCTTTGTGTGGATACGCAGTTGGGACAGCTGCTTCACTTGAGCGTCACCAATGTAGTGTTCTATGGGAATCTATAAGCGGCACAAACCGAACTTGCAACAAAAGAGGTGTAGAGTGGATGTGACCTTAGACCACCAGAGCAGAGTTAATTACTTAAAAAAAAAAGGCATAAAATAAAAAATAAAAAAAAAATTACAGAGAAAGTATAGCCAGAATTTAAATGTGAAAATGCAGTCATTTTCTTGGTGGTGCTATTGAAATCTCTGCTGGTGCTATAGCCCCATCAAGCACCACCCTAGTGCCGCCCATGGCTACAGTAACTGCAGAAATCTGTGGAAAAGGGCACAAATCAAAGCAACGCCATTCCTGCAGACATTCACTGAAATGCAGAGACTCAACTTTATATATTGTAAATGCACATTTTAGGAGGAAACTTTTGTCTCTGAAGGTACAAAGCTGTTCAGAACTGCGGCCGGAAATTCCTAGCAGGAAACCGTTCCCAAAGGAGCAGCCATAGTAACGCACACAAAAGAGTAACAAGGGGCCTCCGGTTCAAGCACAAGTGTGTAGTGCGGCTGGTCAGCCAGAGAATCTCATCTCAGCGCTGGCTCAAAACAGGCAGAGGCCAGTAGTGCGGACTATAAATGCAGCCGAAAGGCACCTCTCGATGAGGACAATTTAAGTTGCAATTATATGCAGCAGCTACTCGGCCAAGGAAAGGAAAGGAGAACATTTGGACTTTGTTCAGGTTCCTGGCTCCCCAGAAGGGAAAGGAGACCCTTTCCAACCCCCCCACAACCAATCTTTTCCCCTCCCAAAAACACACATGGGTCATTCCATTCCAAATCACCCACAGGTACAGTGCTTAACAAACTTATCAGACCACCACCCAATGTAAGGTTTATGCTACAGCTACCCTAAATTAACAATAATACACCACAAAATTTTGGTTCGGTCTGTCATGCCTCAGAAGCTTCCTTAAAACCTCTCTCAAAACCTATATTAGGGTGTGGGATTTTGAATGCGTTTAGCACCTATTTGGCGACCTTTCGGGCTTAACTGGCAACCTCATTATGAAATGCAAGCACTTGACGCTGATTGGCTGGCTTTGCTGCCTAAATCGAAGCAAGTCATAATCACTTTCCATGTTACTTGCGGTGAAATTCACCTTCACGCAAGTGAAACTGAAACTTCAAGGCACAAGGATTTCAATTCCGTGCGAAAATCTCATTGATAAGCGTTCATTGAATAATTGCGGACTGCGGCGAATAATCCTAAAAAAAAAAAAAACATGCGCTAGACCCACATGTTTTGGTGTTTGACGCACCAGGCGAAACATCCTCTCAAACTAAAGGCGCTCATGCCGACCTCCCACCGTCTTAATGTGAGCATGGCAGGATCATTGGCAACAACAATCTTCGCGGATTTATTTCAGATCTCGTTTCAAAGCTGTTGTTGAGTAATAATCACGTCATACGACATTGGCTAGTGTTTCCCAAACTGTGTGCCGTGAGAGCTTCAATGGTGTGAAAACCCACTAACTGTTTTTTGTTTCCTGATAGCCTAATAATATAAAACGGCTGAACTTGCATGATATAAAAAAAAACAATTAAATGTCACTCTCAATTCATTCAATTCAGTTTATTATAATGCCTATTTAAAATTCCTTCTCGTTATTACCGCATCATGTATTATACTATACACTTCCTACTCGTGATTGGCCAATCACTCATGGCTAACGCGAAAAATTAAACATTCCCCGTTAAAACTCAGCTAAAACAGCAATGTAGGCTAGTTGAAACGAAACGACAAAAATTGATACATTCCCGACCAAAACCTCGAGAGGGTTTTTCTAAAAAAAACGCAGAAAAAATGGTTCAGCACATTATTTTTTTTTATTTATAACAGTTATTTTCTTTCATTCTTGAACATAAAAAAATACTTTTTGTATTTGAATACAAGAATGCAAGCTGTTACCAAGGCCAAAGGAGGCCATAGAAAATCTAGTTTTTTTTTTTGTTTTGTTTGTTTTTGTGTGTAAATAATGACTATTTATAGTGGTTTCAGTTCATTATTTGCCGAAGAAATAACAAAATAATTTTTGGCTTTACACAAGTTCTTGACAAATTTCTTAAATATTTGTTGTTTTCTCGTTTTTTTATGATGGGTGATCTAATAAATTTGTTAAGCACTGTATGTCAGTGCCGGAGGAAAAAAAAAAAAAAAAAAAGACCAAAAATACCTTGAAATGTCTGAGGAAATCCAAAACTACAGGCCCAATCGTTTCAGAGTTCTGGCACTTTTAAAATATGGGGGGTTGCCCCCCTTTTTTGATACCAGCGATACCCAGTTTCTGTTTGGGAGCATTTTTAGAGGTCCATAACTTCCTTACAAATAAATCGAGGGCTGACTTCAATAAACAGTTATGTCCAGTGTAAAACATCTGGACATAACTATTTATTGCAGTCAGCCCTCAAAATGTACAGACCTGAAATTTGGTGCTTGTTATGATTCTGGCCCAGGATTTCTGAATATGCCATCAGAGAGTGTAGGATGCACAATCACCAGATATCAATATGAAAAGTTAATGTTGAATGTACATTATTTTCCACCATTCTTCCTGGCCACCTTATTCAACAAGAGTTTCCCAAAGACCCAAAGCAGACATCTGCACCCTCCGTGGGCGGTGCCGTTTTAGGTGGACTCATCAGCAGGCTAAATTACAGAGAAAAGGCAACCCGACCCAGCCATGTGAAGCCAGCTCACGTACACGTGCAACATGCAACGATTCATGATATGACTGCAATTGCAAAGATCACAGCATTCAGCATTCTCACAAGCACTGAATATGACAGCCAGCACAGTACATATCCTCTGATACACACTGTATGGAACATTATTTTCCAGATGACATTGTGAAAAGAACAATATTAATACATCATTCACGATTAAAATGCATTGCTTAAGCATTAATTCCAGACCAGGGAGCATCATTTAAACATTTAAACTGATTTAGATAGAGTGCTGGAGAAGCACGATTTAAACAAGGGCAGCCACATGGCTTTAAAAAAAAAACTATTTTCAGTCCTTTGTTTTACATCTTGAATTAAGAGTTTCCATATCATTTAGCATTTCCCCAGTACAAATGTTGCATCAGTGCATGGCAGAGAATTTCTCAAGAAAACACACTGAAAATACCCTGGAAATGGTCAAATCTGCATCCCACACCAACCAGCTCTTCTGATTTTCCCACCCGTCTCTTCCTGTTCTCCTGGAGTTTCAGTTCTGCTGATCTCAGCCCACAGCTTGATGGAATGCAAAAACCTGCCCACCTGATATTGCCATTAGAAATGGTATCACTGCGGCTTCTGAGTGGTCAACAGAATGTATTATAAAATACAGTTTGCTTGGTTGCCTGATTGGCACCTTTCTCACCCAATACCTTCTGCATCTGCACAGAAAATACACTGTTTGCCTTCACAGGCAAAGCAGCTTTACGTTTAGAGCTAATAACTGAAATCGGGTTTTGACTCCATCAAATAATGAGAACCACTAAGGCTCTATTAAATTAACTGTCTAAGCATCAGCAGGGCTCCCACCACCAAACTCCCCAACAAGAGACTGATAGTGCTTTTCTGTCTAAAGCTCAAATGAAATATTTTCCATGGCTGGATGTAAACCATGCCACCAAGGCTGTGTGGTTTTAACACAAAACAACACAACACGAGTGGCGAGAACAAGCCATTCAGCCCAACTAGCCTGCCAGTTTCTTTTTACTATTATGAATGTATCACTTCAGATACTCAATGACTCAATGGTATCTAGCTTCAAATCAAGCCTGCTCTTGAACATTTCCAAGGATTCTGCCTCAACAATATGGTCATGCAAGCCATTTCACATCGAATTTACTCTGTGTGTGGAAAAAAAAATATTTCCTATTATCAGTGCAAAATTTACCCTTGGTCAACTTCCATTTGTGACCCCGAGTTCCACTAAGAAAACTGGGCTGAAGGAATCCTACATAATTCACTTTGTTGATCACTTTAACATATTTAAAGACCTCATTCAGATCACATCCAAGCCTCCTTTTCCTAAGACTAAAGAGATTAAGGATCTTCAGCCTCTTCTCATAGCTTTCATCTTTTATATCTAGAATTAGCTTAGTAGCTCTTCTCTGAACTTTTTCTAGAGCCACTATATCTTTCTTGAAGTATGGTCCCCAGAACTGTACACAATACTCCAGATGTGGTCTGACAAATGTGTTGTACAAAAGAAGTATGACCTCCATGGATTTGTACTCAATACTTTTGGCAGTGTATCCCAGAATCCAACTGGCTTTAACTGCTACGGCACAATGGCTAGAACCTGTGAGGGTCTGGTTAACAATCACTCCCAGATCTTTTTCATGTGGAGCACATTCCAGTTTTACACCTAATCCTGTCTAATGTTTTTATTCTCTACATGTACTAGGGGTGGAAATCTTCAGTCATCTCATTATTCGATTACGATTCAGAGGGTTGCGATTTGATTAAGCGATTCTCAATGCATCTCAATTTCAGATTTCTGTACATGGTTTATTTTTCCCCATCAATACAAACTATCAGATGAAATCAAAACCCTTTTATTTATGCATTGTTGTAACAAATATCTTAACATGAACAGATGCCCCTTTTCAAATAAATAAAATATTTACCTTCCAATCCACCAGATAAGACTGAACATAGTGTTCAAAAATAGTTCACAAAAATAAACCTCTTTCATCGTGCATTACATTTTCATACAGCAAATTAAAACCGATTTACATTGAAGAAATAATTATTTCGCGGCTGTATTATGTAATGCGCATTTATGACATTCAGTAAACATGGAAACAGTTCCTCTTCCACTTTTGCTCTCTTTGACTCACACTTCAATTACTTCATTGCTTGCACACCGGGCGCAAAACAAATTTTTTGCAAGACAGATTACATTCAAAGTCAATTGCAAAGATCCGAAACGCGTGTATTCACGTCTTTGCATTGACTTTGAATGTAATCTGTCATGCGAAAAATTCATTTCACATCCAGTGCACAAGCAGTTAAAGGGCACAGATCTTTAGCAATAAAACTGTGACAGCCTTTGTCGTCTTTTTGGCCCAGTCAGAGTTGGGTGCCAGCTTTGATAAGAGTGTCTGTTCAAGAGTTTTCTGGTTGGATACAGCAATGGTCCCCCCCCCCTGCTAAAGTAAGCTTGGAGTGGCAACAGGCAAGATCATTTCTCATATGTGTCGTGCTGCCTACGTACTTGATCTTTGCGTTATACGTCTTGACAATTGTATACGTCTTGTCTACCTCTGTTATTTACCATTGATTTCAGCAAATCCAAAGTGTTCCAAAACAGCATGTCTTTGGGTGCCATAATAATGCGTAACTCCAAACTCCCAAACTCCGGGAGAGGCAGTCCATTGAAAAGTGCGTTGATCATTGATTATAGACTTTGCTGCATCGATGCTGAATCGTTCAACAAAGCATTGCAATGCACTGTAGAATCGATTATTTCCCCCACCCCTAACAAGTATAATTTTACATTTCGCTACGTTAAATTTAATTTGCCACATTTCTGCCCAATTCTGGATTCTACCCAAATTATCTTGAATCACTTTAGTGGACTCTAAACTATTTGCCAAACCTCCCAATTTAGTATCATCCGCAAATTTAACTAATTTGCTCTCAATATTCCTATCAAGGTCATTAATGTAGATGAGGAACAGCAGGGGTCCCAACACCAATCCCTGTGGGACTCCACTCCCCACTATACCTAGTTCAGATGAGATTCCACTGACCACCACTCTTTGTGTTCTGTCCTGTAACCAGTTTTGAATCCACTCCAGAATACCCCTGTAACTCCAATGGAGCTCATTTTAAAAATGAGTCTCTTATGCAGTACTGCATCAAATGTTTTCTGAAAATCCAAGAATATGATTGTTGGGATAGGCTTTTGGGGGGTGGAATGTGTTTTAGTAGGTGCTTAGGGATTGTACAGACAATGACATTTATGGGGCGTGGTTTTGGTTGGTGCGTAGCCTCAGCCGGGCTTGATTGGTTGATGAGCCATGGTCGAAAAACACCGCCATGAACTGTGTACTTTTTTAACTCCTTTTTAAATTGAACGCCAAAAGGAAACAGCGCAGGCTGGTGGAGTAGATAGCCAAGTGGCAAGAGGATGCCGGCGGAGTGAGCTGGCCGTGCGGCACACAGAGTTCAGAGAGTTGGTAACCTGGCTGGGGCGAGTAATCCACCAACCCCTTTTTGTTAGGCAAGATACATCTATTCACCTAGGAAAACCCAGGCCTCACTCATGTCAATTGCAACACGTAGGGAAAGAGATCGCTTTAAACTAAGGGGGATGTTGGGTACTGTGCTAGCTTCTGTTAGTGTTGGGGAAATAGCGAACCTAGGCTAGTGCAGGACCATAACAATGATGTCATAAGGTCACAAGCTCTCACCACCAGAGATCTGCTCTGATCATAAATCTTGGGGGCCTCTTCAAAAAATTCCAGAAGGTTTGTCAGTCATGACCTTCCCTAACGGAAAGTAAAGTATTTACAGTATTAAGCTTTAGTATTCTCATTGTTATATTTTATGTACATCTTATAAAGATTCCTCTTTTCCCTCAAACTCCTACGAATAACTGTGGTCCTCCACTGAGGATTCTGCTTTTTCAGCTTACTTTTGGACACCTTTGGAATGAACTTACATTGCGAATCAAGTAAAACCCCCTTAAATCTTTCCCACATCTCATTTGCAGACTCACAGTCCAGGACTGTCTCCCATTTTATTTTGCTTAGATATGAGTGCATTCTGTCAAAGTTTGCTTGGCTAAAATGGAAAATTTTTGTTTTCGAAGACACCTTTTTAACTTTCCGTGAAACATCAAAATTAACCATAGAATGATCACTGGTCCCAAGTGGCTCCAGTACCTCCACATTGCTGATTCTATCTGGGTCATTACAGAGCACTAAATCTAAAACTTAAAGGAGAGAATTTATTCTTTAATTCAATTTATTAACAAACTGCAACAAAAAAATTGTAATTTATAACATCTAGAAATTCTTCCTCCCCTTTACCCTGTCCTTTCACCATTTCCCAATCGATTACTAGGATAATTGAACTCTCCAATAATAATAGTTCCCCCTCCTCTACAAGCTTGCCTAATCATCTTAAAGAGCATTTCATTAACAATACTGTCCAAAGCAGGCAGTAGATAGCATACTCCTATGTTGGCCAATGAGCCTGACCCAGATATCTTCACAGGAGAAGGAATGTTCAATTTCAAGAATTTCCTGCACATTTATGTTTTCATTCACAGAGTGCTACACCCCCTCCTCACCTATTACATCCATCCTTCCTAGAGAGCTTATAACCTTCTATATTGTATTCATCTCCATCCTCTTCACTAAGCCATGTCTCTAATCCAAACTATGTCATAGCCCTCACTAATCATAACAGTCTCAAGTTCTGGAAATATATTTTTATGCTTCTTGCATTTAAATAAAATACAGTTCCGGTTATTAGAAATGCACTTCCCCGTCAATTTCCCATGTGCCTGCTGCTCCAAGCCCCCCACTACGCTTTGTTGCTTTAAAAATATATCATCAATAGTGCATGTAGCACTGTCAGCTTCCATCAGGGCAGTCTGCATTTCCCCATGTACAACACTCTCCCTCTCCCTGCCCCCAAGTCCCTAGTTTAAATAACCCTGTGCTACCTCACCATACCCTGACCCAATGCAAAGGAACCCATCCGGTTCAGGTGAAGCCTGTCCGGCTTGAACAGGTCACCCCTGGCCCAGAAGTTGTTCCAGTGCCCCATAAACCTGTACCCCTCTTTCCTCCACCAGGTTAGTAGCCACATGTTAAAACTTCAGATAAAATTCTGCTTCCCTCTGCATGTACGTGGTACCGGTAGAATCCTGGAGAAAACTACCGCAGAGGATCTGCTCCTAAGCTTTTCAGCTAATTCCACAAATTTGTCTTGCAGAACCTCAAACCTACCCTTACCCATGTCATTTGCCCCAACATGGACCATGATCACTGGATCCCTCCCCGCACTGGCCAGGATCTTGTCCGTACGCTCCAGGAGGTCTCCTACCTGAGCACCAGGCAGGCATCACACCATACGAGACTACTTTTCGCACAAACAGACTAAGCTGTCTATTCCTCTAATGATCGAGTGCCCCACTATCACCAACTCCCTTTTCTGAAGGGAAGAGGCCAACAGGGTGCCCTGATGCTCATCAGTCTCCCCACTCTCAGGGTCAGGGGCCCAGTTGAGGTCGTCCAAGGGCCGGAATCTGTTGGACACCTCAACCACTGGGAAGAGCTGTTGCTGTACGGCATGCATGCAGTTTCCTGCACTGACATCCTACAGTCACCCAACTTTCTCTCCCTGCCTGCTCTGGGGTCTCTGCACAAACCTGCTTTGTTGTACACACCATTTCTCTAAACAACATACCACTAGTTCCTCTAAGAACTCTACTGATTGCGAACTATGTTGCGCTGCTAACTGGCCCTGAAGATCATTGCTCTCCAGATGCTCAATTAGCTGGCAAAGTTCACAGACAAACCCATCCTGGACATCTCTTTCCAGAAGTGCAATCATTCTATAACCGTCACATAGTTTTGGCCACATTTTGAGCCCCCTACCTATTGACTTCACTCACCTTAGATATCAAAGAAAAATATTATTGCCAAGACAGAAGCTCAGGAACCACAATTTATGGAACCTGAGAAGCCCTGAGCAGCAGTCACAATAGAAACTGTGGGAAACTATGAAAATGGATAAGACTTTTAGCAGGGGCTTAATTTCAGTTAACAAAACTGAAATACTAAATTAAGACAAACTCGATAGGTAATAAGCACTCAGATGGATGACTTGACTTTATATAGTCCTAATACTATTAATATACTAGTTTTGAGGTGATGTAGCATAGTAATGAGTCAGTAATGTTACAAGCCAGTTGAATGTCTTCTGAAAACATTTTGATACCATTTCCACCTTTGCGAGAATCTTTGCAAGAATCCTGCAAGGATGCTCGCAGGATCCTGGGCGAGATTCTGACAAGATCCTCGCAAGGTCCTCAGGATCCCGAAGGATCTGGTGACAGGATCCTTGCGGACCTTAGCAAAATCCTCCTTAGTGTTCCACAAGAATACTGGCAAATCCTTAGGGATCCTCAAGAATCCTGGGAAAATACATTGTTTATTTAACCAAAAAAGTCCTGTTGAGATAGAAATCTCTTTATAAAGGGAGCCCTGGGGCTTGAGGTGGAGAGGGAGAGGACAGATGCATAGCTCATTAGATCAGGGGATGGTTGGCAGATTGGGAGTTTAGCCATAACACCAGGGAACCACCGACTCTCGTCAAAGCATGTCATAAATACTTTCATGACCACAGTGAGTCTGGACCTTGGTTTAACATCTCATCCAAAAGATGGCGTCTCCTTCAGCACAGTGTCCCCATCACTGTACTGGGGCATATGCCACCAGAGGGAAGATCACCTCCTACTGGACCACTGACGCCTCTTCCAGCAGAAACTTAGTTCTCCCATCAAAGAACTAACCAAGCCCACGCCTGCTGAGCTTCAGCCACGCAGCTGGAGCAGATTGAGTTGTATGGTTGCTGATATGAGGATCCTGACAAAGTTTGAAGATTGGACAAAAGAAACCTCTGCTCACAAACTGCAGCATTCATGATCCCCAGGATCCTACGAGGATTCCCACCAGGGTATGCATGTTCAATGAAAACACTGCACCGTCATTTTCTCTGTTCAGGCATTTCATTGCTGAACATTTGTAACTACTACAGCTATCTGGGCCTTGAGAGCCCATCTGGTGTAAAAAGCTCCTGATGAGTTCAATAAACGCATGACATGACTGCATGATCATATATAAACCAAACAATTCAAGGCAGTTTTTATTTATTCCTCCACTGGTGCACAATATGGGACCCCTCGTAAGAACCTTGTACTAACTATAGCACCGCGGCAGAAACAAAATCCTTGTTGAAACTCTGTCATTTGAAATAAAAAGATGCCCTGATAAAACTGTATATTCAGGAGAAACATTTTATATGTATACTTGGGAAGATCATCCTTTTTGGTCACTATTGGCTAAAACCATTTGCAAAATGACAAAATCAGAAATGCAAAAACAAAACATAGAACAAAACAGGTATTTAAATGATGATTCCAGATAATTAGCTGATGGATCATCTCCTTCAGGTAAGACAACGCCATCCCCCACCCATCATAATATCCACACTCCCAATGTGAAACCAAATTCAGCCAAATTAGTGCCATCTCTGGGTGAATAATAGATGCTACACCATCGGGAAGATTTAAGCAGCATGGCAGCACAAAGCCTGAGCATTCACCATAACACTGAACGCTTGGTCTGAGTACAGCTTTAAGTGGGCCCAAGCTGGGCCCCTGGTGAATGCCTGCAGTAAGTGGAAACACATGCAGCTAGCAGAGCTCCGGGCCAAACACAGCTTAAAGGCAGGGAGGAAGTGGAGTCAATGAGAGAAAGGCCTTGCGCAATGTTCAGCTAACACAGTTGGCTACAGTATCATGCTTAAAGCAGAAACACCACCGGCAGGCTCATGCAATACAGACTTTGAGAATTATACTGAATATTTATGCTTTGCTCTTACATTAGGAAGGACTAGGTCATCTTCTCTGAACTGCCAGAGAATGTCAAAACTTGGATAGAATTCAGTCTAATAAAGGAAATTGATTCAGGTATAAACTGAAAGGTATAAACTGAATGACAAAGTTCGTCTGAAATATACTGCCAAAGAAAGAACTGCCCCTTAGGTGTTATACATTTTTAGTACTTTTAAGACAGAACTGAAGTAACAGGGCTCAATATAGTTGAATATCTAATGGTTGAATATAATGGTTGAAGACCATAATTGTTTGCCCCTAAAACTGAAATTTCCAAGCGCCAAAATATTTGGAGAGGAGCCCCTATATTACTTTTGAAATAAAGTAATAAAATGACAACGAAAACAAGCGGTGTTTGATTGTCCCAAATAATGACTCAATTTATTACATTTCAATTCACACGCGATGGTAGATTGACAGTATTTCTTTCCACAAAAGAAGACTTTTAAATTTGCTCATTTCAGTCCACCAATAACATATTGTAAATAAATTCACACTACTAAATGAAAATTAAATGCATGTGATACCATTCATTGATTAGCCACAATGAAATTTCCACAATTTAATCCATTAGCAACTTGGATATATAAAGTTACAGTTGGAGTCATGAATAGACCAGAATATACTCATTTCAACTTACCGGTGACAATGCATGTACTTCATAGTTTCAAAATCAGGACTTATTTCAATTCACAGGTGGAAACTCACAATTAACAATTTCAACTATTAATACATTCCATGTCTTCATTTATTCATTTCATTCATTTATTGCAGGTCAAAACCTCAATTTACTTTTTCTTTCCTTAGTCACAGGTGACCAATAAAGCTAAAGTCTGCAATCTTGGAACACCAAGCAAGATTTGAATGTAGCCTCACCTCTACACCCACCCCTTCCCCTCAAGCCTCTGACCAAAGCCACGCCCCCCATTCACATGCACGAGCGCGAGTCTCGCATCCTGTTACCTGGATGCAGTGTCCTATGCTTGAATTGTTAGCAGAGCTGTGCGAACATTAGGTACAAACATAGCGAAATATCTACATTTTACCATCAATAAGTATCCTAGGAATGTGGCCTCAGGTCAAAAACCAAACCAATACGACTACCAGGGCATATTAGAAATAGAGTTAGAGCATATTACGCATAAAACACAGCTAGCCACTGAGTTAGCCTTAGCACTGGAAACAAGCTAACGTCAGCCAAGTGCGCAACGTTTGTAACATGAGATATTCTCAAAGGAGTGTTACTGTAACCATTGAGGTCTTACATATGAAGCTATACGGCCTTTCAGAATGTTTGTTAACAATATACACCAAGATACTTCTGGGTGGCAGAACGCAAGCGGCTTCCCACTGACCTGAAGAGATCCAGCCGGGAAAGTCTGCCTAAAATAAGTTTGGGGTTTATGACTTGTATTTTGTAAAACGAGATGAGAAATGTCGACTTTTAAATATGAAAACATAGGTCTTGTAACCGAAAAATACGTCTGTGGCGATACATATGATATATCTACCAGCCACCCACTTGCATTAGCAACCAACTACCGACGAAGTTATTGTTATGCGCCGAGCTTGCAACGCCTATGGGCAGCAAGTGTAGGCTGCTTTTTCCCTATGGCTTTTGCAGCCAACGTGACAGCAGAGCCCCAGCATTCTCTGGTGACAGTCAGCGACAGCAGCATCTGCTGAGGAAAAAGCACATAACTGTTTATTTTTAACAATATTAAAATGGTGAGAAAGGTGAACAAATACATTCTCACACTGAAATGTCAAGTAGAAAAGAATGCAACGGTCTCAAACTGCAGATTCAGCTTACCGTGTCCTGGCATTCTTGGAAGTTTGTACTCCCATTCTCAACTTCTTAAGTTTGAACTCACAAATATGGGAGTCTGTGAGAAATGGCAGTGCTTATGCTTGATAGCGTCTGTCCAGCTGTAAAGAAACACCCACAACTAGGCTACACAGCTGACTGAATTGCGGATGCACGAGGAATGACTGCCATCATCAGTCACTCCTCCTAGCTCTGATTTGTTTTTTATCCTGGTCACGGTGAAATCTTGCAGAAGGTTTTAGAAGCACTAGATAGAGCCAGATGACTCGTATGACCTGTGACGTGTGAAGAGTAAGTTGCAAACGTTCCCAGCTGATCGACCAGTGGTTTGTTCTATACTGATAATTGATTTCACCTTGATCAATTCTTGATTTTGAGATTACATTCATCAACATGCCAAATAGGTGTGTAGTGGTAGGCTGTAACAAGACTCAACACGATGGTATGAGTTTAAATCACTTCCCAAAAAAAGAGATGCCAAATCTCACGCATTCGGTAGAGTCTCTCGCCTCTTAGTGGCATTCACCTTCCTGTGCCGTAGTTTGCAATTTTCCAATCAGCGCGCACTGGAGAAATTCACTCTCGGAAATAAGTCATTGTGCATAAAGTTAATCAGTTTCACGCGCATTACGACAGATTTCCCACTAGTGTCACGGAAATCGATTTTGACTCGGGAATTCTCACGCTTGTCTTTACTGAGAGATAGAAAGCAATGGAACTGCAATAAAGACGTTTCAGACAGTGCGGAGCTAGAAATGGGAATTGGGGTGGCACAGACACGTCCCTTTATGACAATTAGGATAGTCCTGGCTAGTTCTCAATTATTTTTCTTCATTGACGCGTTTTCCAATTATCGTAATTGGCAACTGAAGACATGGTTTCTCTCTATACATGATCTAACAGCGATGAAATCATGGGCTAAATTCAGTAGAACTGAAAATTGGGGTGGACAAAACATCCGTTAAACAATTATTAGCCCTGACCTGTTCTCAGTCATTTTCATGATTAACAAAAGGTTCACTCCGAGAGCGCTCCACACTTAACAGGTGCTGCTTGTTCCCCCCGATTAGGTAGGATGACAATCATTCATCTGGACGTGTATTTGCTGAATTTAAATCAACGTCAAATAGTTTGAGCCGCATGCTTTTTATAGCCTATTTCACTTCCAAGTGCCACTTTTTTCACTCAATACCGAGAGGGATTTTGAATAACGTTGATTTAAGTTAAGCAAACGTGTCCAGATGAATGTCATATCTGTCCACGTTGTCAGAAGCTTCAGGGAAACGGAAAACCGCTCTAGCGATTTAGGGGGCGCTAGGGGGACAGACCCAATTTCCCATCCAAACACTAATCCCTGCTGAACTGACTGTGGGGAGCAAGAGAGTTACCATTGAAGCGTTCGTGGATACGGGGGCAGTGAATTGTTTCATGGATATTAAGTGGGATAGGAAGCACTCTGTTCTCACCATTACGCTCTGTCAGAACTTTGGACACTTGGAACGGGAGTTATAACCAAAGTTTCTGAACCGCTAAATATGTTAATTTCCTTGGGTGGCCACTCGGAGGAGGTCCGATTTTTTTATTATCAGTTCCCCTACTTTTCCAATTGTTTTAGGGCATTCATGGTTACGAGAACATAAACCTTGCATCATTTGGGGGGAACAGTGGGGCACATATTGCAACTCTCATTGTAGGGATAATGAAACTTGACATGAAGTTATAGAGGAGGCTGATGCCTGGAGCGAGAGTGAGGAGGTTCTCACTGTACCCTCCTAAACTAGAAAAAGGGTCAGAGGAGACGTTGGAATGGGATCCTCAATTTGATTGGCGACAGCCAGAGGACGATTACCTTTTAGAGGATTTTAGTAATTCTGAATCACGGAGACATTAGATTCGGAGCAGGGCGAGGAATTTGGGACCACCCTGAACTATAGCTTGCCTTCTAATGTTCCTAACCCCCCGTTCACACATAGACGCCGCTTCTACTACGAACAAAGCGTGGCCGAAAACTTGGCTGATCGCAGGAGAAACGTAGTGGAGTCTTCATAAGCGCAGTATGATCACGGTAGGGTCTTCATGATCGGGAAGCTCTATGCTCTCGCCACGCTTATTTTGAACATGCTCAAAACAAGCGTAGCGGGATCGTGGCCAACAAGAATCAGGGTAAAGTCGTGAAAAGAGCGTAGTAGAAGCGCCGTATTCGTACAAGCACCGCGGATGGATCGTGGAGAGATCTTCACGATCGTAGTAAAAGCGCAATAAAAGCGTAGTACAGTCGGGGAACATATCGAGTACGCTCCTACAACACTCCCACTACGTTGTTACTACGTTCCCACTACGATCTCTCTACATTCCTGACGATCCTACAAAGACCTACCATGACCTTACTCCGATCATACCACGACCTATCAGGCAGCAGTTTGTACATGTACTTCGTTACAGTATT
The DNA here is from genome assembly GCA_029721435.1 of Gymnothorax reevesii. Lineage (NCBI taxonomy): Eukaryota > Metazoa > Chordata > Actinopteri > Anguilliformes > Muraenidae > Gymnothorax > Gymnothorax reevesii. The sequence goes on along the minus strand of CM056581.1, from coordinate 30,438,338 downwards.
TAAGTAGATTTTTTTTTTTAAACTGGGACTTTTACTCTCCTACATTCAAAAAAAAGATAAGTATAAGTTACTTTCACTTCATTACTTTGACACTGCCAACTTAGTTACTAGTTTCAAACTAGAATATTACTTAAATTCATCATAAACGGATTATCTAGATTGGGCGTGTTTGAAAAGAACAACGGTGTCTCTTTGTGCAGATGTGTCCGCCAGTGGACGTGGAGCTGCAAATTTATACACGCAATTACAATATTCTATCACTAGATGGCACATCAGGATCAGTTATTGAATATTACAACTGCCACTAAACTCAAAGAAGTGATTTCATTCCCCCGATACTTTTTAATTTCAGTGGGACTAAAATGAAGGCTAAATTTAATAATTGTTTTGTGTATTTGTACCGTTTTGTCGGCCACAAACGAGATATTGCGGCACTGCCTCTGACACCGGATCGGATAAGGGTTTGTTTTCAGCCAAAATACGTGTGTGTGTGTGTGTGTGTGTGTGTGTGTGTATACATATCATCGCCAAAATCGTACTAGAATCGTACTACAAGCGTGATATGAGCGGCACCACCACACCGATATCGTCGTACAGTCTTCTAGGTCTGCGTACCGTCGTAGTATGATCTTCAATGTCGTCGGCAACGGTCTGCGTAACATCGTAGTAGAAGTGTGTCAGCAGCGCGTTGGACGTGGGAGCATCGTAGTACGGTCGTAATGAAGACCATAATTTGCAAAATTGCTCGATTTAGACGCCGATCTGCCCCGATCCAATACTTTTTCTGATCGTGGCTTGATCGGGATGATCATCCTAAAGTCGCAGCTCTGTGTGAACGGGGGGTAAGCACGATGCTGATCTCGCCGAAGTGTTTAGTAAGCAACGAGCATTGACGTTACCTCCCCATCGTCCTTACAACTGCGAGATCAATCTCTACCCTTTTACAACTCTGCCTAGGGGTTTGCTATACTCGCTGTCAGGACCCGAGCATAAGGCCATGCGACAATATATTCAGGAAGCTCGCTAATGGTTTTATTCGGCCGTCCACGTCTCTTGCCGGAGTGGGATTTTTTTTTTTTGTGGGAAAGAAGGATGGCGGTCTGATGCCCCGTTTACACCAAAATACGACTGAAATGGCGACTGCTGCAACTTGTGAGATCACAAGGATTTGATGAACTCCCACAAGTCTTGTATACTCTTGTATACTCTCCAATCTAATCCCTAATTTGCGTTCACACCAAGCTTCCAGTGAGACCACATTTGAGATATATAGTACTAAAAATTAGGCAATCTATGCGACATAATTTACCATGACTCTCCTTTCTCTTGTTTGGTCTCTCTTGGTCTTGTGTTGTTGATGTGATCGTTGCAGCAAGTTATGAACCGATTAAAACAATGGCTTTATATAGGAAACCCACTCTCAGAAAGAGTCGCATGGAAGCTCGCCATTGGTCGCAATTTCACTCTCACTGATTGCCACTGGTCAAATTTCGATCCCATCCATCACTGATGCTCTCGCAATTTCACTCGCCATGACTTTTTTGCTCTTGAAGGCATTGCAATGGGCTCTTGCTCAGCTCACAAAAACGATCTCCATAGTCGCATAATGAAAAATATTCCGATATTTGGAGATTATTTATGCAACCAGTTTGAGAGTCCATCAAGAGTCCATCAAGACCTGAGAGACCGGGTTAAGAGTGACTTGAGAGTTATGAGAGCTCATTACGATTGTTTTTGAGATCTGCATTTATTTCTGACCACTCGCACACACTCGCAAAAGTTATGCGATTTTTTTGAACAGCTCAAAACAATCGTACACCCCTTCAAGATCAATATAGAGTGAAAGAGATCAGAGAGATTGAATTTGAGACCATTGAGAGTTTATTGAGAGTTACTTGCAACCTCATCAAGAGTCAGTGAGAGTGATGGCGATTTTTGTCCATTTTTCGGTCGCAACCTGCTCGCAAGTCCGGTGTAAACAGGGTTTTAGACCCTGTATTGGGGTTAGAATAAGATCACCATTAAAAACCGATACCCCCTTCCGTTAATGTATTCCGCGTTTGAACGTCTGCAGGAGGCGTCATTTTTTATGAAGCTAGATCTTCGTAATGCTTATAATTTGGTTCGCATTTGGGAACCAAACACAGAGTGGTTTTTTAACACAGAGTGGAGGAGTCTGGGCATTGAGGAGACAAGTTTCTTGAGTTTAGCCATTGGAATTGGATCCCACTATTGTTTAATACAGGCCTCCAGCTGCTGGAGAGTTCTGGGTCTCCTTTGACAGACTATTCATTTAATTATGTGCCAAATGTTCTCAATTAGTGAAAGATCATGACTGCAGGCAGGCCAGTTCAGCACACGGACTCTTCTACTACGAAGCCATGCTGTTGTGATAGCTGCACGATGTGGTTTTGCATTGTCCTGCTGGAATACACAAGGTCTTCCTTGGAATATATTTCATCTGAAGGGGAGCATATGTTGCTCTAAAACTTTTATATACCTTTCAGCATTCATGGTGTTTTTTTAAAACATGCAAGTGTCCCGCACCATATGCACTAATACATCCCCATAACATCAGAGATGCTGGCTTTTGAACTGAACGCTGATAACAGGAGGGGTGGTCTTTCTCCTTTTTAGCCCGGAGGACACAATGCCCATGATTTCCAACAAGAATGTGGGAAATTCTAGCATTACTCACATTACAGTTAAAGCATGGGACTCTTGAATAAAGGTGTCTCCCCATTTTGTGAATAGACTAAACATTCTTATTTTTTCACCACGATGGCCACAGGCCACTGTCAAGGTCCACATAACATTAGAAAAATTCTGTTTAATGGTCCTTCCAGGCTGACTTTTGTCAGCATTACTCACGGTACGTAAAAAGATTATTTTCGTAACGTGAGTAATGCTGAAAAAAGTCAGCCGGGTCTAGGCTAGGGCCAATCGCGAAACCCATGTGCGTGCATGAGCAGGACAATTGCGACCCCGAAAAAAAAAATAGCTTACCAGCAAGCAGTCATACAGCGATGATAGAAGTTATGAAAATTTCATGTAAAGTGTGACATTTGAATCAATGAAAATCAATGTCATGGTCATTAAATAAAAGTTCACATAGATTTATAAGACATTCTTTTTTACAATCCTAACATAAACCTAATCCTACTTAATCCTAAACCATATATGACTTTCTAAATGTCTCTATACAAACCTTGGCACAATCTGCGACCATTTTGGTGGTACAAGTCATTGTAATTTCACTGTGGAGTTTGACCCTCAAAGGTCACCGACAGTCAAGTTGAATGGCACCAAATGAAAGTTCATTTGCGATTTCCTAGAAGTCAGTAACACAAACTTAGGCTCCACCTATGACCTTTTTAGTAATAGTGGTCATTGAATTTTCTCCAGGTCAAGTTAGACCTTCGAAGGTCAAAATGAAGGTCACTAAATGAATGTTCATACATGACTTCCTATACTTCTCCCATACAAACCAACACTCAATGAGTCATTTGAATTTCACTGTATAGTTTGGCCTTTCAAGGTCACTGAAGGTCAAGTTCAAGGTCACCTAATGAAACATCATACATGACTTCCTATACGGCCACAATACAAACCTAAGCTCTATCTGTAATAGTTTTAGTGGTAGAAGTCATTGAAATTTCACTATGTGAAGTTTGACCTTCGAAGGTCAAGTTCAAGGCCACCAAATGAAAGTTCATACATGACTTCCTATAAGTGTTCAATGCACATGTTCCCAATCTTCAATACTTTAAACCAAAAATGAAGAAATTATTCCATTTATTAGTTAGTTTATTATTGGTAAATTTTATTAAATTAGTTTATTATTGGTATTTATCAGTAAGATAATATTCAATCTATAATGTAATTTCACTTCGATTCACTTGGGCGAGAAACTAAAGTGATTTCCACTAGTCCTTAGTCAGAGGACTTGCGCATTTACACGGTCAGCAATTTTCCGGCAGAATTCCTCGCTGACCTTATTACAACCAACAAGAATACATATACAAACATAAACCTCAATGACAATTTCCAAAGTGTCTATCCAAGTAAGCGCATGCATAATCATGCAGTCTTTCAAAGTGTCCAACCAATCAGTGTAAAAATTCATGTCTCCCATTAAGCCGCTGGGGCGCCCCCTGGTGCCGCGGCGGGGGAAGATATCTCGCAGTCTTCCTGATCCTAGGTCAGGCATAGCTTCCTCGGAGGAACATTCAGCACGCGATCCGTCATTTTATAAAGGGAAATACTGAAAATTGATGCACGGAACACCCTTTAATTGAGAGCACTCACAGCGTTAAAAGCACAAAGCCGAGGTCAACAAGGAAAGATTACAACCACCGTTGCGATACCAATAATCTGTGATTGCGAGGTCAGGGTTTGTTGAACCAGCTTACTGAAATAAAGGCTGTCTATGTTAAACTTGCTTCGTAGTACAACTGTACTCCGGGCGAGTCTGGACCTGGGCCAATCGCGAAAACTGTGCGCGTGCATGAGCAGGACAATCTCGACCCCGAATAAATAAATAAATAAAAGAAGATCCAGAGCCAAAACTTAGACTCGTGTCCTACCGGTCCGAGTAATAAAAAGAGGCCGAAACTTCTACTTCAGGTTGAACTTCAAACTTCAACCTACCGGCCCGAGTAATAATGGCCGTGCTTGCAGGCTGATGAGCGTTTGATTGCGCAATTCCCCATCCGATTACTTTCACAAGATGGCAGACACGTGCCACGTTTTGCGGTTGGCTCAGCAAATGACGTTGTCCACTCTAGTGTTTTCTTTAGCTCTGTAGGCAGGACTGGCGCAGAGATAGGAAAAGTGGGGTCATTCCACTCGCTACCATGGTTTCAGAGTCACGCCGTTAGGTTATCCATGGTGCGGTGGCGGAGGCCGATCAGGATGATATTAAGAGACAGTAGGTGCCCGTTTTTGTTCAAAACTGGACAAAAACTTTTATTCACACTCTCTGAAGACTATCGCAAAATATGCAATGAGGATTCCAAAAGCCCATTGCAGATTGGCGCATTAAAAAAAAAAAAAAAAAAACTAATCGAATTTTGTGTCACGATACCGCTTATTGCCAGCCCTGCACTTGATTGGATAGAGGCAGTCGCTGACTCCAGAATTTGTTATGCTGCTTTATTGCAGATGACAGTGACTGAGAGACCTGCATTATTGACCAGATACTCTACATAAATGATCTCTGCCAGAATGTGGAGCTATTTAACACTTTTTAAAAAACAAAACAAAAAAAAAAAATATCACTTACAGGAGCTTTAATTCCCTCATGACTACCTTACCAGGTAACAGGAACTGAAAATTTGGAATTTGTCCATTTGGATTTATTTACTTTATTTGTTGCTTAAAAAGGTTGGATGCTCATTCAACGGAGTAAAATTTAAATTACGGAGGAGACATGGTGGTATTAGGGTAAGGCGGGATTAACTGCAATCAAAATTAAGATAAATAAGAAGGAGGGACTAAAATGCAGAGGCCTGGACTGGAGTATTGCAGGCAGTAATATGTGCTGTAATTAGCTATTCACTTGTCACCCAAAGGCCAAAAGATATATTTGAGTGGAATGTTGCCCCAAGTTTCATTCAGCCAAACCAGGGGAATGGAATCTCAGGGTTGCCGGGTTACAGTCCACAAAAAAAAAAAAAAAAAACACCTCACATGCAGTGACACGCCCATGGGCTGGTAGTGTTTGTTCAAATGGTGCCCGCAGGGGCAGCTAGCCCTCGAAACTGGCAACACTGATGATACAGTGTTCTGGAATACATTTGTTCCTTTTCTTTCATTAATCAAACTTACAGTGCTAATTTCATATGCTGCTGCCCGCCAGCTCCACTGTTCCCATTGCTAGGATGTCATATCTTTGGCTAGTGCTACTGTAGAAGGCTGCAGGTGATGTAGTTTGGTGCCAACACGCAACACCTGTGGCAACGTTAGCATCACGCTTGGAATGTCAGGTGGCCTTCGAGTTGATACAGTGATCCGATTTATCAGCACATGACTGAGCAGTTCATAAGGCAGCCATCTGAAGATATGAATTTTCAGCTATCACTGTCATATTACACAGATTGGATGACCCAACAATATTTGATGGCATTATGGTGATATTGCAATGGTCAAATTTTTTTCCCTTTTAAATGGGCTGCAGTGTGCACAGACCCACATGTTCGGACTTTCTTGAAGCCAGTTCAGAGGAAACTGACAGTCAGGGGATCATTTCTTTGGTCTGAAATTAAAAGGGTCCGGATTATCCTTTATAGAACAGACAGCAGGGGTAGAATTTGCATGACTGTAAAGCTACAGTGAGCCTGCAGCTGCAACATATTACATAACCATGATACAGCCATGCGGAAAAAAACCACAGCGGCACCATTTTGCTCGCGCTGCTAAACCGTGGCACACTTTCCCATTAGCAATGCTGCATGGCCTCTCATCTTGAACTTGCCAGTGCAACATAACTTAAACACATTAACAGCACTAGATGTTCAAACCCTCAGTGTACAGTGATGATTCCCATACTGCTGGAGTTAATTAGGACTTTGGACACATGCTGATGCACTTACACTTTCTAACATGTCTTCAGTCCATTGGCTCTGACACGCTGGCCAGGAACTGACCTGAAATCTGTCTCCGTTTACACAAAATTGTTTTTTTATGCAAGGTTGCCGGTGTTACTGTACGGATTTAAACTAGGAGAAACAGTGAATGCTCACTGTCCTGGTTTAAAGAAACACACATTTAGAGAAATGGATTAAACCCGTCCAATCCTAACGCATGAATGAAGTTTCATACAAAACAAAACGTAACCTATGATTTAACAATCTACAACTATGAAACCAGTCCTATATTTCCATTGTCATCCTTCTATTACAGTTAGTAACAACAGCATGTTGCAATTGTAAATTACACTGATTTGCAGCATCATGAAAAATATTTAAAAAGCAGCCTGGCTTAACTTTACACCCAGTAAAACTGAGTACTTGACTCATTAGGCCAAGTGAAAATACGCAGCAAATCCTAATTTGCTCATTCACCACTTGCGTAACTGGACCAATGACAACTACATTGCATTCGAAAGAACCAAACCACAGAGGCCGTTTTATCCATTTACTGATTTTAGTTAACCAGTTTCACTAAATTCCGCGAACAATGGTCAACCACACATGTAAATACATTTCACATTAAGTTGACAAACAAGCAACGCAGGGTATATGCTACAGCCAGATGTCAGATGATACTCTTCTAAATGTCTAAAAACAATCTGGCTTGAGTAAGACCCATTTCCCTAACAGTTTAGCAGATGTAGAGCAAAACACGATGACACAATGAAGTTAAGAAGAACAATTTAAATCCAAAGCCATGCGCATGAACATTTACATTATTGCCAAGAAACAGAACACACACGCGTGCACACACTCGTGAATGCACATGCGCAAAGGAAAACACTCTAAAGAGCAAAATGGGGACTGAAAAACAGCAAGCCCTGTACAGCTCATGTACATTCCCCAAGTTTATCTTAAACAATATCATACCCATTGAATAAACTTGTGACCATGAAATATAAACTCCTAGCACTAATAACCCCACTCCTCCAAATTAACATAAATAAGCTTACCCAATAGGCTACACTGTATCAAAGCATGTCCCTATGCAGACGCTCAGTGCTGAATTGCGAAATGTCTACTGTAATCTTATTAAAGTAAGTGAAGACAAATGTGAATTTTGGCAACTTAAGGAACACAAACACCACAATTTGAACCTTTCCCCACACAGAGTGGCCCTCACACAGACTCTAGAACAAGTAGTGCCTGAATAAGCCAATATAAATCAGCCCAAGACAAGGACACTGTAACAAGACTAAGCGTGCATCTACAAAAGGTTTATTGTCATTAGTAACAGGACAACATGCAATCTCCAAGCTTAATGAAGCCAAACAACTTCAACCCACAACATGGCTCTTTACCAAAAATGTAATAAACCTGGAAACCTAATACTTAATATTATGCCAGTTCATGTATCAATAAAGTTTGGCTTTTTCCATTTTCTTTGAAAACTAAAACTGTTGATGGAACTTCCAGAAGATGATTTCAGAAAATCTGAATTTTACCATGGGAAAATTCAGGCCTTCTGGTGGGCAGATGAGGTTTACAGGCAAAATGTCTCAATATTGGTGGAATTACAGGTGGGGGTTTTTTTTTTATTTATTGATTTTTTTGGGAAGGGGTGGTAATATCTCAAGCACAAATCAAATAAATTGGCCGTGCTCAGCTCACTCTTAATTATAAATACATGCTCTTGGGTTTTATGTCCTCATAGTGGTACCCAATTGACAGATTATATAACAGTCTTAAAAACAAATGACTACTACCGGTATGTTCTGATTTTGCAAATTAACACCACAGAGGAGAATTAAAAGGTTTTTATAGCAGGATCAAATGCAATTATTTGAGTACCCTCCCTCATCAAGCCCACATCCAACAACACAGTGGTTAAAAACTAACTCCCTATAGACCGTGGGCCGAGGGTCAAAATTCTTAACTTTCATGACTCACATCGAGTAACTAATTACTTTTAATTGATAATGTCCTGAAACGTATTTGAAAGCATACAATATAACACCGCCATCTCAGAAATCCACCATTATTTCAAAAAGATTTAAAAAAAAAACCCTCAATACTTTCAACGAGAAATGGCGGCCCTTCTATTAACGTGTGAAAATATCCTGCAAACAACAGCCAATCGGACGGTTTGTTTTAACAAAGCGACAAAAAGAAACAGGTATGCCGTGGGATTCTGTGACAACAGTGTTTTAATAAACAATTAAACGTGCTTATGTAACAAGGGATTGGGGGCTTCTGCAACTGTGGGAAGACAGTTTTTTTTTTTTAATTGATTTTCATTTAGAAAATGAGAGTGTTTTATAGTGTTGCTGCTTTGCCATGATAAACTAAGCATCCGACACTCCAGCTGAAGCGTGAACAGCCTGGTTTGAACGGCTTTATTGCTGCTTTGATGCAATTTTACAACATGAATCCTTGAATCATTTTACATTAAATATTTAATATTTAATATACAGCAGTTGTTTGCACATTTAATTTCGCATTACTAGACAGAAGTAGCCATTGACAGAATGATAACAGCAAAAACGTGTTATAGAGGCTATTTTGCACAGATACGAATACAGGAGTGCCTTGGTTGTTGCAGCAGGGTTCCGCTGAAAATGATAAGATTTGCGGTAAGATTCCACCATGATTAACATGAAAAAGAAAATCTATCTATCCCGGGATTTATTTTATTGGTTACTTCGTTTAACCAGAACTCGAAGATCAAACCAGCAGCTGGGAAAAAAAGACATCCGTTCAGCGAAGTACAGCATCGCATCATATAGGCTACATGAGTTAAAAATTTTTAACAGATTGTGCTTTGTTTGCAAAAGCCCAGTCTCTCGCATGCAGCGTTCCAGATGTATAGGGCCTACCTGATAGGGCTACATTTTCACTTTTTATTTCGCACTTTTTTTTACGGCATTCTCGTCAGGACTGTAAGGAGAAGTAATCAAATGCTATGAAACAGCAATGACTCTGGGGTCAAGAAAGCAGGCAAGGCATGGCTGGATATTTGGAATGCAGCTTATTCGGTGTCTTAATAACGTTTTCCAAAAAAGTGCACATATTTCAGTTTCTGACACCCGAAGCATTATTTTCTTGAATGAAGAAAAAACTGAACTTGTACACAGGTGATGAGCAATGCAAAACCAGAGACATAAGAAAAGACTAACACTTCTCAGGATAGGAGCAGATTTAAGACAGGAAACCGCAAAATACATGGAGACGACATGACAGCCAAATGGAAACTCATTTGTTTCACAAGTTAGAATGAATGAATGATTTATAACTCTTGGATGTATTGCCTACGGACCAGAGTTGCTGCTATGTCTGACGAACACCTCATGCAATAAAACAACGCTAACAAATCTGTTTTGAATGTGCCCTCCCATTTTAGCACATAATTCAGATTAACGTTGATTATTTCCCCACAGACATTATCCCGTTCAAAACTTTGCAGCAACTCCTGAGTTAATGGTAGTAATCCAAACTCAAATTAATTTCATGTCAAATAATATTCGCAAACGCACAAGCTAGCGAGCTAACACATATTCGTAATGCTGCATATAGTTGTTAGCTGTAGCAAATCCCTCATGTAGCAAAGTAAAAAGAAATATAACCGCATTATGCAGATATAAGATCGATAGTTGTATATTCCAACATTTACTCTTACTCTGCCAACGCAACATTCGCAATACTTCCGCGAACATGTCAACCTTGGAGGCGGGAAGTGTGACCAATTTCTTACAATGCGGGTATATTAGGGATGTGAGGTCTTCCTTCCTCCCGCCTTTGCAAATTAGCTTTTGGCCTTGCCGAGTTGTACATTCTTGTTCAGTGATTTTTTTATCCCCAATTATACAAAACTTCAAGTCACAAAAACAAAAAACAGGCATGCAGTGCACGGAATACCCCTCAGCCCGATGTTGATGTTTTTGGAGACGCCCGCCCACCCGCACGAAGGACAGCAATACCCCGTCAGCCTTGAGGGCTGAGGGGTTAAAACTGAGGGATTTTCACTACCTGGCCGATTGGTCTACAAGTTCATACCTCACTGAAACGGAATCCCTGAGCATGGCATGTATGTGAAATAAATTGTGTCTCTTTAATAATTTTTTTGGCATCTCCGATCCCACCCGAATCTCGAATGGCCAATTGGTGAACTATGTACAAAGCTTGCTCGTATGTGACCCCTTGCGGCCAACTCAGGAGAGCGAAGACAGTTCACGGCTCTCCTCCGAAGCACGCGCCTGTCAGCCACAGCTTCTTATACACTCATTGGTTGAATCTTTGCAAGTTCAGAACGAGGGCGGAGGATACCCGGACATGAGCAGACTTAGAATCTTCCCGATGGGCGCCCGTCTGGCCAACAGGAGGCGTTTGAGCAACGAACAAAGCTATTTATTTATTTCCCTTTCCTGACAGTCCCTTCCCAATTTGAAACCCTGTAGCGCGATGGCCAATTGTGCACAACTCTGAAAAAGCTGCCGACCGGGGATCGAACCCGCGATGTGATAGTCACTTCACACCTTAACAGAGTGTGCGATCCGACAGCTCCCGTGTTTCTTTAATTGTTATCACTGATTAGCAAACTCACCAAGAAGCACAGATCCTCAAACACTAATGCCCGCCAGCCACTGGTTCCAAATTAAGTAAACCAGTGAGAGAACACAACCAAGCTTCCTAACCATTAGGTCGATCCACAAGTCAGGTCCATTTAGGAGTATATGGACCAATTGTAAGATGATCTATTAGCTTTAATTGTAAATCCAAGTACTCCGATAATTAGCTAATAACTGCCAGCCAGGCACATGTCGTATGATGTAAAAGTGTCCCGTAAAGCAAACCAACATAAATACAGTATGTCACCATGATTTCTTCCACCACCTCAGCAGTGTCTGGCGTGATTATAATAGTATTTAATGAAAGACTATAATTTTGGCATATTTAACCATAAATGTAACTCAATAAAACGAGGAAAGTCTAAATAACAGTCAATCGCATTGTCTTCATCGAATAATGTTTCCTTATAAATAATAAACAAAGTTCTGAATGAAAATTACATACAGCATGGCTCCTGCTTGGACAAACGGGGCAAAACATTCATCAACTTCTATGATATCAGAGGGACTGCTCCTTACGTTAAATATGTTGTCATCTTGGTATAAAAATACCGGCTTAAACTGGCCACCTGAGCATCGTAAGCACCAGAAGATGGACCCGCGCATACACCCATCATGACTAGCATTCTAGCAAATTACTAGTCGAAGAAAACAACGCTTTGAGTACAATGCATAGCACACTGCCCAGTCAAAAAATAAATAAAAAAATCGCAGACTAATATATAATTGGACTGCTTTGAGCTTGCGGCACGCACTCGCTGTGCCATAATTTCGATAAGCTAATGCAATGTCACAAAATGTATTTCTGTCCAGAATTGCATTAGTATTTCACCAAGATCTTGTATTGATGATGGGGTGTTGGATCGCTGCATACAGTCTTCTGCTCTCCAATACATCCCAAAGATTCTCAATGGGGTTGAGGTCTGGACTCAGTAGTGGCCAATTCATGTGTGAAGATCTTTAAGCTCCCTTCCAAATTGAAACCGTTTTCCTTAATCAGCCTCACTGTTAAGTGGTTTTCTGAAGGCTACACAGCGGTTTAGTCCCAATCCCTGAAGTTCTCTTCACATTGTGCATGTGAAAATGCTCTTACTTTCACCATTTACGCTAACATTGCCTTGGGTACTTTTAATTTTTTTTACATTTTTTAATCCCACCTACCATTTAAGTGAACTACGATCACAATCATTCAAGACTTTTCCAACCACATTTCTACCTCGAAGATGATGGTTCATCACTATCTTTCCAGGTTTTAATAATGTGTTGCACGGTTCATAACCCAATTTTAATAGTTTCAGTAATCTCCTTAGTTGTTTTCTTTACTTGATGCAGGCCAGTAATTTGACCATTCAGATACAGAGTAACATCTCCTTCATTACCGCATGCAGTCCTCCAACACAGTTTTTTTTTAAAGAAATGAGAAGCTACCACTCACAGCATCAGTTGGGGTCAAAAAACTTGTTGCCAGCTAAAACATATTAATCACTGCAGTGATTATCCAATGGAAGGCTCTTACCTATTTGCCAAGATAAATCCAGGTGGCGACTTTTTTTACCAGGCAGTGTATAATACAGCTGTTTAGAAGCATTACATTAACTTAGTCATACAAGTTGCAATGGAACTAGGGAATTATATGCAATGGTCAGTATTCTGGCGAAATGACAGCAATTAAGTTTTCCCGACGACCATGAATATATGGAACTGCAACACTATACAACAACAATGACTGCTCCAATTATTTAAGTATAAACTTAAGTGAAGAATTGGTTACGTTAGTTGGTTATTCAATGAATTATTAAAGGTAGTTGTCTGTGACACTTAGATCTAGGCAATAGCAACAATGTGAAACCTGTTACGTTCATTGACACGGCAGCTGAACTCAGGTTCTGAAGACTCATATCAATACGAGATGCGATCCGTCTATCACTGATACAACAACATACCAGAAGAGCGAAGTGATTTCAAGCAGATGAATAATTACGCGTCAATCAGCAAGGTATTCAGTGCCCAATTTTCACAACGTGTCAGCGTTAGCTGCAGCAAGCAGTGCGAATGTAGCCAGCTATTCGAGTAACGTTACAGTTTCCCTGTTGCAGCTGAGAGCGGGATTCACGACAGCAAACGGCTCACCCCGATCATGCTCGGGAGGACGGGTGGGCGTATAGAAAACACATCGTGCGCTCACTACAACATGATGCACTTTCTTGAAAACAATACCGTACAATAAGGACCACAGAGGGGAAAAGGTGGCAAGAATGTCAGCTATGAACTCATTTTAAAGCGCCACACGAGGGGTGGCTAGCATTGAGAGCTAGAAAGTTTATTTACTTAATTCCACTTCTGCATTCGCGATAGGGGTTGGGACATGCCGTCAAGTCCATCGCGGTTACAGTGAAAGCCAGGCAAAGGGGTGCTTAACGTTACCTGTTTTGGACGGAAGTTGACAGTCTTCTCTCTGCACTTGAGTGATGATAGAACTTTCCATCTAACAAATGCACAGCCGCTCAAAATCCAATCCGTTCCCCCCCGACGCAGGTACGATGAGATCGCTAGCTAGCTTGTTAGCTACGGTGTCAGTGTTGCTGAATAAATATTTAACTGTATCTAATACCAAAATATTGTTGTCTTGCGAGTTTAGTTTTTTAAATAACATGGGTGAGGTGACTAATGTTTTCTCTATAATCCAGGGTCGGTCCGTCCGTCCGTCCTGTCTCTGCTATATAAACGATAAGTATTCAGTCCCCCTGTCTCTCTGAGAGGTTTCTTCGCTGTTGCTCCAACATGGAGAATCCAGGCGAAAAAAGCAAAACAAGCGAGGAAATGGGGCAGGACGGTTTCAAGTTCCCCTTACTACTGATAAACAACCCAGTTGAACGCGTTTTCAAAGTAGCACATGGTAAACTGACTTTACAGAAAGTGGTCATTATTTGTGTGAGGTGGTCTTCAGTTAAACGGCGTCAATGCGCGTATTTTAGTTGTTCAGTGTTTTGTTTTTGCTCCTTTGGAGACTTTCGGGGGCACCTTGAAACTGCTCGTCGTCGCGGATTGGATCCCTTGGAAGTGGGAGTACCAGAGGCATTCTTCTCTGCGCTGCACGCTCCATACTGAACGCATTCCAGCGCTCGTTTTGTTGCGGCTTCTTCCGTCGCGTGAAGCGAGAGCATTCAATATGAATTTATGGATGGGGGATAACTGCAGTCGTACACACGAAAGCTGAATAACGTAAATATAACGTATATACAGTGAAATAGATAAAATTGTTGCAAATTTATTTAGTTTTTTTTTCCAAGAATGTGTTTCTCACCGTCTTATTTTGCTGTTCTATTTGATGATATCAGTACAAAAGGTTTTCAACTGAAACCTATGCGCCATGACGTCGTGTGATTGTGCATTGACAAACTGGTCCCCATTTTGTGTCAGCTGCTCGTAGAACAAAGGAATATGTAAACTTGCGGTCTTTCAGCTCCTGACATATGGGAGTCTTAAGTATTAGTCGTATTTGCGTTCTCACATTCTGTGCCTCTCATTGAAATGTATACCGCACATTAAAAAAAATACTTTATTGAAAAGAACACCGTTCCATTTATTTTTCTCGCTCATTAAAGTAGAGATAGTGAATTTGCGCTCATATGTCCAGGCAATAAAACTTGACTTTTGTGATCAAAGGTACATGTGGGTTCTGTTTCATTGTTTGATAGTAAGTCGAGTACTATTGGGTATGGATGCACAGAATTGCCAAATACGTTAAATAGAATGTTTTTGAATGCTGACAATACATATAGTGTATTATTAAGTCATCTGAAAAAAGTCTGAATACATATTTTCAATATGATGGAGCTGCATACTTATTCCATTGCCTTCTATCTGTCACTCAGGCATGTAATGTTGCTCTTATCCACTTCCAGATGTCATGTCCAAGTGAACCCTGGGTGTTCTCAGGGTCATGTCCCCTTATAAGCACATTGTGTGCAATCATAGCTTCTGGGCCTGAGTGTGGCTGCCAACACAAAATTTTTGAGATTGACTCGCAAAAAATGTTGTTGTTAGCCCTGCTTTGCTCATCATTTATAATTTGTGGTCATAAAGATACAAGTGTTAAGAGTGAATAATTTAACAGTAAGAGCAGTTTTTGTCTTTCCAGAACTTGACAAACCCCAGCTTTACTGTATATGTTGCAAAAGCCCTCTGCAGAGAGAGTTTTACTTGTGACATTTTCAGTGGTTTTTCTTTCCCTTAATTGTTCACCTTTATTTTCAGTGTTATTTCCATTGCCTATTTAACTGTGACAGCACATAGGTCGATTCCCAGTTTAAATTAATACCCACAACATGCATAGCAGTGCAGAAGAATGATTGTAGATGTCTTTTTATTTTTGTTACGTAAATCGTCATAGCATGTTGAAATAGCACTTTGTTGATTCACAATGCAAGGTTTTGCCACGGCCATTTTCAGAACGTTTTTAGCTAGACGTGTTTCTCAAACCTCTCCTGGCGTACCCCTTGTCCTGCATGCTTTAGATCTCTCCCTTCTCCAGCACAGGCAATTCAAATGATCAGGTCATAATTAACCCCAGAAGCTGCTTGATAATAAGCGAATCATTTGATTCACCTGTGCTGGAGCAGGGAGAGATCTAAAGCATGCAGGACAAGGGGTACGCCAGGAGAGGCTTGAGAAACACTGAGCAAGACATTTTCATGTTCGAACACATTACTGACCTCATGGATGCATAACTTCATCTGCTATTTGTGGTGTTCTTCTGGCTTGGATCCAATATTTGCAACAGTATTCAGTATAAGTCATTTCATAAATGTTTGGACTTATTTTATGTGCTGGAAGTATTATTTTTTTGAAGCCCAGCTTCACATTCCAATTACTCTATTCAGATACAAAATAAAACTGGATATATTTAAAAATGGTTGGAAGCAATAGAAGGTCTGAAACAGCAAGATTTTACAAGAGATGTATTGCTTGGTTTGCTGCTGTCCCGAGACCTTCATTTGTTTCTCTCCATTTTGAGTGGTTGGTGAGTATCTTGCCTGAGGCTAATTTTTGGTGGGGTTAAAGGGTTAGGCAGTTGTCAGATATTTGCAGTGCCCCCCACCAGAAACAGTTGCCCCACCATTTGCTGCTCAATAGTTTTGATTTCCCTGCAAAGCAAGGGTCTCCTCATCTCATGCTTTAGCACCGCAGTGAAATTTCTACTATCTGAACCCCTGAAAGAGAGCAAGGCATCAAAACAAATATTCTGAGCAAGGTGAGAAAATCCTGTACAGGCACTCAGAATTTCAAGATTTATGTTATATTATTTACACCCTCTGCAGCTGTTTTCACACAGCTTACATGTTTCCACATAGGGTGTTTTCACAGTCAGCTATTTACTTAAGAAATTCGTATTAGGTACCCAACTCAACGGTGCACAGATAGTGTCCTACCTTGGATTCAAAGTTGAAGCATCTGATTACAAGCTAAATTCTCGTATCATTACGGCTCACTGACAGCATACACGCAATAAGAAGTTAATCCCTGAATTTTCTGTTAGGAATTATGGACAATGGATGAATGCAACATTATTGAGTACAGGAGACTTTTGAAACTAAGGAACTTGATAAAGTTCAAGGTCCACAGATCAGAATGTTCATAGGGGCTTCCCACTGCTGGAACCAATTCAGAAACCCTGGAATGTTTCTTATGGGACCTTGGGACTCAATTTTCTTAGACACCAAAGAAGTGGACCAGATTTAGGCTCCTCAACCAGGAGTCCTGGTTGTCACTTTAGTGCTTACTCTCAAGGTAGCACTTACCTGAGGCATATGAACTATTAGCTGAAGCTTTGAACTTTCAGGGCAGCTAATTGTAGACTCAGACAGAAGGCACTTGAAGGTATTGAGACAACATGTATCAATTGTTGTTAGCTCAAAGTCTAATTTTCACCATGTGTTAAATGGTCAGTGAACTGAGTTTGAAAATCTTTGATAGGTTGAATTTCTTGCAAAAGCTTTTTAAATCTTATGCTGCGTTATGACTGAAAACTTTTGGTGTAGTACCCTTGGAAGGTAGAACTGGCACGTAACCTGTACTGTACGGACTGGTACCTAAACCTTAGACCTGGCTTGCATTTCCACTGCAACAGTACTCTTAAATGTTGGTGGGGTTGTTAGTGAGTAATCGCCACCTCAACCACTTATGTAGCATACAAAGGGAGATGATTTTCTCTGGTCTGATCAGTGAACTGCGCTATTTCTTGCTCTCCCTTTCTGTATCAGATCAGTGAACTAGGTATCTCAGCAGAGGGGTGGAGAAAAAATGAATGGGTTGCAATGGTTCTGTTGATACCATCCACGACTTGACAATGGAAATGCAAAAACAACTTCTAATTTGTAACAAACTGAACTGAACTAGACTGTTAAGTGGTAAGAATGCTTTGCAGTTCTTCTCTCGCTGGACTTTGAAGACTTAATTTGGACATACTGTAGTGTTGTTGCAGCACATTGACCTTTTTTTTTTCGGTAGTCTTCGCAGTTCTACTGAGTTGTGGGCAAAGAAGCCATAATTTTGTTGAAGACGCGTACTGCAATTTTGAGAAGTTGAAGCTTGGCTTGATCCTGCATTGCATTATGACTGGTCTGTCTGAATGCACGCAGTGTCTCATGTTGTACAGAGTAGCCATTTGAGGCCATAATCCAAAGGTCATAATATACCAATAGTTCAACCATTGAATAAGGACAAAACTATACACAGAAACACAAAGTTGGCACAGTGCAGTGAGAAGGAGGCCTTCATCTGTCACAAGGGGGTGAAAATGCTGTAGCAACTAGATGGGCACTCTGTAAAAAGCATGCCTCCACCACGCCATATCTCAGTATTATTGGTTTTTCTGGATCTAGCTTCCAGAATATGCTCTGGATCACTTCCAAAATTGAATCAACTCATCCGTGGACTACCACCTACCATCCTACCAAATTTCATGCCAATCCATTCATCACTTTTTGAGTTATCCTGTTAACAGCCAGACAGACAGACAAACAGACAAAAACATTACCTCCTTGGAGGCGGTAATAATACAGATTTGTGCCTGAATTGTGCAGAAAGCCTTGGTGACAGGAGGGATGAGTCATGTCATTTGCCAGATGCTACAAGCAGTTTTTGTAAAATAGCTTCCCATTAGCATTTTATCTTGAGGACAAGTGCAGAGGTGCATTTGTCCAAAGACTGACACTTATCATTTCATACGGGCTGACAACTATCCCCTTTGGCTATTGTGGCATCTGTGGTCATCAGCCCCACCCTCACCCAAAGTTACAGCTATTCTCACAGCACTCCCCCACACCACTGAGCTGAACCTCCCATCCTTCCAGCGATTTTATCTGATCGTGATGATAAACAGCTGTAAGACCCTGGCTTGGCCCAAAAGATACAGTCATCATCTGAGAACACACATTCACTGCAGACAGGGGGACCAGGCTTAGGTGTCCCATTGGCCAGTATGGGACAATTTAAATCCGGAAACTTGAAAACCTTTACTTACATTAGATCACATAACCTGAGAAAGCCAACAATTAATGGCCTTTTGCACACTCCACTCCCGCATTATTATGAAATTTCCAGCACTCAGGATAAACAACGTGTTATTCAGAGAGAAAAATTTGTTTGTCGGACCCTTCATACATAATCCATTTTAAAATACAAGAAACGCTGGTGAAAACCAGTGTACTACACTGGCAAGCAAGTAATTTACATTCACTTACAGTCCCTTATTTGCTGGTGGCACTGTAAGCAAGAGCTACGTAATTAAAAAAAATACTTTGATCAACTTTAAGGGCATCTGAAATTGCACTGTGTGGGGGTGGGGGTGGGGGTGGGTCAGCCTCCCAAAGCCCTAATAAATTGCACCATGATTTTCAGTTTTAAATCTGTAATAAGATGCCTGCTGCAACTCATCAAGGTCAAAATTGAAGCTGCAGGTGCTGCAGTGATGGGATAAAACAAACAACCTACATCCACAACCAACCTTTGTGGATTACACTGCTGATTCTTGATGTAGAACAGTGGTACTCCAAATCCATCCTAGCAGACCACTGTGTGTGCAAGTTTTAGTTCCAACCGCAATGGCAATCCCACAAATTTAACGAGTCGCTCATTTTTCTTAATTTTAAGCCACATTATTTCAGAAATAACAATGCATACCCTGAAGTGAACCATATTTACATTGTCATATGTTAAAAAAAAAAACTTGTTATTGCAGAAAGAGGAAAAATTGTGACTTGAATTTGATTAATCAATTGGTTTCGCCCTGGAGAAATTGTGCACACATGGTCACAAAAACTAACCATTTATTGGATGACTAGCTGGTACCCGCTACCCGGAGTGAAATTGCCTTTTTTTTTGCGTGCATGACCGTTTTTCAAAAATTGGGCAACGTCAAGTCCTTCCTGGTGTCCATGTGAATATTGATGCCAAATTTGGAGATAATCGGTTGAGAAATGTAGGAGAAAAACGTGTACATACACACAGACAGACAGACATCGACCTCAAATATATTATAGATTTCAAATTTGAAGACAAAGCAAATATGAGTCAGAACTGTTTGGCAATTATTTTTATATTTGGTTTCAGAAAAAAATATTTGGAAAGAATCTAAACACCTGCATTTAGAATTAACAGCAGCGAACCGGTTCTCCGATGTACTGAATTTGATCAGTTGAAACATACTGCCACTGTGGTTCCACTTGCTTACTTGGAATGTCCCAAAATAAATACTACATGAATGTTGGATTTTAAACATCACGGAATGCATAGCCATTTCTGTCAATGTGGTTTACAAAGGTGAAATGTCTCCTCAGCCTGTAAAGGCCCAAGTAAGTAAAATTAGCTGCTCCTAATTTCTGGGATTAAATTATGGTTAGAGCAAAAACGAGCGTACGCAGTGGGTCCTTAGGACTGAGTTTGGGAGGCACTGAATGAGAGCAGGGTTCTCAAACTCAGTCCTGGGGGACCACCGGTAATGTTGGCTCTTGTTCTAACAGTAAATTTTCCTCAATTGCACTATTAAGGTTTTAAAGGACTGCTTACCCTTCGAACCTGCATTATGGTAATAATAGCTATGTATGTCATGAGGAATGAGAGTTCGGTACGCATATTGTGCTGTATGGAATATCAACTGTTTTCTAATTGATTAAATTGCAAACATACGGCTTCTATACAAATGACCATTTTCTGGATTAATAAGATTTCAAAGATCAAGCAAAACATAATGAGTCAAACCTGTTTTGTATTGAGTTCTAGGAGTAACATTTTTAAACGTGCTCAAAAACCTTGTAAGTGGCTTTTTTGATTCACTGCGGTCTTGAAGTTAAAAATGTCTCCTCAAGTACAATTTTGAGGAATCTCATCACAATACAAAATTGGGTTTTTATTCTTAATGGAATGAGTAGCTTTTTCGATCAATGTGGTTTTAGATGTTAGGAAATACCCCTCAACTTGAAAAGCAACTGAAGAAGAAAAACTGGCAGCTCATTAAAATTCAGGGCTTGCAATAAAAACTGATGTACACAGTAATCTCAGAGGGCTCAGTGTGAGAACCACTGCTTGAAGTTTTCAAACCTATTCCTTTCCCTTGAGTAGCAGCTCTGCAGTTGCTCTTTGCATGCTGCTTTTCAGGATTTAAGATAATTTGCCTGTTAAGCCAGTGCAAGAAGTTTTATCCCAGGCTGGTTAGAACAGCTTTTTTTTCTTCCAATTTATCTGCGCACTCAGAAAAGTCCCAATTTGAAGTTTTGCCTATCAAGCTGATTCTAAAGGAACATACACCGATACAGTGGAAATCAGAGCAAAAGGGGCTGTTCTCAAAAGGTTACCGCCAGGCACGCAGACGCAGAGGGGAAAAAATGTGTTGCTGTTGTATGAGAGCCTCAACTAGGGCTTGAAACTGACAAGGAATGTGCCATGGCATGTGTCACTTCACTCCACACTTGTCAGCACAATTTCTAGCTTTACCTCTCCTCTTCGCGCTCTTTGCTGTGGTCACAGCACATTCCTCTGAGCTGAAAGGGTGAGAGGCTCACAGCTGGGGCTGAGGCCCTGCACTGATTCTGGGGGAGAGACACCCAATCAGAGGGGTCCTCCCACAAACTTTCGCTTGCCAAGATTTGAGTTGCAAAACTAGCAACTTCTGCGGCTGATACCAAGCTGCAACACTGTCATTAATAAAACAGCAGGCTATCATTTTCTATGGCTGTTAGCTTCCAAGCATTTTCCAGCCTCACATCTTGCCATCATTGTTCCCTTCAGGTTTGGAACAGTAGCAAGATTGCACTCAACAAGGACTCGAGCTACTGGACAGGTTATGGAAATTGTCATTGTATGGTTAATTGGGAGTGAAAATTCCTAGTTAAACCAGTGAGGTTTGACTTCATTAGTGAGTGACGAATGAAAGCAATATCCCTGCCTTAGTGCAAAAACAGCATTAGGTATAATGTCATGGGAATGTAGTCTGTAACAGGAAGGTTGCTACAGAAGACTTTAGATCTTGATGGAGTTGTGCTGTAATAAATACCTTCAATCAGCATGGCACCGCAAATATTTCCGCATATGCCCAGTTGCACTTGTTCAAATATGTACATAATGTCATCCGAAATGCTTTACAGACTATGGACACAAATATCAGAAATGTGTGAAGTGGGTTAAAACTTTAAAAAACATGCAGCTTATCATTTGGTTTCAAAAGTTTGTACTTGCATTTCACATCTTGCCATCTACTTATCTTCCAGTGTTTCATAATGTTGGGGGTTGGAGGCTGATTGCTATTTTTGAATTCAGATGAACTTTAATCAAATTTCATTACAATGAATTTAACATCCACATGCAATTTTGCTAAATATAATTAAGTGAATTAAATCAGAACGTGCGAGCCCAGAGAAGAGGGGATTGTTGTGGTCCAGTTGGTTCTTCAAGAAAATAGTGGGTTTTTTTGCACAGTAGTGTTTTGGTTGTTTTCAAACAGTGAGATTAAATTCTGTAAAACTGGTAATTTAAAGAAACATGCATTATCACACAAAACATGGCAGAGTTACGACAAGCAGCAGATTTTTTTTTACTTTTCAAAACTGACACTCAAATTTTAATTCAAGCCTTTAGAATGCCTAAGAGTGAGATGTAACCCTCAAATTGTAATTGTTTGCAGGTACAACGGTGAACCAACCAAAAATCTCCCAAAGGTGTGCAGGACATTGTCACACCATAGTTCATAAAATCATGGATTGTGCTGATATTGTGAAAATAAATTAAAATCCAAATAGGGCATTGTAAGTTTATATGAAATGTACACCGTAGCACCAAAAGTTTTAGTTCTAAATGCTTTTTTGTAACACTTTTAAAAAATGTAACAGAGTTTAGATTCAGTTTTAAAGGGTATTAAAAAAATCAGAAAAATCTTGATTGCAACATCCAATAAACATCAGAGTTTTGAATGAGAACACCTATTTGCAAAAATAATCACCCGGCATTTCGCTTTTACACACTGGTGTTTAGATTATAAACATGTCACATGTTCCACAGATTTACAGTGTACTGAATGAGTTTGGACAATTTTAAAAGTATTCCACCCGTATTTTAATAATCTTTAAAATCACTGCCTGACCTCAATACAGTTTCTAGACTGAATTCATTCTGCTGTAATTAGTTAATGTCATTTATATTCAACTCAAATGTATTACTTCAAATTATAATTACATTTTTGAAGTACACCCTGTGTTTGGAAAACAACATGTTATGTAACAGAATTTTACTGTATCAAAATAAAGAAGTTCCCTAAAAATCAGGGATCGAGGAGCTGTTTAGAAATGTCCATTCATAAGTTTCTTGTTCAGCATAAAAGATCATATTTCTGTGTTTAATTATAAATTCAACCAGAAAATATTTAACATAAGAGACCACTTGTTAATAATAGATAACCACCAGTTACTTGCATTAAATTTCAGTATTACTGGAGCAGTAAGAGTAACAAAACTTCAATTTGATTTAATCCATCCATTGGGGAAGCCTGCTATTGAACATTCTATTACTGGATATCTAAAAGCAGACAAAAAAAAAAAAACCTTTCTAAGTAGAAAAAAATATATATTTTAAAATTTACTTTTCAGGGAAAAGTGCACTTACATAAACATTGTTCATTTTGATAGCTTTTAAATACATTCCTAATTTAGGACTAAACTTAGAAAGTTGACATATTTGGATTATTAACGTTTTGTTTTGATACTTCAGAGCAAATTCATTGTGGTTCAGTGTGCGACAAAATGTTTACTGGAGAGCTTTTTTAAATGTCAATGCCGAGAGAAGTTCCAAGGATTAAAACCATTTTCCCTGCAATCAGAATTCTGAAAGCAATTACCCAATCACTAACTGCAGAGAAATCAAAACCTGCAATGAAGCAATTTTTATCTCAATGACAATCTGAAAAGAGATCATCTAACTGGAGCACACTTTACAAAAAATATATCATCTTAAATTTATATTAATTTCACAATTTAATATAATTGAACAAATCATGAAAGGATTTTTCAACTGTACAAATGAATAGATTTATAAAATTATGAACCATAGAAGTTAAGTTTCAGCCATGTGAATAATTCAGTTATATGGTCAGGTGAAGATTATCTCTGTAAATGCTGATAGACTTTCCCTCAAGCATCACTGTGGAACAAACAAGAGAAAACAATCAGGACTGTCTATAATTGAGATGTATAGTACAAACCCAAAACCAGTGAAGTTGGCACGTTATGTAAATCGTAGATAAAAACAGAATACAATGATTTGCAAATCCTTTTCAACTTAAATTCAATTGAATACACTGCAAAGACAAGATGTTTAATGTTCAAACTGAGAAACCTTATTTTTTTTTGCAAATAATCATTAACTTAGAATTTAAAGGCAGCAACACATTGCAAAAAAGTTGGCACAGGGGCCTTTTTACCACTGTGTTACATCGCCTTTCCTTTTAACGACACTCAGTAAACGTTTGGGAACTGAGGAGACCAATTTTTGAAGCTTTTCAGGTGGAACTCTTAACCATTGTTGCTTGATGTACAGCTTAAGTTGTTCAACAGTCCGGGGCCTCCGTTGTCGTATTTTACACTTCATAATGTGCCACACATTTTCAATGGGAGACAGGTCTGGACTACAGGCAGGCCAGTCTAGTGCCCGTACTCTTTTACTACGGAGCCATGCTGTTGTAACACGTGCAGAATGTGGCTTGGCATTGTCTTGCTGAAATAAGCAGGGGCGTCCATGAAAAAGACGTTGCTTGGATGGCAACATATGTTGCTCCAAAACCTGTATGTACCTTTCAGCATAAATGGTGCCTTAACATATGTGTAAGTTGCCCATGCCTTGGGTACTAATACACCCCCATACCATCACAGATGCTGGCTTTTGAACTTTGCGCCTATAACAGCCCGGATGGTTCTTTTCCTCTTTGGTCCAGAGGACAAGACGTCCACAGTTTCCAAAAACAATTTGAAATGTGGACTCGTCAGACCACAGAACACTTTTCCACTTTGCATCAGTCCATCTTAGATGAGCTTGGGCCCAGCGAAGCCAGCGGCGTTTCTGGGTGCTGTTGATAAATAGCTTTCGCTTTGCATTGTTGAGTTTTAACTTGCACTTGCAGATGTAGCGACGAACTGTAGTTACTGACAGTGGTTTTCTGAAGTATTCCTGAGCTCATGTGGTGATGTCCTTCACACACTGATGTCGGTTTTTGATGCAGTACCGCTTGAGGGATCGAAGGTCACGGGCATTCAATGTTGGTTTTCGGCCATGTCGCTTACGTACAGTGATTTCTCCAGATTCTCTGAACCTTTTGACGATATTACGGACCGTAGATGATGTAATCCCTAAATTTCTTGCTATAGCTCGTTGAGGAATGTTGCTTTTAAGCTGTTCGACAATCAGCTCACGCATTTGTTCACTAAGTGGTGACCCTTGCCCCATCCTTGTTTGTGAATAACTGAGCATTTCAGGGAAGCTGCTTTTATACCCAATCATGGCTCCCACCTGTTCTCAATTAACCCATTTACCTGTGGGATGTCCCAAATAAGTGTTTGATGAGCATTCTTCAACTCTCTCAGTCTTTTTTGCCACTTGTGCCAGCTTTTTTGAAACATGTTGCAGGCATCAAATTCCAAATGAGCTAATATTTGCAAAAAATTACAATGTTTACATGTTTGAACATAAAGTAACTTGTCTTTGCAGTGTGTTCAATTGAATATAGGTTGAAAAGGATTTGCAAATCATTGTATTCTGTTTTTATTTACGATATACACAACGTGCCAACTTCACTGGTTTTGGGTTTTGTAGAACAAAAACAGAATAATACATTTAAATAAACAACGATTTTAACGCAGAACAAATTGACCTACTGTTATAACCTCTCTAGAAGCATAAATCCAATAAAATGGCTGATGAAATAACTGGTTTACAATATTTGATCATTGGAAGAAAACAAAAATGTATGTCATTATACTTTGCACATATATTCCTATCCAGGGGGACAAAATGTTTTTGAGTCCTCTTTCGGATTTGACTGTTCCATACTTTTTACATTTTTTGAATAATTGCCTTGAAAGTGTTCAGTGGTATATGTAATCTTTCATGGATCTTCATATAGGCATTATCAATTTAATGAAGGTCTATGACCATCTGTCTCTTTTGAACTGCCATTTCTTCTGTTTTCTGCATGGTGACAGGTGAAAAGGGATTTGCATGCCCTTTACCTCATTTTGAAACTCTAACGAAATAAATGGTGACAGAATACCACAATATAGTTCCTTAAAACTTCAATGAACTTAAACTGAATTTCATTCCTGGTTGAAATTAGGTTATTTTCATTGACAATTTTTGAGGTCTAACCATTTGTGAAACTTAGGTTCATAGGTGTGACGATGTGTTCAGGAACCACAAGCAAAAGATGGAAAACCAAAAAACGTATGCCTTTAATGAGATTCAGGTCAATGCCGAAAAACACGAGAATTACCGAGCCACAAAACGAAATCCAACTAGAGTGTTCGGGTGAACACGTGTCGCCTGCGTGTGACTACCAACTGAAAGTGTGACTACCGGACAGACAGACGGACAGACAGACGCCGGACAAAGTGATCCCTATGTGCCGCTATGCTTCGCAGGCGACACAAAAACAGAGTCGACTAGACATGCAGAGGTCAGAACCAGAAAAAAAAAAAAACAGATGAGCAAAGGCACATAGACGGTCGGCAAAAAGTCGTAGTCGGTGAACAGAGCAGTGGGTCACACACAGGGCATCCAAACACAGGAATTGTGGTCATAAAAAGATAGGTCGAAATCCAGAAAGACAAAACAATACAAAAAAAGGCTATGGCAAGAATCATGGTCGGGTGAAACAGTCGAAGGAAAACAATACTCAATGGCATACGAAAGGCTCTGCACAAAGAAATATTGATCAACATTTTGACAAAGTCAGAACAGCAGTGAGGACTCTTAAATAGACGGGAGGGAAGTCACATGCTATGCAGGGAACAGGTGAGCTGGATCAGACTAATTACAAAGGGAGAACACATGAGGAAAATCCTAACCACGAAAATTGGCGAAAGCCAAGACATGGACGGGAATCACACAAACAGCCTATGACATTTGAACAGCTCCGGTCAAGGAGTTCTAAGTGCACAGATAATGAGAGCAGGAAAGTAATTAGGCACATGCGAGAGATCTCACAGAAACGCAGGGGGAGATAGGTAAAGCTGAACAAGAGGTGAAGACTAGAACAGGGTGATTACTGAGAGGGAATTAGTATTAATTCGTAGCGGTGCAACTTTACAGATTTAACTAGAGGGCTCGTTAGTAAGTTAGTAATATATATACATGGATTAGTTGGGTTAGTAGACTATGATACAAAATATAAATATTAGTCTTGTTAGTAATCAGAACAGTAAGGCGAAGGAAGTAAACGAGAATTGAAGGAATATTATTAAACACCAGAAACCATTGAATCACCCGAAGCATGTGAGCACACAGACCAGGGAGACGGACTGAACCAACTAGAATACGAGACAGGGGAGACAAGTGCAATGAAACTGAAAATGGACTGAACTGAAAACCTGAGAATATAATAACCAAAAAGAATAAATAATAGACAAAATCATGAACCTGAACCTAAACATGAACATAAACATGAACAAAAACCATAACCATGACAATAGGAAACCGATTTTGAATTATGTGAAAAAATATTAGCTGTTCATGTCTAGTCTTTATTACAGACTTTGCAATTAGAGATTGTTGTAATGATGCAACTTAAGGAAGACAATACGGCTGATGCAAGTGAGCAAGCTGTCATAAAGATAAGGAAGAGAAATCAATCGGTGTGGAACACTGAAAACCCCTGGATATGCCCAAGTCAAATATCTGGTTCATCATTAACTAGACAAAAAAAAAAAAAGAACACAATGACTGGTCAACTCAGTTATGTCTAAAGACCTGGCAGACTGAGCAAGACCACTGTAGTGGATGACTGAAGAACACTCTCTATAGTGAAGAAAACCTCCCAGTCAAAAACACTCTACTGGATGCAAAACTAAGTCTCGTTGACAGACGAGACAAAAGTTGACATGTACCAGAGTGACGGAAAGAGGAAATTGTGGAGAAAAAAAGGGAAATGCCCATGATCCAATGCACACCACCTCATCCACGAAACACAGTGAAGTAGGTATTATGACTTGGGCCCGTACGGCTGTCAGTAGAATGGGCTCACTTGCTTTCATTGATGATGTGACTAAAGGCAGACGTACAATGATGAATACCGAAGGCTACAGAAATATTTTACCTGCTCAGATTAGAGTGAATGTGTCCAAAAATATTGCCTGGTACTCAATCATGCAACAGGACAATGACTGGTAACATACTGCTAGAGCAACAAATAGCTTTTTGATGACCAACAAATTCCTAGATTGGATGGAAAATCCTTAACTGACTGAGTCAATCACTGGATCTGAGTCCAAATGAGCATGCAATTTACATGGTGAATTAATATTAAAGCGGACTGTTTGCACTTCAACTTTATCATCGCTGTACGCTTTCAAACTCAAGTTGTAGAGTGTAGAACCTAAATAACAAAAACGTAACACTGTAAATATGGTGAAAACAGTACACCATCACATTATATGCTCTAACGTGAATATAATTCTTTATTGAAAGTAAATATCGCAACAAATGTAAAAAAATCCAAACAAGGCAAGGTCAAACCATAATATATAGCTGGACTGTGAAGATGAATCTGCTTCTCGCCTTAAAAGCCTCATGATGTCAATCATTCGACCAACCAATGGAGTAACTTCAAATCTGCTGGGGAAGTCTTGCAAATGGAAGGTTTCCCCATTCTTCCATGATGTAGGTCTTCAGCTGTGTAATTTTGTGGGGACTATGTTGCCATATCATTCACCACACATTGTCAATCGGAAAGAGATCAGGACTGCAGGCAGGCAAGACTTGTGCCTAAGCACCTGTGATCTGTACAGAATGTGATTTGGGATTGTCTTGGTGGAAACTGCAGTGATATCTCAGGTACAGCACATATATGAACAAATTTGGAGCATTATTTCTGCAATGGTGCTCTTTCAAATATTCAAGTCACCAATGCCATGTGCACTGACACCAACATTCCATGACAGATGCTGGCTTTTGGACCTGACGCTGAAAACAGTGCGGGTTCTCCATCTCATCACTGAGTTGGACAACACTGCTGCTTTTTTTTCCAAAAGCCACTTGACTCGTTGGACCACAGAACACACTTCCACTGTGCTGCTGTCCATCTCAAATGACGCCAAGCCCAGAGAAGTCAGTACTGCTTTGGGTTGATGAGTGGCTTTAGTTTTGCATGGTTAAGGTTCACTTGCATCTGTGGATGCAGCGATGTATGGTGTTGCAAGACAAATCTCATGTCATGATATCTATAACAATCTCATGTCAATTCTCTAGACATGGTACATATGAGGGATTGTAGATGACATGCATTCAGAATTTGTTTTGATTGTGTCACAACCATAACACAAAATATTTGTATTTTTTTCTTGACAATATTTATGTAATTATTTTCTTTGCATTTTAATCATCTGAGCGGACGCAATGTGAATAAGCTATAATAATTTTTATTGTATCAGGACAGTAATTTTTCTGAGCTCTTTTTTGAGTCATTTTGTTTTTAAACTGAATCATCCAAAATGCTGGTATTGCCCTCTGCTCACTGTAGAGGGTGAAATGTCTGAAATCCAATGCTGGTCTTTTTAGAGGCCCCTTTTATGCTATTACACAATTAGCTCAACTAATTCACATCACCTTAATATAGCAACTTTATTAATCATTAATAATGAATGATTATTATCCTTAAAGTGCCCCTGCCCCTCTGTCTTTGGAGTCTGTTGCAGTTATCTGATTTGAGATAAATGTATATTTTCAATAGACTATTGAATTCAAAGATTAAAGAATCAAATGTGTTGTTTGATGTTATAGTGTCTGTCGTGTTTTCAATGTATATGGATACACACACTCAACTGTTTCTACCAGCAGATAAATGGAATACAAAAGCTGAGAAACATTGCCTGCTGAATGTACACAATAATGACTAGCAATATATTTGGTAGTTGTGTATTTGCAAGGAAATAACAAGTAGGTCATAACAATGAGAGGTAAATAGGGATGTGAACATTTTATCATGACCAACAGCTTATTTCTGCAGTGTAGTATATGGGTGAGTAGAGATCACTAACAGTACATAAACCACAATTCAAAAGTTTGGAATCACCAGTCATTTAAATATGCAATTCTCATTAAATTATTCAATGACAGTGTTCATAAAATCAGGCATTATTATGAAAGAAACATGGCAAAATAGTGATCTTTTTATCTAGTATTTCAAGTATTTGGGAGCAAAAAGTTTTCAAATGATGAATAGCAGTTTACTAAAGGAAGTGTCAAATGTTAATAGACAAATAAAATGCAAAGAGAAATGCAGTTCCCAAAAAGTATTACAAAATCAAAAGCTGGACTACCAAAGTCAGCTAAATCAAGAATTACAATTAGAATCGCAAACCGCTATAGCAAAAGCCTAGACAAGGGCTTTACGAGACTTTGCACCGTAATGCGGAGTCAGGGCTTTTATGTGGTTACCAACACTAATTGGATGATTATACACAGATGGCAGTGATGAGTGATAATGAGTTGAGCAGGCTGGTTCCTCAGAATACCAGAAACGCGGATCACTGGGGGTGTGGCATGACAAATTATGGAACATTGCCAGTGGTATTGTGCATAAACCTGAGGTGTAATGATGTTGGACCAGCACAATGAACTTAAAAATATTCATGCAATGTTATTTCAGCTAAATCAATTGACTTCATGGGGTAAAAAAATGTACATGGGTGCAAAAACAAAAGAGTATTTAATGACAGTACATTTAATTATCGGGATCAAAAGCTATCTTGTATCAAGCATACAATTCATAACAAACTGCATGCTTTTCACAGCAGCAAAATAGAGGCCATGTGCAATCACTGATTTTCTTGCATTTAAATGGTCCTTTAAGCCACGTGGTGAAGACCTTTATTCAACTTTTCAAAATATGCAATACACCAATGTTATAAAATGTCATTTTACTCATGTGAAGTAAGCCATTTCTCAATACCATAACTGGAGCTCTGACAAGGTGTGCCCTCTGAATGGATATTTGCCTGCAGTCAGCTTCTGTTTGCGAACAGTTGCCCAGCTGATTGAGTGAAATTGGGTTAAGAAGAAATCAAAGTTAACAATAAATAAATGTGGCCACTAAATTAACATTTAATTATGCCACAAGACTAATATCAACAAATGAACAAACTGCAGCGGGAAAAAACTGGTTCTAGCTTTTTTGAAGTTTTTTTTTCTATACATTAAAAGCTGATACATAAGTACAAAACCATGAAGGGCAGGGGACTGTTGGGAATTTGAAAATGCAGAGATTAAGCATGAGCAGAATGCAGATCTCTAAAGGCATGACTGAAACAGAGAATCCAGATGTTTTACTCAAAACATGATCAGATTCTTCGACTTTTTAACATATTTCTTTGATCACGTTTTGCTGTTCAAAAGCACATGTCACTTATCTTCTGTGCTAAAAAAAAAATTATAATACTTGACAATTTAACTACCACATGGTCAAAGTGACCTGAAGCCCTGCACATTTTTTAAAATGGCTTTCCTGAAGATTGAAGGTGACCAAAAATCACAAAGTTAAAATAAAAAAAAAGCTTTCCCATAGATTGACGGTGACCAAAAACACAAAGTTTACTATCTGAATATAACTACTTCTTCTTCTTCTTCTTTTTGTTGCAATTTCAGTGGGTGAGACTCAACGGTGTACAGCAGTGCACAGACACAGAACAGAAAAGAAAAAAAAAAATCAGCTTGACTGCTCCTCTCTGGTCAGGTTCTATGAAAGTTAGACAGGAGAACAGAGGCTGTCCTGAATCATGTGATTTGCAGGAAGTTGTCCCTCCCCTCCCACCAGCTTTGCCCCTGTGTGGCCTCTGCATGAGGCTACATTTCCAGGAAAGGGGCCTATTGGGCAGGCTGAGAGGCCTAGGCAAGGGAGGGAGCGGCTCATTCAGAAAAACAAACACACAGAGGAGGGAGAGACTCAAAGAGAAAGCGAGGCGGGAAAAGTTACCCCGCTTACATAACGCTGCTCACTCATTACCCACCTCACCAGGAGTGAACTGCTTGTCTATTCAGGAAAGAAAAAATGTTCATTGGCTGTTCTTGTTCACTGTCCACAAACTCAAGTCATAAAACCTCTCATATTAATATAAAACTGAATTCAGCTAACCGGGCCAAACAACTTCCATGACATGCAAGTTGGCCAAAAAACACAATTTAAGAAAGTGGACATGCCAATTTTTTTTTTTTTTTTTTACTGCACATACTTCAAGTAACAAACTTCGACGAAAATAATAATAAATATTAATTAAAAAAAACAGGTGACTTATACTGTCCAGGGACGTTTACACGTTCAAAATTGTTTGCATGGGGCACAGGTCAGGAATGCTAACGCCCTACGGTTAGAGGACTAGGCTGTTGATTTTGAATGAAGTCTAGTGCGTCACCCTGTGGAAAGATTGTGAAGTGCGCTTCACATCAAATGGCGCCTGGTTTACCGTATATTCACACCGCCCAACTCACCGCCCCTTAAAATGGAATCGTCTGAATAAGAGCTATTACAAGCTCTTAGTGGTTTATTACATGCTCTTGTGTACACTGATATTCACACACAATGTAAATGATGACGGCTTAATTTTACTTCGACAGTTAAAGAAAAGGCAGTAAAACAATTACAGCAAATGCAAGTTCATCATAGAAAAATTAACAAATGATCACAACTGTACGCGCTGCTTCGGCTGCTGCGCATTGACATACACGGAACATAAAATAGACATAACATTTAATTTGTAAGTTGGAACATGAATTGAAATTTAAAATTCCAGGCTTTCCGTTGTACTACAGTAATTACGCCATGATGATCACGCGGTACCTAGATATAGGAAACGATCTGCTCCATCTCAGTTTATATCCATGCTCCACCTCAGCTGATTGGTAGTCTCTCTGACCTAGCCGTAACTTCGACGTGGGATCACAAATTGAAGGTAAAAGTCGATCACGAATACAATTTCACAAAGCAGCACAAAATTCTCTGAACTAATCGGTTAACATTCTGACGAAATGGCAATAATACGTATGTAGCCAGAGTTAATGCCATGATGTGGGAAATCAGAAAAGATGCTCAGCCAGTGCAGAGATAGCGAGGGCTACTTGAGAGCACCTTCATCAGATGCTTAAAGGAAGATGCCAAAGAAATAAGTTAGGCGTATCAATCGTCGTTAGTACCTGTATGTCTTCGCCGAGGCGGCAAGGAATAAGACAGTGTTAAAAGTACGATAGTGGCAGAGAAGTATCGAAACTCAATTGCAAACTTGGCCTTACCTACAATTTAAAAACTGTTTAGCTAGTCGTGAACTGCACGCACACACTTCTGAATGGCGGTGCGACTGAAGGTTTCTCACCATATCTAGCGCACTGGCGCCTGGATTATATCCCTCTGTTTATATTTACAGGTCTTATTATGGCTTTAGACAAAAGTTGGTCCCAGGATGAGACTGAATCGAAGCTCCTGCGAAAGGCGAAGGAATCGCCTTTCGTACCGATAGGTAGGACTCGATTTTATTTATTTAGATCTGTTGAACTTACTGAATAGAATGCATTTTATAAAATTGTGGGTAAATGGTTATGGCTTTATAATTGTAAAGGTATAGTGAAATATGCCTTGTCTCTGACGATTACCTTGTTTTCCAGGAATGGCTGGGTTCGCGTCAATTGTTGTCTATGGTTTGATGAAGCTCAGATCACGGGGCGACACAAAAATGTCTGTCCATTTCATCCACATGCGTGTTGGCGCGCAGGGCTTTGTGGTTGGTGCCATGACTCTGGGTAAATCACTACTGTTAACTTTGGTCGATTTCATTATGTTAGGCCATTATTTCCCAACCCAGTCCTCGGGGCACGCCAGTCATATGCAGGTATTTGTTGTGTTCCACCTTAAGCGCACCCGATGACAACGATCAGGCCCATGATTAGTCGCATCAGGAGTGCTTAAGGTGGCACACAACGGATCTGACTGTTGTGCCCCAAGGACTGGGTTCCTTGCGAAACACTGTTAGGCCACCATAAAAGCGTGACGCCAGAATTTTTGTTCTACTCGCCAGCGTTTCATGCAGTAAAACTCCATTTGATTAATATCCTTTTTTTCTTAGGGGAAACCTAACTCGATGGCACATAAATCTGTCTTCTTATCGCAACCTATATTTTGCACTGGCACCTATTACAGCCCATGTCAACTCACCTAGAGGTCCCCTGGTGCCTGGTGACGCCCATAGAATTAGTGGGGGGGGGGAGGAATCAAATGTTTATCTCTCTGAGTTTTCAATTCATATTCGTTTTGCAGGACTTCAAGAAATTGGGCCACAGTCTCCTTTCTTGATGTAATTGTGAATTTGCATTTTTTGCTCGGTTTAGGAGTCTATTAGCTGTCTAAGACCTTGAATCTGCTGAAGTAGTTAAATCTCCAATTGGCGTACCGGGGGATATTATGTTTTTGGTCCGACCGCCGCCGCTGCCGCCGCACTACGTGTTAACACGATAACTTCAGTAATATTTCAATTACAAATTTTTCACATAAGTAAGTATCATAAAGAGGAAGAACTGATTTGATTTTGGACAATTTTTAGATTTCTAGATTGGCCACCAGGGGCCAAAAACTGATTTACGTGTTAACTCGATGACTGCAGTAACATTTCAATTAGAAATTCAAGTTTTGCATATTAGTAAGTATCATAAAGAGGAAGAACTGATTCGATTTTGGACAATTTACAATTTCTAGATTGGCCACCAGGGGCCAAATACTGAAAAAAAATCACTGTTTTTATCATATCTCTGGAAATATTTGTCCGATTAACCTCAAATCAAGTGCAAATGAAAGGTCATGACCTGAGGATGTGTCCGGTTTGGTTCAAAATTTTAAGGTGGAGCTTTGTCTCATAAAATTCACCATTTTTGCTATATCTTTGGAACTATTTCTCCAATTGACATGACACTATGTGCAACTGCAAGGTCATGACCTCACAATGCATCACATGATGACATCATACCTGTATGGTTCAATATTTTGCCACCAGGTGGTGCTTTGTGATGGAAAATTACCATTTTGGCCATATCTTCAGAACCATATGTCCAATTGACCTGAAATTATGTTCAAATGAAAGCCTATTCAAGGTCTATTCAAGGATTGGGGAATTGGAGGATTGGGGGCATTCGGGGATATACCCCCCAGCCTCCGACGGCGTAAGCCTAGTTTAGTTACCAAATTATGTTGGCTTCAGATTCAATAACTAGTGGTTAGTGTTTTTTTTTTTTTTTTTTACTTGTTGCTTCCTAAAATGAAAGCACTGAAGGTGCTGATGCCTCGGTGCTTACAGCAGTGACAAGTATGTTCCTTAATGAAGCAACAAAATTCTGTGTGGACATGTCAGAGTGCCCTAGCTCTGCATCTATGCTTGACATAAGCTATGTTTCCATCCACTGGTCAATCGAATTACCTGAAGTTCGCCAAAAAATTCATGCAAATAAAGGCTTTGAAAATGCGCTTCCAGCTAACAGCATTAAAGCGAATAAAAACTTGTGCGCAATGACGTTACTTGCTGCTATGCGATCAAATCGGTGTATCAAATAGATTTCTGACATTTTAAGCCCTTTCCATTAATTTTCGCACTGTATCGCAGAACCTTCGAGTGAATAGAAGTTGTGTGGTAGGCAACAAAATTAACTAGTTAGCAATAAAATGCGACTGAAACTATCAGCGAATCTAATAAGCGAATATGAACTTTCTACTCAAACGAACACCAATAACTGCAATTAATTTAAGGTCGCTCACGTCATCTACTTTAACTTTAATACGAATTTAACAGGTTGTTATATGACGATCAACATAAACTAAAGCTGCGTGCAGAAAATGACGCTAACAACAAAATTCATTTGGGGTCAGCTAATACGACAAATTTCCCAAAAATGCAGTCATTTGATAAACTTACCTGCAAGCGTGTTCCAGTGAAAATGAATGGAGGTCAGTGCTGGAACTATTCAATTTTTGGAACAATTGCTTTCCCCATGACACGCATTACTTCCGCATTCCTCGATTCCTATTGGAGTCTATGGAAGTATCAAATAGTGCTATAAGTCGAAAACAAAGCGCTATCTCAAATATCTGGCAAATTTAAATCCAAGATATCATGGCATTTCACTCATAGAGCCATATTCTAGGACTTGATTTTGACCTGTGTAGCGCTATCTCGGTAACAGACAGAATGAATGAATGACAGAGACTAACGAACAACCGTATGCCCGGCTTGCGCGAATGCGCACCGAGGCATAATGTCTTTTAGGCTCAAATCATCCCAAAAATGAAACTTTCATAAGTCCAGTCTGCAAGCTAAAATCAATTGAAATCTAAAATATTGCATATTTGTTATTCTCATAGAAATTAAAATTTTAAAAAATTCTACTGATTCTGAGGGGGTCACCAGGGGAAGTTCTTAAAATCTTTGAGATTTCAGATGGAGTAACCCATCGTTCATCATCATTGTTAGTTGTTTTTTTTTATGACTGTCCATCTGCTTACTTTGAGTGTACATATGGCATTGTTTCCCCCTTGACTTTGCTACACACTGTCTTCAAATTGTGTTTCAGGTGTACTCTACTCCATGTACAATGAGTATATAGCCCCCAAGTATTCAGGGAATAAATGATACGGCTTCAGCCATGCTACATGGACTACTGACCACTGAAAACCCATGGCTACCAGTCTGACACCGCCTTCATTTTCCAAACAAATGTCACTCTGAGGGACATCAGAGGCCAACATCAGATGGCAGTCACAAACACCCCTCAGTTGCTGTTTTGTGGCCAGTGTAAGAATACTTTGAGTGAATAGTAAGCCTTTTTTGTCTTTTTAAGGTGTTCTCACTGCTCTTGCACCAAACTATGAATTAACTTTATGATCGTAATCTTACTTGAAGATTTCTACAAGGTGAAAGCCATCTGGCCGAATCACAGCAAGTTATGAATCTATGTAGTGCTTCACAGTTTATGTTCTGCAACCCCAAATTAATAAAGGGACAGTGTGTTAAATTAAAGTTAAAACTGAAAGCAGTGATTTGTATAACATCTTTGACCTGTATTAAGCAGAAAACAATACAACAGCACATAATTTGGTGGTTCAACTCATGAATTTTATTTTTTCTAATACATTTTCAATATTGATTCTTGCGGTATATTTCAAAAAAGTTGAGACAGTAAATATTTACCTTTTGATTTTTTTTTTTTTTTTGCATAAAAAGACCAGAAATATTGATTTGACTGGCCAAAAAATCGGTTTCCTCTGTGTGATGGTCTATGGTAGATACCACTGGACCCAGAAAAGTCAACGGTGCGTCTGGACTCTTAGCATAAGGCTTCCTTTTAGCACAGTTGAGTTTTAACTGGTATTTGTGGTAGTCAAAGTCAATTTTGAAATCACTGCTTTCTGTTTATGAGCCTTTTCCATATTGCCTGAAATTTTTCTGAGTTGGGATTCTTGTAGTTTGTTTGTAGTATAAACATAAATATCCAAGGTGATAGAAGGACAATGAAGAGAGTTTGTTTTTTTAATATAAACATGTTTTTTGGCATTATTCCTCCCTATGATGTGCATTAGACTGTAAAAGAATAAACAATAGAAATATATTTTTCTGAGTTTGGATTGTTGTTTGTTGCATAAACTTTCACGTATCTCCAAGGTGAAAGGAAGACAACAGAGTTTATTTTGTTGTTTTAAGATGAACATGTTTTTTGGGCATCATTCCTCCCAGTGATGTACATTAAACTGCATTAAAAAAAATAAACAGTAGAAATATCTCTGGATCTCTTTGCTTAAGCCATGCATGCACTGTGGACACGGTAAGAACAAATTATGGAGCATTCAGAAAATTTTTCAGTGATAAACTTTCCTCCTCTGTTTTCCTCCTTTACAAATGGACCTGATAATGTGTGGTGTTAATTGTGTACTCTCATTAGCAAAAACATTAAAACAACTCTTAACAATGGTGCATTGTCAAGGTCTGCAGACTGACCTTGGACGGTAAGCGGTCAGTTCTCTTGGTCGACAAGTTGACGTGGAAGAAATAGGACCTTAGTGACTTTAAATCATTGTGGCCAAGCAAGCGGGTCTCAACAAACAGTGCATCGCACCCTGCTGCGTATTGCACACTGTAGCCGCAGAACATTCAGAGTACCCATTCTAACCTTAGTCCAAGGACTGGCATGTGAGCATCAGAACTGGACCTAAGAGCGACTGAGAACGGTTACCTGACCCAGGGAGTCCGGTTTATTTTACAGCATGTGCATTGGCTGAGTACGAGTGCAACATTTATCTAAGGGAGCTCAAATCAGGAAGCGCTGTGGGGAGATGACTGGTGGGGGAGGAAGTGCAATGCCCTGGGAAATTTTCTCCTGGGAAACATTGGGTCTGGGAATTCAAGTGCATGTGAGTTTGATGGAGCTGTTCTGGTGGCAAGAGGGGGACCTACACAATATGGGCAGGTGGTTTTAATGTTGTGGCTGATCGGTGTACAATCTTGTAAATTTTAGATAGTGCTGAAGCCTAAATTCGCTAACACTTGTGATAACTTCAGATATAAATTTAGGACAGGTAGGTGGCCAGTATTGTTTATATGTAAAAGTAAGTCGCATTGAAATGTACCCTGTTTTGGGATAACATTTTGTCTATGCAGTACTATTAAATAAAAAAGAAACTGCATGCACCTCATGTAATATTGCCTTTTCACACCACTGCTTGCACTGTTCAAGTTCTTTGGAATAGATGTGCCAGTTTAGCCTTGAGCTAAGCTAGCCTTTTTCTGGGGCATGGTCAATGCCAATTTAGTGGAGCTAATCCCAGAAATCATTGAACATTGCAAACAATTAGACAATGTGTAATTGGGCAATAGTCATACAGTACTTGTGGAATGTTTATTGTCCCAACAAACTGCTCTGATATGACATGAATGTGATGCTGACGTGCGCAATTGTCAAAAGCTGCATTATGTAGTGCACAAGTGCAAATCTTCAGTCCTTGATAATAGAAGTGCTTGTCTGCAAAAGAAGTTTGGCAGCCCTTGGCTAAACTCCACTCAGGGTGAAGGTACACTGTTGACGAAGAAACTGCTGTTTGAAAAGCCCTGCAAAAGTTAAATGAGGTGAAGTGAAATATGTTCATTCTAGTTAAAACAACGGTTTGGTTTACAAATGTCAAACTGAGTAGGTAGTTGAGCAATTGAAATATTGTAAGAATTTACAACTGTGTACACAGCACAAGAAAGGAATGAAGACCAAAAAACTAGAGGCCCATGGGGCCCGAATCACTGACCTGGTATGACATTGTAACAAATGTTTTCAGTTAAGTAGTACTATAAAGTAAACCGCAGTTTACTGTATGACATGCCAACAATCATGTCATCGTCTACAGCAAGTACTGAAGTGATGTCAAACCAAAAACAACTAGTTGTAGCACGGAATGAACTATTAACTCTGTGTGAAGTCAGTAATATAAAAAAAATTGCGTCAGGGGGTCAGTCTTGACAGTTCTATACTAAATGGATTTAAATCATGCACTCAAATACAGTAGTGTGCAGTGATAATTATACACTTAAAACGAAGATATAACACAAACCAAGTACTATTCAAGTATTTCATGTAATATTTGGTCATATAGATGAGAGTTAGTAAACGGATAATATTAAGTAAAACAAAAATATTACTGTCTTTTTGAGAGAAAAAGTCAATATCTAGTGTGGCCACCCTTTGCTTTGATAACGGAATTTAATCATCCAGGCATAGTTTTCACATATTTCTTTATTTCCTCACTTGCAAAACCATTGTATATGTTTGTTAATTCCAACGAGATTCTTGTAATGTTACGACAGATTTGCTCAATCGGATTTAGGTCTGGACCTTGCGCAGGCCAAGTCATAACATTTGTGTCACCAGATGTTTCTTTGTGACTGAAATAATTCTTGTACAACTTTAAAATGTCTTTATATGTTTGTATGTATGTGTTTGAAAATAAAATCCCTGATCAAACATTCTCTTTCCAGATAGCAGATCTTTCGAGCAGACTGAATCTTTAACTGTAGCATTACCTCCTCCATGTTCTACTGAAGGGGTTAAAAAGTTATAAACGAACTTCATGGCACACATTAGTTCTGTGTTTGGGTGAGAAAATGTTGAATTTTGATTCATTGGTCTAAAGGACTTGTTCCCAGTCCATTGGTGTCCAATCCTGTTTTGTAAAACTCAAGTCTTTCTTCGATGTTGCCAGCTCTTGGAAGCAACACGACCAATCCCACCATTTTCACGCAATCGTCTGGAATTAGTAGATCTTGATACTTCCATCTCTTCACTTTTGGTGCTATTAATATCATGACGGAGTTGATATGCTGTCAACCGGCAATTTTTTAGTAATTTTTTTTTTTACTTGTCTTACACAGATTAGGAACATCAGAGGCACATTTTGCACCTCTATTGCCATTAGTTTTCAGCGAACCGGTCCCTTTGAAATGCTTGATCGTGTGTCTTCCAGTGCCATGGCAGCATCATGTAAAGCCACAATGAGGCTACAAACAATCTCCTATGTGCCATCGTGTTTAGCGTCTAACATCAGTAATTATAGACATCAAACATCCATTCAGGCTATGCAAGAGTAAAAAAAATAAAATTTACAACACCTTTCAATCATTATTTACAAAAATCTGTGTTTTTTTGTATTTTGTTAATTACCCTTATTTTAACCTTAATATACTTGTGGAAATTTTTTTCTGTTCTCATTGCCAATAGTATTTTTCCAATACATTCTCGCCAAAAACAAATTATGGAGAAGTAATACAGTGGGGCGCAAAAATGTTTTTAAATGATAAGAAAGGAAAAAGGACCCTGTGCAAATGTTTGGGAACCCTTTTGGATTATTCTTTGTTACCTTTTAAGAAGATGATTAGTAAGGCCCAGACCCAGGTGATTTACTCATTAGGGCTTCAATGAGTTAGGTGAGTATAATTCCAGGGGTGAACTATATTCTGAAGAAACTCCATGCCTTCTAAAGTATCCGACTGTGGTGGCTGTTGTGTCTGGTGTTAAAAACCATGTGTTCCGCTAAACAGTGCTCCAAGGATGTCAATATCAAGATAATTCACTTCCACCAACAAGGAGAGGGCTACAAAAAAACTCTCACAACATTTCAAACTACACATTTCCACTATCAGAAACGTCGCAAGAAATTGAGAAATAAATGGAACAATTGAGGTCAAGGCAAGATCTGGAAGACCAAGAAAAATTTCAGATAGAATGGCCCGAGATCTGGTGAGAAATGCTCAGAAGAACCCTGACATCACTGCAAAAAAAAGAGTAGCAGACAGAGGTCTAGTTGTTCACAGGACAATACAGCATACCTTTAACAACAAAGACCTACATGGCAGAGTTGCAAGAAAGAAGCCTTTCCTGCAACCCCAACACAAAATTAAGCGTCTGAAGAATGCAAAAGAAAACCTTGAGATACCTCAAACCTATTGGAACAATGTGGTTTGGACTGATGAAACCAAAATTGAACTTTTTGGCTACAATCAAAGAAGATATGTTTGGAGAAATAAGGGTGAAGCATTTGTAGAGAAGACGACGTTGCCAATTGTTAAGCATGGAGGTGGATCAATTATGCTTTGGGGTTGTGTAGCAGCTGGGGGCACAGGCAATATTGTGCGGGTGGAAGGAAGAACGGATTCCACCAAATATCAAGACATTCTAGAGGCTAATGTTCAAAGCTCAGTCCAGAAACTGAAGTTGAAGAGACGTTGGGTATTCCAGCAAGACATTGACCCGAAGCATACCTTAAGCATACCTCCAGGAAAGACGGGTGAAGGTTTTGGAATGGCCATCACAGTCCCAGACTCGAATATTATTGAAAATCTGTGGAGAGACCTCAAACATGCCACGCATGCAAGAAGGATGAAGAATATTTCTGAGCTAGAGGTGTTCTGTCAGGAAGAATGGGGAAAAAGAAAAATTCAAAAGACAAGAATTGAAAGACTCTTAGCTGGCTATAGGAAGCATTTGCAAGCAGTAATAGCTGCCCGAGGAGGAGTTACAAAGTACTAGCTGACAGGGTTCCCAAACTTTTACGCAAGGCCTTTTTCCTTGTTTTATTATTTTGAAACGGTAAAAAGTTTAAAATAAAATGTATTCTGGCTTTAAAATGTGAGGAAATGTGTCATGTTTAACTTTGTAGCATTTAGTGATCAGGTTTGCTTTCAATCTCTTGGAGATTAATTCTAACAGACATTTAATCCAGGGGTTCCTAAATTTTTGCAACCCACAGTAGATTATGACCCCTTTTAGCCAAAAGTGGTGGTTTATAATCATCACTACACACTACTGTATATCAACATTTGTAGCCAACTCTACAAGTGGCAAGATATCGAAATGTGTCTGCCAATCAGAGCCAAGGGTAGCCAGTTTGATTACCACTCAAATCCAAGATTTTCAAAACTTAGTCAGGGTCATAAAACAAAACTCTTTACCAAATTTAATCAAAGTCTGACCACTGGAACCACAGAAGAAGTGGAACATATGTCAACAAATTATTGGATTTTGAGTCGAGCTTAAAAAAAAAAAAAAAAACTACTCTCGATTAGGGTAAAGGAGGCAATTGAATGATGGAACATTATCAGCCACTGATTGTCATTGTATGAAGACTTAAAATAGAATATCATAGTTTTCTTTGAGCTGTTTGAATGGTTTCAATGGTACAAAAGCAATGCAATATAGTTCTGTTTTTCACTAAACCCATTTTTTCAAATCTTTATGGTGACTAAAAAGTGAAATTCTTACAGATTATTTTTCAAATATCTTACCTAAAAATTTAACCCAATTTTTTTTGCTATGTTGCATGATTGTTATCATTTCAAATGATAATTGATATAATTTCAAATGATTAGAATCATGATTTGGCAGTTGTTCCTTATGTTTCTCTATCACTTAACTGTAGTACATTTCCCATAGCCCAACTCATGACGTGAAAGTGATCAATACAAACCGTTACTAGTTCAAACGCGAAGGTGATCGCTTGACCGCTGTGTAGAATGATACCATTACTATTCTGGTGCTCACTGAAATTTCATTGGTTTTCTAGTAAATTGCTCAATCAAGTTATGCGATAAACAGAAAAAATAGTTGCACATCATTGCTATGGACCCAGAATTGTGTTTTTCTTGAAATATTTGTTCCCCCCCCCCCCCCCAAAAAAAAACTGGAATCAGAACCGAGATTCGCTCAGAACAGGATTCAATAAGCAGAATCTGAATCAGAACCGGATTCGGTAAGCAGAATCTGAATCAGAACTGGAATTGAAAAAATTGAAATGATACCAAGCCCTAATATCTGAATAGTCTGGCTTCACGACACACACCTCAAACAAATTAGATTAAATGAATTTAATTAATGGCACATTTTTTCAGGATCAAGTAGATGTAAAAATATTAAATAAAAAAATATTGCAGAAAAATGTATGGAATCATCATCAAAAAGGCAGAGTTAGTACTTAGTTGCTCATCTTCAGGTCTTTATGATGACCTGAATTCTTTGAGGCAAGATTTCACTAATAAAAAACAATTCTCCAACAAGCTAGTTCCAACTTAATCTAATAGCGGTTGGGTTGACAGATCAGGTTTGCAGGATGGAGCCTTGTAATGGTCCATTTTTTAATTTCTTTTTTTTAATTTCCACCCTAAATTTTAAATTGAATTGAGATCCAAGTATTTGCTGGCCATGTCATTGAGTTGATATGCATTTCCTGAAGAACAGCTTTTACCTTCTTTGCTCTGTAGCAAGATGCATTGTCATGCTGAAAAATTACTTATTCATAACCAGACCTATTCTCAACTGATGGAATGAAAAAATGGTCCAAAATTTCAGTGCGTACCTGTATATTGACTGTGGAGGTAATAATCACCATCTCTGGTCCTTTATCTGACATGCAACCCTATAACATAAATGAATTTGCTTGTTATGCATACCCCGACAGGGGGAGCATGTATGTATTCAGTAGTGTGAAGCGTCTGCCGCTGCAAATGTTTTTGCTAATATCTCCAAGAGTATTTTGAGCAGCCATTAGATATTGACCACCAATAGTAACCAGGCCTGGGGAATTTTGTTGGGTATGGCGACCTTGACCTAGGCCGGATTTTTCAAGGTCATTCGGCATCATGGGATTCTGGGGTTGTGCACTCTCTAACTTTGGAGGGATTTGAGCTAGAACTTGAAATTGATACCACAGATGTATCTCTGGAGGGGCTCGGACAGGTTCGAACATTTTTCAAGGTCATTTGATAAATTTGGATTTTGGGGGTTTTGAGTTGCCATTACATATTGACCACCCATACTGATCAGGCCCAGGGGATTTTGTTGGGTATGGTGACCTTGACCTGTTTTTTCAAGGTCACCCTATGACAGCATCAGCATAATTGGCTGTGACATATGTACTATCACTTTCCATCTCTATTGTTGATTTTCTTAGCCTAGGATGTCTGTAAGTTCAACTGGTGATGGGCTTCTCGGGGGATGCATCCCGTATGTTTTCGTTTGCGAAAACGAATATTTCTATTTTTTTTCAGGAAGTCATTTTTATATATTTTCTTGGAAAAAAATTAAACAAAAG
The DNA here is from genome assembly GCA_029721435.1 of Gymnothorax reevesii. Classification (NCBI taxonomy): domain Eukaryota; kingdom Metazoa; phylum Chordata; class Actinopteri; order Anguilliformes; family Muraenidae; genus Gymnothorax; species Gymnothorax reevesii. Next base: position 30,393,687 of record CM056581.1, on the reverse strand, counting down.
TTCCAGCATCATTGCCTTGGCCAATGCAGATTTGTGATTCATCATTCAATATCACTTTCATTCAATTATCCACATGTCATGAGTGCTTCTCTTAAGCTCACAGTAACCTTTCTTTCTTCTCTTTAGGTGTTAACGCTGGTTTTTGTTTGGCTATTCTGAAATCCCATTTCATTCAGCCAATTTCTTATTGTTCTGTCACAAACATTGACTCCTGTTTCTGACTATTTGTTTTGTTGTCCATTTTCTAATTTAAAGGCATATTGCTTCGAGTTTTCTGTTCTGACACTTTGATGTCTTCTGTGGTCTACCTATATGTTTTCCTTTTATAACCTCCCCATTTTGTTTACAGTGGCACAACATTTTAGACACAGTTGACTGGGAACAACCAGCAGTCATATAATCCATTCCTTTTTTCAAGCACCAGCTCTCTTAATGGTGCCATGTTTCCTCTCAATTACCAAAGTTTAACACCTTGTTAAGGTCAGCAAGCACTCTATTTTATTTGCTCACTAATTAACACATTCAGATTTGTTGGTATTTCTTTTCGAAATGCCCATTGCAAGGTATTATAATTTTTCCATAATGTTTTCCTCAGCACTGAGTGATTCCATATTTTTTTCCTCCATTTGATCTGGGAAAATATGCCACTAATTAAAATAATTTAATGTCATTTGTGTGAGGTGTGTTTCATGAAGCCAGAATGTTAAGCTACTAAACAAAAATTGTTGTCATATCTGCAGTTAGTTTATTTGCTATGAAATACAAAAGCTGGATGAACATCCTCTCAGTGTGATGATTCTATCATTTTTGCCAGAGTTGTAAAAATACTACCGCTGAACTTGACTGCGATGGACTTGACTTCTGATGCTTCTGTGGCACTCAATGCATGCCTCCATGACACCAAATATCATGATTATAAAGAGGGCCTATGGTGTCGCCCTCGACAGCAAAGCGTACATTGAAGAAAGTCCCCATGCGAAAGCTCCCCAAAAAGTAAGCCTAGTTAGATTACTGCCCGAGACCGTGGCGACGACAAGAGTACTACCACCAGAAAATGTGTTTTGTCTCGACAGTGAAATGCCCTTTATGAGCTGAATCCATGTTCAGCTCAAAAAAAGGCCCAGTATCCTCAAACTGCCCATAGCAAATCATTAATGATGAAACATACTCTTAACTATTTTTTCTGAGGTCATTTATTAAAATGAAATTTTTACAAATGAAGTCATTTCTGAGATATCCTCAGACTGCCCATATGTACTAATTAATAATGAAAAATACACTTAACTATTTTTCATATGGACAGGAATTATTTTAATTACAACCCCAATTCCAAAAAAGTTGCTGTGTAAAATGTAAATAAAAACAGATTGAAATGATTTGCAAATCTGTTAAACCCACACTTTATTTACAATGGAACATAGACAACATATCAGATGTCGAAAGTGAGACATTTTAAAGTTTCATGAAAATTATTAGCTCATTTTGAATTTGATAGCAGCAAAATATCTCAAAAAAGTAGGGACAGGGCCATCTTTACCATTGTGTAGCATCCCCTCTTCTATTAACAACAATCTATAAACATCTGGGAAGTGAGGAGACTAATTGCTGGAGTTTTGGGAGAGGAATGTTCTCGCACTCTTGTCTGATGAAGGATTCTAGCTGCTCAACAGTCCTGGGTCTACTTTATCGTATTTTTTGTTTTATGATGCGCCAAATGTTTTCTATTTGTGAAATGTCTGGACCGCAGGCAGGCCAGTTCAGCACCCGGACTCTTCTAATGTGAAGCCATGCTATTGTGATGCATGTAGTATGTGGTTTAGCATTTTCTTGCTGAAATATGCCTTCCCTGAGGCCTTCCCTAGAAGACATTGTCTGGATGGAAGCATATGTTGTAAAACGTCTATATACTTTTCAGCATTGATAGTGCCTTTCCAGATGTGTAAGATGCCCATGCCATAGGCACTAATTCAACCCAGTACCATCAGAGGTGCAAGCTTTTGAACTGTGTGCTGATAACGAGCTGGATGGTCCCTCTCCTCTTTAGTCTGCATGGCAGGGCATCAGTGGTTTCCAAAAAGAATTTAAAATTTTGATTCATCTGACCACAGAGCAGTTTTCCATTTTACCTCAATCCATTTTAAATAAGCTTTGGCCCAGAGAAGACGGCAGTGTTCTGAGATCATGTTCACACATGGCTTCTTCTTTGGATGATACAGCTTTAATTTGCCTTTGTGGATTGCATGGCGAACTGTGTTCACAGACAATGATTTCTGGAAGTGTTCCTGAGCTCATGCAGTGAATTCCAGTGCAGAATCAAGTCTATTTTTAATGGAGAGCCACCTGAGGACCAATATTGAGGACCACCATGAGCATCCAATATTGACCTTTGGTCTTGTCCCTTGCGCTCAGAGATTTCTCCAGATTCCCTGAATCTTTTGATATTATGTACTGTAGATGATGGGATATTCAAAGTCTTCGCAATTTTACATTGAGGAACATCTTTCTCAAATTGTTCTACAATTTTTATACAGTTTTTTGCAGATTGGTGAACCTCTGCCCATCTTTTTATATCCAGTCATGTTACTGACCTGTCGCCAATTAACCTAATTTATGGCAAAATGCTCCTCCAGCTGTTTTTTATTAGTACCACTTACTTTTCCGGCCTTTTGTTGCCCCTGTCCAAACTTTTTTGAGATGTGTTGCTGACATTAAATTCAAAATAAGCAAATATTTTTCATGAAATGGGAAAATGTCTCACTTTCATCTGATATGTTGTCTATGTTCTTTTGTGAATAAAATGCGGGTTTATGAAATTTGCAAATCTTTGCATTCTGTTTTTATTTACATTTTACACAGCAACCCAACTTTTTTGGAATCAAGGTTGTACATCCTACTAAAGTCACTGATATTTTTGCTGTAGTATTCAGTAATAATTGATTGAGACTGAAAAAATCAAATGGCAAAGTTTCAAGGTGATATTGCTTACATCAGGCAATATGATGAAACTCGGGTTCTCCAGGAAATTAATTAATTAATTTTATTAATAATCATACAAAGCCTAAGATCAATCCAGCTCTTCGTCTAGACAAAATCTAAATGCATGTAAAATTTGAAAAGGATGTATAAAATAGTTTTTGAGTTGCCACACTAACATGAAGGATCTACGGTAGACGCGGCCACAGAGTCAATGACGATTCCATAATATCAGAGAAACCATTTTGCCAATATAATTAAAGACTGATTTTGGCTTACCATCACTTTAATTTTAAATTGCCACCAGCAGGGACATACAGCAAGTAACTTGAAAGAGTTTATCACACACACTATATATTTCAGTCACAATATTTATATTAGCATAACCTGCTGTGGTTTTCATTCCTTTGCAGTCTAATGTACACAGTTGTATGAATCAGGGCTTTCATGGTAGCAAAGAGAAAATAAAACCTGACTTATACTTTGGAATTGTTACGTACAATCGGAATAATCCTGTAAAACTGCAGCCATGTACAGTGCAGTCCATAAGTATTGGACAGTAAGACCTTTTTGCTTTTTGGCTCAGTATTCAAGCACCTTGGATTTGAAGGCGAGAATTATAGCTGACTGAGACAATGGGCTTTTATTTTGAGGTATTTCGATCCATCTAAAATGAACCATCTTCAAACTGTTGCCCTTTTTGCAGTGTCACTGCCTTAATATGTAACGTTACTGCCCAAAATAGGCAGTGTAGAGTCTTTTATGTTCCAGTTATTCCGCTAATTTTCATCCACCCATAATTTAACAGACTGAACAGGTCAAAGATTTAAAAGGTTTTATCACAATAACAAATCAGTACTACTGGTGACTGTGTAATGGCTTATCAGTGCAACATTTGTAATTTGCTTGCATGTGGCACTAATGTAAATATCCTTGTAAATGAATGAACCAGTGTAACAAGTATAACCAGTATAAAAAGGACAGAGTTAAAAACATCCAGGAGGACAAGAAGAACAATATCCCAGTTTTTGCTAAGCAACCAAGTACTGTGATCTGAAACAATAGAAGTATGATCTATTCCAGCATAGAATAAAGGATGTTTCTATTCCTTTTTATTCCTAACAAAAGACAATCTTGTTTCAGCTGTTTGGTAGTGATGGAGGTATTGGATATGTGTTAAAACTCTTAATTTTAGCTGTGAAATGCAAATATTTCTGTAAAGTCAAAATACCTGTAAGATGAATTCTAGTGCAACAGTCTTTTACTCCAAAAAATGGGTCCGTATCTGGATTTTTAACATTTCTTTCCCGTAAGATATGCGCTGTAATCCCAGTGCCTACAGTTCTTTGTAGCAGTATTTTTTTACAGCACTGTGTAACCTGTTATAGAGTTTCAAAAGAAGGGTCTTTCGAAATCTAAGTTTTCCGTTTCATTTTTACTGTCTGCTATATATCCTGTTGTAAAAGATGCCTTGTTTCCTGACTAATAAACTGCTAAGAACCAACACTGCCCAAAGGAATGTGAGGTAGAGGTGAAGACAACTTTCTTCATCAGTTAGTCACAGTGATAAGCACCTCTGTTCCTAAAGACCTACCACCCTGTAAGTTTTCATCAAAACCCACATTTTCGACACTAGACTCAACTATTTTAGAGAACAACAGGGGCGGCATCCAAATTCTATTAATTATGCGGCCATTTTCTTTCCCTCTACACTTCATGACCTCACAAGAAAACATCACATAGGTGGAGGGAAAGTTGCGGGGATAGTTTGAAGGGTCCTTGTGCATGTTTGAGAAAACCAGGATGTCCTTCTCTTCAAGAGCTTATGACAAAGATAGCGCTTTTTTGGAAAACCCCAGGACCGAATGATGTTGCTAATCGCAACAGCTGCAAAGGATTGTGGTCCCCATTTGATCTCTCCTTTCTTCCAAGGTTATTCCTGAATTTCCTCGCTGAAAGGCAGCAACAAAGGAGCTAGTTGCCTCATTTCCTTCATGCAACAGATTTTACGTTCCTTGTCATGGCTACCAGCTAAACTATTTCCGCTTCATGTCCATTTGCCAGGAAGGTTCCTTGCTTTTTAGAGAATTCAGATGTAGCCAAGGTCTCTGGCTGTAGAAGGCCTGCTATGTTAGGGTTAGACAGAAATGCTACAAGATGGTAGTTGATCTAGGACGATGTTGGTCTCCACTGTTTAAGACATCAGTTAAAGCAAGGGAAGAAACTACCAGCCCATGCCTTAACATGGTCCAATAGTCTGAGTTGCATCCAAACAGGATGTCAGCCATGAAATCACTCATTTCTCCGTCTTCTAAGCCATGCTTGCCTGCCCCTGGCCCCCCACCTTCACCTCTCCACATTTGCACCACTGTCCATGTCATCCAGCAAGTAGATGTCTGTGTGACCGGTCAGACCCAGGCGCATCTGAGAGAGAAGAGATGGGACACAGAAGGAAAAAGCTGTTTAATACTCACCATTCACATGTGGGCAGAGCAGTTTCAAAGACATTTTCAGAGGCGATTTCTGTTTTTAATATTAATGTTATGAACTGCCTTACACAGATGAAGTCTGAAATCTCTTCTTGACTTGCAAAGTGAAAATTACCAAGTGCTGATTATGCCCTGTCTTCACAAGGTTTGTTACCTCAATTTCAAAGGTAACCTCTCTTCCCCTGTGAGAAAAGGGATTTGTCGCAGATGGGAACATGTATATTTTGGCACGCACTCCACCTCGGCATGAGTGCAGTTGCAGTACTTAAGTTGATGGCCTGTTTTCTGTAATGGTCAGGGATTTGCTCTCAGATTTACTCAGTTCTACCTAAAAATTTAAATCAATACCTGTAGACTCTAGTCGGAAGGGACTTAAGATATATTTGGCAAAGAAAGATAAATTTAATTTCATTACCTCCTCTCTACGCATGTCTAAAATTGTGCTTGTTGGTGGCTACAGTTTAAAACATGGATTTTTATTTATTTATTTTTTTACAAAAATTATCTCCCAATTTTTTTTTTTGGAAATGACAATCTTGCTGTCAAATTAGGAGGGCTTCCAGACAGTCTCTTCTCTCGAACTGGGACTGTCCTTAGATTATAGCCAACGCCGGAGCCAGCTAGCATTGATTCGACAGCATGGGACTGAACTATACCAGAGTCTTGTTTTATTTAGGAAATGAGCAACCCCTTTGCCCTTGTGGTGGCTATAATTACAATAGAAAAATATGTAAACAATACAAAATAAATGGCCGACTTCATGCGGCGTTGAGATCCAGCTGCATTGCTGCCCGAATGAGCAGGGAGGACACACACTCTACACAAATACTACTTTGGTTGCACCATATTTTCAATGAGGACAGCGCAGTGGCTTGTACTGTTGCCACACAGCCTGGAGGTTGTGGGTCTGAATCCTAACTAGGCCTTTCAGTGCGGAGCTGGCATGTCCTGCCTGTGTTCTAGTGGTGGTACTTCAGTTCCCTCTCACCGTCCAACCACATGCATGTTAGGCTGATCGGAGATTCCATATTGCCCATAAGCATGAATAAGTGCGTGTGGACAGCAATAGATTGGCAAACTGTCCAGGGTGTATTACTGCCCCTCGCCCACGGGATGCTAAGGTAGGCTCGAGGCCTCCTGTGTCCCTGATCTAGAAGGCGAGTGTGAGATCATGAGAGGATCATTTTAATGACTTGTGGGGACAGATATACATGGTGGGCATACAGTGTGATAGCAGTGTTCTACAATGAGATTATGCAAACCCAACCCTGACAAGTACACAAGAATCTCATTTTAAGGACAAGTGCTGTTTAAAACAGGCATGTCTGCGACATTAATAGACGTTTTCACTCATTCCACTGATCCTGATGCTCCAATGCATTCTAGTTTGCAAAGAACATTGAACCACAACAATGAACAAGAGTGTCTAACATTGACAATGTTTACATGCACGAAATTTCCCAGTTCTTACCCTTATCCTGAAAGACAGTATTCCAAATAAGCACTTTGCAAAGCCAATGAAATGAATATTCCAATAATATCCCTGTTCACATGCTTTTGAGAAACTTCAATTAATACAGGAAATTTTTCAAAGTTTTCCATTGGGGGCAGACTTCTACAACCTCGCCTTTTGTTTTACCGCCTTTTTGCAAAGGCCAGTTTTGCAATATTTGAAGACATCCAAAAACCTACCGATAGCCAAGGCTTTCGCAATGTTTAACAGTGGGTGTGGTTCTCGTTCCAGCCATAAATGACTGTAAACAGGTGACTGCATGTCACAAAATGTGATAAAAATGGCAATAGAGCTGCATATTTGAATTGCACTTATATAAATGTCCAAAGGATGCTCCTAAAATCCAGATAATACCAAATAATATCAGCATATCCCACATTACTTCAATAGAGAATGCTACATTGGGAATAAAGCCGAATTTGGAATCACCAAAAAGAATATACCTTTCATATGACCTGTAATAAAATATTGTCATATTCAAAATAATAGTGGAAAATTAAGGTGCACAGTCAACTATAGATACTGCGGTGTTAATAGTGACAGTGGTACCTGGAAGTGAAGAAGTTTTACTTACTGCATGGACATCCTGTACAACAGGAAGTGCCAGCTTGCAACACAAGTAAACACAACACCAGTCGTAGCAAAGTTCATACTCTTGTCACATTAATCCTGCTTGAATTATGCACAAAGAACTAATTATAACAACCCCTTGTTGAAACACATGCAGTGCAATAGCACAAATCAGTTGTCCTGATAAATGTTTTGCTTGACTCAGACTCCTTTTATGCTGAACTCAGAAGAAATTTCAAGAGAATGCACAAACAATAGGGTGACCACAAACGATTATAAAGTATTTTTTGGCTCATCGCAGAGTGACCATCTTTATTGTGGCTTATTTTGATTTCTGATTTTCACCACATCAGTGCTGTCTGTAACAGTGTAATTTGGATGTTCAAAGGTGGAGTCACCGTGAGTTTAATTATTAAACCAGTAGAGAGCATTACACAGACACTTAATTAAGTCTCAATGATTTTGGTTTTTATTTGTGTTTTTTTCCTCCATTTTGCTATATGAATATTGTTCAACACTGTCGAACATCTCCACTGAATTAGGAGGGTCTTCACAAAAGGTTCAAAATGAAGACAGAATAACTTGGACTCTGATCAGTGGTATGGATATTCCCACTTTTAAACAAGATAAAAATGCTAGTTGCTGCCTCAAAATGCATGTCAGCGTTATTTGTCACATAAATCAGAGCATGCGAGAATTCAAACAAAAATAGCTAGCCGGGGGCATCAGTACTCACACATTGTCAAACAGATGACAGCAGGTAACAAAATCATTTCAGTATGTTTTACAATGAAGAAAACATTTTCAAGGTAGTCAGTAAAATTTGCTTTAAAATAGAACAACATTGGTTAAAAAAAAAAAAAAAAAAAACGATGTGATTAAGGACTGCAGCTATTCCACGGGATTTCATATTCTTCACAATATTAATGAATGATATACTAATCTAAAAATTAAGTCCAAAACAAGGAAAGTGACTTGGTGTAGTGGTAACTCACAGGAAATGGTTCGGGCTCAGCAGTTACATGTAACATCTTAGTTAAACTGAGTAAAATGTCTCTTCCTTGAACAAATCCTCCAAGAAAAGAAAACAACATGAATAAACCTGAAGCATAATACAATGATGAGAAACTGAATGAGAAACTGATGATGTGCAATGACATGTATGCATACAATGTAATGAGATCAGTAAAAGCATAAAAATAAATGGAGAGGTAAATCAGTAAATGAGCTACAAATCATTCTTACTACAATACTTGCATGATTCACATGCACATACTTTAATACATCATTTAACTAGCAGCTTGGCTAATGTGCAGACAGTGAGGTAAACTGAATTGTCAAGAATGCACAACACTCCCATCCCCATTTCCAACAGGAATGCTTCATTTTTAACTGGACGCTTCATCACCCAACACTTGGCCTTTGATTGACACGGTCTGTCTATCTGGGATGACCCATAAAACACAGCTATGGTTTGTGTAATTTATTGACAAATATGATGATAAAACTGAACAGTTTCAGAATTGGAATCCAATCAAATGTGGCTAAAAATAAATAAAATGTAGTTAAAATATAGAAGTGTTTCTAGTGTGAATGCTTAAAAGTGTTACGCAAAAAAGACAAAAAAAGAAATTAAAATTAATACTTGCAGCTGTATGAAAATTTCACAAATTTGATTTTCATCCCTTCCCACCTGAATACATGTACATGTTATTACATACCGCCTTAAGTCATACCTGAAAGTTACAAGAGGTTTAATGCTAAAATATTTCAGTGATTGATAGACTGATATTTTTTGAAAATAGTAAAATGGGAATTGAATCCAAAGACATATTACACACAAATAATTTTAAAATTTGCTGGATTATGTCACCGTAATCCACAGACTACTGCTGCAGTTCCACTCCAGCCTTCTGCCACCAACAAAAGCACATAATTTCTGGGACAGCCTCATTCTGAGAGGCGAGCCCACATGCGGTGTGGGAAGTTTGAGGGCACTTTAAGAGTCACATTCCGGCGTCTCTTCGAAAAGCACCGTGGGGCCGTTCCTTACCCTGCTGCCAACATCCAGACATGACACGCCCAGAGCAACCAGACACTGCCAGCCCTGAGAGTGAAGAGAAGAGGGCAGAGTGAATTCACATGCAGCACACACACGCACACGCACACACACACACAGACACACACACACACGCACACGCACACACACACACAGACACACACACACACACACACACACACACACTGCAAACAAAAGCACACACATGCACTTACCCCCTTCATTTTGCAGCTGAATCCACACAAAGCCTCCCTCAAATATTACTACATTTGAATTTGTGGCCTTTGTTACAGTGCTCGGGGATGTCTGATAAGGGCTCTAAACAACTTTATCAGTGTCCCCACTGCAGTCACATACTGGCTTGTCCTCAACCAAGGTGTGGTTGAAAGGGAGAAATGACTTGGCAATTTTACATCTCACACACGAGTGCACGTAGTCAGGAGTAATTCAATACAGACTCATTTAGTTACCAGACCGATGATTTGAGTGCTCCTACAAAAGTCATATAGTTTCAGTGGGGATATGAAGCTATAATATTGTAATTAGACAGCAGGCATAAGCTTGGACAGGAAATTACACCCTCCAAACCTAGTAAATAAAAGTAAATAAAATACAGGAGTTTTTTTTTCCGTCTCATTAAAAAATGCGAAATCTTTTCTTGTCAGTCACTTACAAGTTTTTCATACACATTTGGGTATGTTTTAATCAGACTGGAAAAAACACAGCAACGTGTAATCAATACTTGGGCGAAAAAAAAAAATCAGAGTTCGCATAACTAGGGCAAACTTGAGGTAATAATTGAAAAGGCTCATCAAAATCCGATGCTTTATTGTCACTATCATTGGTATTGCCTGTAATGAGTAACTATAAAACATCAGGCCAGTATAGACATCGCTTCTTTCCCCACACATTTCAAAGACTGTCCTCAGATGTTCAATATTCACTTCGGTTTTTTAGGAAAAAAGGGTTTGGGTTCATCGTCGGATTGCTTGATGTAGTGAAAAAGGATAATTCTCTTGGGATGTCTGTCCACTGTGACGTTACGGAAAATTCAGTAATCTGACCTTAATAAGATCTTTTTCCCATCTGTGTTCTGCACAGACAAGCCCTTTACAAAAAGATGGAGATGTCTGGTTTGTTTCCTGGTTTTACAGGAGCCAGGAAGCTCTTGCTTTCACACCAAACACTTCAAAGCAAAAAGGAACCCTTAAACAGATCCAGGTTTGCTAAATTCAATGAATCGAAATTTTAATATTCATATCCAAACTACACAATAAATGTTTATACTGAATCAATGAGAGGACGGCATGCAGCTTCAGTCATTAACACTATAATGCCAATGAAAATACTACAATTTGCAGGATCTATGATGCAAGTTTCAACGTGTAACCAACCACCATGTGTCAAATGTACAAAATATGCATTGGAAAGCAATGCTCCTTCAAACTTACAGCAGGCTCCAAATTACTGGCAATACACAAACAATACAAAAAAATGTAAACAATATAATTATAGATAAATGGAAAATAGCAATATGTGTGAAATACTTCATCAGTGTTTTGATGGAAACAACCAAAATCATAATAATCATTCAATACAAAGTAAATTTCAACAAAATCAAGGTTTATTAATTATTGGCACCCTTCATTTAGTGCTTACTGCAACCACCTATGGCAAGGATAACAGCATGGAGTCTTTTCCTGTCATTTCTAACAAGGTTAAGGCACATATTTGGGGTGATTTTGGACCATTCTTCAAACTAGATCCTTTCAAGATCCTTCACATTCTTGGGTTTGCGTTTACCAACTGCCCTCTTCAACTCAACACACAGGTTTTCAGTTGGATTGAGGTCTGGCAACTGAGATGGTCATTGCAGAATGTTGAATTTGTTGTCACAGAACCTTTCCTGAATGGGTCTAGAGGTATGCTATGGGTCGTTGTCTTGTTGGAAAGTCCACCTACATTCATTTTCTAGGCCCACATACATCTCTCCACACAGTCAATATGGAAAGGAATCAAAAGCTTTCATGGAAAATTTTCCCATACTGACGAAACACCACCTTTTTTGGACATGGGGTTGGAAATCTGAAAATGGTTTCGGTTGGTTCCATTGGAACATCAATTTGCACAGTATTTCTCATTTGTTGTCATTTGCAGTTTCTCAATAAATGAGTTTTTTAGAATTTAGTATTGTTTGTGCACTGCCAGACAGGGGTGCCAGTAATTTTTGAGCCCACTGTATACATTCCATATTTCTGATATAATTTAAGAGATTAAATAATGATAAATTGCATATCACGAATAAAAAAGCATTACCATCTATTCCATTGACATATGTCAACCGAAAAATCTATGCCACTGGCACAAAGACGAGATCAGATGTGAAACTCACCAGGTAACCCACAAAGCACAGGTATACCAAAGACACAAGCACAGCCAGTACGTAGAGCACCACACTGTTCAGGGCAGTGACGTAGACCACCACAAAGTAACCGTTGATGGCACAGACCAACAGGATTACCACTCCACCTCCAATCTTCCAGACCCTGTAGATGTGAAATTTAGCAAACAGATCCAGATCAATGCTTAACGTAGCGTGTGCAGGCCTTGGGTGTGTAGTATGAGTGTATGAGGGTAAGATTTAAGATAAATCACTTGCACTCTTAGCGTGTCTGCATGCGTTAAGAGTCTCCAGCACACTTACAGGCCATTTGCGAAGTCACTCATGATGGGCGTGAGGCTGGTGAAGGTGAGGATTGGGATCAAGGCAAAAGGTAGCTGTGTGACAAGGAAACATGGACCAATTAGAATTAAGAGTGCTGCGTAACACAGAAACACGGACCAATCAGAATTAAGAGTGCATCCTTCCCATTCTCCATAAATTAAAAATGCAGGTTTTCCAGCAAAAGCTTGACCTGAAGAATAAAAAACCACTGTGTTAGATTTAGGGAGATCTATTAGCATTAATATTGGCAGCAATGGAATATAATGTTCAACATTTCGCGAGTGTATAATTACCTGAAAATAAGAATTACAGAATTTTCTTTGCTGCAGAATGAGCCCTTCAACGGGACCTAATATGCTATTTTTCCAAGTTTACATTTTGGTCCTTGACTCCCCTAGAGTCCTCCTGATCGCGCAAAGTAAAGAAAGGGTACTTATTTTGCTTGTACTACCATCCTCAAAAAAAACCCATTTGTAGTTTATTGTAGTCTCTGCTTGAAACGCCTCATTGGGGTGGCTCTTCCGCTATGGCCCCCACTCTCCGTGTGCCCACTTTATTCTGACTGGCCAGCTCTGTGGAGGGCAGATCTAGGCGGGACGAGGCAGCAGAACGCAGTTTTCCGGGTCTCAGAGTGAAACATGAGACGCGTCTGCCATCTGAGCTAAGGAATCAGTGGGGAAATTCAGCAATCAAACGCAGTACATGTGTATAGATCTAATGAAATGAACTTGTTCTAATAAACGCAACGGCGAAAGTGGAGGACGTAGTGCGAAAGTCTGGCTGCTCAAGCAGGAATTTGCTATTGGCTACATTTTGCTACAGCAACAGTTGGTGAGTACAGCGGTTTTTCTACTCCTAGCAAGGATGCAGGGGAAGCAAGAATCCACCCCATATAGACACATTTGTAGAACGGGTCGACATGCCCAAGTGTAGACCGGAGACCGTAGAAATCCGGTGGGTCTGAGTTTAGAGGGAAACATGGACAGTGAGGGGCAGCTAAAAGTGGACCAACAGCTTATGGACTGCTTCGGTGTGTATTAGGACCTGCTGGTTCTTGTCCATAGCTGTGGTGTGTTGTTAGCGTGGAGAAATGAACAGCTTCCACGCTGGTATATGACGGAGGGGCTAAAGCTCCAAGCTAAACGGCCTTTTCGGAAATTGCCCGTGGTAATGGTTTACTTATTGCTTCGGAATGACCAGCTTTTCCTCGCGGAAAATGGGCGCATTATGGATAGCGGCGAGAGCTAGAAAGAGCTCCGGTTATGTCATGAACATAATACAGGTTTTTACTGACCGTAAGTTCTGTGTGAACCCTTGCTTATCTGGAGCTAGCGAATGGATCACTTTTACAGGAAAGAATTTAATATTCAATCGATGGCAATGCAGCATTTGTTATACCGAACACGTTATAGACTGTGCGCTTCCCTATTGCTTTCACCGGTAATATTAGAGAGCTTGCCCAGCCATTGGAGATGTATCAGGCTGACCCCAGTCATGGGTAAAAAAAGCGATCCTTTCATAAGCACCAAAAAACGCACTCCAAGCTCTGCAAAATCTACGTCTGGTCTAACTGCAGCCCAACTCGGCAGACACATACAGCACCTCTCTGGTTAGCTTCAACTGTAGTGGCTGCAATCAGGCAACGTTATGATGAAACTGTCCCACTGATGCTTACCGAAGTAACACAAGCATACCGATCATAATTGCTGCATATAAGTTAACCAGGAGCATTTTTAATTAGCAGAGCCCGCGAGCTAACATGCAGTGGCTGATAAGCGTTCATGACTTTGAATGTAATCTGTCGCGCAAAAAATTCGTTTCGCATCCAGTGTGAAAGCTGCTAACGCGCCCATAATGCCTGTATTCGCGTCTTCGCATTGACTTTGAATGTAGGTAACCTGTTGTGCGAAAAATCTGTTCCGCGTCCGGTGTGAAAGCTGCTTAACACGCCCATAAGGCCTTTATTCGCATTTTTGCATTGACTTTAAATGTAGGTAATCTGTCGCGCTAAAAATTTGTTTCGTGTCCGGCGTGAAAGCGGCTTGACGTGCCCATAACGTGTATTCGCGTCTTTGCATTAACTTTGAATGTAGCCTAATCTGTCCTGCGAAAAATTCATTTCGTGTCTGATGTGAAAGCAGCTTTATGGATAGTACGCGACAGCTCGAGAGAGCTTAGTTATGTTGTGAACATAATACAGGTTTTTCAGACCCTAAGTTCCGTTAGCGTGGACAAGTTGTTTATGTGGAGCTAGCGAATTGATCACTTCTACAGGAAAGAATTACCTATTTAATCTCCGCCTTTTTATTAGCCACAACAATTTCTAAAAGGGGATGAAATTATGTCAAGGTAGTGCACAGAAATAATTTGTAAACCGGTAGAGCTTCTGCGTTTCACATTGCTTTCATGGTAGCACCAGAGAGCTTGCTCAGACATTAGTGAAGTATCCGGCTGATCCCGGTCATGGATAAGTGAAGTGATCACTAACTGTAGTGGCTACAATCAGGCAATGTTATGATGAAACTGCCACATTGATGCTTACCAGAGTAACACAAGCATACCGATCAGAATTACTGCATATAAGTTAATCAAGAGCATTTTTAATTAGCACGATACTCAAACTAACATGCAGTAGCTGGTAACCGAGTGGTCATAACCACAGAGACAAACCCCTGCAATACGGGTTTTACAGACAGTAAGTTCTGTAACTGTGAACAGTTGTACCAAGCATCCAAGCATCACAAACAAGTATTAATAGTTAGCTTTAAATGAGGTTTATGTTCACACAGCTTCTGTAGAATTTCCCCTGATATCACTCTTCCATATTTAGGACACAAACATTAGCAAGAGTAACTTGGCTACATTAGCCGCTGTGCTATCAAGTGGCTATCACGTCAGGTTGGCTTATGCAGTAAAAGCAACTTACGGCTTCTGTGTCTGAGTCACGGACAGCCGTGACCAATACAGGCTTTATCTTCAGATATTTTACAAAGCCTGCATTTGAGGCCAATTGTTAGTGCTAACTATCACTAGCGGTCCTGCTAGTCACCCGTAACACGTTAGCTTCACTTACATCATTTGCTGTTATATGGTTACTTACAGCTTGTTGCTCCGAGCGCTTGATCGATGCAACTGTTTCAGGTTTGAGAAGCAGCTGAAACGCTTATCCTGTGTGAAATTATCCTTTATTGACAAAGCTGTCTTTTGTGAAATGTTGAGCACAAGCAGCTAACGTTCCCTTTGGCCATGGCTGTCTGCTGCCAGCAAACAAAAAAGCTACCCACTGATTTCTGGTGGCATTGTCTTTTGGAAGAGAAATACTTGTTTATCTTTGCATCCAAAAGTAAACGGACAAGTAGCTTTGGGAGAGATACAGACAAAATTGCACCTCAAATGATCTGCGGTTCTTCTTTTGTATTTCCAAAAGTGTAGACGCTACTGGGGCATAGTATGATCTGCCGTTGTTAGTGCCTGCTAGAATAGTTTCCGGTGTGGGCAGGTCCAGCGCAGTGGTTGGCTCTGGCTAGGTCTGTACTAATTGGACGGCACAACCTGACGTCGGTTTTGCCCAGATCTCGCGAAGATCTCGGGAGGAGCTGTTCAGAGAAAAAATCACGATCACAAAATCATGTTCTTGGATTACGGCAAAATCCTGCCATCTTATGTTTATAAACTTTTCAGAGGTTGAGCATGGACAACCAACATTATAACATTACTAATATGTATTAAAAGAAGGATCAGCATGTTAGGTCCCCTTTAATATCTACAGCAGGAGCAGATCCTCATACAAGCCTGTCATGTTGCACTGCCATGTACCTACAATAGCAGAAAGAACAAAACAACCACTGGCTCTAAAGAGCCTTTCACATCTTTCAGAGGATTTGCGGCCACGGTAGATACATGCTTGGAATGGCAGGGTGAGAGGAAGGAGTTATCAGCTGGTTGCAGTCTGCCACCACACCACTAGATGCCACTAGTCCATATCCACTGGCCCTTTCAATCATGATTGCTTTGCAGTGATTTTCTACATCCAAGCAGATGAACAGCATGATTCAACTGATCAAAATCAATGACTGCTTGCATTTTGCTAATAGCCTGAAAACAGGGGTGCTTTTTTTTCCAATTTTCATGTTAAGTCTATATACTCTGCAAAAAAAGAAACGCAAAAGTCTTTCAGATTTTTTTTTGTATTACATAATAATCAGCAAATGACAGTAAAATTTTCAAACTTGGCAAAAGTCATTGTCACTGAACGAGTTCATTATGGCACACACATTAAGCAATGGAATGTCAAGGTGAAGGTCATCAGACTTCAGTGTCAGTTTCATGAAAATCGGAGAAAGTTCCCAGTTTACCATATTCGTTTTTTTTGTGAAGTGGCCCAAGAAAAATGGTGCAAAAAGTATTTATACCGAAACCAGCCATGAAACTCTCTTTACCACTGACACTAGAGATGCTGAGTGTCAACATGAGCCAAATTTCATCATTTTTGACTTAGGGCGCATGGAGAAATCGTAGTGAGCAAATGTGGTAATTTCACCTTTCGGCGGAAAAAAGCATCCCCTATTCTTGAGTGCCTTAAGTCAGCCATTGTAATTTTCATCCAAATCAAAGTAAGAGGTCCTAACCTATAAAGATATGCATAAAATACCTTGGCTGACTGAGGGCGCAAGCCACACAACCCCCTGGGAAAGTGTACATAATTACAAAAAGTAGTGAGTGGAGCGCCACCTACGGGCTGCGCCCCAAGTCATTTTTGGAGAGTCCATTCCCGATAGATTTGCACAAATGAAAATCAATTTGGCTCACTCAGGTCACACAGAAATACAAGCATTCAAAAACCGAATTTTGGTGATTTTGCTATTTTGGCCGATTTTGTCCCCAATACTCCAGAGCCCCATAAAAAAAGAAAAAGCGGTCCCTATTAAGGATAGAAAATGTGATTTTTGTTCGTTTCTAACATACATCTATCAATAAAAAAAATCAAATCTGAAGGGGTCATGAATCGCCGGCTGCCTGACTCCAATAAAAACTGGCTCTAAATAATGGAAAAAAATGTCTATTTGTTGGTAGTAGAAGCTTTCATCATAGAAAATAAATTCAATGGCGTCATCAAATTAGCATAATTTAATTCTACTTCACAAAGCTGACATTAAATTACGTAAGATAATGTAAATATAATGGAATAGGTATACGTTAAAAAGAAAATCTGGAAACTACAGTGATGAAACCGAAATCGGCTATTTTCTGTCAGACACACCTGTAAGAAAATCGTTGCCATGGAAATGGCGAAGATTGCGCACTTGACTTATTGGTATAAAATTGTTCCCAGACAAGTTTTAGGGAAAGTCACCAAGTTTGGTGGTCCTAGCTCAAGCTGTTCAAAAATTGTACGATGGTATTGGTGCAGGCATAAAAAGCCTCCCTCCCCCCCGGTCTAGATAGGATTAAGGGTCTTTGCCATGAGAGTGGTCACCACTGTGTTAAGGGTCTGTGCCGTGTGAGTGGTCACCACTGTGTTAAGGGTCTGTGCCACGTGAGTGGTCACCACTGTGTTAAGGGTCTTTGCCCTGTGAGTGGTCATCACTGTGTTAACCCTTTGAGCCCCAGGCTACTTTCAGGGTATTTTTACTGCCTTTACTTTGAAGCTGATATATCAGTCACTGTAAAGGCTACAAACACAAACTAAATATTGTTGTTTTCAGGACACTCTGGGCTATCTGAATCTGGTGTCATTTAGTGTGCTAGTATGTTCATTTAATTTGCATATCAACAAAAATATATTGCATATAAAAAACTTATATTTTTACATGTTTTAGCTGTCACTAAACATATCTTTACATATCAGTATAGAGGAGACTGTGGAATCTGGCAATATAATAACCATGGTAGTGGGATGTTCTGTGACTTAGCAGTATACCAAAACATGTGGTGTGTGCCTGATGGAAATAAGTGCCATTTTTTCCTTTATAGTGATATGGTTTTACTCAGTGATTAAAAAAAAAAAATCTGTTTTTTTGAAAACAGGATTACAAGTACTTTTTGCAATAAATACATTTTATATCCTCTCCAGATAAGAGTCGGCAAGTTTTGCCTTTCACATTATAAAGCGTCTGAAGACTAAAAGCGTAAAGTTGGTTTGGCAGAAATTTATAAAGTCATAATTTTCCAAATATTTCTTCTGCATGTATAACCTGATTGTTTTACTGTAGCATGGAGAGCTTGGTATCCACAGAAATCTCTGTTTCTGCTCTTTCATTTCGTATGTGTATCATGTCTGTACGATCGCGGGTTCGTGAGTAATTTAACTTAAAGGATAATGTGGCGACAGCACTGTTTGTCAACTGTACTTACAAATTTGAGGTAAATTCATGAATTCCTTTCTCAACATCATACTGGTGCACAGACAAGTGCTATACCCCGCTGGAAAACGCTGGTTCTGCTCTTTCCAATGACATGCGGATCTCATCTCGCTGTGACGTACCGTCGCGGAGAAATTTAACAGAGAAGGAGGTATTTTATTTCAACCGCAAAGTGCGTCTCTTGGTCTCATATGGTTAACACAGTGGTGACCATTCACACGGCAAAGACCCTTCACACGGCAAAGGCCCTTAAAACGGCGATAACTCTTCACACAGAGGGTACCCTCCATGTTGCTGCCCTCTCACCTGCATGCTCTGCAGAACATTGAGGAAGTCATTCATGCCCGTCAGGTGCTGTACATCCTGAAAGACGGCCACCAGGAGCGTAGGGACGATGGCAATGGACCGTGTCAGCAGCACTCGAGCAAAACGTGACCACCGCAGGTTCAGGAAACCCTGGGAGAGGGAGAAATGGATGGAGGGAGAGACGAGGAGAGGGAGACTTTACATCTAAACAGAAAACTAACACATAATAAAAACATAAAATTAGGTACATACCCTCGGCTGGGGAAGTTTGTTTGCTGCTCCGGTGCACTAACCTCCATTACAAACTGGCCTGAGTAAGTCCCAGTCATTGTGGAGCTCTGCCCAGCCGCCAGAATCCCTATTGCCCAAATATAGAGGGCTGCTGGACCAAAGTAGCAGCCCAGTACGACTCCCTAGAAACAACAATCCCATGATGTTACAATCAGAGAAGCACACAATCAGTCATAGAGAGACACTGCATTAGTGTCAGTTACACTCAGACTCAATGAGACAATGAGATGATGCATGCAGCCTGAGGTGGATTTCGCCATTTAGGGCGTTTTCTGGCACAAACCACCAATTTCAAAATAATTTTCAGCATTGATAAACCACCCCATGGGGTTCATGAATCCACAAGAGAAAACTGCGATATCAATTTTCTTCATGACAAAAAATAATATTTTTTACATTTTTTTGTTTTTGGGAGGGGCCACCCATTCTGGGGCCCCACAAAGTGCCACCAATGAATATAATCATTTGCTTATCAATGCACATTGTAGCAGATACATTTTCCTAATGAATGAAAAAAGAAATTGTTGAAATTGATGTCATACTGCCAAGATAGGAAGATATTTGTTGTTCTGAGCTGCCGGATGCTCACTTGGTAGAGCACTGCGTTGCAAAGCAGAAGTGACCACCACATCGCGGGTTCAATCCCGGCCTTGTACCAGCTGGCAGTGGTCGACAGCTTTTTCAGAGTAGTGCACAAGAGCAGCCTTCAACCTGCTGAAGAACATCTGGAAGTCTGGAAGCTACTCAGTCCACACCAAGATCTGACTCTTCAATTCCAACGTAAAGTCAGTCCTGTTGCACGGATCGGAAACTTGGAGGACCACACTGGCAACCACCAAAAAGATCCAGACTTTTA
This sequence comes from Gymnothorax reevesii, assembly GCA_029721435.1. Taxonomy (NCBI): domain Eukaryota; kingdom Metazoa; phylum Chordata; class Actinopteri; order Anguilliformes; family Muraenidae; genus Gymnothorax; species Gymnothorax reevesii. The sequence goes on along the minus strand of CM056581.1, from coordinate 30,373,543 downwards.
TCAACACCGGTCTGCGACAGATTCTTCGCATCCACTGGCCGGAAACCATCAGCAACCAAGATCTTTGGCAACGGACCAGACAACAGCCGGTGGAGGAAATTATCCTTCAGAGACGCTGGAGATGGATTGGACACACCCTGCGAAAACCGCCCTCTAACAACACAAGGCAAGCACTGATGTGGAACCTCCAAGGTAAAAGGAAACAAGGCAGGCCAAGGAACACCTGGCGCCGCGACCTAGATGCCGACCGTAAGAAAGCAGGATACACCTGGGGACAGCTGGAAAGACTGGCACAGGACCGGGATGCCTGGAGGACCCTTGTAGGCGGCCTATGCCCCAGGAGGGGTAGTAGGCATAAGTAAGTAAGTACGCACAATTGGCTATTGCGCTACAGGGTTGCAAATTGGGAAGGGACTGCCAGGAAGGGAAAATAATAGTTGCCTTGTTCGTTTGTTGCTCAAGCGCCTCCTGTTGGCCAGACGGGCGCTTGTCAGGAAGATTCTAAGCCTGTTCACGTCCGGGTATCCTCCGCCCTCGTTCTGAACTTGTGAAGATTCAACCAATGAGTGTATAAGAAGCAGCAGGCTGACTGGCGCGTGCTTCGGAGGAGAGCCGCAAACAGTCTTCACTCTCCTGAATTGGCAGCTAAGGGTTGCATACGAGCAAGCTTTGTACATAGTTCACCAATTGGGCATTCCAGATTCAGGTGGGATGCCAAATTTAAAAAAAAAAAAAAAAAAGAAGAAGAAAAAAAACTTTTCTGAAATGGAGATTTCCAACGGCCACATGTGTAAACGATTGGTACATTTGACAAAGTTCCCAGACATGACACACTAAGGGAATTTGCTGAAACTTGCCCTAGGGTATGGCCAACATTTAATGAAAAAACCACGATGTGTCGACACCGATAACATCTTCATCCTAACACGTGCATTAACCGACCGTTGTAAACCCTAAAATGGGGCGTGTTGATACGAAATGGATTGTGCTAGTATGGCTCTCACTTAACTCTTCTTGTTCAAGTTTTTTCAGTAATATAGTTATCAACTATATTACCCTCATGATGTTTATGCTTAAAATTATTGCCTATTCTGAGACCATAAAGAAAATTGATATCGCAGGTTTCTCCGGTGAGTTCATGAACCCCATGGGGTAGTTCATCAATGCTGAAAATTATTTTGACATTGGTGGTTTGGACCAGAAAATGCCCTTAATGGGACTCCATCTTTACCATGTTCTGAAAGAAACCCCCTGACCCCTGGAATGCCCCAATTGGCTGCCCAACAAAACATTTCGGAATATATTTCCATGAATTTGGGGCCCTATAGTAGCAGATTAAAATATCTACTCCAGCATATATCCAATCAAGAGATGCCAAGGAAACCAGAGAGACACACAGATAAACTGAGACACACTAAGAAAGCTCTTATTAATCACACACTTTCTTCCGCTCGTCCAGTCATCAGCAAGCTCACCCCTTTGTAGATGTCCACCTCCAGAGTGTGGTTGTCGAGGGGGAAGAGATCAGTGTGGGGACTGCCTGTCCTGTTACACTCTTGATTCTACCATAGAGAGAGGACACTGGGATAAGCCAGCTTTTAAGACAGAAAGCCATTAAATACTGTTATTGGTAATACACTAAAATGACGTCAAATATTATAATCTGATTATTTGCGCACATTTTTGCTGTGACTTTGTTCTGACTGATTAACTTGCAAGTCAGCTAATGAGGAAGGCTGTTTGTGGTCTGGTTAGCTGGTAATAGGGCTGAGTATCCATTCAAATTTGAAGAATCGATTTGATTCCGATTCACAAAATTCAGAATCAATTATCACGATTCGATCCGATATCAATATGGTTAATGTTATTAAAACTGTCTTTTATTTTAATTTTGTCATGGCCATTTGGCCCACAAACAGCTGTGAATAACACTTGTGGGGTCGAAGTAAACTTTATGCTGCATGTTGTGTAGACTCTCCAGTCAGAATAGTAGCATCAGTGTGAAAACCAGCATGACTGACTAACCACTATCACCAATAGTGCTTCCAATCCAATGCAGTCACTTGTCCATATGAAAAACAATAACAAAGACCCAGCCAGTGTAAATGTAAACAAAGTGCTGGTTACTGGCTTCAAAGTAACCAAACTATCATTATATGTCAGTGTTTCCCACAGACCGGGAAACAATGTGTGGTGGAAGACCTGGGGGGAGGATGATATTCATTTTGTTGGGGGGGTTGCTTTCCATTCTGTTGAGCATGGGGTGCATGACACTGTTATTGCGCAAGTTCCGCATCTTCCAGAATTTCCTATTTTTTCTTTTTTTGTGCGCATACATTATCCACAGCTGGCGATTGCGCAATAACTCAGTCAACAGGAATCGATTTGTGGCGGGAAAAATATACAGGGTGTATCAAAAAAAAGTAGACTCTCCGAAAAGTACCCACCAAATTTACATTTGAACATTTTCATGAAATTTCTTCGTTTGCATATGTTGGTATGGACATCCTGCTTCGGTCCATACCAAAATTAATTGCATAATTTCATGCATGACTTAACACAGGCCAGTTTCCCAGTGGGCAATACAATGTCCTTCCTCCAAAAATTAAAGGGTTAAAATTGGGTGAAAAGTCTTAAACTGTAATGCAAAATGTGAATTTTTGTTTTTCTACACCGCGATACTCTAATTAACCCTTTGTTTGCTGCTTTTTGCACTGGGGCAATGGATGTATGGGAATGAGTCGGAGGACCACACGATGGTTTATAAGTGATCTCTACCCACCAGCATCTTTGTACTTGTTCACATTTTTAAAGACAGTTGCTTGTGAAGGACACCGAACATTTTGAACTCACTGGCGAAAATGCCGAAGAACCTCTGTCACACTTTTGGTAGCACGGTATTTGTTCACCATGAATGCACGCTGTTGTGGTGTAAACTGTGGATAAACCATCTTGCAGATGAGTGAAACCAATGGCCCTACCCAATTTTTATCCACAGCTGAATGAAAGGAGTTATGAAGAAACATCAGAAGGATTAAGCCTATGCTGTAACTACCCTGACATCACAATCAGTTTTATTCAGGTGCAAAGAATTTGTGGTGATCACTTTCATTGTAGGCCTGGGTTGAGTTGGTTACACAATCAACACTGCAAAAAGTGATTTTCAAGAAAGGGAAATTTACTTATTTTCACACTTAAAACATTTATTTCTATCACCATTTTTCTTAGTAAGATAAGAAATTTGTCCTTGATTTGAGGTAATTTTGACTATCTAGCCAATGGGGTACGTAAATTTTCACTTTTCAAGCATTATTTCCTTGTAACTCGTACAAGTGATCAGGTGTAAAAACATGCCATGCCCCTCTGGCATGTTTGATTACAAGCTCATGAGCATCGCGGCATAGTAAAACAAACATTCACATTTTGCATGACTTTTCATCCAATTTTAACCTTCTAATTATTTGGAGGAAGGACATTTTATTTCCCACCGGAAAACAGGCCTGTGTTCAGTCATGCATGAAATTATGCAATTAATTTTGCTATGGACCGAAGCAGGATGTCCATACCAACATATGCAAACGAAGAAATTTCATGACAATGTTCAACTGTAAATTTGGTGGATACTTTTCAGAGAGCCTACTTTTTTTTTTGATACGCCATGTATAGTCTATATTAAAAGACCGATCTTTGGACATAGGAATCGATCTTTAGGAAGGCCAAGCTGGTAACAAGCAGCTTAATAGAACATTTTCATGCTAACCAGAAAACTAAGATATGCGCCACAAAATTATACCCAGTTTACAGGCAAGCTGGCTGTTAGCACCATGATGCAAGAGCTAGCCCCATATACCCCTTCTGTGGCTCTTGAGTACACTTACCACTTCCTGATTATTCTTGCCATAGAAGGCTTCGGCGAAAACAGCCACCACAAAAACGTTAATGAGGAAGGAGACGAACAGCGCGATGGTTGATTCAATGAAGTAGTATTTATTGGCCTCCTTCACCTCTTTTTTATTGTTGCGGTCAATCTGCCGAGACTGAGAGAAGCAAAACACATAATTTCAGTCAGTCAACTCACAATGAAATGTTTTTTATTGGGAGGGTGCGATTGTAGAGGATGTACGTAGTGAGGTAATAGAGCTGCTTGAACCGACTTCATCGCATCATTTTGCCCATTTATGCTCAATGTTTTTTTTCTGTAAACAACTAATATCCAATTCATTGCTTACTGACAAATACAAATATAAACCTGATGTTTTCAGTTGATAAAAAGCATACTTCTTCACTCACTTCATCTTTCTTGAGAGGCATCATAATAGTTTCTAATGAAAGCATAAAGCAAGGAATATGTCTGTGTGTGCATGTATGTACGAATTAGTGTATATTCACTCATGTGTCCTATGCATATTTCAAAAGTCATTTATCCAATTGATTTCAAACCTACCAGGTGTTTGTTAAGGACCCAAGGTAGTGCAGTGTCAAATTTGGTGTGATTTGTATGCGTCATATTCAATATTAGTGAACTTTGACTAAGTAAGGGCGAACAACACTCTGTGCAGTAGCCAGTACAGAGCTTCAGGACTCTGCGGACTGAGTCGAGCATGTTGTGACCTGCCTTCGAAATGAGCTGTGGACTGTAAGGGCTCATTGTTTGAGTGTTTTGAAAGGGCACTGCAATAGTATTTCCAAAACAGATTAAGAAATACATGTTAAAGTACCCCTGTGCTTGTTAGAAACTGCTATAGAATAATAAACTCCAGTTTATTGCCATTAGTACATTCACAAGTGCTTACTCTTGTGATTAGTATACGATACCCTCCTCTCTGTCCTGCTTTGCGCCCCCAGGTGTTACTACAGGTCTATCCAGAAATTCTAGGCAGTTTGTCCTGCTGATGTATACATCTAGGCATAAGTTAAGCACCACCTAATTCTCAAAACAAGTTCCACTTCACCAATGAACTAAATGAATAAAATCAACAAACACTGCTGAAAATTTCACTTTGAATTTAGTGGAGCATAACTTTTGCCCAGGTGAATATTCTGTATTATAACTTGATAACTTTTCTTGAGACAGGGGAAAAAAATGGAGGGCTAGAGATAACGATAGGATGACTTCTGCTAAAAGTACCAGAAGGTGGAAAGATGCACACCATAACAAATGAAGGAGACAACTTCTGCATAAAGGTTGCTCTGATGATAAGGACAGCTAATTCACACAAAATAAGTCAATTTTAATCAGTATTTTAGGCCAATATTGAGACTTATTGTTATGGGATGACTTAGTCTTATTCATCACTTTTTTACTCAGTAAGACTAAAAAAAAAAGAAAAGAAAATCAGCCAATGAGGTAAATTTCATTTAACTCATTTCAAGACCTTTCAACGGGCGAATACAATTTTTGTCAGGCGCAAATAACCTGGAAACAAGCAGACATTTTTTTACAAAGTTACTGCACTACAATACTGTTAAGACAAAGACATTTTACAGTTCAGTGCAATGTTCCGGGCCCTGGTCGAGTACCTTGACAAGCGCAGAGTGCAGGTAGATGTTGTGGGGCATGATGACTGCGCCCACGATGCCCACAGCCTGCTCGAGCTGCACGGGTCCACAGCCCGGGCAGTATGGCACAAACATGCCCTTCAGCACCTCCCCCTGGTCAGGCCTCACCAGCACATACTGCAGGACACAGGAGGCACAAGGTCAGACATCAGATACATAACAGCCAATCACAGTTGGTGTCTTCATAGAACACAATGGCATATAGTTACTTGCCTAAGCAGGGGCCAGTCCATCCAGGAGCAATGTGGGGTTAAGGCCCTTTCTCAAGACCCCTACAGCAGTTCAAATGGTATTGTGGATTCACCCTAGCCAATAGATTATCATGACCAAAACCGTAACCATGCATAACCCCAGACTACACAATAACAAAAATGGGCGTATGGTCAATATACACAGTCTGTCACTTTCAAGGAGGTAGTGATAACATAATGAGGAGGTAGTTCAGTAGTTATTTAAGATTTAGCAATATCACAAACGAAAGCTTTGCTATACAAAAACATTTGAAACAAAAGCATAAAATGAAACAGAAAAGTTTTCACAGGCATAGAAAAAAAACACTACTGCACAATATTTCCCTTTAATTATCAGTTTGAAAGGCTTCTTGAAATCAATTTTCTCATTATACAGTCAGGTTCAAAATTATTTGAACCTAGACAGCATTATTGCTATTTTAGCTGTCTGCCACATCATGACATACTGGAGATGAAACCACAAAATGAATGAAAGTTTGAAGTGCAGACTTCTTACTTTAATTTAAGGGTACTTCACTTCAAAATGAGTGAACGGTGTAGGAATTGCAGCACTTTTTGTAAGAGCCCCCCTCCCCATTTTCAGGGACTAATCATGATTGGATATGTGGCTGCGCAGTTATTCCATGGCCTGGCATGTGTTATTCCCTTGTAATATCACTTACAAGTAAGCACAACTAATTTATAAAGTTGATTTACAGTTGAGCATTTGCATCTGGAATCTGTAGCTGTGGGGCCACTGGATGAACTGAAGGATGAACTGAATCAGTACAGATTCTGTAGTTTATGTGAGACTGTGTGCCCTCATGGCCAGGTCTCCCATTGAAACAGAGATTTTGAATCTTCAAGCATCTCCGTGGTTAAATAAAGGTTAAATAAATCAATAAAATAAATAAATCTCAATTATTCTAATCGCTATAAGAATAACTGTTGACCGCCATAGGGTGAACTGGCAAGCATGCTCCTTGTCATATCTGATGCTGTCTTAAACGGCAGCCTAACATCAGAGGTAATGCGAAATTCAAGACCCTAGGGCTAAAAGTGCTTAAGTCACAAAATGTCTATTTTGAGAAAATTGAGAAAATCGACTCAAGTGGTCATAAAATTGAGGGGTCGTAAAACTAACGTATAAAGAGGCCTTACTTTTTGCATTTTATTTCAACTTATTAGTGCGCTTAGGATAACAGTCTTCAAAAGACATAGTTGCTGCAAAATAACATTATCCAATCATCCATTCTCTGCACTTTTCAAGCAAGTTGGAAGTTTAATTTCTCATTGTCACTGATTATCAACACCTACATCACAAGCAATCATAAAGCCTAGATAAGATTCATACGACTAAGGTAAATCTTAAGTTGTTCTGCTCGCCAGATTCAAATTATTTCCATTAAATAATAATTTTTCACATTTCTACGTTAGATACGATTGTAAAAGTCAACTTGTGATTTTTACCTAAACAGTCTATTTCCCCTGGTATCGAACACGACCACCGGATGCAGTGATATTCCCAGAGAAATGGCGTGAACATGAGTTATGTCTGAAATGAGCATTAATTTATTTGTGTATTGATTGGATATAGCAACATTTGTAAAAGTTCATGCCACGACAGCGGAATTATAATAATATACTTCAATGTATTGAAAAATGTACAACAGAGAATGACGCTGTCAGTATGTATTGCTAACACAGACACTGTGAAAATAAGTAGGCACTATTTTTCATTTTGGGGAAAAGATTACATCACATCAGAGGATTGTATAAATTTTTATTGCCATATAATTTTCAGTTTGTTTTCTGTTTAGTTTGGAGAGCGAATGGGTAGGTGTTATATGTGGCCTCCCCAATTTGACAGTCAAAAACATTTAAAATAATAATATTCACTTGCATTTGATGCAAACGTTTGTACCATGCGTGAAGTAGTATAAGATTGCATTGTAATGGTAACTTGTAATTTACACCAGAGCAAAAATCTCTCAATTTCCCACTATCTGGAGAAGTTGGGGGGCAGCGTGTATGTTGACTCAGATTATTATTTGCACTAAGTAGCACTGTCAGATTTAGCTGACTTCTGGTCAATGAGTTCATGAACCAGGAAATGTATTGTAATGTTTCAGATCATCAAACAAATTTCAATAAAAGACAAAGATAACCAAAGTACAAAATGCAGTTTTTACCCCTCTACAGACTCTGGTTGGAGGGGTATTGTCGTCACCTGCGTGTCCGTCTGTCGTCTGTCGTCGGTCCATGATTTTGTCCGGGCCAGTAATCGGCAACTAATGATCCCACCTTCACCAAATTTGGTATAATAACTCACTGTGACCCATAGATGTGCAACATCAGGTTTTTTGCTGGATTTGACCTTTGACCTTAGTGCTGTGACCTTAACCCTGGAAATATTATTCGGATCAGTACTCAGCAACTAATTATCGCAGCTTCACCAAATTAGGTATGGTAACTCACTATGAGACAAGCATGTGCAACGGCAGGTTTTTTGCGGGATTTGACCTTTGACCATAGCTCTGTGACCATGACCCTGGAAATCTTGTCCGGGTCAGTACTCGGCAACTAATTCTCCCAGCTTCACCAAATTTGGTATGGTAACTCACTGTGACCCATACATGCGCAAAGTCAGGTTTTTTGCTGGATTTGACCTTTGACCTTAGCTCTGTGACCTTGACCCTGGAACTATTGTACGGGTCAGTACTCGTCAACTAAAGATCGCAACTTCACCAAATTTGGTATGGTAACTCACTGTGACACATAGATGTGCAATGTCATGTTTTTTGCTGGATTCACGACTTGACCTTATTGCAGTGACCTCGAGGCTGGAAATCTTGTCCGGGTCAGTACTCAGCATCAACTGATCACTACTTCACCAAATTTGGTATGGTAACTCACTGTCACACATGGATGTGCAAGGTCATGTTTTTGCTGGATTTCACCTTTGACCTTAGCGCTGTGACCTTGAGGCAGGAAATCTTGTTCGGGCCGAGGGGTATTCAGCAACACGTTATGTTTAAATGATGATTTAATTTATTAAGGGAAAAAAGCTACCAAAGCCTTCCTGGCCCTCTGTGAAAAATTAATTGCCCCCAAAATCCTAATAATTGGTTTTGCCACCCGCAGCGACAACAACTGCAATCAAACCTGTGAAGGCTTGCGTAAAAAAAATGTGGAATACCTTCAACATAATGCATTGCTGAACACCCCTCGGCCTGCGTTGCACATCTATGAGTCACGGTGAGTTACCATACCAAATTTAACAAAGCTATGACCAATAGTTGCTATGTACTTGGTCGGACAAGATTTCCAGGGTCATGGTCACTGTGCTAAGCTCAAATCAAGGAAAAAAACCTCATGTTGCACATCTATAGGTCACGATGAGTTACCATACCAAATTTGAAGAAGCTGCGACCAATAGTTGCTTTTTACTTGGCCATACAATATTTACAGGGTGAGGGTCACAGCGCTAAGGTCAAAGGTCAAATCCAGAAAGAAACCTGATGTTGCACATCTATGGGTCATAGTGAGTTACCGTACCAAATTTAGTGAAGCCGCGATCATTAGTTGCTGTGTATTGACCCGGACAAAGTCATGAACGGATGACAGACGACAGACAGACACGCAGGTGATGACAGTACCCCTCTGGCTGAAGTCGGCTGAGGGGTAAAAACAATAGCTATGTTTACATGAACAAAATTTCTTGAATCCGATCCTAACCTTTTTTGATCAGAAATTCCAAATCCAAATTCACAAGGACACTAAATGAAATGATCCGATCATGACGTGCGTATATATCAACAAGCGTTTAATCAGAATAAATCATTTAGGCATGCGAGGAGTTGTCTAATTTTACGGAAATATCAGAAAAAGACGGAGACGAAAAAGCTTTACTTCCGCCTCTGTTGTAAACAAACACCACGTTGTCTGCACGTCCTCGTTCGCTCTTTGCAGCACACGTGCGCAGTGAAGACAATTTTACTCCAACCACAAAGACAGGATCCGAATGGGTGTGGACATGGACGCCATTCGTCATGATGATCAAAATAAACCACCTCTCTCATGCGGAATGAAATTTCTTTCCGAATGGACTGAATCAGATCAGAATCTTCCAACTGACGTGTTTACATGAAGCATTTTTAATCTGATTGGGCGTTTATTCTGATTATGCGTGTCCATGTAATCATAGCCAATGTTCCTCAACGTCAAATTGCAAAGGCTTTGAACGTCTCATCATCGACAGTGCATAACATCATCAAAATATTCTGAGAAACTGGAAAAATCTCTGTGCGTAAGGGACAAAGCCGAAGACCTTTACTGGATGCCTGTGATCTTTGGGCCCCAAGACGCCACTCACCGGCATGATTCTGTCATTGACATTACTAAATGGGCCCAGGAATACTTAAAGAAACCACTAGGTCATTCCATGTCAAATCATCAGATATACAAAACATTTGTCACCATGAAGTCATAAATTGCTTCCATATTTTCACATTAGATAAATATGTCTTAGTGATGAACAAATCCGAAAGGAGGTCTTTTACGGTATAGGGAAAAATGCCCACAGCCCGATCAGAACAAGCTTTTGATATTATGAAACACATCTGGTAACTCCACGGGAAACAAGTTGTATATGCCTGGTTTGCATACAGGAAGTGAACTTTCGCCCACTTAGTACATGCTCTATTTTTATGAGACAATGCTCAGAAAAGTACAAATATGTCCAAATATGTTCAATTATTAGTTTATTAGCTTCAGCAAGACCTTCTGCATATTTTGATACCAAATGCAAACCCAGAAACCCGATAACAAAAAAGTTATAGATGATTTACTCAGAAATTTGTCAATTTTAACACAAAATTTCATAGAAATCTTATTTTTCTTTTGCTTATTTCAGTAGGTACATAAAATTTTTTGTTAAAAGTTGCGCTATATAGTTGTATAAATCCTGTAAAAATTTTTTTAACTTTCGCGACCGGTAACATTGATCCAGAGATCAATATATCAAAGGAAGTCTCATTTGTAAGAATGAACAGTTTGTTTTAAATAGGATAAGATTATCAACCTTTACCCAAAATAGTTGATATGTACTGAAAATCATAAGCAATAACTAAAAAAGAATGGTATTATGGCTTCAAAATGGTATGAATTAATTCTGGATCATTCCAGATCATGTCAACTAGCAAGCTGTAATGGAGTCCTTACATCTAATATTGTGTGTCTATCCTGGATAAAGACAAGAAAAATATTTTCTATATCAATTTACAGCTTCAATTCTTGCATCCAGTGAGTTCTATTTCTAGTTCTATCACTATTTTTAAAATTAGCTCCATTGGAGTTGCAGGAGGTATTCTGGAGTGGATTCAAAACTGGTTACAGGACATAACACAAAGAGTGGTGGTCAGTGGTATCTCATCTGAGCTAGGTATGGTGGGGAGTGGCAACCCCCATGGATTGGTGTTGGGACCCCTGCTGTTCCTCATCAACATTAATGACCTTGATAGGAATATTGAGAGCAGAGTAGTTAAATAGGCAGATGATACTAAATTGGGGGGTTTGGCAAATAGTTTAGAGTCCACTAAAGTGATTCAGGATGATTTGGATAGAATCCAGAATTGGGCAGAAATGTGGCAAATGAAATTTAATGTAGCGAAATGTAAAGTTGTACATGTAGGTAATAAAAACATTAGACGGGATTACTTCATGGGAGGTTTAAAACTGGAATGTGCTCCACATGAGAAAGATCTGGGAGTGATTGTTGGCCAAACCCTCACAGGCTCTAGCCATTGTGCCATAGCAGTTAAAAAAGCCAATCGGATGCTGGGATATATTGCCAAAAGTATTGAGTACAAATCTGAGGTGATGCTTCTTTTGTACAACACATTCATCAGACCACATCTGGAGTATTGGGTACAGTTCTGGGGACCATACTTTAAGAAAGATATAGAGGCTCTACAGAAAGTTCAGAGAAGACCCACTAAGCTAATTCCAGGTATAAAAGATGAAAGCTATGAGGAGAGGCTGAAGATCCTTAATCTATTAAGTCTTAATCTCTTAGTCAGGAAAAGGAGACTAAGGGGTGATTTGATTGAGGTCTTTAAATATGTTAAATGGATTAACAAAGTGAATTATGTAGGGTTCCTTCGACCAAGTGTTGTGAGTTGAACTCGGGGTCACAAATGGAAGTTGACCAAAGGTAAATTTAGCACTGATATTCGGAAATATTTCTTCACCCAAAGAGTAATTTCAAAGTGGAATAACTTGCCTGACCATATTGTTGAGGCAGAGACCTTGGGGGTTTTCAAGAGCAGGCTTGACTTAAAGCTAGATACCAGAGTCATTGACAATAGTATAAAGAAACTGGCGAGTGCAGTTGGGCTGAACGGCCTGTTGTCGCCATTCATGTTATGTTATGTTATGTTATGTTATGTTATGTTATGTTATGTTAAATATATTTGCGAAAGCACTAAGTGCAGGCCAGTGACTACGGGGTGCAGATACCCAAAGACGTGCGTGCGTTAGAACTGAAAATCTATTGCTGTGAAGTGGAAATCGGTCGAGAGGAATAATGGGTAAGATTAATATAATTTATTTTCAGATGTAAGAACAGCAAATTCAGCAAGAGAATGTGGTCAGATAAATGACTATAGGGAATGTTGCGCAGGAGCCCATGTTAAAGCGTCTCCCAGAACTATTTCACTCTTCCACCTATATGCCCAAAGATCAAAGCAAAACCAAGTCATCAATACAGAGGCCCAATGAGCAGGAAACAAACACATCAATAATCACGTGCTGCATTCTGGCACATCAGTGTCACCTTGCCTGACATAAGTCATACAAACAAAGATGACCGTCCCACATGATTACACTGGACTACAAGATGGCTTAGACAATGTTGACCAGCCTGAGGTATAGAACAGAAACTTGCAGGAACAGCATAATAACAGGGCAACATGGCATCATGACTAAACCAAAGTCCCTCATAACTCCAGCATATCACTTTAGTAAACAGTCCTGTTTCCTCATGTGGGTACTGACATGGGCACAGTTCTGTAAACACCTTACCGATTGCTGACAAATGCCAAAGGAAAAATTCTGAATTCTACAGGGCTATAATATCCACTCAAATTCAGCTAAATGCTTCAAATCTTATTTCGCTGTACTCCCCAGGGGAGATGGGCAATGATTAAAAACACGACCAAAACTAGCTAAAACATTTTTAAGGCAAAGAAGTGGAATGTCCAACAATTGTCAAGTCAGTTACCAGTCCTCAACCCAAGGGAGCATGCATTTCACTTGTTGAAGGCAAAATTGAAGGAAGACAAAATGCCCCAAAAAATAAAGAGGACCTGAATATGGTTGCCATGAAGCCCTGGTAGAGCATCTCTAGGGAAGAAACCCAGCATTTAGTGATGTTCATGGGTTCCAGACATCACACAGTCGCTGACTGCAAAGGATTTTCTACCAAGCATTGAAAATGACAGTTTTATTTATCAATATTTTAATTTGTTAATTTTAGCCTTTATAAACGGGGAGGCAATGTATAAAATAGGACCAATGGCCCTGCAGCTCACCGCCCAGCATTCAAACCAGTCTGGGCAAAACCTGCTGAATCTCACCAAGTCACAGCATAATTTTAATTGTAAAAAAAAAAAAAAAACTGTTACGAATCCAAAACTGCAAATAGACTTTCAACACATGGTCCCAATGAGATTCTATACGAATTATGAAGTGAATCTGGTCAGTGGTTCCAGAGCATATGATTGTGATAGATTTTGCAAACGGAACATGACCACGACCACAATGAAAACACCAGTGGCCGCCTGTTCCCAATACCTTAGCTTGCCTATCAGCTGATGAGCTCAAAATGGGTGCAATTTCAACATGGCAAAACAATAACTTTGGAAACAACCTTAAAAAAAAACCTAAAATTGTGCCCCTCAAGCACATCTCGATTCATTTTCAATCCACTGTGGTGGCAAAACAGAGCTAATGTGATGAAAATTCTGTCACTGTCCAAATACTTCTGGACCCGACTGAACATAAGCATTACTTTGAACTAAATCAGAAATGCTGATTTATGAATTATGTGAATTATGTAGGGTTCCTTCGACCAAGTGTTGTGAGTTGAACTCGGGGTCACAAATGGAAGTTGACCAAAGGTAAATTTAGCACTGATATTCGGAAATATTTCTTCACCCAAAGAGTAATTTCAAAGTGGAATAACTTGCCTGACCATATTGTTGAGGCAGAGACCTTGGGGGTTTTCAAGAGCAGGCTTGACTTAAAGCTAGATACCAGAGTCATTGACAATAGTATAAAGAAACTGGCGAGTGTAGTTGGGCTGAACGGCCTGTTGTCGCCATTCATGTTGTTATGTTATGTTATGTTATGTTATGTTATGTTATGTTATGTTATGTTATGTTATGTTATGTTATGTTATGTTATGTTATGTTATGTTATGTTATGTTATGTTATGTTATGTTATGTTATGTTATGTTAAATATATTTGCGAAGGCACTAAGTGCAGGCCAGTGACTACGGGGTGCAGATACCCAAAGACGTGCGTGCGTTACAACTGAAAATCCATTGCTGTGAAGTGGAAATCGGTCGAGAGGAATAATGGGTAAGATTAATATAATTTATTTTCAGATGTAAGAACAGCAAATTCAGCAAGAGAATGTGGTCAGATAAATGACTATAGGGAATGTTGCGCAGGAGCCCATGTTAAAGCGTCTCCCAGAACTATTCCACTCTTCCACCTATATACCCAAAGATCAAAGCAAAACCAAGTCATCAATACAGAGGCCCAATGAGCAGGAAACAAACACATCAATAATCACGTGCTGCATTCTGGCACATCAGTGTCACCTTGCCTGACATAAGTCATACAAACAAAGATGACCGTCCCACATGATTACACTGGACTACAAGATGGCTTAGACAATGTTGACCAGCCTGAGGTATAGAACAGAAACTTGCAGGAACAGCATAATAACAGGGCAACATGGCATCATGACTAAACCAAAGTCCCTCATAACTCCAGCATATCACTTTAGTAAACAGTCCTGTTTCCTCATGTGGGTACTGACATGGGCACAGTTCTGTAAACACCTTACCGATTGCGGACAAATGCCAAAGGAAAAATTCTGAATTCTACAGGGCTATAATATCCACTCAAATTCAGCTAAATGCTTCAAATCTTATTTCGCTGTACTCCCCAGGGGAGATGGGCAATGATTAAAAACACTACCAAAACTAGCTAAAACATTTTTAAGGCAAAGAAGTGGAATGTCCAACAATTGTCAAGTCAGTTACCAGTCCTCAACCCAAGGGAGCATGCATTTCACTTGTTGAAGGAAAAATTGAAAGAAGACAAAATGCCCCAAAAAATAAAGAGGACCTGAATATGGTTGCCATGAAGCCCTGGTAGAGCATCTCTAGGGAAGAAACCCAGCATTTAGTGATGTTCATGGGTTCCAGACATCACACAGTCACTGACTGCAAAGGATTTTCTACCAAGCATTGAAAATGACAGTTTTATTTATCACTATTTTAATTTGTTAATTTTAGCCTTTATAAACGGGGAGGCAATGTATAAAATAGGACCAATGGCCGTGCAGCTCACCGCCCAGCATTCAAACCAGTCTGGGCAAAACCTGCTGAATCTCACCAAGTCACAGCATAATTTTAATTGTAAAAAAAAAAAAAAACTGTTAAGAATCCAAAAAATGCAAATAGACTCTCAACACATGGTCCCAATGAGATTCTATACGAATTATTAAGTGAATCTGGTCAGTGGTTCCAGAGCATATGATTGTGATAGATTTTGCAACCGGAACATGACCACGACCACAATGAAAACACCAGTGGCCGCCTGTTCCCAATACCTTAGCTTGCCTATCAGCTGATGAGCTCAAAATGGGTGCAATTTCAACATGGCAAAACAATAACTTTGGAAACAACCTTAAAAAAAAACCTAAAATTGTGCCCCTCAAGCACATCTCGATTCATTTTCAATCCACTGTGGTGGCAATACAGAGCTAATGTGATGAAAATTCTGTCACTGTCCAAATACTTCTGGACCCGACTGAACATAAGCATTACTTTGAACTAAATCAGAAATGCTGATTTATGAATTATGTGAATTATGTAGGGTTCCTTCGACCAAGTGTTGTGAGTTGAACTCGGGGTCACAAATGGAAGTTGACCAAAGGTAAATTTAGCACTGATATTCGGAAATATTTCTTCACCCAAAGAGTAATTTCAAAGTGGAATAACTTGCGTGACCATATTGTTGAGGCAGAGACCTTGGGGGTTTTCAAGAGCAGGCTTGACTTAAAGCTAGATACCAGAGTCATTGACAATAGTATAAAGAAACTGGCGAGTGTAGTTGGGCTGAACGGCCTGTTGTCGCCATTCATGTTATGTTATGTTATGTTATGTTATGTTATGTTATGTTATGTTATGTTATGTTATGTTATGTTATGTTATGTTATGTTATGTTATGTTATGTTATGTTAAATATATTTGCGAAGGCACTAAGTGCAGGCCAGTGACCACGGGGTGCAGATACCCAAAGACGTGCGTGCGTTAGAACTGAAAATCTATTGCTGTGAAGTGGAAATCGGTCGAGAGGAATAATGGGTAAGATTAATATAATTTATTTTCAGATGTAAGAACAGCAAATTCAGCAAGAGAATGTGGTCAGATAAATGACTATAGGGAATGTTGCGCAGGAGCCCATGTTAAAGCGTCTCCCAGAACTATTCCACTCTTCCACCTATATACCCAAAGATCAAAGCAAAACCAAGTCATCAATACAGAGGCCCAATGAGCAGGAAACAAACACATCAATAATCACGTGCTGCATTCTGGCACATCAGTTTCACCTTGCCTGACATAAGTCATACCAACAAAGATGACCGTCCCACATGATTACACTGGACTACAAGATGGCTTAGACAATGTTGACCAGCCTGAGGTATAGAACAGAAACTTGCAGGAACAGCATAATAACAGGGCAACATGGCATCATGACTAAACCAAAGTCCCTCATAACTCCAGCATATCACTTTAGTAAACAGTCCTGTTTCCTCATGTGGGTACTGACATGGGCACAGTTCTGTAAACACCTTACCGATTGCGGACAAATGCCAAAGGAAAAATTCTGAATTCTACAGGGCTATAATATCCACTCAAATTCAGCTAAATGCTTCAAATCTTATTTCGCTGTACTCCCCAGGGGAGATGGGCAATGATTAAAAACACTACCAAAACTAGCTAAAACATTTTTAAGGCAAAGAAGTGGAATGTCCAACAATTGTCAAGTCAGTTACCAGTCCTCAACCCAAGGGAGCATGCATTTCACTTGTTGAAGGCAAAATTGAAAGAAGACAAAATGCCCCAAAAAATAAAGAGGACCTGAATATGGTTGCCATGAAGCCCTGGTAGAGCATCTCTAGGGAAGAAACCCAGCATTTAGTGATGTTCATGGGTTCCAGACATCACACAGTCACTGACTGCAAAGGATTTTCTACCAAGCATTGAAAATGACAGTTTTATTTATCACTATTTTAATTTGTTAATTTTAGCCTTTATAAACGGGGAGGCAATGTATAAAATAGGACCAATGGCCCTGCAGCTCACCGCCCAGCATTCAAACCAGTCTGGGCAAAACCTGCTGAATCTCACCAAGTCACAGCATAATTTTAATTGTAAAAAAAAAAAAAACTGTTAAGAATCCAAAAAATGCAAATAGACTCTCAACACATGGTCCCAATGAGATTCTATACGAATTATGAAGTGAATCTGGTCAGTGGTTCCAGAGCATATGATTGTGATAGATTTTGCAAACGGAACATGACCACGACCACAATGAAAACACCAGTGGCCGCCTGTTCCCAATACCTTAGCTTGCCTATCAGCTGATGAGCTCAAAATGGGTGCAATTTCAACATGGCAAAACAATAACTTTGGAAACAACCTTAAAAAAAAAACCTAAAATTGTGCCCCTCAAGCACATCTCGATTCATTTTCAATCCACTGTGGTGGCAATACAGAGCTAATGTGATGAAAATTCTGTCACTGTCCAAATACTTCTGGACCCGACTGAACATAAGCATTACTTTGAACTAAATCAGAAATGCTGATTTATGAATTATGTGAATTATGTAGGGTTCCTTCGACCAAGTGTTGTGAGTTGAACTCGGGGTCACAAATGGAAGTTGACCAAAGGTAAATTTAGCACTGATATTCGGAAATATTTCTTCACCCAAAGAGTAATTTCAAAGTGGAATAACTTGCGTGACCATATTGTTGAGGCAGAGACCTTGGGGGTTTTCTAGAGCAGGCTTGACTTAAAGCTAGATACCAGAGTCATTGACAATAGTATAAAGAAACTGGCGAGTGTAGTTGTGCTGAACGGCCTGTTGTCGCCATTCATGTTATGTTATGTTATGTTATGTTATGTTAAATATATTTGCGAAGGCACTAAGTGCAGGCCAGTGACAACGGGGTGCAGATACCCAAAGACGTGCGTGCGTTAGAACTGAAAATCCATTGCTGTGAAGTGGAAATCGGTCGAGAGGAATAATGGGTAAGATTAATATAATTTATTTTCAGATGTAAGAACAGCAAATTCAGCAAGAGAATGTGGTCAGATAAATGACTATAGGGAATGTTGCGCAGGAGCCCATGTTAAAGCGTCTCCCAGAACTATTCCACTCTTCCACCTATATACCCAAAGATCAAAGCAAAACCAAGTCATCAATACAGAGGCCCAATGAGCAGGAAACAAACACATCAATAATCACGTGCTGCATTCTGGCACATCAGTTTCACCTTGCCTGACATAAGTCATACCAACAAAGATGACCGTCCCACATGATTACACTGGACTACAAGATGGCTTAGACAATGTTGACCAGCCTGAGGTATAGAACAGAAACTTGCAGGAACAGCATAATAACAGGGCAACATGGCATCATGACTAAACCAAAGTCCCTCATAACTCCAGCATATCACTTTAGTAAACAGTCCTGTTTCCTCATGTGGGTACTGACATGGGCACAGTTCTGTAAACACCTTACCGATTGCGGACAAATGCCAAAGGAAAAATTCTGAATTCTACAGGGCTATAATATCCACTCAAATTCAGCTAAATGCTTCAAATCTTATTTCGCTGTACTCCCCAGGGGAGATGGGCAATGATTAAAAACACTACCAAAACTAGCTAAAACATTTTTAAGGCAAAGAAGTGGAATGTCCAACAATTGTCAAGTCAGTTACCAGTCCTCAACCCAAGGGAGCATGCATTTCACTTGTTGAAGGCAAAATTGAAAGAAGACAAAATGCCCCAAAAAATAAAGAGGACCTGAATATGGTTGCCATGAAGCCCTGGTAGAGCATCTCTAGGGAAGAAACCCAGCATTTAGTGATGTTCATGGGTTCCAGACATCACACAGTCACTGACTGCAAAGGATTTTCTACCAAGCATTGAAAATGACAGTTTTATTTATCACTATTTTAATTTGTTAATTTTAGCCTTTATAAACGGGGAGGCAATGTATAAAATAGGACCAATGGCCCTGCAGCTCACCGCCCAGCATTCAAACCAGTCTGGGCAAAACCTGCTGAATCTCACCAAGTCACAGCATAATTTTAATTGTAAAAAAAAAAAAAACTGTTAAGAATCCAAAAAATGCAAATAGACTCTCAACACATGGTCCCAATGAGATTCTATACGAATTATGAAGTGAATCTGGTCAGTGGTTCCAGAGCATATGATTGTGATAGATTTTGCAAACAGAACATGACCACGACCACAATGAAAACACCAGTGGCCGCCTGTTCCCAATACCTTAGCTTGCCTATCAGCTGATGAGCTCAAAATGGGTGCAATTTCAACATGGCAAAACAATAACTTTGGAAACAACCTTAAAAAAAAAACCTAAAATTGTGCCCCTCAAGCACATCTCGATTCATTTTCAATCCACTGTGGTGGCAATACAGAGCTAATGTGATGAAAATTCTGTCACTGTCCAAATACTTCTGGACCCGACTGAACATAAGCATTACTTTGAACTAAATCAGAAATGCTGATTTATGAATTATGTGAATTATGTAGGGTTCCTTCGACCAAGTGTTGTGAGTTGAACTCGGGGTCACAAATGGAAGTTGACCAAAGGTAAATTTAGCACTGATATTCGGAAATATTTCTTCACCCAAAGAGTAATTTCAAAGTGGAATAACTTGCCTGACCATATTGTTGAGGCAGAGACCTTGGGGGTTTTCAAGAGCAGGCTTGACTTAAAGCTAGATACCAGAGTCATTGACAATAGTATAAAGAAACTGGCGAGTGTAGTTGTGCTGAACGGCCTGTTGTCGCCATTCATGTTATGTTATGTTATGTTATGTTATGTTATGTTAAATATATTTGCGAAGGCACTAAGTGCAGGCCAGTGACCACGGGGTGCAGATACCCAAAGACGTGCGTGCGTTAGAACTGAAAATCCATTGCTGTGAAGTGGAAATCGGTCGAGAGGAATAATGGGTAAGATTAATATAATTTATTTTCAGATGTAAGAACAGCAAATTCAGCAAGAGAATGTGGTCAGATAAATGACTATAGGGAATGTTGCGCAGGAGCCCATGTTAAAGCGTCTCCCAGAACTATTCCACTCTTCCACCTATATACCCAAAGATCAAAGCAAAACCAAGTCATCAATACAGAGGCCCAATGAGCAGGAAACAAACACATCAATAATCACGTGCTGCATTCTGGCACATCAGTGTCACCTTGCCTGACATAAGTCATACAAACAAAGATGACCGTCCCACATGATTACACTGGACTACAAGATGGCTTAGACAATGTTGACCAGCCTGAGGTATAGAACAGAAACTTGCAGGAACAGCATAATAACAGGGCAACATGGCATCATGACTAAACCAAAGTCCCTCATAACTCCAGCATATCACTTTAGTAAACAGTCCTGTTTCCTCATGTGGGTACTGACATGGGCACAGTTCTGTAAACACCTTACCGATTGCGGACAAATGCCAAAGGAAAAATTCTGAATTCTACAGGGCTATAATATCCACTCAAATTCAGCTAAATGCTTCAAATCTTATTTCGCTGTACTCCCCAGGGGAGATGGGCAATGATTAAAAACACTACCAAAACTAGCTAAAACATTTTTAAGGCAAAGAAGTGGAATGTCCAACAATTGTCAAGTCAGTTACCAGTCCTCAACCCAAGGGAGCATGCATTTCACTTGTTGAAGGCAAAATTGAAGGAAGACAAAATGCCCCAAAAAATAAAGAGGACCTGAATATGGTTGCCATGAAGCCCTGGTAGAGCATCTCTAGGGAAGAAACCCAGCATCTAGTGATGTTCATGGGTTCCAGACATCACACAGTCACTGACTGCAAAGGATTTTCTACCAAGCATTGAAAATGACAGTTTTATTTATCACTATTTTAATTTGTTAATTTTAGCCTTTAAAAACGGGGAGGCAATGTATAAAATAGGACCAATGGCCCTGCAGCTCACCGCCCAGCATTCAAACCAGTCTGGGCAAAACCTGCTGAATCTCACCAAGTCACAGCATAATTTTAATTGTAAAAAAAAAAAAAACTGTTACGAATCCAAAACTGCAAATAGACTTTCAACACATGGTCCCAATGAGATTCTATACGAATTATGAAGTGAATCTGGTCAGTGGTTCCAGAGCATATGATTGTGATAGATTTTGCAAACGGAACATGACCACGACCACAATGAAAACACCAGTGGCCGCCTGTTCCCAATACCTTAGCTTGCCTATCAGCTGATGAGCTCAAAATGGGTGCAATTTCAACATGGCAAAACAATAACTTTGGAAACAACCTTAAAAAAAAACCTAAAATTGTGCCCCTCAAGCACATCTCGATTCATTTTCAATCCACTGTGGTGGCAAAACAGAGCTAATGTGATGAAAATTCTGTCACTGTCCAAATACTTCTGGACCCGACTGAACATAAGCATTACTTTGAACTAAATCAGAAATGCTATGCTGAAAGTACATGAACTGAATCTGACTGTGTGGTAAGGGACGTTACCACTAAATCTTGGGCAAAACATCTCCATGCTAACTGTGCCACAACCTCCGAAAGATAGAACTCAATATGATGCCCACACAGGCTTAATACTCAGGAACAGACACATTTTTTATAGGATATAAAAAAACCACCAATTCAACTGTACTATGAATAAGAGTACCATGTAACATGAATAATTTACCTCGTATCCAAAGCTGACAGCCATGATAGTGATAAGGAACCCGAAAAAGGCCTCCAGTTTCCTCAGACCTGAGGGCAGAAAGAGTCAAAACTGTCCATTTCAGTGCTTTTAACGAAAACAAGGAAAATAAGGCTGATGTTTGGGAGAAGTCAATCAGACCTGCCCCGAAAACAAGAGTAAACATTAACACATTTTTAGGGGCAGTTTTGCAACTTGGCAGAACTATATGCACAAGCATGCACAATTCTCCATTCATTTCTCCGGGTGTACTACACTTCTGTCACCCACAATAAATACATGCATCCCCGGAGGTTTGTATTACTCGGTCACCAAAGCAACACTAACACATCATCACTTGGCCTTGATCCAAAGGTCAAAGCTGAAGTCCCAGGTCACAAACAAATTAACAATATATACATTCCTTTGCAACTTATACAAACTTATGTTCTTAATGCAGGAATATATCTTTCAATTGCATAAAGTTGCTGGTTAAGCAATCACTGAAGCTAACAATTTACATGCTTCATTGATCAGGTTAGTTGGTGACAGTACAGGCTTTTGCCAGAATGAAGTAATTTAGAATGATAAAAGTCTATCTTGTTTGGATGTGGCTGCACAACGTAATATTGAGAGGTTTGCGCAGTAAGTGAATTACAAGGCATTTCCTGTTTAACCTTGAATTTGAGGCCAAAGATCCAATCCACAGTCAGAGATTGATGCACATAGATGACTTCCTGTTAGTCCTAACACAAACCTAAGCTCTAAATGCAATAAAAAACAAGGTACGGGGCTTTTTCCGTGTTTGACCCTGAACTCAAAATCGAAGGTCAAATCCAATGTCACAAACTTCAGTGCAATTTATGATTTCCTCACAGTCTGTGAAACAAACTTGAGCCCCAAAATGTGACAGTAAATGAGAAATGGGTCTTTTTCATGGATTTGTACCATTTAGACTATTAATTAATGAAATATGTAGTAAATTATTCAGGGTTTCCCACAGCGCTTTATAGTTAGGGAGGCCGCCTAGACAACAAATGCCCCCCGCCTTGACTACGTCCCCCCGAAAAGAAAAAAAAAATCTGCTGCATCCACGCATGCATAGACAGTAAAATAAGGCCGCATCGCGATGAGGCCGGATGGGCTGAATAGCAGCTGGCATCTGTTGGTTAAATATACTCTTCCAAAAAAGAAACTATACAAATATTGAATTATTGATTACACTTTCTTTTCAATATGTTTCCCACATTTGTCAAAACATTTCATGTATAATAAATTAATGCTAAAAACAATGTATAGTTTATTTTTTGGAAGAGAATATGTTGCTACGCCAACATTATTTTTTGTATCGGGAAGAGGCTAATTATCTGGATAAACAATAACCTGCCGTTGTCGTGGGAAGGACATGTGGAGGTCAGATAATTATTCATCTGAACTAAACATTTGAATAGTGTCTCCTATCAACCGCTTGCCCACATACTCTGTTTCATTAAGATAGGCTATATGCAATTTTTCTTATCAAGGCTACCGATGTGTTTGCGCATGGTTCTCTGCTATGTCTGACAATTGCACGTGGTTTTCTCTAGTGTACAGTAATGGATGGGGAAAAGCAGTCAAAAATATCAGGGTACTTCATTCCTAGAAGCCTGCTCTCAGTCAAATTTTGCTGCCTATCAAAGTATGCTACCTCGTGGTTCTGCGCTTGCGCAAACCTAAAATCTCGGGCTCAATTTCTTCGCTCACATCTCAAGTACCTTCAAATATCATAAATATACATCTTTTTTTGGTGCGCCTTTCGACCTGTTAGCATATATATATTTGCATATACACGCTGGGTTTTCCATAAAAACGCAGAGATTGGATGATAATGGCATGCAGCATATATCTTCAAACACACTAACCCAACTCATTATAGCATCCGCTTATGTTATAATAAGCTAAGAAAATAACGAAGTTACAACTGTAAACTGATTAATATTGCAACAATTAGGCGAAAACAAAGACTTCACAATCGCTTTGCATTACTGTAGCATTTTTTCATAAGGCAGCACAAATCGTCAGAATGCAGGCCTACTTCACCATCTGCGCCGCCTCCACAATCACAGCCCCAGTCATCTAAACATCAAGGTAGTGGGTGGAACCAATAGTGGGCTGTGGACCCGAAATATTCAGGTTGGCTACATCACACAGAACACTGAGTGTAGCATTAATCTTTTCTTAAGGTCTCGTAATCACTAGATAAGGAGTTTACATTTTTTTTTAATCCTGTGAATGCAATGCGCTTCCGTACATAATACCGTTCTCCTCACCCCAAACATAACCACAACCGGAAAGTATTTGGGGAATTGAAGTCAAAACAGATAACATTTTCCGTTCTTGCATTAATTTTCGTTTAACCCTTAGGGATGGCAGTGCGCATTTTACGTGCTTTTCATTCTTCTTTTTTTTTTGATAATTTTGTCTGTGTTCATGCATGTAGCATGAATTTTGGTAAGATGGTGTGTTTTTATTTGATCTTGTTATTTCCAGCTCAGCACTTGCAGTAAGGCTAAAATACACTGTGTACACTATAAAAGTGTTACACTATAAAAACTTTGTAATAAAGTTACGAGACAGCTGACTTTGTCACTTTGTTATTGCATTTTAACTGCTTTTTATTTATAAAGAGTAAATAAACGCTGACTGTCTATACCCCCCCCCCCCAGTCGCCACCTTGACTAGCCGAATCTGAGCGGGAAACCCTGTTATTCATTTAATCCTGCTAAAATCGATGTGTCCAGATCACACCACAACTAATGCCAATGCCAGTTGTAAATAAAATTTGTACACAATGCTGACCAGCAATTAGATCGCAAACAACCTCAATGAAGAGGATGAAATAATGTAAATTTATAGTATCCCGACTTTGTCTGGGGATACAATTAGGTCACTTCACTGGACTCCCACGAATAAAACCTATCTATGAGACACCTACCATATTTGTCGAGGAACAGAAAGACAAAAGTGTCGAAGATTGTGATCAGAACACCCGCCCACAGAGGGATCCTAAAGAGCGAGGGAAAAGTGGGTGAGTTGATTTACAAAGAGACTGTTGTCCTGTTGTCTTGGAGAGCCATCCCACAGACCCCCCCCCCCCCCCCTTGAAAGCTAACAGTATAAAGCTGCTTTCACACCGGATGCGAGTTTTGCGTGTATTGGCATCTTTGCACTGACTTTGAATGTAATCTGTTGCGCGAAAAATTTGTTTCACGTCCACTGTGAAAGCGGCTGAAATCGGAGTTTTAAAATCCAGATTCCATTGTTACTCCCTACTGTCACTGAAGCAAACGTTCCCTTTAAATTGGGACATCATAATGCCACGGGTGGTAAACTTATTTTGAATGACGCAGGTAACTCAACACCAGTTGCAGCCATGGTGGTGCAGTACCTGCCCACAGAGAGGAGGTTGAAGGCAATGGCACAGCCGATGACCTCCTGCATGTCTGAGCCAATGATGGCCAGCTCCACCATCAGCCATAGGATGATGCGTGGAATCTGAAAAACAGAGGGACACATGGATGGAGGCAGAGAGAGAGAGAGAGAGAGGGGGAGAGAGAGGAACGTGTCTGCCACCAGGACATTGAAACAGAAGCACACTTTCTATGAGCTTGTCCGAAATATAACGATATCAGAAAAATATTTTTCCCAAAATTTGAAAAAGTTCTATCAGGTTTTATTCTGTACCCTGATGACAGAAAACTTCCATTTTTACTGGGGGAAGATAAAAATACAACATGGCTCACAGCAAAGTATGTTTTTTCCAGCCATAATTTGAGGCTGAGGATCGAACTGTCAATATTTCTTCTTACATCTTCTTCAAAGATAATGTAATTATCCCTAGTAATTATCCCTAGTTTACAAGTATGATCAATGCTTGGTGACTTTTTTGTAAATAATTACTTATTTACGTATGTAGTTTTATTTTTACTTATTAAGTACGTACATATGTATTCATTTACTTATATTATGCTTTGGAAACACAGATTTATTGATTTGTCACGCCAATAAAGCAAATTGAAATTGAGAGAGAGAGAGAGAGAGAGCGAGAGAACTGGCTTTGAAAACAAAGAATGAAGTAGAGACTTTTGTTTCATCAGCTTTAATTTGCAGGTACTTACATCCATACTGAGGAAACCATGAAGGAATCCAAGCCATTTTAACACAATATCATTGTCTAAACACTTGACGAGTTGCACCGAGAGTCAAGAAACAAATTCTCAGCCGAAAAGGTTTGTTTGTCATACAAAACAAACCAGAGCAGAAGTTGTCCAAGGTTTCCCCATCCATGGTACAGAGGAGAGGATACATAAAATAGTACAATACCACAACTACAACTACCATAATTCTGAAACAGAAGAGCTTTCGGGGAGCACTCACGGTGGGGTATTGGCGGTTGCACACCTCAGCCAGGTGCATGCCAGTGACAACCCCCAGACGCGCAGCCAGCCTCTGCAACAGCAGGCCGATGATGGTGGCAATCAGGAGGACCCAGAGCAGCTGAGGGGGCACAGAACACAGCCTTAGGCACGAGGGGTTCCAAATCCCTCACTGAGAAAAGGCACAAATGTATAAACGCTGTGCAGATAACGTACCTTAAAACCGGCTAGGGCGCCGGACTGCAGGTCTGACTCGATGTTCCCTGGGTCCAGGTAGGCGATGCTCATCAGGAAGCCAGGCCCGGTGAAGGCCCAGAGCTTTCGGAAACTGAATCCCATCTGCGGGAGAAAGGATGGAAATTGAAGTAGCACCACAATGATAGAACATAACAGTGTGGTGAGGACAGGACTACCAGCCTAACAAAGCTACATATTTTCCCACCACTGAGGAGAAATGGTATCAGGCACATGTTCGAAATAAGCGGTTATCCGGTTGTCTAGACAACCTGAAATAGATCCGGACGACCCAAATTGCTCACGAGGTTGTTCGCTGGACAACCAAATATCCCGGCCGTTTTTCACCTCGGACCGACTTCAGGCCAAAGGGTATTGTCATCAGTTTGTCGTCTGTCTGTCTGTCTGTCTGCCCGTGTGTGCGCCTCTAAAGTCAGCATCAATAAACTAGTTACCCATGCCAAAACATTTGCGGTAATGTAGGGAATCCAGGCCAGGAAAGACTTTTTCAGATCGGACCATTTTCTGGGGAAAAAATGGCATTTTTGGCGTTTCTGAAAAAAACTTTGTCGTGGAATGATTTTGATTAAGCATTTGAGCTGGGGGGTTTATACCTGGGGGAACGATCATATATATGCGGGGCTCTAGATTAGTGAAAAAAAATTTAATTTTCCAAAATTTTTGTGTGACTTTGCGCATTTTTGTATTTGTAAATGTATGTTCTGTGGAATTCTACTTTGGTTATTCCGTTCTGGGACCCTTCACGAGTCAGGCTGAGGGTGTTCAAATGCGGGCGTTTCTTGTATTAATTTAAATTTGTCAGAATTTTATTTACTTCCCTCTGCAATGGACGCCACCATTTTCGTCATAATTAAAGGCCTACGGCACGCAACTTTCACGTTACTCTCATACGGGCGAGAACGTAAAATAAAGTACCGCGGCAAACAATGACGTAGAGATAGACCACGGCGCGCACTTAAGCTTGGGCAATCTAGTCAGCGAAAACTCGAGGCACAAATGAGCCAGATGTGACCGTACACAACCTAAGGGAACGTAGATTTCAAAATGTGACAATAAGCATCTTCCTTTTAGGTGAATTTTATGCACAGCCAACGTCCCAGTTTTAACTTAACTCCAGTAGAGTTTATATGACACCAACTGGTCTCAAATAAACACTACTGGAGTTCAGATAACTGCGATTTTTGCTGTGTGTGCTCGTATTATACACGTTCACGTATTGCATGCATATTCAGAGTTCGATCAGAATCACTGCCGTGAGTGTAGCCTGCTGGCGCTCTTCTAGCATGAAACTTAACAGCGAGAGGTAAGTTATCTAAAATTCTACTGCCTTATAAAAAAATCAATAAATATTAATTTATAATTGGTAATTAACACACCTCGGAAGCGGGAATCTTTCAATTGCGTTTTGGCTGCATTATTTTCAAGTATTTGCAGCTTGTATATCTCTCACTCGTCCCAAGCAATGCCTGTCTGCTCTGTTCTTGCTAGTCATATACCGAGCTAATGCTGCGTCCGATTAGAATGCAGTGTCATGAAGACCTGTCTTTGCACGAGATTATGATGGAAGACAGGGCTCAGTAATATTTATGAAATGGCGCGCAGATGAACCAAGCTACTGAGTTGCAGGAGAGTGGTTTTGGTTAACAGTTATTTAGCTTGGCAGGAGAAATCATTTTGTATTTTATTGCATTAATCTGAACATCACCTGAATGACAAATTGAAGCATTATTTAGCATTATTCAGCTTATATATGCGCGTAATTTTTTTTTTAAATGCTAATGATGGTACACTGGACAACTAAAAATTCTTGCGGACAACCTGATTTGTGTCCAATTTTTTTCCCTTATTTCGAACACTGCACTACATCAAGCCTGGTCTTGAAATGGCTCACAAGTTTCTTCCTCCACCACACAATCCAGAGAGCGGCTCCACACTCAGCACGTTTACATGCACAGTAAAGTCAAGCCACAGTAATAGCTCGATAAGGCCAGTAAATGGGACTACTTTCCTTGTCCCAGTTTACATGCACGGAGGAAAACCAATTTATTGACCGAAGAATGTCCGTCTCCTATACGATGGTTGGCGATATGCCCCCTTTCAGCTTGTTCGTGTTGGGTCTTTTTCTGATTGACCTATCACGTCACAGATCAAACAATCAACAAACAAGTTAGATGGCGGCTACCTGCTAGCATTTCAAGGCAAGAACATGGGCAACCTGATGGCTGCATACATTTTGTATGTGCTGTATGCTGTGTTTTTCATGCAGCTGAGATGCACCTTTCCATGATGCTTATGATAACTGTTGAAGGCAGGCAGCAATGCCGTATGCTCCTGGACTGCTCCTACAGCGCTACCTCAGCTATGCTCCACTTTGTGTCCTCTCTACTACCCCGGGGTGTATTTCACGAAAGCCTAGTTTCTAACTCAGTTAGCAACTTACATAGTTCCTCCACTCACAGTTGGTGGTTTGAACTATGTAAGTTAGCATCTGTGCTTTCCGGAAATGTACCCCTGGGCTTCCTGTGCGTGTTGGATGCGGGCCAGGAATAAAGACTAGTCGGGGGAGAGCTGTTTTTTCGATGGTGAGTCCAAGAAAATTTTTTGGATGACACACAAGTCATTTGATAAATCTCGCAGATTAATGGAAGAGGTTATAGGCCCCAACTGTGGTTATAGGCGTGACTGTTCAAGATCCAGTATCATTGCAGATGAAGACTGCTACTGTTCAGTACCAACTTGCTAGAGGGGTACAGAATTGTTGATAATCAGTTTGGTGTTTAAATGTCCACAAGACTTCCGTGTCAAAGCCCTGTAGGAAGAATGAGGTACATGCTCAGAGTGCATAGTCCAGTTGATTGAAGCGTATACATGGAGGAATAATGCCACTAATAACCGCACTACCTGGGTGTGTTAGTCCGACTATGAAAAATTCACTATAGTACGATTCCAGTCAGACTAACATGTCTAAATGCATTTTAAAGTCCGGTAATAGTCGGACTAACCAAATAATTTGATTTTTTCTAACGTCATATAAACGCACTCACTGTGACCAGCCTGTCAAGTGCAAATAAACGCACAAAAAACAATGAACAAAACAAATCAAAAAATATTTTATAGGTATTTGACACTTGGATCATATGGAAATATTTATTTTTCGTCTCTTGAGAAAAAATACACACAGGGACTAATTCCCCTCATTGCGTTGTTACAACACCAGAACTCCTTGTTCCCTTCAATCTGACTGTCTGCTACTAATGTGCCGCAGGAAAACCACAAGGGGAAATGACACTTTGTCCTGCCGTCCTATGACCCACTAGTCATAAATCACTATTCTGAAAGTAGCCCATATTAATACACCAGCAGACAGTATCATGTTGCTTTCCCCAAACGCAATGTCCAATTTCAAGAAATATTTGACAAAAATGTCACAGAAAAAAGTTGACTATGTGTTTGAACCTTACCGTATGAGCATGAGCTGCAGCCAAATACGCAAACTCAACTCTAGAGAAACTGGGTCAATGTGCAAAATGTATTTAAAAAAAAAGAGGTAACAGCAATGTGAAAACCACTTTTTGCCTACATTCATTTGAAAAAAAGTACAAAGACAAAATAAGTCTCATCATTATAATAAAAGCCATTTTCAAAATGTGATATGATATCTGCAACGTGTTCTCATGAAGTTGGAACAGGTGCATGTTCACCATTGTGTAACACTGCCTCACTTTCGGATAACACGCAGTAGTTGTTTTGGAACTGAGAATGCTCATTGTTGCCATTTCGGAAGTGAGATGTGCTCCCGTTCTTGCCTATTATAGGACTTCAGTGTTCAGCAGTTTGGTTTCTCCATTAACGTATTTTGCACTTCAAAATCAGCCACACATTTTCACTGGGAGACCTGTTTGGGCTGCTGGCAGTGCCCACACTTTGTGACTATAAGCCCACGCCACTGTAATACGCCCAGAGTGTGGCTTGGTGTGGAAAAAACGGGGGCTTCCCTGAGAGAGACGACCTCTGAAAAGCAGCATATGTTGTGCCATAATGCGCATTTAACATACTGCATCAATCTTGCCTCTGCACATGTGCATGTTGCCAATGCCAAATGCACTAATGCAACCCCAAACCACATCAGAAGCTAGGTTTTGAGCTCATTGCTGATAACATTCCCCTGTCCCAAATGTTTTGGAACACGATGCTCACGTTGAACTTGAATTTCAAATTGAATATGCAAGCATTTACAAAAAAAAAATACAGCTGATAATGTGAAAATTTCCATTTTTTTTTCTGTGCACTGTTTGAAAGTAAATGTAGGTGAAAGAGAATTTACAAATCACTTGATTCTGTTTTTATCTGCATTTTATGTACTGTCCGACTCCCTCTGGAATTTAAGTTGAAGGTTTGAACCCTGATTATAAGAGTAAAGACTGAGGCTCACAGTACTGGCTACAATGTTACCAGACGTGCTTCAGTTAACACACTTCTCCTCATCTTTAGCCATTACCACTGCCACAAGCTGCCCTGGAAACTAAGGTTTTCGCAGTAGTAAAGATCACAGGGCAATTTAGCGATAATGACTTGGGATATCCAAATGAGCTAACACAACCCTGAGTAAAATTTTGGATCATGTCAGTTTGAAGGCGCAGATTTTGTATACCAGAAAATTCCAATTCCCACCGACAAGAGATGTTTTGTACAAAAGTATAACCCTACCTCTAACCCCAATCCTAACCCTGAGCAAGAACAAGAGGTACAGTTAAATCTGTCCCTTGTGTTCAACAGCTGTAGGGGAAAAAAAACAGACAGTTTATTCTTCATAAGTTCATTAATACTTATTATCAATATTCTTCATTATTAATTAATGTACCGTATACCCCAACTATAATATACTGTACATATCAGCAAAAAATGTAAACGATTTAAATTATATGTTGACTACAGTCAACAAAATTGGCATTTGTAGTTACTCGGAGATATACCATCAAATCTTGAAATCAATAGGGTCCTGAAAGGAAGTAATTCAAAAGTGAACATTTTAAAAAGTCTATAGGTAAATCAATGGGAACTTTTACTTCCAACACCTGTGTGAAGTAGTCACCTCTACTCAATATAATTTTTGGATCATGAGTATAATCAGTTCATGCATAATAGAACTATACGATACCAGGAGATGATGAAATTACAGTTTTATTTTGCCACCTCTGGAATAGAGAAACGAACATTTCTCGTAGACAGTAGCAGTGCGCCATCAAATTGACTTGACCCAAAAATTGTTCTTAAAAAAAAAAAAAAGCCTGATATGCATATCTTTGGACAGTAGGAGGAGACTGGAGGAAACCCACTCGAACAAGGGAAGGACATGCAAACAGTAAGGCCCCAGGCGGGATACAAACCCAGGACCTTCTTCCTGTGAGGCCGCAGTACTACCCTCTGCACCCCCTTGCCGCCACAAAGTCAACTAGAATGGTTTTTACACGTAAAAACAGATGTCTCCCCCTTCCCCCATTTCACATTTTAGAGTTATGGTTCGGAAAAACATTCCCACCCTTCAATATGCCCTAGTCCAAATTGTTGTCATAGAAACAGAAAAAATGAAATTCAAAAGCAGTTTAAACCCTCAAAAGGCACATCTACATGTTATGGAGAGACTCTATATCAAATTTGGTGAGAATTGGTCGAACATTTTCAGAGTTTTGCTCCGGAAACAAATGGGAACGCCGACGCCAACGCCAACGGGAATTCAGGCAAAAACAATATGTCTCCCCCCCCCCCAGGAAGGGGGAGACATAATTGTTTTTTAAAGACTGAATGTGAAAATCGCTAGGTGATTGATTTATGACGGCCGTTCATGATTGCACTTCCTGTTTGCTATTTGAAATGTATAACAAGATGGACCTCCCCACAGTCCAGTAGCAACCAGGCCACTTGGTGGAAGAAGAGAAGCCTTGAATCTTTCGCTCCTTACCTGACTGCCATCTTCCGGGATGCGGACCTTCTCCTCAAAGTAGGTGGAGAAGGGCTCCTCCGCTGCCTCCGGTGAAGCAGGGGGGGAGATGGCGCTGTACTGTGTGCTCCTGGCCTGCTCATTGTGCTGGTGACTATCCTCTGGAGACAGAAGGGAGAGAGTTCAGAGAGGGAAGAGAAAAAGAGAACAACGAACAAGCAACTGCACGTCCAAACTTAGAGCTTAATATACTTCATTGAATTCATATAAGACACAAAAAGATTTGCTTTTTAGGAAGTGGGAGAGAGTGAGAAATAAATGAATTGCAGAAGTCCCGGTAAAACATTGCTGCACCAATGATTCCATCACTCCACCCTAGAGCAAGGTTGCATAAAACAAAACATTCCAAAATTGCAAAGGTTTTGCCGCTACCATGTCAGGGGGAAGACATTGGGGGCGGTAAACTTATGGCTTGAAACACATTCCCGCATCAGCAGCATTACTCATGCTTGACACATTCACAGGATATGTAAGCCTGCATTCACAAACTCCCTCAAGAGAAGGAAAACTGATCTCAGACAAGTTTTCCTAACTCACCTCCTCAACACTTTCACTATGAGCAGAAGGAATGAAACTGATCATAGATCAGCACTCATATTCGGCAGCGGGCGGTGGATGGAAAACCGAGGGGGCGAAAAACATTCCTTGAAACGGATGAGATTAGCGACCCGATTTCAATCATTGTTCATGTTAGTTTCCCTTATGAAAAGTGTAAGCAATGAATAATAAATTCTATAAAATGTTTAATTCACATGCCTTAATAGGCAACTCTTCACAAAAAAACCACTGTGGATTTTCTGCGTTAAATTTTGTCACATCCCAAGAAAGTCGTCAAACGTGTGTAATGATTGTTTAATTGAAAAAGATTGAAATGCGCTCTTTGTGAGTTCAACTGATGCGTTTGATTTCTCGTTTTAAAAAAGACAATAAGCTAAACCTGAGAGGGGAGGGTTAAAGTGCCTCTTACCAGGGAAATTGACTGACAACAGATCAAGACTAATAAGCAGTTTAATGACGTGTTTATCGCCCTCCTTGTTCTCTGTCCACTGCCCGCCACTGCTAATATTCTAACAAGTTATATGAATTGGGGTCATTATCACAAGTTTCTGAACAAATTGTACTGAACAACTCATAATTTCCAAAAATAACTTCTCTCCCTTATCACCCATTCTCTCACTGAGCCGGGAAAAACCTTGACGGTGCAAGAATGACCCAACTGACACCATGAGGGATGAATCAGTACCCAGAGCCTCACCAGCTACAGCCAACAGACAAACCACACCGCACTTTAACCACAATCACCTTTATAACAGCCATGCTTGTCGTCACCAAAATCAACAAAGAAACTGAAAAACCAAACACGCATATATAGCCATCATGAGGTTATAAACACAACTCTGTTAATAACAGTACATAGTACACATCCTGTCCTACAGAGCCCTGGAGTGCAACTGCTCGTAAAACAGCGGAACCCGCCAGCCAATAAAACGTTACCAGCAGACTGACTGTTGGCAATCAAAGCATCTGTTTGTTTCCGGGTGCATTCTACTGCCCACTGTGTAAAGTATGAGTATTGAGTGAGGTACTCACGAAGTCTGGAACGCTCTCCCACAATGCTCCCCTGAACTCCCATTACCCTGCCGGCCTCTTCAAACGACTAACCAAACGACCTCGCCTCTCTCCTTTTAAACACGGGCTAACACTCCGGCTCTCTCCTCAGTCTGTGCGGAGCTCTGCTCTCTCTCTTTCTTTGAAGCACTAGCATATGAAGCTCTGAACAACTTCCCATTTCCCACTGAGTTCACGTCTTGAAGTGGCAGCAGAGGCTTGTGG
Organism: Gymnothorax reevesii; assembly: GCA_029721435.1. NCBI lineage: Eukaryota > Metazoa > Chordata > Actinopteri > Anguilliformes > Muraenidae > Gymnothorax > Gymnothorax reevesii. The sequence continues at coordinate 30,338,953 of CM056581.1, read as the reverse complement.
AGCAATCGGCCTGGTCAGAGGAGCATCACCTGACTGTTACTCTTTCCATGCTTCACACTTTGAATTCCTAGTCCCCAGCCCTTCCTATTCTGTGCGCACACACACACACACACACACACACACACACACAAACCACGAGAACACCGCCCTTTCAGCCCCAATCACAACACACAGGGACACCATAAAACCGATAACTAGTCAAAGGATCTGACTGCATGTGCAGCGGGTTTAGGAACAAGACCTCCATTAGGCAAAACACAGCCAAATTCTCGAATTCCGTATTCAGTATTCAGGACTAGAGTTTTTCCATCAAGGGCGAAACTGAAATTTCACAGCCCATTTATACAAACACATCTGATGATAAGACTGAGGCCAGCTTTAGAGATTATTTTCCAGGAAAAAGTCTCCTCCTCTGCCAAACACAGACTGAAAGTAACCTGCAATGGCAAATGTTAATATATTAACATCCCTTTTCAGATACTACATTTGTACACCTCTGCATATGAGGCTGCAGGCTTGAATACCAGATGGGGTGTGCATATTACACCACTGAATAATACACTGTCACTTGCATTGCTTCAAAAGACTGAATGCCAGAGATGAATGCCGTGCAAATGCTGCAAGCAGTAACTGTTGTTCTGGAAAAGGGTGAAAGGGGAAACGAAAAACACATCCATGATGTTATCAATGTTTGAGGTCCACTGACCCATTTCAATGGGTGGATGTACTGTATGTCTATGCAGCTCTTGCCCTAATACACTACGGAAACACCATGTTCTCCAAGGAAAAGCCTATAATTGTGGCACATTGGACACCGAACTTGAACTGTAATTTGATCATATGACAGGACTCAGTAATATTATACTGATATTATAGGATCATTGGTGCAACCACTAATTTTTCTCTAAAATCAATTATTTTCATTGTCAGCTGGTCAGCACCATTATATGGGAAGTAGTGGAAAGTAGCTCAGACTTCTAAAAACAAGCTCGGACTTGCAATAGTTGGGATCTAGTACATGCGTGTATATGTATGTGCATGTGCATGTTGAGTGTGTGAGTGTGTTTCTCTTTGAATAAAGTTTGGCCATGTTACATGAATCCAATTACAAACCCCAATTCCAATGAAGTTTGGATGTTGTGTTAAACATGAATAAAAACAGAATACAATGATTTGCAAATCCTTTTTGACCTATTTTTAATTGAGTACACTACAAAGACAAGATATTCATTGTTCAAACTGATAAAACTTTATTGGTTTTTTTTCTTTTTTTTTTTAGAAATATTCACTCATTTTCAATTTAATGCCTGCAACTCTTTCCAAAAGAGCTGGGACAGGGCAACAAAAGACTGGGAAGGTTGAGGAATGCTCAAAATACACCTGTTTGGAACATTCCACAAGTAGCTTAACTGGAAACAGGTGAGTGTCATGATTAGGTATAAAAAAAGCATCCCCGAAAGGCTCAGTCGTTCACAAGCAAGGATCACAACTTTGTGAACAACTGCGTGAGCAAATAGTTCAACAGTTTAACCCCTTTCTGCAGATGTAGATGCCCGCGTCTATAGACCTGCACATTGGAAGTACGCTGTTACTGTACTCGATCACTAGATGGCACCCCCGGATCAGTTATTGAATGTTCAGAAGCAAGCAGACCTCGAACGCGGTTCTGAATACGGTGAAGTTCACTCCACTCCCTGTTTTTTGAGAGCTGCATGAATTAAACTCCTCAGCTAAGCCTGATGTGCAAACTGGTCAGAATCCTTGCCCATAGTGTCGATTCAGCAGTTTGAAAAAACGATATCTTGACACAGGAAAAATCGTTATCCTTAGTAGCAACCAGTTTAGCCACAGTGAGCTAACAGTATTCCAATTAGTAGTTCATAAAAATCAGTTTTCTGAGGCAAAAAAATCGACATGGTATTGATTCTCTCACATTCTATTGCCTATTACAGTTGTCCCATACAAAAAAAATTGTAGTTCCCTACCGTGGATTTACGCGTAGATTCCTTCATTGCCAAATCCAGCGCTTCCTTATATCCACCCGAGTACTGGCGTTGATAGCCAATCACTCAGCCATACACTCAAGCTCTTCTGCGTAATTATAGAGTTACACTTCATGGCCTCGTGAAGTTTCCCTGATAACAATGTATTGATTGGCTCGTTTCTTATCCAATTCCCGAGTGTTTAAACATTTTAGAGTAAGTGAAACACATTGATTGGACAAACACAGAGCATACAAACCAATGCGTATCAGCAGGCTCGGTTGTATCCTGTCTACGTTATGCACATTACGCGGCTAAAATAGACGGGATTTATAGAAAATCGGTTCGCAAAACTGGCCTTGAAGTGTTCAGTTACATTACAGGATTTAAATGAGAACGATATGCTCTATTGGAATTATTTCGAATGAAACAGGACCGGAGGGTCCTTGCTACTGGATACATCGGTCTCTATTTTATACAGTCAATGTCTCTGGAGGAGGGATTCACAAAAAAGGTCAGGCTGCTATTTTTTTTTTTCTGTTTCGGAATGTATATGTACTCAACAAAGTCGAATGTCGAGGTTTTTTTCCTGTTTAAAACGCGAACTGCCCGTGCATTTTGGTGTGGACCCCCGGTACGTTCATTGCACGTTTCTTTTGAATCGGGAGACGCAATGGATTTGATATTCCCTGAAGGTGGAGTGTCTGTTCAGTTAAAATAAGGTATATTTCAGAATTCAGATATTACTGTGTTAGTGAGGTGTACTTGCTCCTTATAAGTGTTGAAATGGGTTCGTGAGCTTTGAAGAGGGGACTGGTAGCTTTCATTACAGGGTGAATGTTCTGACCGTTTAATTAGCAGTTTATTTAATGCGTGTTTGTGCTGGCTTTGAAGAAAAATGGCCAAAACTCTAAACTTTATTATGGAGAAAAGGCATGTTTCATATTTGGAGAGGTTGCTTGTGACCACTGATATTCAACTGCACTGATATTGATAAATTCATACTAAACTCAACCAGAAAATCATTCGTTCATATTAAATTTCATGCCTTAAAGCTTTAATTGTGTTAAATACGTGATTTTTTTAATGATTTGACAGCAAATCATTTTGAGACTTTGGGGAGACACTTGGGTAGCTGTATAATTTGGCTAATAGCATGTAGGTAATCTAGAATGTAATGTTGAAGATGAATTCTACTTGTGCTCAAGGAGTTTATGATACCAGAAATGTATAGTTTTCAGCCCCAGCAGTTTTTCAATCGTCAGAATTATTTTTTTTGCAATTTCAATGGTGAATTCTCATGAAGATTTTTTATGTTTGCTGCTCATTTTCTCTACCAAAATCATGAAAATAAACTGAAATACAATGTAATTCTAAATGCTGTAAGTGTCTTTCCTGAATTGAGCCACATTTTTCCTCTTTGTGAAGCTTAAATCTTGAATTATACAGCATTAAAGTGGGTAACCCATAAATAGCCAAATTTGGCTTCTGCACAAAGGGGTTAAGAACAACATTTCTCAAGGTGCAATTGCAATAGGGATTTCATCATCTACCATAATATCATCAAAAGATTCAGAGAGTCCGGAGAAATCTCTTCGCGTAAGCGGCAAGGGTGAAAACTAACATTGAGTGCCCGTGACTGTCGATCCCTCAGACGGCACTGCATTAAAAACCAACATCATGCTGTCAAGGATATTACCATGTGGGCTCGGGAACACTTCGGAAAACCATAGTCAGTTAACACAGTTCGTTGCTACATCTACAAGCGCAAGTTAAAACTCTATCTTGCAAAGTGAAAGCCATATATCAACAACACCCAGCTTCTCTGGGCCCAAGCTCATCTGAGATCGACTGACCCAAAGTGGAAAAGTGTGCTGTGGTCTGACGAGTCCATATTAAAATTGTTTTTGGAAATCATGGACGTTATGTCCTCCGGGCCAAAATAGAGGAAAGGGACCATCCAGACTGTTATCAGCGCAAAGTTCAAAAGCCAACGTCTTTCATGGTATGGGGATGTGTTAGTGCTGTTAGATTTTTGTGTTCATGGCACATATAGTCATATATGGCATTCTGTTGGCAGTGATCTAGAATCTTTACACCCAGTTGTTCTGTTTCACCAAACTACTTAATCAAGGCAGTTTCATTCCACTGCTGGGTTGATGTAGTCAAGCAGGAACACATTGATGAATTGTGTACTGTATTTACTGAGACAATGTCATCAGTGTTTAACCCAATGAGTTAATCAGGCACTATTGTTTCCGCACCTTAGCGAAACTCCTGGGTCAATATCCTCTGTTCACAATGGTCCTTAAACCCTGCTGTATCCCAAAGAAGTCAGTCAGATCATAATTATACTGGACACTGCATTGATCGAGACGACGAAAAAACTCTGTTTCCTTTTAAACTGGGTTTTCAAACACCGAATCTGACTCTGTCTCTTCTCTTGAAACGCACTAGAGTCGCCGGTGTTTTATTTTCACAAAGAAAACACAAGAATTCTTCAGTGCCCATGGCATGGGTAACTTGCACATCTGTGAAGGCACCATTAATGCTGAAAGGTACAGGTTTTGGAGCAACATATGCTGCCATCCAAACGACGTCTTTGTCAGGGACATCCTGTCCAGCCCTGGTCCCTGCTTAGTTCAGCAAGACAGTGCCAAGCCACATCCTACACGTGTTACAACAGCGTGGCTTTGTAGTAAAAGAGTGTGGGTAATAGACTCGCCTGCCTGCAGTCCAGACTTGTCTTCCATTGAAAATGTGTGGCACATTATGAAGCACAAAATACGATAACAGAGACCCCAGACGGCTGAGCAACTGAAATCGTGCATCAAGCAAAAATGGGAAAGAATTCCACTTACAAAGCTTCTACAAGTTCTCAACTCCAAAACGCGTATCGAGTATTGTTAAAAGGAAAGGTGATGTAACACAGTGGTAAACATGCCCCTGTCTCAGCTTTTTTGGAATGTTTTGCAGGCATCAAAATTAAAAAGAGTGAATATTTCCAAAAAGCATTTAAGTTTATCAGTTTGAACATTAAATATTGAGTCTCAAGCTGAATTCCATTCCATAGGGCTAATCCCTATGCCCTACACCCAGTGAAGTCACAAACCTTCGCTCTGACCACTACTGGCTCCCTATGGTTATGGCTTGCATCAAATTGAAAACATTGGTGATAGCATACCAGGTTTCTAATGAGTCAGCCCCAGTCTTCTTTCAGAGCTCCATCAAACCATACACACCTGCGAGACCTCTCTATTCTTTCACGTCCGGTCACATGGCACTGCTGTAAACCTCCCTCCCACCCCACGCTCCTGCACATCCCGTTGTGTCTGCTGTCTCTTCTGGCTTGGAGTTGGTGAATCAACCTCCCCAGTGAACGCAACAGTGACTCTGGTTTCTTTAACGTGTCGTTTAAAGACTTGCCTCTTGTGGAAATATTCTCTCCCACCCCCTAGAACTGGTATGTTCTTCTTCTTCTTCTATGATGTTTATTGGTGGCTGGAAAACCAGCTTACATTCTTCATATCCTTCAGCTAAAGTGCAAAAAAAGCTCCTTGAATCCTCAAGGAACTCCTTAATATAAAAAGCATAATGCTTGAGTAACTAAAATATATAAATCCAATGTAGAACAATGACTGATTAGCAACAATGGAATCAGATTTTGACGAGCTATCGAGTGGATTCACTTTGTTTGATTTCTTGTTGGGCTGAACAGTTTACCAAGTTCTGAGCACGCACAGTAATTGTGACACAGCTCCTATAATTTCAGTCCCTATACACAGACAGCACTTTGGGTGCGCAATTGGAATGCAGTGGGTTCAATATCCACTCTGAGCAAAGGCTACCAAAGCAATAAATATACATGATGTGAAGGTCATGAAATCAACCCTGTGACAGCATTGTTCGACTATAAACATGGGTTTTTGTTCTAGTTCCTTTGCTTTAATGAGGTTACAGTGACAGAGAAATTAGTGCATCTCAGTATGTTGCAACTATTCCCAATTCCTTCAAACGGATACAGTTCCCCCTAGTCACCCAGCAGTTGATTCAGCAAATGAAAGTAACAAACTTTTAAAATGTTTTCAAGGTAGGGTTGACATTCACATGAAAATTATAAGGCTCTAATTTGAGGACCAAAAGTCAATCTGGAAATGCAAGAAGTAATGGTATCACAGATTAAAACTTGGCTTGTCTAACTCCATTCCAGTAATTTTATGACGGGAGGCAAAAGCACAACTGTGGCGCCGCTGTCAAAGGGGTTGGTCTAAGTGTGGGTTCAGACCAACCATGAGGCCAATGTTCATCTTTCATTACTTGCGCAAATACGGCTGCTTAACTACTTCAGAGAGTTAAAGATTCTCAACCTGTGTGAAAATACAAATGATGCAAATTTTGTGTATGTTGCGTGATCGCATTGAGTCACTTGCATCATTGGCGTCACCTGGCACAAATTCTCGTCTTGCATCCACTTTGCATGCAATTCACTTCATGTGTAGTCTGAACACACAACAAGTCGAATAAATTACCTATAGCTGTTGAGGGAATTTGATTCCATAAAGGCTAATCTTATCAGGACAGCTACTGTCATTGCCATTAAAACAAGTGAATTATTGCTACAGAAACCTTATCATTTCATAATGTCAGGTGAGAAAAAGGCATCTAACTTTGACAAGTTTCACATGGAATGCCTCTCTCAAGAGGGAACACATCTACTAATTCAAGGGGAAAGTGGTTGGTTCACCAGGTAATGCATTTTGTATGAAAAGATGTTGGCCATTAGGACCGCGTATTGAACACTACTCATGGTATTAAAGCAAGGGAGGGTGGGAATGAAATTATTTGTATATCTCCACAAAAGAAAATAATGACAGGTAGAAATACCACATTCACCCTCCCCTTTCCATTAGACCTTACAACCATTTGTATAAGCATTGTCTATGGGGTACATAAAAGAAGTGAAAATTAAGAGGGGAAAGAAAACAAAAATGAACAATGCGCATTTATAACTCTGCTGGCTGGGATTCATTCCCATGAAGTTACCATTTGCAACAGCTTTTGCGGTACAAGGCAGTCAGCATCAGTCAAAAAGCAAACAAGATCTGTGTCATGCCTCTTGCATTGTGCCAGCTCTATTCACCTTTCAAACCATTGTGACACTAAAGCTTTATTGCAGACCACAAAACTACCAAATTTGACAAAGGAGATAAATATGCCATTTGCACTAAACAAAATTGTTAATAACATCACTGTCATATGCATTTCCATCTGCAAGGGGAGGAAACAAGAGCCCAAAATGTTTATACATGAATCATTCAACAAGCAATAAATCACGCATTCATTAAGACTTCGATGCCTCAGAGGACAGGGTGTCACAACAGAGCAACAAACTTGAAAGAAAATTAAGCATTTATTTAATAACAAAAATTTTCAGAAATATTGAAAAATGCAACATAGATACATAGAGTGAGTTCTTTATGATGAGAAAACATTCAGTGCATCACAGCCATTTTAATTTTTTTCTTCATGATCCAGTCAAAATAAAATACTGCTTTGCAGTGCAAAATTCTCTTCTGGCAAGGTCATTCCATGCTAAGTGGAGGCACACCGAGGCCATCACGGTCTTGGATTTTACTTGACCTTTGCCTATTTGTTCATTTTGACCCTACTAATGGATATCTCTAATTTTTTCGCTAACTGCCCTCTGGTATTGGTTTTAAGGACCTCTGAAGAAATTACCTGTAGGGGGCACTTTTCAAAACATGCTGTAGATAAACCCTTATATCTCTGGCTCTTTTACTGATACAGGTCTGGGGTTTGGATGGATTTGCAATATGAGGCTTCCTCTAGCACAAACATCATTTACAATGGTTGTATCTTTTCTTGTTTCCATGGAAACTGTGTTTGAAGTTGGGCAAATTTGAGATTTTTTCCACTTTTTGGACCCTTATTACTCACCAGTTACTGGTGATACTGAAGAAGCGACAAAAGAAACTTTCTATTTCGGATAGATCGTTGACACTTAACAGAACATAATACTTTATCAGATTAACCCTTTCAAAGTAGCTTACAACAGAAAATGTCAAGTTCAAGGGGTCTGTCCATACATGGGGAAAAGTCATATGACCTGAACTATACTGGAAAACACAACAGGTCCAGTGTGTAGGCTTTTAACAGCACAAAAAAGGACACAAAAGTGAAAAATCTCAAATTGCCCAAATTCAAACACAGCTTCCATGGAAACCAGAAAAGATACGATTGTAAATGATGTTTGTGCTAGAGGAAACCTTCGTTTACAAATCCATCCAAACCCCAGACCTGTATCAGGAATAGGGCCAGAGATATAAGGGTTTTCTACAGCATGTTTTGAAAAGTGCCCCCTACAGGCCATTTCTTCAGAGGTACAAAAAAACAATACCAGAGGGCAGTTTGCAAAATAATCAGAGATCTCCATTATTTGGGCCAAATGAACAAATAGACAAAATTAAGTAAAATCCATACCCATCATTTGAGTTCAAATGAACAAATATACAAAGCTAGAGAAAAATCTGAGACCATGATGGCCCAAAAGGTACCTTCAGCGTTTCCACTTGGCATGGAATGACCCGGTGGCAACAGAAACTAAAATCTGTACTACATCCGATATAGCTAAAAATAATACAGAATTTTTTTATCATAAATCTTGCATCAAATAAATTAATCTCATCATGACGATAAAATTTATCCAGACGAAGATTTTCCGTCCATTGTTAAAATGAACACTAGCAGAAGGGCCAGGTCACGCGGTAACAGAGTTACAAATTTGGTTTTGTATCTTAGCTCCAAAACTAAGATGGAGTTACAATTTAAATGGCTTTTTGTAGGTCTTCCCTAGTACTTTGAACAACAAAATAGCCAATTTGGTTCATTTGATTTATTTTGGGTGAAAACGGCAAAACACTGGTGGGTAATAGAGTTACAGCTTTGCAGAATTACAAATTTTGTTGTTTGAAGTACTACGGAAGACCTACACAAAGCCAAACCCCTTAAGCCCGATGCCCCCGGTACCACGGGCGATGGTTATGCATAATAAATACAGCATGTTTCCAAATCGCAACATGCGGCATATCCACTTCATGCAAAGAAACTAGGCAAAAAGCTCATGTTGACCATTTTTACCTCAACCAAACACAATTCAATCGCCAAGCAAGTAAATAGGCATGTCGCAAAACATTGGAAAATCATATCAGTGCTGAGTCGCAAGAATTTCTCCTGAATTTGTGCTACGCATACAAACAATACCTCAAATGAAAGAGGAAAACACAGAATTCAATGATGCATGCCCTGTCATTTTAAACCGACACCACACTCAAAGAACAGCAGGCATACACTTCACAGTCTACAGAGATGAGCTAAGAAATTTCTTACCTTTGATAATTTGTCATAAAAAACTGTTTGAGGGTAAATCCACGCTTGCTATTGTTAGCTCAATGTGTCCGTGTTATAACGAAACTAAATCTGCCAGTCTCAAAGCATGTTTTTCTTCTCCAGCATTGCTTCAAAGATCTCAGTTCCTCAGCATTTAGCTTGCTTGCAATATACTTTCCTCTCTGTGATCGGCTTGTGATGCTGTCAGTAAGACTTTGCCGGTAGCCATTTGACTCTATGGATTCTGACGTTTCCAACGAGCCCTAAATCACCTTTATTGCACAAACCTAGCCTGAGCTAGAGCCTTGCGTTCCCAGTGTGTCAGACAGAGTCCATGGGCCATTTGCGTGTACTTAAATAGTGTCACAATATAAACGCTTAACAGGTTTGTTTGTGGTATTTTTGGTATAATTCAACCGTTGTTTTCTGACAGAAACATGTGAATACTTTGGGCTCAACAGTACAATTCATTCTTAAATAGGCAATTTGACAGCAGCACAATAGTCAAATGATATAGCCTAGTGGTTAGGGTTTAAAGCTGGAAAACAAGCAACCAGAATTCAAGTCCCTGGTCAGTCATGCTTTAGGAAGACAATTGTAGCATTTTTCTTGTATAAATTATTGCGGAGGTTTTTATTCTTTTTGCTTTTTCCCCCCCATTTCTGTTTACTTTTTTGCATTCATAATCTTATTTATTTGCTTTTTTTAAAATAAATCTGCTCCAGTGGAGCCATTTCATTTTTTGTATTTATTGTCTTTGAATGGGAAATTGTATAGGCCATAGAACTGGCAGACATAATAATAAAAAAATTATTCATTATAAAAATGAAAAACTGGTTGTATTTGGGCGGAATGTATGCTTGTAGTGACATAAGTGAAATCAAATGAGTTTTACAGTAGTCCTGGCTAATTCTAGATGGTTTTCCTTCATTACTGCATTTTCCAATTCAAGAACAATCAAGTGGCAATTGAAGACACGGCTTCTCTCCCCAATGCAATCTAACAGCGACAAAATAATGGGCTACATTCAGTACAGAAAAATAATGAAATTATAAATAGGTCTATGCACTGGCACTCCCCAATAGTAATTTTTTTTTCCCAGCGAGAGCAGCATTTCAGAACTCTTTTGCGAATGATGGTAATTTCGGCGACAAGTAGATACACATGTTCTTGCAGCACAGTCAAGCAACTTGCTGTAAAAAATGGACAGCTGTCCGACTGAAAAATATAAACGAACGAAACCACGTACTAGTCACCAAAATTACCTTCATTCGCCGAAGATTTCCAAAATGCCGTCGCCAAGTGCCAGTGTATAGGCCTATTTATATTTAAATTATTTTTCTGTACTGACTGTAGCCCTTATTTTGTTACTGTTAGATCGTATGGGGGAGAGAAGCCGTGTCTTCAATTGCCACTTGATTATTCTTGAATTGGAAAACGTTTTAATCAAGGAAAACCATCTAGAATTAGCCAGGACTAATTGCTGTCAATAAAGTGATGGATATTTGCCCTGAATTTTCAGGTCGAGCACCGGCCTGACCCTCCATTACAAGTTCTCGTAGTAAGCAGTCAACGTGTTAATATCTGAGAAATCTGATTTGGCATACAAGGTACATGAATTGCCAATCTGGAGAAGCCACCTAGACACTCCTCTCTAATTTTGTTCTGATTTATTTGATTAAGATGTACTTTGGCACAGATAATGGTGAGATTCTGTGCTGTAAATTTTTTAAGGTTTCAGACTGCAACTAAATAAGTTCACAAGGGAAAGAAGTAAAACTTTGTTTAGTGCAAAATGAGGTCTTTGATTTATACTGTGTTCCATCTTCATTTACTCTGACTCAGTGATATATATATATATATGAGTACAAATGAAAACGTACCACTTGAAAAAAGTCAATATTTAAGTTCAAATGAACTTCAATATAATTTTTATACAACAACAACACTACAGTGACGTCACCCGACATGCCAGGTGCAAGAAATGCGAGAATTTCAAGTTAACTGTAACGCAAGGCACTTTTTTGCAAAAATGCAACGTCTTGCACGCACACCACGGGAAAAATGAATTTCACTCTGAATTTGTGCACACATTGCCTTTAAAGGCATGTGAATCCGATTCAAATTTCACTTCTTCACTGACACTTGTGAAACGTCGACACTATGCCGTGACTCACAGCCCCTGAACGGGAACGTGCCACAGGCATGCTTCAAATTGGCGCCAGCACCAGGGAAATTGCCAGACAACTACACTGCGCACACACAACGATCACAAGACTCCATCAAAGGTTTCTGCAAACAGGGAGCACTCGGGACCGTCCTCGACCGGGTCAACAATGTGTGATAACGGCACGTCAGGACCGTCAGATCGTACGGGATCATGTCCGAGACCGAACACTACCAGCGACGAGAACAGCTGCTCAAGTCCAAGGACGACGTGGATTCATTCACCCCAACACCGTACGGAACCGTCTGCAAGCTACAGGCCTGCGTGCACGACGTCCTTATTTCGGCCCCATATTGAGGGATCGTAACCGAAACCAGCGTCTACAGTGGGCAAACAGGCACCAGAATTGGCGACTACGACAATGGCACGGTGTCATCTTTTCTGACGAGTCACGATTTCACTTAAGGAACGCAGATGGCCGTATACGTGTTTGGCGGAGACGTGGTGAACGTTATAACGCCGATTGTGTCGTTCAAACGGACCATTGGGGTGGTGGCAGCGTTATGGTGTGGGGTGGAATAAGCTACCGTCACAAAACCCCTCTCCATATCTGCGAAGGAAGGGTGAACGGCGTGTACTACCGGGACCAGGTGCTGCAGAACCATGTTGTGCCGTTCTTCAACCAACACCACGATGTCCACACGTTCCAAGAGGACAACGCTAGGGCACACACTGCAAGGGTGTCCATGCAGTACCTTGCACAGCAGAACATCCCCGTGCTTCAGTGACCAGCTCTGTCACCCGACCTCTCCCCTATCGAGCACTTATGGGATGAAATTGGACGACGTCTTTCACGTCGACGCCAGATGGACAACATCCGAGAACTTCAGGTTGCCCTTGTTCAGGAGTGGAATGCTATCCTTCAGAACACTATCCAGAGACTGATCAACTCCATGCGACGACGATGCACCGCATGTGTCAATGCAAATGGTGGTCTCACCCGTTATTGACTTTCCTGTTTGACCCCTACACCAGTTAAACCTCTCTCGCGCATTAACATTATCGTGAATGAAATTGAATGATGTTTACATGTCTACTTAAATCATTCATTATCTCAAATGCATCATACGTACATACTTCACATATCAATCCGTGGAGCTATTCCAGATTTCGTGAGTAGTGCGTTTTCATATGGACTGAGTATATATATGTACAGTATCTCACAAAAGTGAGTACACCCCTCACATTTTGATAATTAATTTATTATATCTTTTCAAGGGACAATGCTACTGAAGTGAAACTTCCATATATTCTAGAGTAGTCATGGTACAATATGTGTAGCAGTGTAGATTTACTGCACTGTCCAAATACCTGAACAAACAGTCACTATTTCCAAAATGGATGGCAACAAAAGTGAGTACACACCCCAATTGATAATGGTCAACCAAGCAATGAAACTCGACTTGTTCATCATGTTCATGCTTTTGTCTGTTCGACTGGGCCATATGAGGTTGTGTAACATGTTGAAGGGTTAAATTGTAGTGCTTTAGGTGCAATGCTCTCATTCTGGTCACTGTAGGGTCAACATGGCACCTGATGGGAAAGAACTCTCTGAGGATCTGAAAAAAGAGAATTGTTGCTCTCCACAAAGATGGTCTAAGCTACAAGAAGATCTGTGAAACCATGAAACTGAGCTACAGCAAGGTTATCCAGCGGTTTTCCAAGACGAGTTCTGCTCGAAAAAGGCCTCGTCAGGGTCGACCGAAGAGGTTGAGTCCTCTAGCTCCGTGCCAGGTGCACAAGTTGGCTTCAGAAAACAGACGCAGGAGTGCTAGCAGCATTGCTAACAAGGTTGTAGCAGTGGGATAAGAGCCTGTCAGTGCTCAGACCATATGCTATGCTCTGCGCAAAGTTGGTCTGCATGGCCGTCAGCCAAGATGGAAGCCTCTTCTGAAGCTAGCCCACAAGAAAGCCCGAAAAAAGTTTGTTGAAGACAACCAGTCCAAGAACATGAACTACTAGAACCATGTTCTGTGGTCTGACGAGACCAAGATAAACTTGTTCGGCTCAGATGGTGGCCAGCATGTGTGGTGGCGCCCTGGTGAGAAGCATCAAAACAAGTGTGTACTGCCTACAGTCAAACATGGTGCTGACAGTTTCATGGTCTGGGGCTGCATGAGTGCTTCTGGTCCTGGGGAGCTGCACTTCATTAATGGAATAATGGATCCAACATGTACTGTGAGATTCTGAAGCAGAACATGACACCCTCCCTTAAGAAACTGGGCCACACGGCTGTTTTCCAACATGGTAACGACCCGAAACACACCTCCAAGATGACAACTGCCTTCCTGAAGAAGCTGAAGGTGATTGTATGGCCAAGTATGTCTCCAGATCTGAATCCCATTGAGCACCGGTGGGGCATCCTCAAGAGGAAGGTGGAGGAGCAGCAGGTGTCCAACATCCACCAGCTCCGTGATGTTGTCATGGAGGAGTGGCGGATCCCAGCAACAACCTGTGCAGCTCTGGTGAATTCCATGCCTCGGAGAATCAAGGCAGTGCTGGACAACAAAGGCGGTCACACTAAATATTGACACGATGGACACAATTTGGCATGTTGACGGTGAGGTGCACTCACTTTTGTAGCCAGCCATTTTGGAAATAGTGACTGTTTGTTCAGTTATTTGGACAGTGCAGTAAATCTACACAGCTACACCTACTGTGCAATGACTACTCTACAATATATTCAGTTTTCATTTCTGTAACGTTGTCCCTTAAAAAGATATACTAAATTAATAGTCGAAATGTGAAGGGTGTACTCACTTTTGTGAGATACTGTGTGTATATATATATATATATATATATATATATATATATATATATATATATATACAAAACATAACAAAGCATGAATGGCAAGAACAGGCCTTTCAGCCCAACTACGCTTAACAGTTTCTTTATACTATTGTGAATATATCCCTTCAGATACTCAGTGACTCAATGGTGTCTAGCTTTAAGTCAAGCCTGCTCTTGAAAACCTCAAGGTCTCTGCCTCAACAATATGGTCAGGCAAACTATTCCACATTGAAATTACTCTTTGGGTGAAGAAATATTTCAGAATATCAGTGCTAAATTTACCTTTGGTCAACTTCCATTTGTGACCCCGAGTTCTACTCACAACACTTGGTCGAAGGAATCCTACATAATTCACTTTGTTAATCCCTTTAACATATTTAAAGACCTCAATCAAATCACCCCTTAGTCTCCTTTTCCTAAGGCTAGAGAGATTAAGGATCTTCAGCCTCTTCTCATAGCTTTCATCTTTTATACCTGGAATAAGCTTAGTGGCTCTTCTCTGAACTTTCTCCAGAGCGTCTATATCTTTCTTAAAGTATGGTCCCCAGAGCTGTACAAAATACTCCAGATGTGGTCTGACGAATGTGTTGAACAAAAGGAACATCACCTCCTTAGATTTGTACTCAGTACTTTTGGCAATGTATCCCAGCATCCGATTAGCTTTTTTAACTGCTACGGCACAATGGCTAGAGCCTGTGAGGGTTTGGTCAACAATCACACCCCGATCTTTCTATTGTACAGCACATTCCAGTTTTAAACCTCCCATGAAGTAATGCCGTCTAATATTTTTATTATCTACACGTATAACTTTACATTTTGCTACATTAAATTTCATTTGCCACATTTCTGCCCAATTCTGGATTCTATCTAAATCATCCTGAATCACTTTAGTGGACCCTAAACTATTTGCCAAACCCCCCAATTTAGTATCATCTGCAAATTTAATCCATCTGCTCTCAATATTCCTATCAAGGTCATTAATGTACGTAGAAGAGGAACAGCAGGGGCCCCAACACCGATCCCTGGGGGACGCCACTCCCCACCATACCTAGCTCAGATGAGTTACCACTGACCACATTGATTTGACATTGATTTGCTTGATTTAAGCTCTTGCCTACCTGGTGAATAAGCTATTGTTATTTCTTTAAACGTGAGTGGTCTTAGTGGCTCTTTACTCTTGTACATTCTTTCTAGCTACGTCACGACAGAGACTTGGGGGTATGCTCAACCAAGGACTGAGTGATCAGCGGCTTTGGGATGAGAATCAGTTTTAATCAAGTTAGATAGGCAGCCAGGATCGACCAACATAAGGATTCATGTTTGCCGGCTCTGGGATGTTTAGCCTGAAGGAAACCCATAAGATGAAAAGTCGGTCATCCGTTGAAAATTCATATAAGCGGAGCCCATGGGCGGGCTGAATCTGGGTTCGCTGTAATTCAAGCCAAAAGATGCTGTTGCAGTGATGGCTGACTTCTAATCCTCTGGTATTACCGACGAACCTAAACAGCGGAAATAGTACTCAAAATATATATATATTTTAGTGACGTAGGCTTGCATTTATGAGTCCGGGAATAATATCCCCGAAATGTACGCAGGTTAAATTATCAATTCTAATTCTAATTTAGAGTCAGATATCTAACGAGGATATAACTAAATTTTGTATTCTAAATGTATTATGGAGTCAGATTTGAAGCAAGAGTAACATTGTAATCGTTATGCTTAGTTTTCTTAAATCACTGATAAATCTGACGTTTTCAGTTGCTGCGTGTGTCCCAATGTGAACCTGGGATTATTCGCAGCACGACATTAAGTTAGAGGATACCGTGATTTCAGCATAGCCCCGTTTTCGAACGGAGAACTATTGAGAACACCTCAGGTAAGTGTCAAACTGGGTCCAAGGCGGGACACAGGCATAAAAGATTTAATTGACACGTTCCATTGCCTCATAACAGCTGGACTCTACACGCATAAACCTTCGCTCCTGGCTCCTCCGTCGTTGGTCGAGCTGTGTGGGTTCTACACTTCTACATTACATTCATCTCCATCCTCTTCAATTAGCCATGTCTCTGTAATCCCAACTATGTCATATCCCTCATTAATTATAACAGCCTTAAGCTCAGGAAATTTATTTTTTATGCTTCTTGCATTTAAGTAAAAACATTTCAGGTTATTACTAATGCTCTTCCCCCTTGATTTCCCATGTGGCCGCTGCTTCAAGGCCCCCACTATGCTTTGTTGCTTTAAAAGTATATTATCAGCAGTGCATGTAACGCAGTCAGCCTTCATCGGGGCAGTCTGCATTTCCCTATGAGTAACACTCACTAACCTCCCTGCCCCCCCCAAGTCCCTAGTTTAAATAATCCTGTGCTACCCTCAACATACGCTGACCCAGTGCAAAGGTACCCCTTCAGTTCAGGTGCAGCCCGTCAGGCTTGAACAGGTCACCCCTGTCCCAGAAAAAGTTCCAGTGCCCCATAAACCTATACCCCTCTTTCCTACACCAGGTTCGTAGCCACGTGTTAAACCTCCAGATGAAATTCTGCTTCCCTCTGCTTGCACGTGGTACCGGTAGAATCCCGGCGAACACTACCGCTGAGGATCTGCTCCTAAGCTTCTCAGCTAATTCCACAATTTTGCCTTGCAGAAACCTCTAACATACCCTTACCTATGTCATTTGTCCCAACATGGACCATGACAACTGGATCCCTCCCCGCTCTGGCCAGGAGCTTGTCCACACGCTCCAGGAGGTCTCCTACCTGGGCACCAGGCAGGCAACACACCGAACGAGACTCCTTGTCGCGCGAACAGACTAAGTTATCTATTCCTCTAAGTATTGAGTCCCCCACTATCAATAACTCTCTTTTCTGAGGGGTAGAGGCCAACAGGGTGCCCTACTGCTCATCAGTCCCCTCACTCTCAGGGTCAGGGGCCAAGTCGAGTTCCTGCAAGGGCCGGAATCGGTTGGACACCTCAACCACTGGAGGAGCTGTCGCTGTACAGCGTACACGCCCTTTCCAGCGCTGTCGACCTACAGTCACCCAACTTTCTCTCCCTGCCTGCTCTGGGATCCCAGTACCACCCTGCTTCCGCGTACAGACCATTTCTTTAAAGGACATACTACTTAGTTCCTCTAGGAACTCTACTGATTGCGAACTATGTTGTGCCGCCAACTGGCCCTGAAGATCAAAGATCTTGCTCTCCAGATGCTCAATTAGCTGGCACCGGTGGCAGACAAACCCACCCTGGAAATCTCTTTCCAAAAGTGCGATCATCCTGCAACCGTCACATAGTTTTGGCCACATTTTGAACCCCCTACCTAATGACCTTGCTCACCCAAGATAAAAGAAAATTACTAATGCCGAGACAGAAGCTGAGGAACCACAATTTATTAATTTATTAACCTAAGAAGCCCTAAGCAGCAGTCACAATAGAAACCGTGTAGAAACTAGGTAAATGGATTATAAGCCTCTTTTAAAAGGGGCTTAGTTTCAGTTAACAGAAATGAAGTACCAAATTGAGTTAAACTCTATATGTAATAAGCACTCCTAATAAGCTGGCTTGAGTTTATCTAGTCCCAGTACTATTAATATACTAAACTAACAATATCACACTGCTTAGCTGAGAACCCAGATAAAAAGACACTGGCTCCAATGCCCAGGAGAAACTGGAAGAGGCGGAACAATCTGATAAAAACTTACCTTTTAAATTCCAACCTAAGCGAACGGGCGAGTCAAATGACTGCTGCCCAAGTAACTAAATCCAAAATCTCAGATCCCCAGCCAAAAATGCAGCAGTACTTATCTAGCTAGCTAGCCATAAATACAACCAAGGGTACCGAGAAAAGAGTAAAGCCCCGGCTCCCTTTAATTAAAACGGACCGAATAAATAAGTTGTTTACTATGTGAGCTAATTAAACACAGTGCCTCCCCCAACAAGCTGTCCTAAGCACTCGAACAAGCAGTTAAACTTTAATCAGCTGACCAAGACATAGTAACCGGAGGAAAATACTAAGATAGGGTATTTACAATGTGTTTAATCAGAAGAGCCCTTCGGTAATAATAAAATGCGAGAAAGACAAAACCCCGGTTTGCGTTAATATTCGAGCTTGGCAATGCGTTTATGCGGTAATGCAGTCAGGATAGAGAATAAAGGGGACTAAAAAAACCCCTGTGAACGTCAATAATTATTGGCTAGAAGACTGTATGAAAGGCAAGCCACCAAGTTTGAAACCAAGCCTGGTTATAGTTAGATATCCAGGTAATTGGATTATATTCTTGGTGTTGAGAGTTTGCAAGGGTTCGTTTGCTAAATCAGCTAAGTTACTGAAAAACCAGGCGACAGTACCACAGTCCTTTAAAACAGTTTTACTTTGTATATCGCACAATTCACTCAGTTGGACAATTATTTAGCATTTAAATTATTCTCTAAATTAAGCGTTTAAATTTATTTTACTTTACCTTACTTTGCTTTGCTCCCAGGAGACTGAAACCCCCCAAAACCCCCCCGTCGCCTTGTTAGACCAGATTAGCGACTTAAATCGGCTGTTTGCTCACCGAGTTGTTACAGGGGGAAAAAGGGGAAAGAACACAGGGTAAAGATTCTTCCTGTCCCTACTGCGACAAAGGTTATACATTCTTGGTCCCCAAAATCGCTACTTGGAGCAACATTTTTTAAATTGATATTGAGAATCCATGGTTTAAGAGGCAGCTACCTTCTAGGAGGTCTGCTTCCTGGTCTGTGTTCATGCGGCCGTGGGGTGACAGAGAGATGTCGAGGGCTCTCTGGGACAGATTCTTCGCCTGTGGGAGAAAGGAACAGATACATGCGGCCTGAGTAATTCATACATTAATAAAGAGCGGGAGCTAATAAACCATGTGCCTCCTGTATTTGCACAAATTTACCATGGTGGGCATTCCAGTGCAACTAGGTGGCCCCTGTTTCCCCCACTGAATAGAACAAATATTAGCAGAGCAAAAATAAATAAATAAAGGTAAATTCTCTTCCATACTTAACCCCTTTCCACAATCCCCAACACCCCCCCACAAAAAAAAAAAACCAAGAGACAGCAGATGCTCAAAGATCCAAGAAATAGAACAAGTAAACATCCCCACTAGAAGAAAAGATACTATTATGAGGGGGGGGGTTATGCAGAACTATGCAATACCTCGAAACGGCAGAATCACAATGACACAGCACAATGACTGTTTTGGCTATTTGAAAAAATGCTGCTTTAGCAGAGGAGAAGGAATACACAATATGTGGGAATGCCTTATGACCCAGTGTTGAAGACAATAAGAGTGATAATGGCAGGTCCACATGCCTGCAGAGCCAACTATGATTATAATTTGTTCTGTTTCCACATTCCATACCGCTTCCGGCTAGATGAACTAATTGAGTCAACCACCAATGAACCTCCATGAAATTACGAACAGGACCGCAACTTGATAAATAAACACTTCCCCGACGCATTCCAGCTAAAAGTCACTCTTCACGTTTCCTCATTGTTTTCCAACAGTACATTCGTAAAATAATTCACAACAATGAGCTTTACAATGATTTCCTACAGCTTGCATACTTACCAGTATGACAGCCAGAATTGACTAATGAATTATTGAGTCAGTCAACTAAGAAATATTGAAAATGAGGCAGGAATGCAGGCAAAACTATAGCGGCCAACCCGAGACAAGTCAGAATTAAAGCGCACAGATGAGGGAAAAAAAAAAAGCGTCCCTCATCCTGCATTTTAGCTAATCTCAATGAGCCAGTACACCCCAATAAGCCCTATCTCTCTTGCCTTTCCAACTGTACGAAGGCCTCACAAAGTGAAATCATATACAACACACACACACACGTGCAAAAAGTGTGAGTATTTGTAGGAGCGCACGTACATAAAATTTGGTTTTACTTCCAAAAGTCAGCATATTATGCTATTTCCATCGCACACCGTTTCTAACCAGTTGCTAAAACAGGCCTCCATACTGCCCAACCCCTGTGCTTCCTGGCATCAATCATCAGGCAGAAATAATGTATTGGGCAGCATGTTCAGGTGCAAGACCGGTCATATAAACCACAGGAATGAGGAAGCGTAAAATTATGGGTTTTCACACACTGTAAGTGCAAGTGCCAGTGGCCAGTACTGGTATTTACATCACAATCTTCAGGGAGGCAACTATATCAACGCATTCAGACTATTTAACTAAAAGTGTGATCTACGTTCATAAGCCTTGGTCAATTTTAAACAACAAAATTAGCCTCACAGCATCATAGCTCCACTCGAGCATTTGCTGTAGCATTGTGCCCTCTTCAATTTGGCATAATCACCACACTCACCAAACAGTGTAACAGGTAAACTCAAACATGTTCACATAGTTTATAACTCTGAGACACAAAGTGTCAGATAAATTTAGCCCAAAATTCAAACATGGCAATTTGATAACAAGTGTCAAAAGGCTAACATGCCTAAAATGACAGCATATGGGTCGTTCTCATGAAAAGGTAACATTTTGAGACATAGAAAAGTGAAAAATCTGAAATCGATTTCAACCAATTTTATTCAACAATTAAATTATGCAATGAATACAGAAAACACATGCAAACTTGTGGAGCTTAACTAGCTTTAGTTTTCTCACTAAAATTATTTAATCATATAAATCATATAAGCCAGGAGTAAATGTCTATGCTGTTACCAAGATAAAATTATATCTTATGCCAATCAAGCATCCTAGATTGATATGAAATCACACATGGATCATTGCAAAAAGACTTTAGGTACATTAAGGAGACGTGAAGAGGTGCTTGTTTTGCACCTAGCAAATAATTTACCTATGAAAGAGACTTGTTCAACACAAATTATAACTTTGTGAAATGTGATTAATACTCCTGTTGTTACACTACCACTGTGATAGCATCACTTTATAAGTGTATGATAATTAAGTGACATGTTTTATTGCCTGTCTGTTTTTATGCAGATTCAATGTGAAAAACATTATATTTTTAGCTGTTTTAATTCTGGTAACAGGAGAGACAGTCAAAATAACAGAACAGACAAGCAAGTAACAGCATAGACAGATTCTAAAAATTCTCAGAAACTGATCTATTTAGAATGTGGTAACACTTGGAAACACAAAATATGAATGAACTTGGTCGTTTTGAATCTTTTTCACAAAAATTTAGAAAAATATTAAATTTGATGAATTCTAAAAAGAAGAATTGACTGTTCGTGACCAATTTTATTTTATCATCTTGTAGACACTAATATAGACTTAATGTAGTAAAAAAATGAAGAATTTCTATGTCCAAGTTTTCAGTTATCTGTCCTTGAACATGAGATCATCTATAATTTGACGCAGGTTTAAGGGTTCATTGTAAAAAAAAGTCAAGCGAAATTGCAAAATCGGCTCTCATAAGCTATGTTTCAAAAATATTCGGTGCAATTTTCAGCTCTCTAGTGCAAGAATTGAAGGAGAAGATAGTTTTCAAAGATGCATGGGATCCAAAAAGTTGAAAAAGTCACTAAAATCAAAATGGCGGCCAAACCACATGACCTACAAAATTGCGGTGATTTAGTTTTTTGTTCAGAATGACATTGCGCATCTTTAAAAAAAAATTGCAAGGTGCATTTTGAAAAATTTTTCCATGTTAAAATTTTGAAATTTGGGCCCTTCTGGGCCCTTGACGAATGGGCCGAATGAGCCCAAAAGTTTTCTGTGCTCAGACCTCATAAAGGGCTATCAGCATGCAAAGTTTAGTTGAATTCGGTTCAGCTGTTTGGGCTGTCGAGAGGTCACAAAATTCAAGGAATAATAATAAAAAAATCACGCCAATCTCATTAAGGAGACCTTCATTATTAACAATCAGTTAGCAACATGGGACGATACCTCTGCTGTCACCAAACTTGGTCTGTCATGTTACTGTTGAGTCCAATTACCCCAAATAATCTCAAATGATCTCTAAGAAAATTACTAAACTTCATTGAATAAAAAAATGGAATGTCTTCATACTTAAATACGACTTATGTGTTTAAAACAAGCTTCAATTTCCCTTTCAAAAATGACTTGAATTGGCATTTGTCTATACTGTTACTACATGTGTCTGTGTTGTTACTTTTTGTAAGGTAACAGCACAGAAAGTAACAGCATAGACATAAAATAATATAATTCCATTTATTAGCAATGATGTCTCCCTAAGGCACTTTGAAACCATGTGGCAATCTTCTAGTCTGCTATTGACACAATCTCACTAACATGCACGTTTTATAGATTTCTTTTTTGTACACATGAAATGAAACAACTTACTAGTCAGTTTGAACACTTTCTTCAATCAGCATGTGTGTGAGCTCATGGTGCCATGATGGGCCTTGACAGGAAGTGACCTAATGACAACAGTGTCTACTGGGATACTCTAAGGAGCATTATGTTTTTTCATCTTCTCTATTTGGCAACAGGCGACCAATGTTTTTATAGTAACTAAAACTAACTATCAAGGGGAATACGCTGCGCTGACATTCCGCGCTCAGTGGAACACAAAGTCGCCTGCAAGACGGAGCATAATAGCGTCACTCACATTAAGCTTAATACATACGCCACAAGAACAGAGAAATTTGTTCTTGTTCTGAGGCTGCGAGAACAAGAACAATGTTTGTATTTACTGGGACATTTCATACTTCACGAGAAATTCAAGTGCCAAACTCCTTTGGGCTGTTTCAATAAACTTTACTTGCCCGACTGAGTAAGACCATCTGTCGAGTGAAAAGTCAGACCTTCGACAGACCATGTCCGTCAGGTACTTCGATAAAACAAAAATAGGATGTTAGACCGTGGTCCGACGCGGACGGACAGTTCGTCACTGTTCGTTCGAAGTTGCGTGAGAATTTACACCTCAGCGATGCACTGCTTTGCTATTTGGAATCAAATATTTGAAATAAGTCAAAGTTAAGTGAAAAAAGCAAAAAAAAACAATTCTGATTAGGTAGATCATTATCTACTATTCAGACATAAATTAACTGCGCTCATCGCTGTAGGATGCCACGTAACGTCCATTTTCAGTAGGTTATAAACTGAATACAGTCGAGCTAATTGAAAGCAGCCTTTGCTCACTGTGCAAAAACTACAATTGGCAACATAACAAAGCTATTAATCACACAAAAGACATTAAAACATTCACATCGTCATGATCGGTCATTTTACAGAATTGACTTAAGCAGACGGGCGATAAGCAGAGCTCCACTCACGGTCACACTAAGCACCACAAATACGATGTTTAAACAATGAGCTTAAACCGCTCCTTAGGCAGTGCCCCATTACTGTTCACATAGCATGCATAAAATCACAACTTTTTGTCGCAGCTGAGGTGTATGGTACCAATGATTTAAAAGTGAAATGGTCACGCGTTGTTAATAAATTATGTGTTGTTAGAAAAATTCATTCACGGATTTAACAGAGCCCCGCTTCTGGGTGTAGGCTATATTGGTTTTGCGAGCATTGGTACGGTCTTTCCACTCTCGAAATATTCTGGGCTGTCTGCACTTCCAGACAAAATCAAACAACAACGTCATATATTGGGGTTATATTTTGTGTCCCACCGGGTTTTAGGACATTTAATGAAACACTCAGAAAAAGACGGACCGTCCGATCCAGTCTGTCGTATTCATTGAAACAGCCCCCTGGTAAGTCCTGACAGAATCACGCCCACTTCGTCTTTCTGACCAATCACACAACAGTTCTCAGACACCACACAAGAAAAAAGTTCAGCCCAGATGATTTGTCAAGAACAAGCTGCAAGAACTCCGAAACCAGGGCTGCGAGAACAAAATGACGTCATCTTAGACATGAATCTTGAATCTTAGACATTTTACATTTTCATCCACAAAATTAGCTTATTTCAAATTTTCTGGCTGCAACAGGTCTCAAAAAAGTTGGGACACAGGCAAAAAAAGAGCTGAAAATGCAACTATTATATTAGAGAATCAGCTTAAAGAACATTTAGCAAGTACTTAAGTTAACTGGCATCAGGTGTATAACATGATTGGCTATAAAAGGGATGTCTTAGAGAGGTTGAGTCTCTCAGAAGTAAAGATTTCCAGAGGCTCTCCAACCTGTGAAGGCTTGCGTTAAAAAAAAAAAAATTGTGGAATACTTTGGAAACAACGTCCCTCAACATCAAATTACAAAGGCTTTGAAGGTCTCATCATCGACAGTGCATAACATCATCAAAAGATTCAGAGAAACTGGGAAATCTCTGTGCATAAGGGACAAGGCCAAATGCCTTTACTGGATGCCCGTGATCTTCGGGCTCTCAGCACCACTGCATCACTAACCGGCATGGTTCTGTCATTGACATTACTAAATGGGCCCAAGAATACTTCAAGAAACCACTCTCTGTAAGCACAGTCTGGCTTGCCATCCACAGATGCCGCCTAAAACTCTACCATGCAAAAAGGAAGCCATTGTTGAGCATGATCCAGAAGCCCCGCCGTGTTCTGTGGGCCAAGGCCCATTTTAAATGGACTGTAGCAAAATGGCAAAGTGTCCTGTGGTCAGACGAGTCCAAATTTGGCATTCTTGTTGGAAGTCATGGGCCTTGTGTCCTCCAGGCTAAAGAGGAGAAAAACCACCCCTCCTGTTATCAGCGTTCAGTTCAAAAGCCAGCATCTCTGATGATATGGGGAGGCATTAGTGCATATGATGTGGGTCTCTGACAAAACACCATGAATGCTGAAAGGTATATTAAGGTTTTAGAGTAACATATGCTCCCCTCCAGATGACATCTTTTCCAGGGAAAGACTTGTGTATTTCAGCAGGACAATGCAAAAACACACACTGCAGCTATTACAACAGCATGGCTTCGAAGCAGAAGAGTCCATGTGCTGAACTGGCCTGCCTGCAGTCCTGATCTTTCACCGATTGAGAACATTTGGCACATAATTAAGCAAAAAGTCCGTCAAAGGAGACCCTAAACTCTCCAGTAGCTGGAAGCCTGTACTTAACAAGAGTGGGATCAAATTCCAATGGCTAAACTCAAGAAACTTGACTCCTCAATGCGCAGATGCCTCCACTCTGTGTCAAAAAGAAGAGGGGATGCTACACCATGGTAAACAGGCCCCTGTCCCAACATTTTTGACATCTGTAGCAGCTATCAAATTTGAAAAGAGCTCATTTTGTAGATAAACCTGAATAATGCCTTGGTTTCAACATTTTCAATGTTATCTTTGTTATATTGCAATGGTGTGATTGAAAGTCATTGCGTTTTGATTTTATTCACAACTTACTCTTTGTCCCAACTATTTGGGGTTGTATGTATGTATATTTGTGTGTGTGTGTGTGTGTGTGGAACTTAATTTCGGAATGTGGGCAACAATAATGAATGCATGCGATGGAAGCTGTTATTGTGGACAACAGATGGAAATTAGCTAAAAAAGATCTGAATCTGGGACATCTACTCTGCTGAGCTTAATGTTTTTTCACACTGTCCCTGATAAATAAATGAAAAAATGTAAAAAAAATTCTGTATTGTTTTTCCATTCAATAAACATCGAATATTTCGGATTTTCGCTTACATCAGACAAAATGTCCAGTCCCGTCACAATGCATTTCCATTCAAAAGCACTCGTGTAGGCCTATACCAGGCAAGCTGGTTCGCACCATGCACACGCAGTCGCAACAGAGCAACGAAATGAAGTTCGGCTTTCCTACAGTTATAAACTGACTGAATTTAACCATTAAATTAACGCATTGTCTCCTTGTCATTTAACTGTAAGAGAAGTCCTTCGCGCATTTAACCGTGGTTTACACTGAACATGCACTGTACTCCGTGGTAAACTTATTGTAAAATTGCATTTAAAAGAACTGGCAAAAAGGTGGCAGTTAAATTACCTGGCAAAAAGGCTTCAGTTTATTCGTTTATTATTAATTATTTATTAACAGTGTATTCGCGGAAACTGAGACTGGCGCAGTTTCGTTTACATACTTTAGTTTTGAGACTTACACATTGATCCCACTTGGGGCAACACGCAAAATCATCCTGTTGTCCATTGTGTCTGAGCAAAGACAGATTATATGAAGACAACAAAAAGGTAGGCTATGAACACTTTAGAATGAAGTTGTTCCGATCTTAATACACAAAGAACACATATAAATTCATATATGCACATAATGACTAGTTTCTTCCAGGTATAGACCTGAGTCAGACTCACAGGCACAGGTGAATGCGAACGCTTTTACTTTGAACGAAAAAAAACGTAGATAACTGAGCGATAATATAATGGTAAGACAATCGCAGAGCTTATTCAAAAAAGCTTAAGCTTTATTAATGCTTAATAAAGCATTATTTTAGCTTTGCCAAATAATGGAGCGTAAATATTGTTGATTTACAATTCTTTATTCGTGTCCTTTTTTAGGTGTGAAAAGATAAAAAAAATAACATCAAAAACAAGAAAACAAGTCACCCACCCAAAAAAATATATATATAATTTGTCAATACCCATGTGTACTGTTATGGCTTCATGTGCCTCTTTGGGCTTACATACATACACAAGATGGCAGCAATTCTGCCGTGTGCACTTTGGTCCAGCCAATGACGTTGTCCACTCTGGTTTCATTTTTTTTATATCTTTGAAAGCATGACGACCTTATGGGAACATGACGACCGCGTACGAAAGGGCCAACCGCGCCGGCTATATTACACAGCCTCGACCTGTTGTTCCCACCCAAAGCGAAGGCAGAATTCACTTGAAATTTAGCAAACTGAAGTATTAACTACAGTGTCTGTAACTATAAGCTCTTTAAGAGCCGCAAAATTACATTTCGCTTGCTTGTCTGAGAAAACAAAATTTACTGTAAAGGGACATAATTTTGCCAGACAGCCTCTTTAGCTCCCAACTGTTGGCTCAATGACAGAGGTCTTGACAAAGGTGACCAGTCAATACTCTTAGTCAGTGAACGCCAAGTATCACTTTCTAATTTGTGACAAAGCAAATCATCAAACTGATCGGCATAAATAACACTTCGAGTCACAAATACTGTGAGTGAGTTGAGCACTCGCCACATAGTTTAAAACAAACGATTGCTAGCCAGCTGTTCAATCTGCTCACAGTCGTACCTCACCCATCAGGTCTAAGTCACATTTCGCCCAATTTAATAACATGACGAGGTAACATTAATTATGTACTTTGCTGGTAGGTCACCAGCATATGAAGACATGGGCAACCGATAACCTACGACTAGCAACCTGATAGCTACCTAGCTAACTCAGGTTGTCTCCTAACACAACACTTTGAAACGTCAGCGGACACAGATAACTTAGACTGACTGAAAGGCAGCAAGGCTTGCTTTTATGTTTGTTGCGCAACTACAGAAACAGATAATGTCATACAGTTAAAATAACAATGATGTCTTACCTAACTATTTATGTATCCTGCACTTTAATGTACGGCCATTTAGCGAAGTCATGTGGTAATGCACAGAAATACGTACATCGAAAAGTCAAGACATTTGAACACGGAGTGATAGTTATCAAACCCATACGTAACTCCATATATTATGCGCATAAACACTCCCACTGGCCAATTATTGGCTAAAAATAGTTATTTTATCATCCTGTAATTGGTGAGGTTGTTCCCGTCAGAGAAATTTCACTGGCGTGGAAAAACCGTAGAAAAGAGACTTAATGAATTGCTCTCAAACATTTCATGTGGCTTCCAACTGAAATGCTGCCCACTATTGTCACGGAGGAAATGTCAGGTAAAAATCTCTGAAGCTATCAAATTAAACGCGTCAATGGACAGAAGAAATGACGCCTGCACACTTACTCCTAGCCACAAAAAAAGGTATTTTGTATGAGGTGTATGTCGCATTCCGTTTGCTTTTTCACAAATGCAGTATGTATCACTTTACGATGGTGTTTGAACCTTGTAGTATGGCTTCATGTCTTGGATACAATGTCTGTATAAGAATGAAAGATTTCTCCCCATCTTTAACACATTTTTCAAATGTGGTTGTATTACTTTTTTATGGGTGAAGGATTAGATTCCATGTATATGCTGGTATTTAAGACAATTGTAAATCGTTTCTGTATGAATTCCAATTTTCCTCTGTGTACTTTAATGCAGCATGTTGTATTTTATTGTCCTTGACCTTTCTGGGCATATTGGATGGTTAACCGCACTAATTGTAATTAATTTTGACAGCCTATTGGTGTAGATAGTGTATACATATGGGTATGTTTCACAAATTTAAACATGATGACCAGACAAAGATCTGAGTTGGTTCGAAACGTAGTCCCTATTTATTTAGTTATTTATTTATTTTATTTACTATTTATTTATTTATTTATTTTTGTGGCTTGGAGTAAGTGTGCAGGCTTCGCTGTTTTTCATTGAAGGTATATCGCTGACAAATGTAGTTGCCTCAGAATTTGCCATTTCAACCTGCCTTTCAAGCTTTGTCCCGAATAGTATTTCATCATAAATGTTTGCATTCCAAGTTTAAAATACAATTTTGTAACATTTGTAAACTCAGTAAACTTCAGAATCCAGATTGTAATTAAGATAAAATACAATCATTTGCGAGTTCTTGTTTACAGTCAATTTGCAAACAAAAGCCAATTGGAAATTTGAACAAAGATATGAGCCAAAGATACACGACGTGTATTAACATTCTTCTTAAAAGGAGATGTTGAATGGGCCTGGTCACTTGCCCTGGATCTATGTAGCCATTATCCAACCTCCCTATTCCAAGCTTGGGAATAGTCTTCACTCATTCCTTATTTAGAGGCTTACATACATGTCTTTGGACCTTGGGAGAAAACCATGGACACGGGAGAGGGCATGCCAACTGCACACGGTAAAGGCCAAGATTATTTCCCTGGATCTTCTTGCAATGGGATGACAATGTTTATCGCTGCACCACTGTGCTGAACTTTAAGCCCCTCCCATATTTATGACTGAGGGTCACAGGCAGAACATTACAGTGTCAAAATGTAATCATTTTAAACATTATACATTCTGTTTGCATTAGATTAGACATTTGAAATTACCCAGGGCAGCCGTTATTCATTCTCAGTGACATAACTGAGACCACTTCTTCCCCAATAATGTCTGGTTTGGCTGAGGCAGGTAGGGATGGTAATTTAATAAAAATCCTTTCAACAGTTGTGGCTTGACAGAAATAGCATATATTCATTCAGGTAGGCAGATCAAAGCTTGAGTCAAAACCCAAAATTGACCAAAATTGTGCAGTGTTGTTTGCTTGTTTCATGGATCAAAATTCAAGACTGACTGTTTATTATTGTTTTTATTGACTTTGGGAGAATACAGAACACATTCGTTTAATTCCTTCATATGTAGGGAAACAGCTAACTTTCTAAATGAAATAAAACAATATATATAAAATAAACATATTTTTCCTGCGTATATTATTTATTTATATAAAATCAAACCAAAGGAATATAAAATCCATCAATACCAGAAAACTATTTACCTAATAGATAAGAATAAATACAATAAATAGTGATATGAGGATAAATTTCACTTGCTTCAAACAGTTTGAGATATCTGAATTTGAATGTACAATTGAATCATGTCGAAGGAATTTACAATTTATTTTTGGGAAAACCTTTAGTTGCTCATTATGCCTCTTGAAGACACAACTGAAAGAAGAGGAATGCTAAATGCTTTCTATCAAACATAAAAATGAGAACATAACCTTTTATGGTTTCAAATTCAGAAAAAAAATTCATGTGAAGGTGTTATTATTGCAATCAAAAATACACAGGGTTCAGTAATGTTGGAATTAAAATGTTACAAACAATACTAAACATGCACGCCAATATTCATGGATCTCAACAATACAAAATGCACGAGGGACTGCAGATAAGAAAATGTTAGCAGAAATTGCTAAAGACTGTGACAAAGAGAATGTATTACCATCCTTGAAAAGTATGCAATCTGTTTCTTCCATGTCTTCAGGAAGGCAAGTATCATCTTCTTGCTGATCTATGATCTCACTCTGTAATGTGACATGCACCTCAAATTTTCATCTATGTTTTCTGCCCCTGTTGTTCAGGCATATAGTAGGTTGTTGTCTCCATGCAGATTTTATGGCATCTGGAAATCTTATTCATCTATTGCTCTCTGCCACTAGCCCAGCATCTTGATTACCTTTACTTTGGCTACTGTCAGTAAAACACTCAACAAACTTTGCTGTCACTTATTTATGTTTCACCACTGTTTTACAATACGCCCACAACTACATCTCCACTAAACTGGTAGCAGGAGCTAATTCTCCATCCTGATTCTCCCCCAGGCTGGTTTCAAAAACATGCTTGTCTTCCATTTCTCCCAGCTGGGCTGTCTCATCTCCATCTCCAAAACATTCCTTATTCAGTGTGCCTTCATTCAAGCCCAATGTTTTTCCATGACTTCCAGTATCTTCTGCTCTTGGTAATTTCTCTGAGCCATGGCATGTTTCATCCTCACAACTGAGTGATCTGTGTTTTGTTTGCTTTGCCTCCGTCTCCCCTCTCATCTCACTGTATCCCACTAAATCATATTCCCTGCCTTCTTCCTTCCCCATAATCACAGTGTCCCTGGAAGCAAGGCTGTCAGAGCTACTGCAGGACAATGTTTCATCATCCACTTGCCCACCCAGCTCTACGTCACCTTGCCCTCCTTCTTGTAGCCCCACATTTTCTCCTGAGAGCTCAGTATCTGGTGTCAATGAGTTACCAGTGGAAAGCTTCTCCAGTAGGTCCTGACAATGAGGTGCTGCCCCCACTGTGGTCCACTCAGTTTTGCTCTGATGTTCCATACCAATTAGGGCTTCCTTGGTTTCTCTGTCCTCCCTCGCATTATCTGGATGATCCCACAATTCCCCTCCTTCATCCTCCTCATTCTCTGAGTCAGGTGCTGTGTGTCTGCGAATACGGGAGACTGCATCCCAAAGGGATTTTGGGCGCTGAGGCTCATCTCCTTGAGGAAACAAACTCTTGGGATTGGGTACTGTCTCCATAGACGTTTCGAGATTTTGGTGTCCCTGGTTTTCAGATTTTGAGGCTAAGTCAAAGGGGACGGAATAACTAGATGAAGGTGGAGGAAGGAAGGGGGAGAGAGGAGGTGAAGGAAAGTGGGCAAGAGAGCCAGAGTCTGGAGGATAGCTGGAAGGGTATGTTGGACACAGCGGAGAGTGTGGACTGGAAGAGCATGAATCAGGCATTGAGAAAGAAAGGCAAGATGCAGAAGAGGGCACTGGTAATTCATCGTTAGTATGCGGTGTTGGTAGAGACAAGAGAAGACCAAGGGACGGCATTAAAGTGGGAGACTTCGGCGGTGAGAGTATGGGAGAGTCAACATAGTTCTGAGCAGAATTGAGGCTCTCAGAAGTTGATGGGAAATGTTTAATTCCCTCTGTATTGCCAGAGGCATCCTGGTTGACTTGCCCAAGTGAAGAAACCGTTTTCTTCGAGTCAGGCTCTTTAGTGATGATGCCTCGTATTTCAGGGCACATATTAGCCTTATCCCCCTCAGATGACTCATGCGCTGATAGTTCAGAGGATTTTGGCTCTTTTAATTGGCTGTATCTGTCCTCTGTTTCCATGCCAGGATTGTTCACATTATCCAACAGCCAGTTATCCTCAGCAGTATCGCTATCTTGCAAATAGATCTGGTCCTCATTTTGTCTTTCATGTGTGATTTCTGGCCGTTGTTCCTTGGAAGGTAGATCAGAAGAGGGCTGTTGCATCTTACCAGTATCATGTACTACAAAATCAGAGGGTGAGTCCTTGCACTTTGTCTCATCAAGATTAGCGACTGAGAGTGGGATTCCTAGGATCCTCAGAGCCCTTTCCTCCACAGTTTCATTTGCAGGGATTGCAATATTGAGCAGATTTGACAGACTGGAATTAGGAAATTCTTTATTTGGCTCTGCTTCTTTTATGCTAATACTATTGGAAGCATCTATCTCTTCAGGAAATTCTGGCTGGAAAGTTAGATCTAGTTCAGTGTCTGGATCTTGGGATTCTAACCTATGTCTTTCTAAATCTTCATTTGTTTCTGCTACATTCTCTTGCAATAAGAAGTCCTGTGTTTCACTAGTTGTTTCCAGATCACTTGTGACAGTAGGGAGAGTACTGGTAAGTCCTGAATTAAGAGGCCCAAGGTTTGGATGCTGAACTCCTGATGGATACTGGACGAGCTCTATTTTAGGTGGTGAGATGTATTCAGTTTTGACAACAACACAAGTGGCATCAATGATCAATGTACCATTGCTTCCATCAGATATGGTAGCTTCCTTGTGCTCTGGAATACTACCTTCAGTTGTATAATGGCATAAAGCACTGCTCAGATCACTTTTATCATGGCTCTGATCTTCAGCTGCTCTACTCTCTTTCTCCCAGCTTCCCAGAATGTATTGGTTTGTGGGGTTAGTGCCCATGTGAGTCTCAAGACTAGGCTCTTTCCATATGGGCAATTTAACTGACCCATAGGTATGTTGCAATTTTTTGGTCAGTTCTGGAATTGCATGAAATTGAGGACCCCTGATATGGGAACCTTCAGTGTCCTTGCAACTTGCTGTGTTAATGCTGTTGGTACTTCTTGTCTGGTTCCTTGGTCTTTTTTGAATGACCCGAAATAGCTCTTCTCTGTGTGCTGCCTCCTGGTCTTTTAATGTCCAGACATGACCAGTCTGGGGCTGGGAGCAACTGCCCAACTTTGGGAGAGGGATTGACAAACTGGTTGCTCTGCTGGGAGAGCTAAACTGATGCTGAGCTGTGACTTTGGAGTCAATCTCATCTGTAAGATGGAATCCCATTCTGCTTTCTCCACTTACCTCACTCCTGAGCTCTTCTGTGCCCCTAGCGCTTTGCACACTAAATAATGGCAATGAGACTGACCGTAGTGGATGGTCTGGGCAGCTGGACAAACCAGCTACCCCATCATGACGAGACACCAGGCAGAAGATTGTCTCTCGCACTCTCTTCTTCTTTAGCTTAGTCTTAAGGCTTTTGCTTGAATCAGGAGGTGTTTGATCTTGACGCTCGTACGCAGTAATTGGCTGCTGTCGGGAGAGTGACTGGGGCGTGTCTGACAGATATTTTGGTGGGGAAAGAGAACCATCCCTTGTCTTGTAACCATTATGTCTTGGTCTGCAGTGGAGATCAAGTTGTTTGCTTGTACTCCATTGTTCCATCCATGCTTCTTCTCGCTGTATTTTCCTCATATCTCCATGAAATTCCTGTTTAATAGGAGTGACAAGTGTGCTGTTGTTACCCTCCTGCATATAAGGTTGCTTTAAAGTTGATTTAGAAAAACCCATGGCATCTTTCATAGGATGCTTCTGAAGTTGCAGGGCTACATTCACAGAGTAATGGGGGCCACTGTAGGGTGGAGGGGGATAGTATGACGGGGGTTGGCATGATACCCTTTGCTGCTGGTAGGTTTGTTCTGGTTTTCCATCCTGTACTGAGGACCTCTTGGAAAAACTGTAGTGAGGAAGTTTAAGGGGTATTGCTGGTTGCCTTTCTTCCTCTTGTCTCCTCCTGCCCATGGGGGTAATCAGAATTGGTGCAGGGTTGGTGCCCTCAACATCTGTACTGCCTTGTCTACCCACCCAATGTGGGAGCCTTTCTCTCTCCTGTGCTTGCCCCCTTTGGAAACCTTGAGCCCCCCACAGACCAGACTCTGTACATCTCCTCCTGGGCAATGAGTGGCAATAACGGGAAGCCCAGGCCTCCAATTCACGGTGACTGCTGTCACTCATGCTCCTTTTGCAGTCTCTCCTATAGCGAAAGGGGCTACAGGGCTCCAGTTCCCTCCCCCACCCATCCCTCCACATCTTCCTTTCATTCTCCTGCTGTTTTTGTGTCTTCTCCATCTCTGCCCATGCCCACTCTCTCTCTGCCCTCTCGCGCTCCTGCTGATTGCTGAACCCATGTGAGTAGGGCTGACTGCCCAATGTGAAACAGAAATCAGGCGGTCGTGTTCTGCTCCTCTTGTTGTGATCCTGCATAACCCAGCCAGTTCGAGACCCAGGCACAGACTCCCAGTTTATCTCCTGGTTGAGGTTTTGCTCATACAAGGGGTGCTGGAAATCGGATGTGTGCTGCTTCTCTTTAAACCTGCGGAGAGACGTCAATAGGCCATTTTCCTGCATTTTAACTGCTGGGGCCGATTTGAGGGAGAGTGCCAAATCATAATGATGGCAATGAATATCAATCTCAAGATAAAACACAAATGAACTACAACCCCAATTCCGAAATAGTTGGGACGAAGTGTGAATTGAGAATAAAATCAAAATGCAATGACTTTCAGATCACATGAGCCAATATGTTATTAACAATGAAACATAATTAGCATTTCAAATGTTGAAACGGAGACATTTTGCATTTTTATCCACAAAATGAGCTCAATTCAAATTTTCTAGCTGCAACAGGTCTCAAAAAAGTTAGGACAGAGGCAAAAAAGGGCTGAAAAAGCTATTAATATTGAAGAGAATCAGCTGAAAGGACATTTAGCAAGTAATTAAGTTAACTGGCATCGAGTGTGTAACATGACTGGCTATAAAAGGGATGTCTTGGAGAGGCTGAGTCTCTCAGAAGTAAAGATGGCCTGAGGCTCTTCAACCTGTGAAGGCTTGTGTAAAAAAAATTGTGGAATACTTCAAAACAATGTTTCTCAACATCAAATTCGAAAGGCTTTGAAGGTCTCATCATTGACTGTGCATAACATCATCAGAAGATTCAGAGAAACAGGAAAAATCTCTGTATGCAAGGGACAAGGCCAAAGACCTTTACTGGATGCCTATGATCTTCGGACCCTCAGATGCCACTGCATCACGCACCGACATGATTCTGTCATTGAAATTATAAAATGGGCCCAGGAATACTTCAAGAAACCAATGTCTGTAAACACAGTCCAACGTGCCATCCACAGATGCCACCTAAAACTCCATCATGCATAAAGGAAGCCATTGTTGAGCATGATCCAGAAGCCCCGCAGTGTTCTGTGGGTCAAGGCTCATTTAAAATGGACTGCAGCAAAGTGGCAAAGGGTCCTGTGGTCAGACGAGTCCAAATTTGACATTCTTGTCAGAAATCATGGGCATTATTTCTTTCGGCTAAAGAGGAGAAAGACCACTCCTCCTGTTATCAGCGTTCAGTTCAACACCCAGCATCTCTGATGGTATGGGAATGCATTAGTGCATATGGTGTGGGACACTTGCATGTTTTAAAAAGCACCATGAATGCTGAAAGTTATATAAAGGTTTTAGAGCAACATATGCTCCTCTCCAGACATCTTTTCCAAGGAAGGCCTTGTGTATTTCAGCAGGACAATGCAAAACCACACTGCAGCTATTACACCAGCATGGCTTCGTAGTAGAAGAGTCCGTGTGCTGAACTGGCCTGCCTGCAGTCCTGATCTTTCACCGATTGAGAACAATTGCCACATAATTAAACAAAAAGTCCACCAAAGGAGACCCAAAACTCTCTAGCAGCTGGAAGCCGGTATTAAACAAGAGTGGGATCAAATTCCAATGGCTAAACTCAAGAAACATGTCTCCTCAATGCCCAGACGCCTCCACTCTGTGTTAAAAAGAAGTGGGGATGCTACATCATGATAAACAGGCCCGTGTGCCAACTTCTTTGAGACCAGTAGCAGCCATCAAATTTGAAATGAGCCCATTTTGTGGATAAAATTGTAAAATTTCTCAATTTCAATATTTGCTATGCTATCTCTGTTCTATTGTGAACAAAATACTGGCTGGTGTGATTTGAAAGTAATTGATTGATTGATTTTGATTTTATTGCATTTATTGCAGTCATTGCATTTTGATTTTATTCACAATTTACACTTTGTTCCAACCATTTCGGAATGGGGTTGTATTTATGCACAACCTAGGGTGTCACATTTAAATTCTGTGTTCACAAAATGAATGAATGATATGAGCTTAACTGTTGAGATACTCGAAATGAGAAGGATTTATTATTGAAAATAATGAATTGACAAAGTAAAATTAAAGACAAATAGCCGTTGCTACTGTGTTTAAAATAGAAAGACTGAACAAGATGTATTGTATAACCTGCATTCAGATAGACTTTGTTTGGATCATGGTGGATCTATAGTGCTGAAGAAGTATTTTGACTACATACATGCGTGGCCAGGTCTGCCCAGGAATAGTCCCATATTTAGAGTACAAAGGCGGCTGCCTCTGTGTCGCTGTCCAGAGCTCCATTACAGAAGGCTTGGGATCATGAACTGCACACTAGCATACCAAGCT
Source organism: Gymnothorax reevesii (assembly GCA_029721435.1). Taxonomy (NCBI): domain Eukaryota; kingdom Metazoa; phylum Chordata; class Actinopteri; order Anguilliformes; family Muraenidae; genus Gymnothorax; species Gymnothorax reevesii. The sequence goes on along the minus strand of CM056581.1, from coordinate 30,302,276 downwards.
GTGGATTGAGAATTTAGCATGCATTATGGTTAAAAAATGGTTAAATTATAAAATATTGCTGTGAAAAAGCTCTACATGCCTGAGATAAAAAGGTAGGTCGGCATAGTCCATATTAAAAGAAATGATTACTAGTCCATAATTTATATTGATATATAGAGCACCCACAAAATAAAAAATTGGCTCATTATTTGTGAAAAAAAAATCCTGCTATGAAACAGAATAAAATTTGTGCAGTATTGACGTGAATTGTTTTCTCAACAGGGGTACACTGAAATAGTTTTGAAAGCTTGAACAACATTCACAATGTGACTACTGATGATCACACAGCCCCTGAGTGTGAAATTTACGTAGCCCTTTTCATCACAGCTATTTGGTGTGCCAGAGTTTCCAGCATATACAGCTAAATTGATAGTAAAAGCAGACATACTTTACTATGAGATACGTTTGCTAGTTAGCATTCATTCAAACACATACCTCAGGCCAATATGCAGGTCCGGAGGGCTAATGCATGTCTGTGCTCCCTGGAAAATGGAACTATCCAAATGCCTGGGCAGCAGTTTGTTTTAGACTGAGGTAGCTTTTCAATCCCTCATCTTTCCACACCCATTTGCCGCCCCACAACACACACACGCACACACACACAAATGCGCTGGCACACACACACGCGCACACACACACACACACACACACACATACAAGTACAAGCTGAGAGACACAATCGCCCTCCTGCGCCCCAAGCTCCTCTTGACCCCCCAATCATAGATAGAAGCCTCCCACCTTGATTCTGAATGACCAAGCGAAACAGTGCGTGGGAATTCTTTAATTAAGAGATCACTGCCCAGCTCAGGCAGCTACTTGGTTCCTCCTTATTGTGATAGACGAGGCAATGTAAACAGTCCTCTTCAGAGGACAGTGCAGGCATCATTCACCATTTAAGAACCCGAATTCACTCCCTAAATGTTACACAGCGGTTTGAAAATACTGAGTGGCTCTCCGCTGCATTATCAACCCTTTGCCAGACCTTTGTTTGGAACCGCTGGGTTCATCCGCAGTGACTTTATTCCGCTTTAGAATTATATAATGCGGTCAGGGACATGGCTGAAGTGGGGCAAGGGAGCAGCCAAGCAAGAACCATGAAAAGTGAGGTTTCCAAGTGGGTTTGCCACGTTTGAAAGCATTTTCACCTGATCTCACCATATTTTACAGACTTCTGTCAGATTTAAAGTTCTGAATATGCCTGGAGGCATTTTCCCCCTTGTTTTAAAATTTTTTCAATTAAAGAGGCAAACAGATCAATCTGAGCCTTTCCTAAAATGTCATGTCTTTCCATTACAATATGTTTTATGGTCCCAACAGTCTGGCTTTTCTCAGGCACAATTAAAGCACTGATTACTAAAACCCCACAAGTCAAGTCAAGTGTGACTTATGGGGTTTTAGTAATAGGTGCTTCAATTTCCAAAAGCATGCAGGGTTGAAAGCACTTCATATTTCAGATTTATTATGGCTACATCATGTCAGTTTCAGCACCTTTTGAAGATGGATGACATCGGGTCAGAGAGGAACAAGGCAAGCATACAAATGGGCAGTCAAGATTCCCTTGAGCTACAGAAGGCCCAGCAAGTATTCAGAATTCAGCATGTCCATTTGAATTGATGCAAGTGACGTAAGTCCTAGAGAAGCAAATTCACCTCTCAAAATATACAGTATAGTTACTGTAGGTCCATAAATATTAGGGTAATGACAATATTATTATTATTCTAGCAGTCGAACATAAAAGGTCTACAGTTGATTTCAAAAGTTACATTTTCATTTGGAATCTGTTGCTGTTAGTTCTCAGTATGGAATCGAACAGAACTGTCAGTAAAGAAAGCCGCTACTTTGCTGAAAAATCAAAACAAACCCACCAGAGGTAATGAGAAACCGTCAGGTGTGGCCAAATGAACTTTTTGTGTGTTCTTATAAAGAAAGCACTGGTAACTTCAGAATACAAAAAGGCCAGGAAACCTAGTGCTGAGACAGTTGGCAAAAGCTGCAGGATAAATTCTGAATTGTATAGGGCTACAGTGTATTATTATATGCTTAGATTTGGCAAAAAGCATCAGATCTAACTGGAAATCACATTAGAGTGTGGATGAAACATGATTTGGGAGCAGACTGCAAAAGCAACCAAAGATTTTGTGAGGCAAGGAAGTGGAGAGGTCCACCATAGGCAAGATCATTTGACCTTAATTCAATTGAACATGCATTTCACTGTGGGGGAGGGGGCTTATTTTGTTTAGTGGGGGGTAGGGGTTGGGCCTGTCCGGTCATTAATGATAGTGGAGAACCCTGGTCACTGACACCGAGTATCAAAAATGTCAATTTTTCATTATGGCAGTTTATCCAATTACGTTTGAGCCTCCAAAACTGAGGGGGCTGTGCAAAAAATGGGTGTATTTCAAACATCGCTCAGACAAGATTAAAAATAGTGGCAAAGCCACTGCGCCCGCTTGGCCAAACATGGCCAAAATGGAACGCCCCCTATTGGCCATAGTATGGGTCCGATTGGGTTGAAAATCGAACTTGGTCAGGATCTAAAGACACTATGCACAAATATGAAATATGAAAAGGATTGGAGAAAAACTGAAGACACTAGAGTGCAGACAAGCCAAAAGTTTACGCAGGCACGGATGTACGACATACCACCAATAAAGACCCCATGCATAGCATAAGCCCATTGGGCCTTTTGGCCAAGCAGGCAAAAAATTGGAGCATCTTAGCTTGTAGACTAAGTTTTGCAGAAAAAACCGAGAATCGCAGCTTGCCCAAAATCGAACTGGGGCTAGATCTTGGGCACATATACATGAATATGAAATATGAAAAGGATCCTTTGAAAAGTGAAGGCACTATTGCACTGAAAGAAAATCTGCATTTTAGGATCTTTGACCTACATAACCTAGAAATTTAGGTCAAATCAAAAACCCATGACATATATGATGAAACCTTAGCAGAACAACCTAAAGTAAAAATTTGAGCATCTAAGCTCGTAGAATAAGGGAGCTAGAGCTGTTTGAGGTTTTGCAGAAAAGGCCGCCTGGTGGCCAAAACAAGAAGCATGACCAAAATTATACTCGGGCTAGATCTTGGGCCGATATACATACATATAAAATATGAAAAGGATCCGTGGAAAACTGAAAGCTGTATCGTGCTGAAACGACGTGACACACACACACACAGACCACCACTAATTACCCCAAGTACAGCATAAGCCCCTTGGGCCTGTCGGCCAAGCGGGCTAAAAAAACAAAAAAAAATTCAAATTGAAGCTGAAAGTCTACACTTCAAGCACATCTTGATTGTTCCTTTTCAAATCTTTTGTGGTGGCCTACAAAACGAAAACAATGAAAGTGGTTACTCTGCTCAAATATTTATGGACCCAACTGTAGATGCTCATTTCAATTCATATGGGTGCTGGTCATACAGAGCGCTTGTGGAGCTGAGAGAACAGGAATGGCATGTGGGGAGGGGTGGTGGAATTGGGATACAGATAGGAATCAGTTGTTGTTTTGGGTGGGCTCAAGCACAGAGATAGGGTAGTGTGGGTTTCCCTTTCTTTGGAGCTCTCCAGCGGAACAAACAGGCTTTTCCATAACAACTGAAAGTCTGCACATCAGCAGAGAGCGGGTGAGGTACAAGGTCAGGAGGGAGTGACAGAATGACTAGTGCAAGCGAAAGTGGTTGGAAAAATTTTTTTAATCGATTTTTCCGAGGGCTTTCCTTCATTTTACATTTGAAATTATCATAAAAAATTCACAGGTAAAAGGAATAAATGATGCAGAGATTACTTCTCAAAATACATAAGCTTTTGCTGCAATGGTTTTCATCTTAATGAGTGAAATACAATGCAAATAGGGACAAGGACTAATTATATCATGGAACAAACTGGAAAATTAGTCAAATATGACTGATTAAATCCTTTTAACTGCGAGCACATCACAGCCTCCAGAATATTTCCCATCGGCCTGGAGGGCTAGACCCATCTTAAAATTCATAAAGTAGTCCTGCAACTCTGATCTTTCTTTTGCCTGTAATTCAGTTATTTGGGGCTCGCCAGCTCTTCTAACACCACATCGAGGGTTTGGAGCACAATGGTTATATGTCCAAATTTTGTGGTTTTCAGATTTTTACCTCCTGTCACAGCTTTCTATCAGCTAATCCTTGGAGCACAATAACTGTATGTCCATCTGCATTGGTTTTTAATCAGGATTCAAATTTTCATTTTGTTTTATGTCCAACAAAATCTGCTTAAATGAATTAGACGCTGACATTTTTTAAGAGTAAACGTGAATTTTATTACAGACTAGTCTGTCTTCCATTGCAAACAAACTTAACACAATGTTGATTGGTTAAAGGTATGTCACATCATGTGCTCGAATTGTTGGAATGTCACTGATGTGACATGTCCATTTCTGGCAATTTTGACCAAGATGTTGCGGTTACACTCCTATGAAAACTGAGGTGTTCAATATACTTCTGAACCATGCAGCAAGAGTGACTGGTAAAAAAAGATACACAATACCTGATTTGACGGAACATTTGGAAACCTAAAATCAATTTTTCTCAAAACCTCTAAAATGGACATACAGCCGCTGTGCTCCAAACCCTCGACATTATGGTGCCTGTTACCTCAAATCTCTTTATTGAGTTTGTTTCTTTAGGGTAGCTTGGTAGAGGCTTATATTTTGGGTGGCATCATGACTCAATAACCTAGTGATGAATTGGCGGGACAGGATGTCCTCATAGAAGTCTGGTGTCCCGTGCTCCCTGCGCATCTTGGATGAAAGGTACACCGTTGCCCCCTTCTGGCACAAATGTGTAAGGGTGTCTATCAGGAGAGGGTAAGTGTCTGACAGGTAAACAATGTCTGCGCCCACAACCAAATCCCAATCTGCGGGGAAAAGTTCCTGCTCAAGGCCCCAGGACAGACTGCAGATGGTGGGGGCAGCGCTGGGCCACCCTGATGGGGGCATGTTTGCGGAGACGTTCTTCTGTAGCTGAGGAACTGCATGCGGGAGGTCCGTTAAGGTCACTTCAGCCCCTGAATGCAGAGAGAGATCAGGACAATAACCAAATAAATGAACAACTTTCAACACAAAGTTACAAATCCCAATTCCAATGAAGTTGGGACATTGTGTAAAATGTGAATAAAAACAGAATACAATGATGTGCAAATCTCATAAACCCATTCTTTATTCACAATGGAACACAGACAACATATCAGATGTTGAAAGCTAATATTTTTCATCAAATGGTAAAATGTCTTACTTTTAATAGCTGATAAGTTGTCTATGCTCTATTGGGAATAAAATGTGGCTTTATGACATTTGCAAATCATTGTTTTTATTCACGTTTTACACAATGTCCCAACTTCACTGGAATTGGGGTATGCAATAAAGCTCAATACAACAACTTCCTGATGACAAAGGAATTGGCACATTGGATGGATGCATCGACAGTCTCACAGACAAATTAAATTTAGTCTTGGAAAAACCAGAGCTTTGGATAGAGAATCTCCATTCAAAACTGAATTGAGTCTGAGGCTATATCAAACCAGAGTCTGCTGGCCCAAAGAAAAAAAAATGCTATTATAGCAGTAACACCTAAAAAAAAAATTAAAACAAAATAAAACAAAAAAATACATGTAGATAATTTACAGGGTAGTGGTCAGTCATGGCATAGTACTACAACTAAAGTACAGCAATGCTTTACAATAGTGGTTCTCAAACTGATACCCCTTGTACCACTGTGGGTGCTGGCTTTTACAACAACCACAATTGCAGTCCCAGGATTTTACCTGCTTAACTAATTAACTTCTCTTAATTGCCCCACTCATGCTCATATGGATAATTATTCTCTTTTTAGCCACATTGGGCTCTAATTTCTTGGTGCAGCGCAGGGTGGCGCAGCCCACACAGTGGTAATTGTTGTCCATGCATGTTAATCCCAAAATTTTAAGCAGCAACAGGGTGCAATAATAGGAACACGCTATCCATCGTTTCTCTTCCCAATGAGCAACCGTCGTATTTCATTCCAACTTCATAAGTTTGAATGATCTGACCTAGTTTCGTTTTTGAAATTCCATTCAAGTTCGCTAATGGTAATAATTTGTGAATGCCCTAGCTAGCCAGTTAACTCATATTAGTAATGCTTAAAATATAAACTTAAGCGGTGCAGAAAACATGCAAAGTAAAATGCAACAATACGCATCATGCAGATATAGGACAGAGGCTTCTATATTCCAACACATTAAAGGTGAGGAGAGGAGCTCATTTGATTAGTGAACATTTGACTCGGCTGTGTTATACCCAAACACACCTTCTTAGCCACTTGCGCAGGAAGGCGGGACAGAGGAGTACTTGCGCCAGGCTATGCCGGGCACGAAATTGCAACTTATGCCTGGACACACCCCATTGGCGAGGCGCACCCCCCATTCGCTGCGCCTGCACCTGGTCTATGAATTTAGAGCCCATTATGACATTATGTCACATTATTACATAATATCACAGCGTAGATTTTGTGAGTTGACTGGCAATTGTCCTTTATTTTTTAATTCCTTAAGTTTTTCACAGCTGAATTTTCATGCATATAAACTGCATGAATTCTTCGTCACTCTGTTAGACAAAAGACTCCATCTATTGAACAGATCAAGGGCATCACCTCTTCAAGAATTTTCAATATATAGTTATAAGCTCCAGGTATGATTGCAATAACAGCATCCTGTAGTCGCCTGCATCCAAGGTTACTGCTCATCCATAGCAAGAAATTAAGACGAATTAACAGCTTGTTAAAATCGTAAGATTGCTACTGTGGTTGGTACAAGAACCAGCATACACCAGCACCAACACTGAGAACCACTAACCTGCGCAAGGCTGGTAGCCACTGCAGGACAGAAAAGGAACAAAAAGATTTAATTTACCTAATCGTGCGGCTAAAATGCCGACAATGCCAGTTCCAGCCCCCAACTCAATTACTCGCTTTCCTTCTAAGTGGAGTTGGTCCAAGTACCGACACAGGAAGAGTGCCTGTAAAGCAAACACATACATTACAGTTCAGCATGCTTATACTAATAATGTTGCAGTTTTTATGACATACTGAAGTTGAGTGCGGATTGGTTACTCAGTGCAGGCTGGACTGGACATGGGCAGAGACATGACAGAAGGAAGTGACAGATCAGGAAGTGAGTTTAGGTGGGTGGCAGGAGAGATGAAAGTTGGAGTGCTTTAGATAGAAAAAAAAAAAAGCAATACAAAAAAATATTAATTGACAGGTATTAGCAGTATGTTTGATAAAACTGACACTGAATGCAGTATATAAACAATAGAAAGAGTAAGGAATGTAATGGAGTGATTAACCTCATGCAGGCTGGGGCAAAGTTTGGCGAGTGGAATCCAATACTTTTAAAAAATATAAACAATTTAAAAATTCACAGGTAAGGTAAGGATGGCAAGAGTTTTGTAAAATGGAGAGCTGTTAATTATATGAAGAGATTAAACTCAGCAAGGGAAAGCAGTCAGAATTAATAAAAGAGGGGAAGTTAGTAAAGTGCTACGTATCCAAAAACAGGAAAACATTAGTTGGAGGACTCACTCTGGAATGACAATTAGCGTGTCAGAGACAAAGATGAAGGAAAATGTGAAAGGTACTCAAGTTGTACGAGAAAAGTTGTCCCACCATGATTAGAAACGGCGAGGAAGCAGATAGCTTTTCAGTCATGAAAATTATGAAGAGAGATAAATTGACCGGAGTTATGACATCAAACCTTACTTAATGCCACTACTCGGATATTTTTAATGTGAGAGATTTAGGCGTTAACGCGATAACTGCAGTAATATTTCAATTAGAAATTCCAAGTTTTGCATATAAGTAAGTATCCTAAAGAGAAAGAATTGATTTTATTTTGGACAATTTACAATTTCTAGATTGGCCCTCAAGGGCCAAAAATGGAAAAAAAATGACTGTTCCGCGATAACTTCAGTAATATTTCAATTACAAATTACAAATTTTTGCACATAAGTAAGTGTTGTATAGAGGAAGAACTGATTCGATTTTGGACAATTAACAATTTCTAGATTGGCCACCAGGGGCCAAAAACAGAAAAAATCACTGTTTTTATCATATCTCTGGAAATATTTGTCCGATTGACCTCAAATCAAGTGCAAATGAAAGGTCATGACCTGACGATGACATTATACACGTTTGGTTCAAAATTTTGACACAAGGTGGAGCTTTGTCACAAAATTCACCATTTTTGCTATATCTTTGGAACTATTTCTCCAATTGACATGAAACTATGTGCAACTGCAAGGTCATGACCTCACAACGTGTCACATGATGACATCATACCTGTATGGTTCAATATTTTGCCACCAGGTGGCGCTTTGTGATGGAAAATTACCATTTTGGCCATATCTTCAGAACCATTTGTCCGATTCACCTGAAATTAAGTTCAAATGCAGGTCTATTCAAGGTCTATTCAAGGATTGGGGAATTGGAGGATTGGGGGCGTTCAGGGATATACCCCCAGCCGTCACCTCCGACGGCATAAGCCTAGTTGCAAAAGGGGGCCTTGGTTCTGTCTACCAGGAATTCAAGGCCAGAAAGAAGGCTGCAGAGGTGTAACAAATAAAGCTAGATAACGCAATTATCCATGCAGAGGCCACGAGGAAAGGGTTCAGAAATGAAATGGTCTCTGAACAAATGACAGCGAAGAACAATTGAATCATTGAGTTTCCAAAGGGCCCAACTCCAATGAATAAGAATTCTGCATATCTCACAATAAAAAGGGGAACTTTCTTGTAATTTCAGGCAAAAGTATCCCAATAATAAATAAACTAAAAAGATATGCGTCATCACATATGGGCAAAAATTTTTCAATTTTTCCCTTTCTAGGAAAAGTGTTCCTAGGAGTTGGGCCCTTTGGAAACGCAAGGATTCAATTGTACCAGAACATCTAAAGCATGTGACTGAGTGAAGACATGCTTACAATAGATTGGAAGGATTTTATACTGTTTATGGTAGATGAGACAAATTGTTCCTAACAAATACAGCAAAACAGCGAGAGTAAAGGTTATAGTGGGATCAGCGGAAATGCATCTTCTACTGAAAAAGAGTGCGTTAGGAAGCAGTGAATGAATCTCAGGGAGAGAAAGAATAGTTCACAAATAAGGGAGTAAAGCCACATGGTATTAAGGGTAGTACAGTGAAATGCAAGAAGCCTTAAATAAATTATAATACGATAAATTAAGACAGCAGAAAGAATTTAGCTAAAAATTTAGGCAGTGGCTATTCTTACGGCAGCCGTGAAGATACTCCGTTAGGTTATTCTTACGTCCTTCCATGTGCACATGCGCAGAACACCGAATTCTGGACTTGAAGATCTTCTATCGTAAGAATAGCCATGAACGCGCCACCTACGTACAGCACTGACGTAATGTTATTGAGAGAGACTATTCTTTCGGTAGTTGGTGGTCATGCCTCAGTTGAACAGGGCCCTGTCAGACACCTTTTTAAAGGAATATTGGTAAGAATGGAGTCTGAATTCATGATTTGAATTAGATTTAACAAAGCCTGGTTTTGCTTTTAACTAAGCAAAACTATTATTAACTAATAATACCTCTCGGGGCCAGCCCAGGGGTAAGGGGCCATACTTTTAGTATTGTAAAACCTCACAGCAAAACCAATGATAGAAATTGCCAAAGGGGAAGGCTTAGCGCAAACTTTTGGCTGGAGCGTGAACATTTTGCTCGGTGTAAATCAGAATAAAAATAAATCAATTTTCTCTGTTCGTAGAACAGAGCACAAAAGCACAATGGTTACAATTTATCTGACTATATAAGAACGTAGATGTGCCCCTATTCAAGATCTGACTCCAATTAGAATTTGATTTTAGAATTTAGTGCAAATATGCGTGGATCTCGGGGTGAGTACACCTCAGACTCTTTAATGAATACCTCAGTGACTCGATATTTGCCGAATCTTAGGTTCGCTGGTGATACCAGGGGATGGAAGTCAATCACCGCAGCAATAGAATTTTTCGGCATAAAAACTGCAAACCCAGATCTATGCACGCCCATGGGTTCCTTCAGGCAATTTTTACAGAAAACTAACTTCCATGGGTTTCTTCAAAGCAAATTCTAACCTTTCTGGCATTTTACTTTTCTGTAATCTCAAAATGCTCCTAATAAGCATATGGCACACTAAAATGTAAAAAAAAAAAAAATCCACCAAGTGCTGAAACTCAACATTCTATTCTCACATATTTCTGAAAAATCAGACCAATCATTTTCTTCAGATCGAATAAAATGATTTGCCAAGCCTCCTGTCTGTCATCCATCGCCGGGTCCATTCCAGTTGCCTAACGCTGTCACCGCTTGCAAGTCACGCGCCTCTGGCAGAGCGGTAGAGACAAAACAGGTACTCAAAGTTAGCCTGCAAATAACAGCTACAACTGCTCCTAATTTTATGACTAACGTTACCGGGACAATTCTGGTGAGGTAAGAGTTATGACAGCAGTTTTGCAAGGAAATATGCATGAATTCTGCCGAAAAATGATGCATCTGACTATAAACAAAACGGGCGCTGAAATGCTATAATTACTACACTGCTTAAAAAATAAATAAATAAATATAAATAATATAACACATCCTAGATCTGAATGAAATATTCTTATTAAATACTTTGTTCTTTACATAGTTGAATATGCCGACAAAAAAAAAAAAATCACACAAAATCAAATTTATTAACCCATGGAGGTCTGGATTTAGAGTCACTCAAAATGAAAGTGGAACGAACGAACGCACGCCATCCAACTTTGATGTAATGTCCTTAAAACAAGCCAAAATGAGGCTCAGTAGTGTGTGACCTCCACGTGCCTGTATGACCTCCCTACAACGCCTGGGCATGCTCCTGATGAGGTGGCAGATGGTCTCGTGAGGGATCTCCACCCAGACCTGGACTAAAGCATCCGCCAACTCCTGGACAGTCTGTGGTGCAATGTGGCTTTGGTGGATGGAGCGAGACATGATGTCCCAGATGTGCTCAATTGGATTCAGGTCTGGGGAACAGGCAGGCCAGTCCATAGCATCAATGCCTTCGTCTTGCAGGAACTGCTGACACACTCCAGCCACATGAGGTCTAGCATCGTGTTGCATTAGGGGGAACCCAGGGCCAACCGCACCAGCATATGGTCTCACAAGGGGTCTGAGGATCTCATCTCGGTACCTAATGACAGTCAGGCTACCTCTGGCGAGCACATGGAGGGCTGTGCGGACCCCCCCAAAGAAATGCCACCCCACACCATTGCTGACTCACTGCCAAACCGGTCATGCTGGAGGATGTTGCAGGCAGAACGTTCTCCACGGTGTCTCCAGACTCCATCACATGTGCTCAGTGTGAACCTGCTTTCATCTGTGAAGAGCACAGGGCGCCAGTGGCGAATTTGCCAATCTTGGTGTTCGCTGGCAAATGCCAAACGTCCTGCACGGTGTTGAGCTGCAAGCACAACTCCCACCTGTGGACTTAGGGCCCTCGTACCATCCTCATGGAGTCTGCTCAAACGGTCAGAAACCGACGTGCACATTTGTGGCCTGCTGGAGGTCATTTTGCAGGGCTCTGGCAGTGCTCCTCCTGTTCCTCCTTGCACAAAGGTGGAGGTAGCGGTCCTGCTGCTGGGTTGTTGCCCTCCTAGGGCCTCCTCCACGTCTTCTGATGTACTGGCCTGTCTCCTGGTAGCGCCTCCATGTTCTGGACACTACACAGACAGACACTGCAAATCTTCTTGCCACAGCTCGCATTGATGTGCCAGCCTGGATGAGCTGCACTATCTGAGCCACTTGCGTGGGTTGTAGAGTCCGTCTCATGCTCCGACTAGAGTGAAAGCACCGCCAGCATTTGAAAGTGACCAAAACATCAGCCAGAAAGCATAGGAACTGAGAAGTGGTCTGTGGTCACCACCTGCAGAACCACTCCTTTATTGGGGGTGTCTTGCTAATTGCCTATAATTTCCACCTGTTGTCTATTCCATTTACACAACAGCATGTGAAATTGATTGTCAATCAATGTAGCCTCTTAAGTGGACAGTTTAATTTCACAGAAGTGTGATTGACTTGGAGTTACATTGTGTTGTTTAAGTGTTCCCTTTATTTTTTGAGCAGTGTATAATAACGTTAATGGCAGTTCGTCAGACGTTATGAGGGCATTTTATTTTATACCACATATAGAATTGAATATTATGTAATTACTGTTGGTTAGTTTTCACTAACCGGTGCCTCTGAATCTGACTCCATTGCCCCGTTTCAAGATGCTTTCACACAGGACGCGAAAAGAATTTTTCGTACGGCAGATTACATTCTAAGTCAACACAAAGACGCGAATACGCGCGAGATTCGCGTCTTTGCATTCACTTTGAAAAATTCGTTTCGGGCCCGGGATGAAAGCAGATTCATTCGCGCTGCTCACTTTCTCACCGCACGCGTCAGGGGAGGAGGGGCGCCTCAGAGGTCAGGCAGAGTGAAGAGGGTGGGACTTTGGAGGGAGGCGGAGTCGTTCATGTTCAATTTTTTAGTGCTGAGCCACATGCCAGAAGAGTAAACAATACCCATACTGAAAATTTGACCAACGTAAATATGGGCCGGAGGACTGACCGCGACCTACTCCATGTCGTTCATTTTTGCACAACGTCCAGAATTCGGTGCTCGGCGCATATGCAAACGGAAGGACGTAAAGAATAGTCAAACGGAGTATCTTTACGGCTGCCATAAGAATAGCCACTGCCAAAAATGTATTTATTTTTTAAATAATTATTTCCCTCCCTCCTTTCTAATGTTAGTCTACAGCTCCACACTCCAATCCAGTCAGTGGCGGTAATACACCAACACGTTTACAGCCACAAATAAGCAAACAAGTAGAATGGAACAGTTTTTAGTTTTATAAAACGTTTTTAAAATTGTAATCAGACACAATTACTCAAATGGCCCACATTCAGCACACTTACAGCGTCCCATACAGGCGCAGCCACACCGAGATTAGCGCTGAAAATCTGACTGATCTTTAACTCCTCGGTGTTGAATCTGTATATGACCTCTTCAGAGAACGTGTCCGCGAACAACTCGTCGCCCATATGAAATGGACATCCCTCTTGTTCACCTTCAAAACTCATCGCTCAACCAAAAGAGAAAGGCTTTAAAAATCCCAAGAAAGTCCACGTATGTAAAACAAAGCAATTCGTTTAACAATGTCGATGCTATCGCAGTCAAGAGAGCTATGCTGAGGTAAAACAGTATAGTAACGTTACAGCTAGCAGGTTAGCCAGCCCCTTCAGACATACACGCAAATTACTCTTCATATCAACGTTATGTCAGAAATCGCAGAATATAGCTTGAGAAGCCAACAGAAATTTCTCAAAGACCAGTCTCGGCGTTGGTACTTTCCCAAAATTCCTCCGGCAAACTATTCATGCCTGGCGAGGTTCGATAGCTTTATTCTTTATATTTCCACGCTACTTACGTTCAGTAAACCGCAAATCGATTATTAGCCAGGGAAGCATGTTGATGACGTCATTACTGAAAAATGCGTTTTCTTTTCTTTCAAGTTCGAATCAGACTGGAGAAGCCGCAAAAAAAGCCCCCCCCCCAATAAAATAAAATAAAATAAACTTTGGAGTGAAAGCGGTTAGCGTATTACAGTACTTAATGATGCCAGCAAAGTGCTGTATAAACAGTAAAACGAAATTCTTTGAATAAATAGTATTACAAAATTCTTCCGTCATATTTTCTGCCTCAAACGAAACGGCCTGTGTTGGTGGGGGGAATCATAAATAAGCATACAATTATAAGTATTTATTTAGTTCTTTATTATGTAATGATAGAATCAAAGCAGATATTCGTATACCATTAATTAAAAATGTAATTTATTAAACAACAAAAACGTTCAAATCATGGGCATTTACAAACGCTGAGTGTCCCAAATAAAACGAAATGACAAAACATAATGTGTGTGCGGGACCCAGAAAAATCCAGCATTCTGTGGATTTTGTGAAACGAGGCAATTTCAAACTTTTTGATGTCAAGGACGAACAAAATAGATGCGCAATTGATCATACACAGACCAGAGATTGCAAGAATTTTGTATAAAAGAATCTCTACAAAGATGATATTCCCTGGGGGCAATGTAATAGCAGTGAAATTCATGTATTAGTCCTTTGGTGGGAAACCCCCAGCAGACCACTCAAGGACCCTGGTGGTTTTCAGATTCCAGCTTGGGAACCGTTCCTCTAAACAAATCGATAGCCACACTACAAAGTAGATTACATCAGGGATGTCATAAGAATCAATACATATCCATACATAGATTCTAAATAGATACCTAATTAATAGCATTTTAAATTATCAATAGTATGAATGCCTTGCTCTAACTCACCAGAGTGTGCTTTTTAAATGCTGAAACACATATACTTGAACTGGCGAAGGTGAAAATGTGCACTGCCAAAAACAGACACAGTCTATAGATATTTAAGGCCTAAATGTTCATAAAATTGAAAATAATACACCCTGGGTAAGCATTTTCACCAAAAACTGATGCTCTGATCTTTTTGGTCCCATTACTTTCTGGCCAGTTAGCTATTGATCTATGTATGTATATATGCTGTTTATGTTATATATGATTTGTGTATGTTGCCTTGTGTAGCATGGCATATTTTTTCATTGTCTTAGTCCTGCTTATTGTATCTTTTATTGTCACTGTTTTATGTTTGACTTCAACCTGCCAGTGGGACTGGGGATGGAAATTAGCCATCTGGCTATAATTCCACATATTTACATGCAAGTGTTCATTAATATGTGTTGTTCTCATTTCTAAAAATAAATAAATCTGAAATCTGATATTTGGATTGCTTAAGTTGCCATCCTGACCACCTTATAACCAAGTGCTGTGCCCTCTAACTATTCACCGACACGGGACGGGCATAATTTTAGATGATTACCCCAGGTTTTCATTGATGAGAACCTGTATTAATGTAATTATAACTGATTTTAGACTATGTGAATTTGGTTAGCTCTCTCTATGTAATCCTATTTGACCTAGTTTCCAGACTTAGATTTCTGTCAAAAAAGGGTCTCAGAATGCTTTTTCCATAAAGTATGTTCATATTAAGGGTGGTTGATAATCAAAGTTTATATTTCATTAAATGAATGTTGAAATATGTATATTTGTCTATTATAAATGCCATTACCATCATCCAGGGCCCACGGGGTCATCTGGGTCTGAAGTCCAGGGTTTGATTGTGTCATTTTGGCCTAAAGCAGTTTTTGGACCCCCACCAGTCCCCCACCAATGGTACTATTAACCTAAAGCCTAGTGTAGTGGTGGGAAAGTTCCCAAATATGAGGAAGAAAACATTTCCAACAGTAAAATTCACTGAACTTAATCCTAGTAACCACCAAAAAGTGAAAAATCACTCGCTGCCTCAAAAAAAAATTGGATTGTGATATGGAATCAGTTGACACCAGATGCGGGAAAGGGGAATGAGGATTTATTAAACAAAAAACAAAACAGGCACGAGGGCCAACGAAAAACTTGGCCCAAAGGGTTGCAAAAAACAAACTAAAGTACGCTACACACAGCAAAGAACTAAAGAGCTAAAAAGGCAAAAACAAAAAACCACTGGAAACTCCAGGGAGATAAGCAAGAACAGAAATGATCAATGATACTAAGGCTATATACAAAAATGACTACGAGGACAAGGCTTGGGAACATGAACATGACTAGGAAACAAGAACTTGAACATGGAATGAGACGCGACTAGAAACAAACTTGAGACACTGTCTGCCAGCCAACTTCCACCGCATCCAGATAAAGGCTTGGAAATCATGACATGAGGGGTAACACCTGGAGAGAGAGAAACAAGAGGCATGGCAAGATCAAGACATGGACTGAGATTGGATGACATGACCTGCTCATTAAGAGAATGAGCATGCTCAGCTTAAGTACCAATTAAGTATGCAGTTTGGAAGCAAGCATGAATGTTAAGAACAGAAAAGCACAGCAAGATCTTGAAATAGCAAAGCAGGAATCATGACAATAAACTCCCTGTCTAAATTAGTAATATTAGTAATGTGCCTATCTAAGAATGACACCACCCAGTGAGTGTTAGTAAATGTTAGTAACTTAAAAACAGTTAATTGTCAATTAAGCTTAGAGAGGCCCGAATCCAGCACAGCATGGAAGGAAGGGGAAATACCAAAGCCAACCCAGAGCTCTGAAATGTGCAACAACGAAGGCACGGGGCGGAACGCAGACAAGCGGTGGAGTGGCATGGCAGACCTGGCGAAAACAAAAACATGGAAAAGTAAAAACATGGACATGGAATGAAAAATCCTGAAACAAGAAACTGTAAAACTATGACATGAACATGAACTATGAAACATGAAACTATGAACAATGAAATCTAGAACATGAAACTGTTAAAACCATAAGCAATACTGTTCTGGCCAAAGGCCAGAACCCTGGAACACAACAGATTCCCCCCCCTTACAAAAGCGGCACCTGACGCGGACAAAAAACACCAATAACTAAAATACATGAAGCCGCACACAACTAAATACAAACCCTACAAGACTAATAACTAAGTAAATATTAAAGACAAAAACCCTGACACAAAACACCTAACCAAGAAACAGTACAACAAGAAACACTAAACAGACAAGATTACTTGGGGTCTCCAGCAAGCTGGGGCTAAGGCTTAGGCTATGGCAATGGGGTGATGGTAACGGCTATGGCTAGAGGCTATGGAGTTGGGGCTGTGGCTATGGCTTGGCTTGGCTATGGCTTGGGACTGTGGCTTGGGCTTGGGACTATGGCTTGGCTTGGCTAGGCTTGAGGGCTATGGCTATGGCTGGGGCTGTGGCTATGGCTTGGGGTGTGGCTGGTGGTAGTCACGGATGAGGGATTTGTCTAAGATGTGCCTGGCCGGGACCCAGGAACGCTCCTCTGGGCCGTAACCCTCCCAATCCACGAGGTACTGGAGGCCCCGGCCCCTCCGACGGCAATCCAGTAGAGCTTTGACTGTAGGCCTCCCCTCCGTCGATGAGCCGAGGAGGAGGCGGAGGCTCAGGTGGGGGCATGAGGGGGGAGGTGGCAACAGGCCTCAGGCGTGAGACGTGGAACACAGGGTGGAGCCGTCGCATGGTGGATGGGAGCTTGAGCCGGACGGCAGTGGGGCTTATGATCCTTTGGATGGGGAAAGGACCCAGGAAGCGAGGAGCCAGCTTGCGGCTTTCCACCCGGAGTGGGATGTCTTGCGCAGCTAACCAGACCTTCTGGCCGACCCGATAGTGAGGGGCTGGGCGCCGACGCTTGTCTGCCGTGGTCTTCATCGTCTTACCCGCCCGAACCAAGGCGCGGCGAGCAGACAGCCACACACGGCGACACCGCCGGATGAATGCCCCGGCTGAAGGCACCCCGACTTCCTCCTCCTGGCTGGGGAACAGTGGAGGCTGGTAGCCCATACAGCACTCGATGGGGGAGAGGCCGGAGGCAGAGGCAGCGTGGGAGTTTACGGCGTACTCGACCCAGGGTAGCATGGTGGACCAGGATCTTGGGTTGGTCGAGCACACGCATCGGAGGACCGTCTCCAGGGTTTGGTTGGCCCGCTCAGTCTGTCCATTGGTCTGTGGGTGGTAACCGGAACTGAGGCTGAAGGAGGTGCCAAGGGATGTGCAGAATGCTTTCCAGAACTGGGAGGTGAATTGGGGACCACGATCTGACACAATATCCACAGGAATGCCATGGGGACGGACAACATGCTGGATAAGAAGGTCAGCTGTGGTTTTAGCAGAGGGGAGCTTGGGAAGGGGCACGAAGTGGGCAGATTTGGAGAACCGGTCAACTATGGTGAGGACAGTGGTGTTTCCATGGGAGACGGGCAGGCCAGTGACGAAGTCCAGAGCTATGTGGGACCAGGGACGGTGAGGAATGGGCAGTGGTTGGAGCAGACCAGAGGGAGGTGCGTGGGAGGACTTGGCGCGGGAACAGACTGAGCAGGCAGAAACGAACCCCCGGACCTCTGCTGCCATCTTGGGCCACCAGAAACGGCGCTGGATAAACCGCAGGGTCCGGCCGACCCCAGGATGGCATGACAGGTTGGAGGAGTGGCCCCACTGGAGAACGTCAGACCGGGCAGCTGCAGGGACGTACAGGCAGTTGGCAGGGCAGGCACTGGGCGTAGCTGCGCCGTTCTGGGCGTTGCGGACCAGCTCCTCGATCCGGAGGCACACGTTGTTGACAAAACATGTTCTGGGCAGAATGGAGCTGGGCTCTCCCTTGGCCGAGGAAGCGTCGAAACGCCTGGAGAGCGCGTCAGCCTTAGTATTCTTGGACCCTGGTCTGTAGGCCAGGGAGAAGTTAAACCGGTCGAAAGAGGGCCCATCTGGCTTGTCTGGGTGTCAACCTTTTGGCTGAACGGAGGTACTCTAGGTTTTTATGGTCCGTCCAGACCAGGAACGGAACCCTTGCCCCCTCAAGCCAGTGCCTCCACTCCTCCAGGGCCAGCTTCACCGCCAGCAGCTCCCGGTTCCCGACGTCGTAGTTGGACTCCGCAGGCGTCAGTCGGTGGGAGTAGAACGCGCACGGGTGTACCTTCTGATCATTGCTGGATCTTTGGGATAGTACCGCACCAACCCCGACATTGGAGGCATCCACCTCCACAATGAACTGCTTGGCGGGGTCGGGGGTGGTGAGGATGGGCGCGGTGGTGAAGCGCCTCTTCAGCTCACAGAAGGTCACCTCGGCTTGCGGAGTCCAACGGAATGGCACCTTGATGGAGGTAAGGGCCGTCAGGGGAGCTGCCACGGTGCTATAGTTCCTGATGAATCGCCTATAGAAATTAGCGAATCCTAGGAAGCTCTGTAGGGCCTTGCGGTCCTTGGGTGCGGGCCAGTCCACCACAGCCTTGACCTTCTCTTCGTCCATGCCCAGGTGGTTAGGGGAGATGACGTGCCCCAGGAAGGAGGTAGTGGTGGTGCTGAACTCGCACTTTTCAGCCTTGACGAAGAGGCGGTTTTCGAGGAGGCGGCGGAGCACCTGGCGAACATGGTTAGTGTGCTCCGTCTTGTCCCGGGAGAAGATCAGGATGTCGTCAAGGTAGACGTAGACGAACCTCCCGATCATGTCTCCAAGCACATCGTTCACCAAGTTCTGGAACACTGCGGGCGCGTTGGTCAGGCCGAATGGAACCACCAGGTACTCCCAGTGGCCGCTAGGGGTGTTGAAAGCGGTCTTCCATTCGTCGCCCTCCCTGATGCGCAAGAGGTGGTAGGCATTCCGCAGGTCCAGCTTGGTGAAGATGGCCGCCCCCTGGATAACATCAAACGCCGAGGACATCAGTGGAAGCGGGTAGCGGTTCCTGACCGTGATCTTATTGAGCCCTCGGTAATCGATGCAGGGGCGCAGGGAGCCATCCTTCTTCTTGACGAAGAAGAAGCCTGCCCCCGCGGGAGAGGAGGATGGACGGATGATGCCAGCTGCAATGGACTCCCGGATGTACTTGTCCATGGCCCCCCTCTCTGGCTCAGACAAGGCAAAGACACGACCCCTAGGAGGCGCTGTGCCAGGCTGGAGGTCAATAGCACAGTCATACGGACGGTGCGGGGGCAGGGACACCGCACGGGACTTGCTAAAGACTGTTGCTAGGTCGTGGTATTCGGGGGGCACTCTGGAGACGTCTGGCCTCCCCTCGGGAGCTGGTCCACCCACAGAGCAAGAAGGTCGGGAGTCGAGGAGGCAGCTGGCTGAACAGGAGGCACTCCACTCCCGCACCTCATGGCGGGCCCAGTCGATCACCGGCCCGTGTAGCGCCAACCAGGGATGACCCAGGACAATAGGGGAGCGAGGTGTCTCGGTCACGAACAGCCGGATCTGCTCGCGGTGGTTACCGGACGCCAGCAGCTGGATGGAAACGGTCCGGAAGGACACCTTAGCTAGGGGTTGCCCACCCAGCCCTGAGATGGACAATGGGCTGGGAAGATGGCATAGGGGAACCCCCCACTCAGCAGCAGCTCTGGCGTCGATAAAGTTTTCCTCAGCCCCCGAGTCAATGAGGGCGGTGGTCTTGCGGGAGCGGCCCTCCCAGGTCAGGGTCACCGGAACGCAGGTCCGGCGGTAGGAGGAGGTCTCCTTGGATGAAGCACCCACCAGTACTCCTCCAGACGCTAGGGGGCGCTGTTTTGACTGACAGCCTCGCACCGCATGACCCTGCTGGCCGCAGTAAAAACACGCCCCCGACCTCCTTCTCCGTTGGCGCTCCTCCTGGGTGAGCCGGGACCTCCCGATCTCCATGGGAGATGCCTCCCCAGGAGGGGGTGTGGTGGTGCTTCTCCTCGGCTGGTCCTGAGGCGACGCACGACTGGGACCCGGGGGTTGGATCTGACCAGCGGGGGCAGAACGTCGGCCAGGGCTAAGGGTGAGCGCCCTCTCCTCCAGGCGGCTGTCAATACGCAGGGCCAGGTCTATAAGGGCCTCTGGAGACTCAGGGATCTCACAAAAGAGCAGTCGGTCTTTGACTGGTTCGGACAGCCCCTGGAGGAACACGTCACACAGCGCCTCCCTGCTCCAGCCCGACGTGGCTGCCACCGTCTGAAAATCGATGGCGTAGTCCGCCACCGATCTCCTCCCCTGCCTCATCCTCAGTAGCTCCCGTCCTGCGGCTCTCCCCTGCTTGGAGCGGTCAAAGATGCGCAGTAGCTCCTCCGCCAAGGCCTGGTAGGTGGTAGTGCAGGGCTGCCGAGCCTGCCATGCGGCAGTTCCCCACAAGCGAGCCCGCCCCGTCAGCTGGGAGAGGACAAAGGCGACTCGGGCCGGCTCTGAGGCGAAGGTGGAGGGCTGCAGAGCGAAACACATCTCACAGGAGGTGAGGAAAGCCCTGCAGAACCCTGGTTCTCCACCGTACCTTTCGGGCGGTGGAAGGCAGGGCTCAGGACCAGGGTGGACAGCTGGCTGCAGCTGAGATGCTTCTGCGCCGGGCTGGCGCACAGGGGTGACGGGTGGCTGGTGTGCTGCAGGAGCCCGGGGCTGGACAGCTGGCATGATGGGACCCTGGCTGGGACTTGCCCGGGGAAGGCTGGCTTGCAGTGTGGCCAGCGCAGCTGTCAGCTCCTGGATCTGCTGCCGTTGATGCAGCAGCTCAGCCTCTCGCTGGGCGATCCTGCACTCCATCCCGCTGGTGTCAAGGAGACAGTGTCTACTGATATGGAATCAGTTGACACCAGATGCGGGAAAGGGGAATGAGGATTTATTAAACAAAAAACAAAACAGGCACGAGGGCCAACGAAAAACTTGGCCCAAAGGGTTGCAAAAAACAAACTAAAGTACGCTACACACAGCAAAGAACTAAAGAGCTAAAAAGGCAAAAACAAAAAACCACTGGAAACTCCAGGGAGATAAGCAAGAACAGAAATGATCAATGATACTAAGGCTATATACAAAAATGACTACGAGGACAAGGCTTGGGAACATGAACATGACTAGGAAACAAGAACTTGAACATGGAATGAGACGCGACTAGAAACAAACTTGAGACACTGTCTGCCAGCCAACTTCCACCGCATCCAGATAAAGGCTTGGAAATCATGACATGAGGGGTAACACCTGGAGAGAGAGAAACAAGAGGCATGGCAAGATCAAGACATGGACTGAGATTGGATGACATGACCTGCTCATTAAGAGAATGAGCATGCTCAGCTTAAGTACCAATTAAGTATGCAGTTTGGAAGCAAGCATGAATGTTAAGAACAGAAAAGCACAGCAAGATCTTGAAATAGCAAAGCAGGAATCATGACAATAAACTCCCTGTCTAAATTAGTAATATTAGTAATGTGCCTATCTAAGAATGACACCACCCAGTGAGTGTTAGTAAATGTTAGTAACTTAAAAACAGTTAATTGTCAATTAAGCTTAGAGAGGCCCGAATCCAGCACAGCATGGAAGGAAGGGGAAATACCAAAGCCAACCCAGAGCTCTGAAATGTGCAACAACGAAGGCACGGGGCGGAACGCAGACAAGCGGTGGAGTGGCATGGCAGACCTGGCGAAAACAAAAACATGGAAAAGTAAAAACATGGACATGGAATGAAAAATCCTGAAACAAGAAACTGTAAAACTATGACATGAACATGAACTATGAAACATGAAACTATGAACAATGAAATCTAGAACATGAAACTGTTAAAACCATAAGCAATACTGTTCTGGCCAAAGGCCAGAACCCTGGAACACAACAGATTGGGGCCCTCCTCTAACCCCTCTGATGTCTCATGGTGATCCTGGCTGCAGAATCCTGATATATGGGCCAGAATACACCAGCACATCAAGTTTATTATTATGTGAGAAGTTATGGTCTTTCCAAAATGCTACAAAACAAAATGACCAATTCACATCAGTCAAAAAGGGCCGTGACACCCAAATTTCAAGAGGCCGCCACACAAAAATTGTCCGAGATATTGACACGAAACTTGGGAATCTTTTGTTTGGGACCATGAAGTATTTTTGGACAAAGTTTGAGCAAAATCTGAGGTGCGTCATGCACATGGGTGGCTGAGTTGACATGGAATGACCCAGCTGCATCCACCACCATTTTAATTCTCTCTGTTTTACTTTCAATGTCCCTGGACCAAATGACCATCTCGGCAATAAATGCCAAAAAAAAAACAAAAAAAAAAACTTCTCAGGTCCATTCGAATGATATTTGTCATGCTGTTTTCAACTGACTAAACCAGTTCTCTTCCCGTAATGACTTTTTCCGCCTTCTCTCTCATGCTTGCCTCTGCAATAGACATCTTCTCATGAATTTTAGTCCTTTCCAGCTACCTCTCCATTTTCCATCTTTTACTCTCCAGTGACCCAATATCATGACCCCCCACAGACAGTGAAAACATACCACCAGCTCTTCTGACAAAGTACGTACTCATCTTCCACACATCCATCTTCCCCCCATCTTCTTCACCTGTAAATTGTCTTCCGACTTACTGCAGCCACATGTCCACATTTCTGACACCAAAAACAACCAAGTGTAGCGATTTCATATTACCAAACTCGAAAACTAACACAATCTAAGCGAACCCTTTCTGGTAGCTCAGTGTTAAATTTCTGCAATACAGATCCGCTTTACTGTTCCACTCCTTCCATGAATCTTTCTCGCCAGATTGTCTCATAAACTCCTTCCATTCCAAAAGAGAAAGTGGGACATCACCGAAAATCACTTTATTTGCATCAACTATACCTGGATTGCAAACACTTATTGACATCTGTTATAGATATTCTGTGAAATGGAGGTTTGTCTTTGGTATCTCCAAGACACAATGTATCACATTCGGTGGTGCTAAATTCAAGGAAATCCCCCAATGGAGATTAAGGGATCAAGCTATCAAATCAGTGAACCACATGTCTGTTCTTGGTGTGCAATTTAGTTGTGATTATGGCAGCCAGTCCAAACATGTAGAGAGCAGAATCTCCTCTGCAAGTAAGAAATAGTTCGGTCTTAGGAAATATGACCTGGAGTACTCAGGCTTGACCACTTGAATTGAAGATATATTTGTGGAGAAGAGCTGTTTTACCTGTTATGTAGTATGATTGCCCGAGTGTGTATCTCTCTAAGAATGATGTACGTTCACTTGCCCAGGTTCAGGCTAAATGTATTAAAATTCTTTGTGGGCTTTCATCTAGGAGCCATCATAGTAAATTCATGGAGGCTCCTGGGATTGAGGCAATTGGCCCCATTGTGTTGAAGTACAGGCTTTCTCTGTTCAATCGAATTTTCAAGTATATGACCCCTCTCAGAGACCTCTACCTTATATTTCTAACTGAGTATATAAGTAATGTGTTTTCTGGCCCAACTACATGTACTCTGTTTTCTGAAATCGTGAGGAGTGGTCTTGCCTTGCAGAGTTGGCATTGAGTAAGCGAGGCACGTCGGTGGCTCAACAGCGCTATCCACCGGAGGACGGCTTAGTTGACTCCTTGAGGTGCCCGCTCTTCTCTGTGAGATATGGCTGCCGTGAGTCTATGGAGAAAAAAGATGGTGAAACAGCTTACCAAAGTGGTGCTACAAAGTTTCCTCATTGTCTCGCGTGTTGTTTTCTGTTAATCATCTTAATATGTTTTAGATGTTATTTGTATGTTTTAAATTATAAAACTGTAACATGGAATATAAGATGTGTAGCATTCTAGTCTGACACTGCTGTGAAGTTTCCTCACTGTCTCTCGTTGTTGTTTTATGCTAATCATTTTAATATGTTTTAAATGAAATGTATATGTTTTAAATTTGTAATATCCCTCAAATATGGGGGTTTAGTTTAATAAAATAAAATAAATAGGTTTTCCTTCCTTTCATTAGAAAACAGGTTACCCTTGAAGCCGTCGTGGCATCTCTGTAAGTTCTGTGCTGGTGTCCTAGTAGTGTTTTCAGTCCACAGAATGGTGGCAGATGGCGCTACCGCAGCGCCCTCTAGCAACGGTTAAAAAAACCTACCAAAGTTAGGTCACCTTTCTTCTTCCGTTTCACCATAATGTCGTAAAGTCGGGAAAAGCCGTAGGCCTTTTCCGTACCATATGAAGCACATTATTCTGAAATCAGAAGTGATCCGTAAAAATAATACCACACCGCGATACTGTACTTGCAAAAATAATATAAGGGACATTTATGTGCAAGCTCAATTCCGAAGTAGTTGGGACTAAGTGTAAATTGTGAATAAAATCAAAATGCAATGACTTTCAGATCACATGAGCCAAGATGTTATTTAAAATAGAACATAGATAACATTTAAAATGTTGAAACTGACACATTTTACATTTTTATCCACGAGATGAACTTATTTCAAATTTCCTTGCAGCAACAGGTCTGAAAAACGTAGGGACACAGGCAAAAAAAAAAGGGCTGAAAAGGCAAGTAATATATAAGAGAGTCAGCGGAAAGAACATTTGGCAAGTAATTAAGTTAACTGGCATCAGGTGTGTAATATGATTGTCTATAGAAGGGATGTCTTAGAGAGGCTGAGTCTCTCAGAAGTAAAGATGACCACCAACCTGTGAAGGCTTGCATTAAAAAATATGTGGAATACTCTGAAAACATTGTTTCTCAGCGTTAAATTGCAAAGGCTTTGAAGGTCTCATCAAAAGATTCATAGAAACTGGAAAAATCTCTGTGCGTAAGGGACAAGGCCGAAGACCTTTACTGGATGCCCGTGATCTTTGGGCCCTCAGACACCACTGTTTCACTCACCGTCCTGATTCTGTCATTGAGATTACTAAATGGGCCCAGTAATACTTCAAGAAACCACTCTGTAAACACAGTCTGCCATGCCATCCACAGATGCCATCGAAAACTCTATCATGCAAAAAGGAAGCCATTGTTGAGCATGATCCAGAAGCGCCGCCGTGTTCTGTGGGCCATGGCTCATTTAAAACGGACTGTAGCAAAGTGGCAAACTGTCCTGCTGTGAGACAAGTCCAAATTTGACATTCTTGTTGGAAATCATGGGCGTCGTGTCCTTCGGGCTGAAGAGGAGAAAGACCACCCTTCCTGTTATCAGTGTTCAGTCCAAAAGCCAGCATCTCTGATGGTATGGGGATGCATTAGTGCATATGGTGTGGAACACTTGCATGTTTTAAAAAGTCCCATGAATGCTGAAAGGTATATAAAGGTTTTAGAGCAACATATGCTCCCCTCCTGACAACATCTATTCCAGGGAAGGCCTTGTGTATTTCAGCAGGACAATGCAAAACCACATACAAAGGCCTGGCTTCATAGTAGAAGAGTCCGTGTGCTGAACTGGCCTGCCTGCAGTCCTTATCTTTCACCGATTGAGAATATTCGGCACATAATTCAACAAAAAGTCCATCAAAGGAGACTCTCCAGCAGCTGGAAGCCTGTATTAAACAAGAATTGGATCAAATTCCAATGGCTAAACTCAAGAAACTTGTCTCCACAATGCGCAGATGCCTCCACTCTGTGTTTAACAAGAAGAGGGGATGCCCCACCATGGTAAACAGGCCCCTGTCCCAACTTTTTTGGGACCTGTAGCAGCCATCAAATTTGAAATGAGCTCATTTTGGGGATACAATTGTAAAATTTCTCAGTTTCAACATTTGCTATGCTATCTCTGTTCTATTGTGAATAAAATACTGGCTGGTGTGATTTGAAAGTCATTGCATTTTGATTTTATTCACAATTTACACTTTGTACCAACTATTTCGGAATTGGGGTTGTAGTAAAATGAGTGTTTCAGGCTGTAAACCTTCACCAAGATTGCAGATGAGGTATTCAACTTACCCCCCTCGCCAGCATGTTCTGCTGATGGATGTCCTGGGGGGGACAAAACATGGACACATTCCTGTTTGTCTTTGTGTCCTTTGTTTAATTGGCTGAAATTTTACTGATGTCAACAAAACTTTCAATTAAGTTTTGAGTAAACCTGTTCAAAATTTTTTTTGAGATATCTGGTTCACAAACAGACTTGCCAGTTCATTAAAACATTTCCTGTGGCTGAAAAATTTTTTATTGTCATACTTTAATTGCTCTAGAATGAATGAAAGTGAGCACAGCAGTTATTCACCTCCATTTATTTTATTTTACATTGTGACCATCATGGCAAGTAAACACATTTGAAGTCATGTCAGGCTTTGAAATGGTAAAATTAGGACTTGTATGTCATTTCACTCAGTGCTGCACTTGAAATAGTACCTTTAAAACTGAGTTTTTACTTTGGAGTCTAAGGCAGTTCCTGCATAAATCCCATGCATGACAGTTAGTGAACCAAACGTGCTGCAGAGGTGAATGAGGTGAATTGCGACCAATTCAATGTCGCTTTTCTTTATCTCCTTTTTCTATCTTTTGGCCAGCTGGTGTGAAAATTCAATGAACTCTTCCTTGGACCCAACTCATCTGCATGAGTTTTGTGTAAATCCATTCAGAACTTTTTGAGAACTCTTGATGACAGGCAAAGAGATCGACAGACACGGCAAAAACAAAGCAAAACCTGAGCCATCTCCTTGGCAGAGTTTAATATAATTAATTTGGAAACACTCTACTGCAGTGAGATATAGTCTTGTGAACCTTTATAATTTCCTGGTTTACTATATTATGGTCATATTCTGAAACATTTGACCCATTTCGGCAACAAAAAATATTTCAATATTTTTTCAGTTTTTGCTTTGGGTTCTCAAGTTCTGAAGAGTAACAAAATGGCACAGGCAGAAATGCTGCTGTGCACAGAAGCACATTGCATTACATTACATTACATTACGGGTTCTTAGCGGATGCTCTTATCCAGAGCGACGTACATTGCTTCACTTTGTGTCATAAACAGCACATACACACACTGTAAATACAAAGAAATTCAAAACAGATTCTGTAAAAAAATAGAATAAAAATTTTTTAAAAAGTGCAGTACACTGCAGACAATTTTGAAACCCTATTTTTCATATCTTCAGTAAGTTGTTTTTACTGGTTCACTGTTTTCATGAGGTCATTGAGATCATTCCTGCATGACACCAGAGAGACAGCCTCTGATTATGGTTGCAGATAGCCATATTCTGCACATTACCCAAAATGCAATACAAAAAAGTGCTACTAGATGCAGAGTGTTAGGTGAGCCCCACTAAACCAAAATGGCCAGCTTCCTGCCCTCCTGCTCTGGGGCAGCGTGTTCTACTCTCAGCCCTGCGGTTCGGTCTCTACGCTCACGCTGGCACTGTCCCTCCATGACCATAGTCATCCCATGGTCAGCGTTTGATAAACTGCAGGTTAATTTCGGTCTGTGGCACCAGCAGTGTTCTGGTCATGGGGCGGACTGTGGCACCATCTGGGTCGGGCTTCACTTCGAAATGGATGAGGATCTGACAGGATGGAGCCAAGAGAAACAGATTTGAGGATTTACACAGAAGAACTTGCAACGTTGTTTGAGCAAACGCAAAACTACAAGTGTTTTATCTGGTGGTACCGCGCGTACCTCGAGGGGCATACATACCCTTGATAGAGCTAAGTAGAGCTCCAGCTCCGCTATCCGCCGCCCGATGCAGCTGCGCTTGCCCACCCCAAAGGGGACCGAGGCATAGGGGTGGTTTCCTTGGTCCCGCCTCAGCCAGCGCTGTGGCTGGAACTCATCCGGGTTTGCGAACATCTTCTGGTCTCGGGACGTTGCAAAATGGCACAAAGTAATGAGAGTCTGAAGAAAGGGAAAGTTTAAGTGAGAGACAGCGCAAGAGAGAGAGAAAGAGTGATAGAAATTATTCCTCTGAATGACAGCAGGTGGCTCACACTGTACAGTACGCAACAATATTTTTTATACCCTTCCCAGAGATTTTATTGTTCTTTTACTCAGCTTCTGTGGTATTTGTAGCCAAGCAGCTCTCATCAGTAAATGTACGCTACATGGCCAAAATTATGCGGGTCAGACACTCAATGGTCAGGGGCTGGTTTCATGGCTTTGGCTTGGGCTCATGCTCCTCCAAAGGGTATAATTCTGTACTTTTAACCGTGTGGACCTTTCCTGTTCCACAATGAAAATTCCCCCTTGCTAAATGTGAGATGTACTGATAATTTGTCAGCATTAGTGTACAACCCCAAGTTCCAAAATAGTTGGGACAAAGTGTTCTATGAAGCGATGCTGTTGTAATAGCTGCAAAATATTCTCAATCGGTGAAAGATCAGGACTGCAGGCAGGCCAGTTCAGCACACGGACTCTTCTACTATGAAGCCATGCTGTTGTAATAGCTGCAGTATGCGGTTTTGCATTGTCCTGCTGAAATGCACAAGGCCTTCCTTGGAATAGATGTCGTCTGGAGGGGAGAATATGTTGCTCTAAAACCTTTATATACCTTTCAGCATTCATGGTGCTTTTTAAAACATGCAAGTGTTCCACACCATATACACTAATGCATCCCCATACCATCAGAGATGCTGACTTTTGAACTGAATGCTGATAACAGGAGGGGTGGCCTTTCTCCACTTTAGCCTGGAGGACACGACGCCCATGATTTCAAACAAGAATGTCAAATTTGGACTCGTCTGACCACAGGACACTTTGCCACTTTGCTACAGTCCATTTTAAATGAGCCCACAGAAAACGGCGGTGATTCTGGATCATGCTCAACATTTTGCATGACAGAGTTTTAGGTGGCATCTTTGGATGGCACGGCAGACTGTGTTTACAGTCAGTGGTTTCTTGAAGTATTCCTGGGCCCATTTAGTAATGCGAATGACAGAATCATACCGGTGAGTGATGCAGTGGCGTTTGAGGGCCCGTAGATCACGGGCATCCAGTAAAGGTCTTCGGCCTTGTCCCTTACGCTGAGAGATTTTTCCTGTTTCTCTGAATCTTTTGATGATATTATGCACTGTCAATGATGAGACCTTGAAAGCCTTTGCAATTTGACGTTGAGGAACAATGTTTTTAAAAGTATTCCACAATTTTTTTTACACAAGCCTTCACAGGTTGGAGAGCCTCTGGTTATCTTTACTTCTGAGAGACTCAGCCTCTCTAAGACATCCCTTTTATAGCCAATCATGTTACACACTTGATGCCAGTTTACTTAATTACTTGCTAAATATTCTTTCAGGTGGTTCTCTTTTATATTAATTATTTTTTAAGCCCTTTTTGTCTGTATCCCAATTTTTTTTAGACTTGTTGCAGCCAGAAAATTTGAAATAAGCTCATTTTGTGGATAAAAATGTCTCAGTTTCAGCATTTGAATGCTATCTCTGTCTCTATCTATTGTAAATAACATAAAAAGCCCATTTAAAGCCCATTGTTTTTAAATTAGATGTTGCATGAGCAGGTGACCACACACAACCACCCTTTTGGTAGTGCAGTGTTTTGCACATTCATGTGTAATTTCAGTGTGAGACAATAAAAAACGAGGGCTCACCCTTTTCGGAATGAGGTAACCTCCCACCTGGATGTCTCTGTCAGGGACGACTCGGGCATTACCGGGAATGACTGGATAAAGCCTGGAACAGAGAGGACAGCCCAAATATGAATGTATGAGCTAATGAAGGCAAATTACAGATGGCACTGCTGTGTCACATTTTCAAGGGGCAGGGATACTTTGATCAGTTAGTCTGTCTAATGTGAGCTGTGTTTATGACCAAATCTATTTTCTCTGATTGATGCATTTTAAATCTGATCTTAAATTCATCTTCAATCTCTTTCATGCATGGAATAATGGTGACTTCACTTAAGATCATCGACAAGGAAAAAAGTCAGGAATATTCTGGCAGGCACTCATTTACGTCATGTGTGATTTTAAAATGAATGCTTCTCAGCATTTGAGGTTTCAAATTTCCATCTATTCTATCTCTGGAGGGTTCATTTGGATGCAGTCATCAGACAGAATTGAATAATCTGTAAATCATTAGTTAGTAACAATATAAAAAAAGTAACTTTACAAAAATGAGCCAAACAAGCTTGTGTTCATACCTCTGCTGCAGATATTATACACACCCAACACAAACACTGCACTTTGTGAAATGTGAAACAAATTAATGTGGGCATTTTGGAGACCATTCTCACAGTGACCCTTTCAGAAGCATATGAGGCCTGCAGTTTTTTAAATTGGTAATCAGGGTTCTTCTGTGACCTCCTGGATGACTCGTTAATGCGCTCCTGAAGGAATTTGGTGGGCCAGCCACTCCTGGGAACATTCACCACTGTTCAAAGTTTTCTCCATTTGTAGATAATGGCTCTAACCATGGTTTGCTGGAGTCTCAGAGCCTTATAAAGGGCTTTGTAAACCCTTTCACACTGATTGATTCCAACAACTCTGTTTTTCCTCTGTTCTTGAATTTTTGTAGATCACATCATCATGTGCTGCTTTTTGCTTACTTCACTTAAATAGAAACTGTCTGCTAATGTGATGTTTTGATTAAACAGGGCTAGCAGTAATCATGCCTAGGTTTGTTTGTTTGAAATTGAACCTATAACAGTTGCATTTGTTTAATTGATTTAGATATCAACTAAGGGGGAGATTACTGTTTTTCATGCAGGGCCAGGTAGGACTGGAGGCTTTCTTTCTTTAATGAATTAAATCATCATTTAAAACTGCATTTTGTATTTACTCGGTTCATCTTAGTCTAATATTAAAATTGGTTTGATAATCTGAAACATTTTAGTGTGACAAATATGGAAAATCAAAAGAAATCAGGAAGGGGGGCGAGAGGCAAGAACACTCCTTGGACAGTTTGCCAAGCCATCGCAGGGATCACGCACCATTCACTTGCACTCTCATACATATTGGTTACATAGTCTCTAATGAGCGCGATATGCATGTCTTTGGTCTGAAGTACCAGAGAAACCCCAAGTGAACACATGTAGAGGATGCAATCTCCACGCAGTGAGGACCCTTGCCAGATTTAAACACACAACCTCGTTATTGTGAAGTGTCAGTGTCACCCACTGCACCACTGTGCCACCCTCACTGACAGTAGGCCAGTATGGGGCAGTTTGGTACACATTCTTGTGCTGATGAGGATGCTGTTGGGTTTGCACTTCTGGAGGCAGAATTTTTAAAAATGGCTGGAAAGCAGAAGAGTGGGAATAGAATGAGGAGTTGGAGGACAGACTCACCTGAGCACCTCCTTCACCACGGCTTTCAAAAGAGGCATCTGAGCCACATCCGCCGCACCCGGGACCAATCGACCTTTCAGGACCCCAAGAACCTCGTCCCTCAAGGCTGCCTGCAACTCTTGGTGTCTGGAGAGCTCATACAGCGACCAGGACATTGTGCCAGAGATCTGAGATTGGAGAACAATGACAGGAGTGGTCTGTTTAAAGATGTGTTCCACAGATGCTCTGCAATACCAGAAAGTCCCAAAGCTATATAGTCAAGTCCACAAGTATTTGGATACTGACACCACTCACGTATTTTTGGCTCTGTTCACGTCCATAATGGATTTGAAATGAATTGATCAAGGTTTGTTTGAAGTGCAGAATTTCAGCTTGAATAAAAAGTAGGGATTCAAAGAAAAAACTGAAATATGACGATTTCGACATCAATGGAAATCTTAGAACGCACAAATGCAATGTAATGTCATTCTGTCACATTATTGATATGAGAAAATGGAAACACACTCGAAAAGACAGTATTTTATCGAGCGTGAATACTTCCGTGATGCTAGGAAAGAGGCCCGTTTTGGGTGATGTCACATGCAGGTTTTGCAAGCTCTGCTCTGTGAATTTGCGTGCAGTGTACGTCTCTCTCTAAGCTTTATAATTTGATATTCACTGTTCAAATTGTGTCGTACTTTACTTGAGATGGATAAATGATAATGGAGAAATGTTGTTTTTTTTATTTAAACTCATATTTTTCTATATTGCACATTGAGGATTAACATGGACGTAGGCTAAACGATTTGACGGAAGCCATGTGTAAATTCGGGGAAAGACTGATACTTAATTTATGATGATATTTTTTCGATGATTAGACTTGATAAGAGCAACTATAAAACAAGAAAGGAAGATTTTTAGAATGTATTCTCTCTCTTAACTCGCGCATGATTACATATTGTTCATGCACTTGCAGGTGCCTGTCGTCAGGTCTTTCTATTGTGTATACTGTAGGCCCAACTATCTACCGTTATTACATTTGCGAGGTTTTGTTTAGTTTTTGCCATCATGGAAGAGGAAGGACCAGAAGTTGAAGAAAGAAACCATGGGAACCATGCGGAAAAATCCAGTAGAATACCACTAGAAAAAAACCATTAGGAACCATTAGGTTTCTAATGGCCTGATGGGAATTGGAACCCCATTTGGAACCATTAGAAGAAACCATTATGAACCTACTGGTCCCATTAGGATGTAAAACCATTAGGAACCTAATGGTCCCATTCGGATGTAAAACCATTAGAGACCTACTGGTCCCATTAGAATGTAATACCATTAGAGACCTACTGGTCCCATTAGAATGTAATACCATTAGAAAGCTACTGGTTCCATTAGAATGTAATGCCATTAGAAAGCTACCAGTTCCATTAGGAGCTAAAACTATGAGAAAACTGGTCCGATTAGGATCTAAAACTATTAGAAAAACATACTGGGAAATCTACTGCTGCAACAGAAATATAGCAGAGTCCTAACACGGCACCAGAGACATGTGTATACATTTGCGTAATTGTGTATGAGTTCAGATATTTTCCCTTCCGAATTGGGAACAGGACATATGGGGTATGACAGCTCATTGCAGTTTGTGATTTTAATTTTTTCAGAACATGAACCATCAAACCATCAGGTTGTGTTCTTTTCCCTCCTCTTGGATGGATGAGTCATGAACAATGATTTAATCACAAAAGGCCAAATATGATTTAATCACAAATTTAATCGCAAAAGGCCAAACATGATCTTGGAATGTATTAAATGAAATCACTAAACACTGCAATCTACAAACATACTGTATAGCCTACACAAGGACCCACTAGAAATCACACAGATGTGATTGTAAAAGAGGGCCATAACATCTGTGTTCCTCCATCACATTAGGAACCACTACACCCTGTAAGTGACCCCTAGACCACTGTATAGTGACCAGTAGACTGGTAAAAAAACGCCTGTAGGAACCATTAAGACTTCTGTAGGACCCATTAGACTCCTGCGGAAACCATTAAGACTCCTGTAGGAACCATTAGTAGGGATCAGTTAAAGTCCTGTAGATTTGTGTAGGAGATAATAGAATCCCATTAGAAAAACAAACCGAACCAATAGGAAAACATAAGTAGCCAT
This sequence comes from Gymnothorax reevesii, assembly GCA_029721435.1. Taxonomy (NCBI): domain Eukaryota; kingdom Metazoa; phylum Chordata; class Actinopteri; order Anguilliformes; family Muraenidae; genus Gymnothorax; species Gymnothorax reevesii. The sequence continues at coordinate 30,268,483 of CM056581.1, read as the reverse complement.
TAGAAACCATTAAAAACCACCAGGAACCATTAGAAACCAATAGAATATGCCTAATGGTTTCTCTGACTTTTTTCAGCGGGGAAGAGATACAACAACTATAAAAAAGCAATTAAAATTGAACTTCAGTGCATGAAAACTTTAGGCGGACGATTCAGGCTGCTTCTGAGGTATTGGGTGGAGATATTTGAGGGGTACAATTGTGTTTTAAATGGCATCGACCTCATCACTCCATATTTCTGTCAGTCAATCCCTGTAATGAGAGTCCACTTGATCGTGTCCATAAAGTACTAACTTTTTTTATAGCCCAGAGCATTGACTTATCCAACCTGCCTTGAAATGGTAGCATGACTCCAATAAAAACATTATTTTCTTTCTAAACTAGACAACGTGTAAGGGTAAAGCGTATAGCCAGCACGGCAACCGGACTTTTTGCAGCACGGAATGAACCAAAATGAGCAGCATAACTAATAGGAATATACATCAATGAAAGAAATCACCTTTATCCGACATTAGCTGAAAAAAATTAAAGATTTAAACATGGGATTTAAAACAATGAACTACTAGGAGAGCTGGAAGAAATCTATTCCGAGTTCTGACTCGTCAGGCTTTAAAAACTAAATTGAAAACAATTTTCCCGGTGTTCACAGTATTATAACTACGGAGCATCTGGGTACTTTCAGAGTACAAAACCCATATGTGACATCCCCGAAAATGAGACTGTCGGCGGACTGGTTACAGTTGAAAAAGAACAACATTTGGAAAGCAAATATCAAGTAGCATGAAACTTTTTTTCTCGTTATATGAGTGAATACTTCCAGCATATCATGATATTGCCATAACGGACCAATTTTATGGGTACTTATCTTGTTTCAATCCCTACTTTAAGGGTTTTCTCAAAACTATTATGAACCATTACAACTACTTTTATACGTAGCCCCCAAATCAATGACTTCCTGATGTCTGGGACCCAAAGACATCACCAGATGACTGGGTTGATGTATTTCACAGTTAGTGGGTTGGTAGGGACTTCTGACACTGAAATGTATGTGCAGAAGAACTGAAAAAGTGAGTCAGTCATAATATGTCCCCTTTAAGTCATGGATCAATCTGCCCACCTGCTCCAAAATGCTTTGCTGATGGGTTTGAGTATGGATACCAACTTAATATAATATGTCCTCATAAATGATTTATGATGGAAAAACTGGAATGCAAACAAAATTAGAGTCATTTAAAATCACAGGTTGAGTTATGGGTATTAGATATAAGTGCTCTTCTAATTAAGCACCAACTCTACAAACTACAGGATCCAGGTTACTGAGACATGCAGTCAGCATCATCAAGGTGATAAAGGGCAGAAGAGAGCCAGTGAAGCAGGCAAACAGCTCTCACCGTATCCACCCCAGCCAGCATCAGCTCCGTCACATTACTGTACACCGTGTTCAGTGGCAGGTTTTGCTGTGACAAAAAGTAGGTCAGGTACCGGCCCTCCACTTCCTCCCCCCGTGCCAGCCTTTCTGCCTCCTCCTGCAGACGTTGGTCAATGTGGCTCTTTGCTACATTTACAGCAAAAGCAAGAGCGAGAGCGAGAGTAAAAGAGAGAGGGAGAGAGAGAGAGAAGGAATTCCTTGGGATAACTAAACTGCTGGTATGCTTTTTATGCTCATGAGGAAATGAAGAAAGACTACTCCCCCAGGCACTAGTACTTCAACTAAATGTGCCACATGGGAGCCCTACATATAAATTATGTCATTTTAGTCCTGCCACTGTGTACTTTAGGTAGTGAGGACAACTTCTTATCCAATCTGTACAAATTACATAAGCATCCATGTTCTATTTCTCTTGACTTATGACTTATGATTGTATGTCTCAAACTGGTACAGGACTCACTGTGACAGCAATTAACACCACTAAGCCATATGAGATGCCAATTCAGCATTTTTCCCTTAGTTGCCACTAATTTCATCAACATGCTCACTGACTAGCTGCCCATGTCACATATCACATGACGTTATTTGCCAGCGGGGATTCATTCTTGTTGCTGTTGCCCTTATTTTGCCCTTATTGGGAGCAAGTCGGAGTTTCATCTGTCATCTCTTGTGACAATTGTTTGTGAAATGTCAGTGAATAATTTTCTGATTTGAAATGAGCTGGTATGGTGATCCCGGTCTGTGCTCACCAAATTGAAACATGTAGTCCCAGCACCGGCAGAAGGTGTCCCAGGGTTTGGTGAAGATGCGGTGGAGCCAGCCAGGCATGGCCATGGTGAGAAGGGTCAGGACAAACATGGTGTTAATGGATTGAATGAATCGCTCTGTCTCCTGGGGGACCTGCTCGTCCAAGCAGCCAATCCGGGAGTCAAACAGCACTGAGGATATCCCTGCAAAAGGCTGATCAGTTAGTGCTCCTGAGAAGTGAAAACTTCTGCTGAAGATTTCCCTGGTTATTTATTGGCTGAAGGATGTACAATCAGGACTATTTAGAGAGCATATCACCTCACCAGTTAAACCTAAATAAAAATTTCTTAATTTTAATTTGCACCAAAGTGTATTAGTTCTGTGCATTACGTCAATGAAAGGCAAATGGTACCAATGTGAAAGTGGTACCAATCGCACCAATTTGAAAGTCATGTCATTTGAGAGTTTGCATTCACATGCACCGGCTGCAATGTTCGCACTTCCTTGTGCTTTTAATGCCAAACTAGCTGAGCTCATCTCATAATAAAATAACAATAGGGTGAAAACAAATCTGCAGATGTGGATAACTCCTGAAACTCTGATTTTCAATTGAATTTTCCTTGAAGTAGGTTAAGATAAATCCACATGGCAGCCGTGTTGATGACATGTAATTCATCTAAAAATTTTCTGATTGTCCCCAAAATCAAAAGGGACCCTCTTCATATCACCAGTGACTCACAAAACAAAAATGAAAAAAAAAATCCAACGAAAATCGTTGTCTGTAGAGTAAGAATAATAAATTGTGGATGGACCAACGGACAGACAAGGGCGATCACAATATCTGCCCATCCTATGAAGTGGGCAAATAAAAATGAAAATTATTTGACCAAAACTGTACCACGAGTGAGAACAAGCCATCTATTAACCTCATTGAATTTTAAATTTTCATCGATAAGCCATGTTTAGGGATGGGCTTTCACATCCTCGTGAAATCTGATCATCACCATAATATTCAGGGATCCTCTTCATATCACCATTGACCCTCAAAACAAAACTGAAAAGAATCCAACAAAAATTGTAGTCTGTAGAGTGAGAACAATAAACAGTGGACGGACGAACGGACAGACGTACAGTTGCGATCGCCAATCGCAATATACACCCACTCCAAATGGACAGGGCCAATCGCCATGTACGCCCACTCCAGACAGACAGGGTGACTGCAATATTCACCCATTCCAGACAGACAGGGCGATTGCAATATATGCCCATCACCCGCTGGAGTGGGCGCATAAAAAGTGAAATTTTTTTTCCTGTATTATGGGGCAATGTTGCACATATTCTGTATCTGCTGACAAAGAATGACAAGTTTTTATGGTCATAGCATTGTATCAAATGTAATTACATAAAATTGCATATATAGGGTTATTGGAAACCTTGGAATCTCCACTACAATTTAAGATGGGCCTAAATTCCACAGGTTTGAATAAAGCAGCCAAATTTGAGAAACCCATATATGAGATGGCAGAGGAAGAGGACAAAATGCATACTGTATCATAATAGTGCCCTGAGGAGACCAATTTGATCAAGTTAATCTCGTTGGTTTGTCTCTCTATAATGCATCATATACATTCAATTCGTGGTGTCATTAGGATTTTCATCAAATCTATTACTGGTATAGAAATGGCCAGAATTCCTAGGAAAATAATTCAATATAGATGTAAACATGTATCTTTTGTAGAAGTATATCCACTGTGCTTGTAGTCCACCCCAAACTCCAGACGTAAAGTAGACATGTATTTATTAGAAACTTAATTTAAAAAACATTGTTGTATCTGTATATCATCCGAAAGGGCATGCAGTTTTCAAACTATCAGTACTTTTCACCCAGAGATGATAGTGGAATCATGGATGTAAAATGAGCTCTTAGCAACCCCCAATATCGGTCCTGAACAGCATTACGAATCAGGCCAAGAGCTGTGACGTCACTTGTGGGATCAATTGTGACATATAGGATATCGTTTGCTTATTGCACATTGCAAGCCAGACACTGAAATCCGCTAGAAATGTCAGACTTTTTTCTTGACTTGGACAACGAAGTTGAAGAGGATAATTCAAATGCAAGTTCAACAACTAGTGACAGTGATGATGATAGAGGTGGCAGAGATGGGAAAAGAGGAAGAAATCGACGACGGTGGGGTATGCAGTTTAAGAGTTCTCAACTACCCAAACATGTGGATATCCCATAGTGGAGTCAGCAGTGGCTCACCCTCAAGGCCGAAGCGGTACAGCTCGCCGGCGATGTCGTGGACAAGGCCGCTGGGGTTCTCCTGGCTGCGCAGCTGTAGTTTGGCCAGCAGGTCGGACACAACATTGTTCAGGGTGGCGTCGTACGCTTCCACTGCATGAGGACGCAGCATATGCTTCGCTAGGAGGCTGCGTACTCTTTGCCACTCTTCCCCTTCCCTGTGTGCAGACATAGGTGTCAAAAGAAAATCAGCTTTCCCAAAAACTGAATGATTTTCTTCATTGAAGCACATAAAACAACGTCATTATTCAGTAGCACAAAAAGTGGATACGCCACATTTTCAACACATAGGAGGGCCACAGGGAAGGGGGCTCTGAAATCAAAGTAAAAAAAAATGTTTATGCCTAACAACATAAAGCAAATGTTTCAATATAGATGAGTAAACCCATTATTTCTTTTTTGTTCACAGAGCCCTCTTATCTTTAAATGGGTTTCTAAGCATATTTTAATCCAGAATAAAACTATAAATTGCTATATGAAAGTGTCTTTCCATAAATCCATAGAGAAGGAAGAAGGACTATTGCTAATTGCTTGCTGTGTTTCTTAGTGGTATCTTGACCAGGTCTGTTAAAAATGGTCAGCTGTAAGAGGAAGCTGACTGGGGTGCAAAACAGGAAAAGTGAGAGGAGAGGGAGACACCGTTTGTAGAAATGAGTGAAAAAATGAGCGAGGGAGTATGGTAAGCCCAACATTAAGCAGTCGCAGGAAATCTTTAGGAGGGCATACAGTCAGCCAACATACAACTATGTAGAGAATAAACAATCGAGTTAGCTGGTTAATCTGCATACCCCGTGCATGTCCCTCAACAATTGGGTCGTTGCGCCCCTGAGTGTACACATTAGCCAGCTCATAAAGAATCTGCTGTGGCAGGACATCACTGGCTGTGTCCTATAGGAGAACAGTAGGTCACAGCAGATCAGGGTTTTTATGGTAATGTGCACCTATGCTAAAAAAAAAAAAAAATCATGTCAGAGGCCCCTGGATAGTTTTTGCTGTGAGCACAGATGCCTGTTTGTGCTTATGCATCGTTATGTATCCAAGTACACAATGTACCCAGACACTATGATTTGTCGCGGAGAAATATGGCTTTAATCTATCAGCCACTTTATCTCCTGGCTAGGAGTCCTATTTGGTGATACATAATTGCTCGAACCACAACTTCAGACAGTGAGATTCAAAGTAAGGATGGTGGGATTCAAATGGAGAATAGGATTCTGAAAGAGTAAGGGATTCAGAAGGAAGGATAAGAGTCAGAGCGAGCATGGGATTCAGGGTGAGGGTGGGAATCAGAGTAAAAAACGGGATTCAGAGGAAGGTATTCAGATGGAGTGTGGGATACAGAATGAGGATAAATTCTTTGAGTGAGAATGGGATTCAGCGTGAGGATGGGATTCACAATGAGTGTGGGATTCAAAATGCAGATAGATTCTGAATTAGGGTGGAATTAAGCTAAGCTATGGGATTCAGAGGGAAGAAGGGATTCAGCGGGGATGGTGAATTCAGAGTGCGTGTGCGATTTAGAGTAAGTATGGGATTCCGAGTGAATATGGGATTCATAGTAAAAAAGGAATTAGGAGTGAGCATGCGACAGGAGGAAGGAAAGCCCAATTTTGATCTGTTGAAAACTACACCATCTGATACAATGATTTTGTGATCAGCATCATTGTTTTTTTTTTCCATTCTGAGGGATTTGCCAATATTCAGTTCCAGAATTCAGGAAAGGTAAAACACCGCACAGGTGGATTCTTGTGGGTTTTTTATTTTTGTAAAGGTGGCACTCCTGGGAGCTGTGCATATTTGCACAAGACACGCAAGGGTGTTTTTAGGGGCAACAAGCACTCACGACGTGAGCAATCCATAGCCATGTCCGCGAAGCTTTCGATAGTCTTTCCAGGAGCAGAGATCAGAGCGCATGGGGTGCTGCCCTTCCTGTCGCAGGACCTGCTCGATCAGGGCAGGCTCCGCCACATGCACAGTCAGGATCGGCCCAAAGCTGGCTTTCCACATTGGCCCGTACCGCTTTCGCCCCTCAATCTGCACATAAATCATTTCCAGAATCAGTCACAAAATTCCTACATGTACAAATACAAATAAAGAAAAATCAATCAGCCACATTTTCATGTTGTAGAAAAATGATGAATTAAAAATTCAAAACGATCTTAGAAACAAAGCACTGAAAAAATATGCAAAAAATATAAAATATCATAATATATAATATTATTATAAATATTACAATAATATATAAAATAAGCAAAAAGGCAAAATTTGGACTCTGATCACTTTTCCTTCGTGATCTTTAAATACAAAGCGAAGGACTAATAGAAAGCATATTCATATTGTGTCACAAAATTTACGATAGTGATAGTGTATGTGTGCATGTGCATGTCTGTCTGTCTGTTTGCGGGTGGGTATATCCCACCTCTAGTGCGACTAAATGTACCCACAAGTGATGGAATAACAGATTTTTTCATGCTTATGGGGACATTTTTGGTCCACGCAAGTTAATTGAGCTACTTTTCGGAAAGGGAATAAGTCTATGGTTCGGTTAAACTTAGGGAAATGGTCACGCATGCAGTGTTCAGGGGTATGGGGTTAGGGAATGAATGTAAGTTTATGGGATGTCCCCACAAAACATGTAAACAGAACATAAGAGTGCGGGAGTACGTGCCTTTGTGCCTCTTATTATGAAAGTATAAGTATCTGGTCATCTTAATAAGGCCCATGTTGGAAGTTATTTCAGCCTTTTTTTTTACTCGCATACCAGTCTTCATCCAGTTCTTAATGCAAAAACTGCAATCAACCACATCCTCCATTATGTGTGGGGGGAGCTTAATGTTCTGTTGGGATAGCAACCTGCATGCGTGAGCTTGAAGTATACACGAAATGTCTTCAGTAACTTTAAGCACTCTTATAATGTCACGTGTACCAATCGTAATTCGGAATGGTCTCTCATTGTAAACAAGATAAAATAAATAGTGCATCTGAGGCCTTTCCTCCACAGCAACAAAGCATTGCAGTGCATCAACCATACATTTCACACTCGAAAAATGTTTTTTTTTTTTCATTATGAGCGAGAAAAACACATGAAATTGAATACACCTCATCGCTATAAAAACTGCTTACACAACAAATAAAGATGCAAGTGCATATCTGATACATCACACTTCAAAGTAGAACAAATCCTCGTAAATAAACGTGAATTGGCCACAAATCCCTAAAGCTTGATAACTGTGTAAATAGAAACGCTCTGCAATTAGCATTTTAGTTCAAGTGACTTGCTTTTTGAAATAGTCAGTTATCGGTGACTGAGTTGTAATACTAAAATTGGATTATGGTTCACAAAACCAAAGCGAGAAACCAAAGAGAGAGAGAGAGAGAGAGAGAGAGAGAGAACAACTCCATTGGAATACCTGAAGTTCGTGGAGGCGAGACAATCCCCGTTTCGCAAAAAGGTCCCAAGCGAAACTGCAAACTGACGGTCCCGGCATCTCCTCCAGACTTCTCAGCTGATGCGTCACGCAGCTCTTTGGGTAAGCCCCACTGTCAAGCCACTTCTCCACCCACTTAATCAGAGGGGAGGCACTGCGCCCTGACACTCGAAAAGCTTGCTGAAGCATATTACTGTAAAATCCGGTGCACGATCTAAAAGACTCGTTATGAACTACTGGTCTTCTCCATCATTTATAATGCTCTAGTTAGTCCTCTCATGACACTTGCGACACTATATGTGCTAATTGATCATATGCAGCCAATAGCAGGGCGTATTCAAATTTACTCCGCCCAATACACAATATGGGGTGAAACGGCCGTAGAATATGATGAAGGTGTGTCCAATCAGATGACAGAAGGGCGGCCAACCCACGAAACATCACACGTGGAGTCAGAAAAGATGAACTTTTAACATCGTTTTGAAAATACATTGTGAAGGCAGTTCATTTCAACGAAATGCAGCGACTCAATACAGCGGCGTTACTGCAAACATGATAAGGAATTTGTAGTGTACTATCAGGCGAATATATGAGCTGAAAGCGAGTGTGTCCCCAACGACGGAAAAGAAACATACGCTTTATGCCATCAAGGTTATATTCCAAAGCTCGTAATGCGCTTAAATTCCACTAAAACAACTTATGCAGCGAAAAGGCGCTTAGAATACCTCCCACCAAGACTATCGTACTGAATGCGAAAATCTTATAATATAAAGCAGACGATAGAAAAACTCTCGTTTCCCCCGCAACCACAGTCACAGTTCTACGAAATCCAAAACCAGTGAAGTTGGCACGTTATGTAAATCGTAGATAAAAACAGAATACAATGATTTGCAAATCCTTTTCAACTTATATTCAATTGAATACACTGCAAAGACAAGATGTTTAATGTTCAAACTGAGAAACTTTATTATTTTTTTTTTTGCAAATAATCATTAACTTAGAATTTAAAGGCAGCAACACATTGCAAAAAAGTTGGAACAGGGGCCTTTTTACCACTGTGCTACCTCGCCTTTCCTTTTAACAACACTCAGTAAACTTTTGGGAACTGAGGAGACCAATTTTTGAAGCTTTTCAGGTGGAACTCTTTCCCATTCTTGCTTGATGTACAGCTTAAGTTGTTCAACAGTCCGGGGTCTCCATTGTCGTATTTTACGCTTCATAATGCGCCACACATTTTCAATGGGAGACAGGTCTGGACTACAGGCAGGCCAGTTTAGTACCCGCACTCTTTTACTATAGAGCCATGCTGTTGTAACACGTGTAGAATGTGGCTTGGCATTGTCTTGCTGAAATAAGCAGGGGCGTCCATGAAAAAGACGTTGCTTGGATGGCAACATATGTTGCTCCAAAACCTGTATGTACCTTTCAGCATTACTGGTGCCTTCACATATGTGTAAGTTGCCCATGCCTTGGGCACTAATACACCCCCATACCATCACAGATGCTGGCTTTTGAACTTTGCGCCTATAACAGTCCGGATGGTTCTTTTCCTCTTTGGTCCGGAGGACACGACGTCCACAGTTTCCAAAAACAATTTGAAATGTGGACTCGTCAGACCACAGAACACTTTTCCACTTTGCATCAGTCCATCTTAGATGAGCTTGGGCCCAGCAAAGCCGGCAGCGTTTCTGGGTGCTGTTGATTAATGGCTTTCGCTTTGCATTGTAGAGTTTTAACTTGCAGTTGTAGATGTAGCGACAAACTGTAGTTGCTGACAGTGGTTTTCTGAAGTGTTCCTGAGCCCATATGGTGATGTCCTTTACACACTGATGTCAGTTTTTGAAGCAGTACCGCCTGAGGGATCGAAGGTCACGAGCATTCAATGTTGGTTTTCGGCATTGTCGCTTACGTGCAGTGATTTCTCCAGATTCTCTGAACCTTTTGACGATATTACGGACCGTAGATGATGAAATCCCTAAATTTCTTGCAATAGCTCGTTGAGGAATGTTGTTTTTAAACTGTTCGACAATCAGCTCATGCATTTGTTCACTAAGTGGTTACCCTCGCCCCATCCTTGTTTGTGAATGACTGAGCATTTCAGGGAAGCTGCCTTTATACCCAATCATGGCACCCACCTGTTCCCAATTAGCCCGTTCACCTGTGGGATGTTCCAAATAAGTGTTTGATGAGCATTCCTCAACTCTCTCAGTCTTTTTTGCCACTTGTGCCAGCTTTTTTGAAACATGCTGCAGGCATCAAATTCCAAATGAGCTAATATTTGCAAAAAATTACAAAGTTTACCTGTTCGAGCATTAAGTAACTTGTCTTTGCAGTGTATTCAATTGAATATAGGTCGAAAAGGATTTGCAAATCATTGTATTCTGTTTTTATTTACGTTTTACACAACATGCCAACTTCACTGGTTTTGGGGTTTGTATGTAAAGAATGCTCCATTTTTTCTGAAGCATGCGTCTCGTTTTTCGAGGGATTGTTAAGCATCTCAAGACACTTTATGTCTTTATGTTAAAGTAACATGCCTGTGCATTGCCTTTTGAGTGCTGTTAATAAGAGAAATAAACACGGTGTTAACATGGCATTTTTCTGTCCATCACACAGTAATTGCTGACAAGCAGCTGACTGAAGAGGGTAAATTATCCCTCAATGCCGTATTTAAAATTATAACAAGTAAACCTCTATAATCTTAAACTGACTCCAAAAGCCCAAATGAATATACAAATACGGTCAATGAATTACACATAATTGTCACTCGGTTAACACTTTTGATAGCTTATTCCAAATATGTCAATGTGCATGGCAATGATTCATCTAGGTATTACCTATGAGTAACATGAACGAATGAGAAGTTTCTTATATAATGGGACGGTCTTTGCGTGAAATGAACACTTTGCTGATTCAGAGGTTTTGGAGGCTCGTCCTTTGTTCAAACAGATGAAAAAGTCCTGACCCCATTCCAACTGATCTGGAAAGCTGCCAGAAATGCTTGTATGTACAATGAAGTAATACCAGAAATACCTAGAATTTGGTTTTCGTTCCCAAAATTGCCAGAGTCCAAAAGATAGATGGATAGTTTGGATTATACTGGGAAGTGTGGATTTTGTGTGAACTAAATATATTTGAACACCCTGGTAGGCCCAAGAGTGCTGATGCAGATCCCATTCAACATGCTCCTTACACATGATGATTTGACATATACTGTGAACTCAAAAATTATTGAAACTAGATGGGTAAACCTGCTTTATCCTCATTATTAGTGATAATAAATAAACAAAAACAAAATTGGATCGAGTGGTACATTTGATCTCCCACAGATGGGCTAAAATTTTAAAACCACTCCCGGATGGTCGTCGTATTGCATGTAGGAGAAATGGGACCTGAGAACTTTGACAAGGTTCCAAATGTTATGGCTGGATGATTGGACCCCTGCATCTCCAATGCTTTCCATTCAGCAGTGGTGATTATCTAATGACAGAGGACCAAGGAGGGACAAACCATAAACTGCCAACAGCGTGTTGGGCACCTAAGGCTCATCGATGCACAAGGGCAACGAAGGCCATCCCTTCTGGTCTGAGCCACCTGAAGGGCTACAGTGGATCAAGTCAAGGAGAATTTTAATAATACCTACGTGAGGAGTATGTCACAAGACAGTCCATTGCACCCTGCTGCGCAGAGCATTTTGTGGCTGCAGGCTGGTTGGAGTGCCCATTCTAGCCTTTGTCCACTACCTAAGGCACTTACCGGACCATGGAGCAATTGAAGAAGGTTGCCCAGTCCATGAGTCCCATTTTCTTTTACATCACATGCATCAACTAGGCGCATGTGCATAATTTACCTTGAGAAGAGACGGCACTAGGATGCACGGTGGAAAGAAGGCATTTAAGTTGATCTCAAGCGCTTTTTTGTTTGGTTTTACTGAATACAATCTCTGGGCTTGCCAATAATTTTGCCCATAATGTTTATGAGAAAAACTACAACTATTAAAAATATGTATTACACATAAATGGCTAACTACAGCAAATCTGATTATTTTGTCAAATGTTTAAGAAGAAAATCAAGTCATTATCTTTATTGTTCAGTCATTTTTGCTCATGTTCATGAAGGGATCCAATAATTTTTGAGTTGACTAGTTCTAGTTTCAAAAAATATGTTTTGTCATAAAATAACAAAAAACTACCCCTGATGCACAAGTCAATTATTGAACGGTGTCAAAACAATGTATGTACCTGGGCAAAAGTTAAGCACACACAATTCTTAAAGCAAGTTCCACTTCACCAAAGCACTAAATTAATAACATCAACAAACATTGTCTAATTCTTGGAAATATGGCTTGGACACACTTTTTTCTGGCATACAAAATCAGTTTGAAAAGAATTTGATCTTTACTTAACACACTATTAGCTTATAACGAAAGGGTATGTTTGTGACACATTTAATGCTGTTAAAAGTATCGGGTACGCTGTTTAAAATTGGCAAGGAGACCTGTGTTTGCCAAAAAGCTGTCCCCTGAAGTCTGAACTTCAGTTGGAAGAAACAGAATGAATATCTAGGATGAAACCCAAGTTTTCAAAATAGCCGGCCAACTGCTTACATGCACATGTAATCACATACGGTTCATGACAAATCCTTTTGAATGCAAAATGCATATGGAATACAAACCAAAACCTCCATGAAAATGGACAGAATTCAGAATATTTTTGGGAAATTTCATTTTGAATTTGGTGCTGCTAACCTTTTGCCCAGGTGTATATTTGCTTATTCAGAGGACAAATCAATGCTCAAATTCAGAGAGCTTCAGGACACATTATGATGCACACATGGGTAAAGTTCACATAATCATATAATGAGCATGTCAGCATACTCTTACTTTCACAGTTTTCACATTGAGGTCATGTCCCTCCTCCAATCATAAAATCAATGTTTTCAAGCACCACATAACATATAGCAAGGGCCATGTGACCATCAATGCTTTTTTTGCGAAATGTCCACTAGTGACCCAGCTATTCAATCATGTGCTCTGAAGGAACAGGATTCCCTGGTCTTCACTGTAGGTACCATATATTCTACTATCCTGGTGACCACCACACTGAATGAGAATTGTAAACTGCGTATCAACAAATAGTGCAACTTTATCATGAAGATAGCCTACATCAATGCTGAAACCAGGCTGTACAGCCAAAGACTTTTTACTTCAAAATATTAAATACTGAAATTCCCAGTTGTATTGTTTAAGCTGAGCTCTTGTGTAGCCATCAAATCCACACAGAGTGAAACACCATGGCACATTTACCCATAGTATATTTCAGGATTTCTGTCTACCAGGCCATATGTTTATTTAGAAAAAGATTATTAGAGACCAACTAATCAATCCTTACTAGTGGTAATATTCAAAGAAAAGCGAAGACAAAAAGGCACAAATGTCACTTCACTAGAAAGGCAGCATGAAGTATGTCAAGTTCCTGACAGCAAAGTCAACACCAGAGGTCTTCAAACTTGTTTCTGGAGAGTTACCATCCACAAGGTTTTCACTCCAACCAAAAAAAGTCCACCTTATTTCCCAGATAGAGATCTTGATATGCAGCTAATCAACTGAATCAGGGGTGCTGAATTTGGATTGGAGTAAAAACTTACAGGACAGTAGCTCTCCAGGAACAGGTTTGGAGACCACTTTATCATGCTAAATTAGCTTTTTCACGTGTGAATATAACATTTTCATTCGAGTTAAATAAGTGGTTTTGGGACATATGATTGTACATTAAGGAGATTTTTGCAAAGTATTTTCAGCTTCTATTTACAGAGACACTGAGGCAGATACGCATACAAACGCAAGTTAATCCAGTTGCATGTTTGGCTGTGTTTTCAAGAAAATACACACCAGGCTGCACCAAACATGCGCTCACACACACACACACACACACACACACACACACACACGCACACGCACACGCACACGCACGCACGCACGCACGCACGCACGCACGCACGCACACACACACACACACACACACACACATCAAATCATGGAAGTGGGTAAGAGTTCACCTGACAGAGCTGTGTAAAAGAAAGGTTCTCTGAAGTCAAAGGCCACCTTGACTGTCTGACAGAGGTCCGTGCCTCTCTCCCAATGTTTAATTTCATAACAAAACGTCTTTTCCCCGGAAAATATCTCCCAACAATCAAAACAAACAAACAAACAAACAAAAAAAAAAACTAGTCAATGGATGAATCTTCATATACATGACTGGTAAAACTCAGCCAGGGATTTTTTTTGTGTGACAAGATCCATCAATCCATAATAGTAATAATAATAATAATAATAATAATCAGCATCATCATCATCATCATCATCATCATCATCATCATAATAATAATAATCATTTTATTTATAGAGCGCTTTTAATCAAAGTGCTTTACAAAGCTTAAAAACTAATTACAAACAAAGACACAACACACCATAAGATCAGCAGTAAACAACATTAAACAGGTGGGTCTTCAGCTTCGCTTTGAATACATCAGTCGAACATGCTAACCGAATATCGACAGGGAGACTGTTCCATAGAGTGGGAGCACAGAAAGAAACGGCCCGCTCACCGATGGTCTTTTTGCGGACCTTAGGGACACTCAGAAGGCCAGTCCCCTGAGAACGAAGTGCCCGAGCAGGCACATATGGATCCACCATATCAATGAAGTAAGAGGGTGCCATCCCATTTACAATTTTAAAAGTCAACAGTAGCACTTTAAAATCCGCTCTGGCATTAACAGGCAACCAGTGAAGAGAGGAGAGCACTGGAGTTATGTGTTCATATCTGTCTGACCCGGTCAGAAGGCGAGCCGCTGCATTCTGCACCGCCTGCAGACCTCGCAAATTCTTCTTGGGCAGACCTGACAGGAGAACATTACAATAGTCCAACCATGATGAAATAAATGGATATATAGGAGTCTCAGCATCCCTGAAAGACAGGATTGATCTTATCTTGGCGATATTTCTTAGGTGAAAAATTAGGACACTCTCGTCACCACTTTAATGTGAAGACCAAAAGAAAGAGTTTGGTCAAATACAACTCCAAGATTTTTAACTCAGTCTCTACTATGAATGGCACAATCAGCAAGTGACAGAGTGAAGCCATCATACAGGTGATTCAGTCTTGCAGAGCAGACAACCATCATTTCTGTCTAGGCAGAGTGAGGAAGCAGGAACTTTGCCGACAACCAGCCTCTAACAGCGGGCAGACAGGACTCAAGTTTCGATGCAACAGAACCATTACCTGCCACAATCAGCAAATATAACTGCAAATCATCTGCATGACGATGAAAATCAATCCTACAAAACCAGTGAAGTTGGCATGTTGTATAAATCATAAATAAAAACAGATTACAATGATTTGCATATGCTTTTCAACCTACATTCAATTGAATACACTGCAAAGACAAGTTACTTAATGTTCGAACAGGTAAACATTGTAAATTTTTGCAAATATTAGCTCATTTGGAATTTGATGCCTGCAACATGTTTCAAAAAAGCTGGCACAAGTGGCAAAAAAGACTGAGAGAGTTGAGGAATGCTCATCAAACACTTATTTGGAACATCCCACAGGTGAACGGACTAATTGGGAACAGGTGGGTGCCATGATTGGGTATAAAAGCAGCTCCCCTGAAATGCTCAGTCAGTCATAAAAAAGGATGGGGCGAGGGTCACCACTTAGTGAACAAATGCGTGAGCTGATTATCGAACAGTTTAAATACAACATTCCTCAACGAGCTATTGCAAGAAATTTAGGGATTTCATCATCTACGGTCCATAATATCGTCAAAAAGTTCAGAGAATCTGGAGAAATCACTGCACGTAAGCGATAAGGCCGAAAACCAACATTGAATGCCCGTGACCTTCGATCCCTCAGGTGGTACTACATCAAAAACCGACATCAGTGTGTAAAGGACATCACCACATGGGCTCAGGAACACTTCAGAAAACCACTGTCAGTAACTACAGTTCATCGCTACATCTGCAAGTGCAATTTAAACTCTACAATGCAAAGCGAAAGCCATTTATCAACAGCACCCAGAAACGCCGCCGGCTTTGCTGGGCCCAAGCTCATCTAAGATGGACTGATGCAAAGTGGAAAAGTGTTCTGTGGTCTGATGAGTCCACATTTCAAATTGTTTTTGGAAACTGTGGACGTCGGGTCCTCCGGACCAAAGAGGAAAAGAACCATCCGGACTGTTATAGGCGCAAAGTTCAAAAGCCAGCATCTGTGATGGTATGGGGGTGTATCAGTGCCCAAGGCATGGGCAACTTACACATATGTGAAGGCACCATTAATGCTGAAAGGTACATACAGGTTTTGGAGCAACATATGTTGCCATCCAAGCAACGTATTTTTCATGGACGCCCCTGCTTATTTCAGCAAGACGATGCCAAGCCACATTCTGCACGTGTTACAACAGCATGGCTCCGTAGTAAAAGAGTGCAGGTACTAGACTGGCCTGCCTGTAGTCCAGACCTGTCTCCCATTGAAAATGTGTGGCGCATTATGAAGCTAAATCAACCTGATGAAGGTCACACGACCGAAACGTTGTTCTGAGTTCTGAATAAAGTTTTTTTCTTTGCAGAGAAGACAGTGTGCGGGAGTTTTTCCATTTTGATTTTGCCGACCTTTGGTCCACTCCTACGCACCTGTCAACCTACTAGGTGTGCAAAAGCCTTCCTAAAGCATTATGAAGTGTAAAATATGACAACGGAGACCTCAAACTATTCAACAACTTAAGCTGTACATCAAGCAAGAATGGGAAAGAGTTCCACCTGAAAAGCTTCAAAAATTGGTCTCCTCAGTTTCCAAACGTTTACTGAGTGTCGTTGAAAGGAAAGGCGATGTAACACAGTGGTAAAAAGGCCCCTGTGCCAACTTTTTTGCAATGTGTTGCTGCCTTTAAATTCTAAGTTTATTTATTTTTTTGCAAATAATGATTAAGTTTCTCAGTTTGAACATTAAACATCTTGTCTTTGCAGTGTATTCAATTGAATATAAGTTGAAAAGGATTTGCAAAGCATTGTATTCTGTTTTTATCTACGATTTACATAACATGCCGACTTCACTGGTTTTGGGTTTTGTATAAGAACGCAAAATGAGACCCAGTGGTGCGAGATATAATGAGAACAGCAGTGGACTTAGGACAGACCCCTGATGAACCCCATGCCTTACATCACAAGACTACAAGACAATGACAACAAATTTATTTTATTAAATAAAACCCTCTGAGATCTTTCTGACAGGTAAGACCTCAGCCACTGAAGCACCTGACCTGATATGCCAAAGTATTTCTCCAGTCTGTCTAACAATGTAAAGTGATCCACTGTGTCAAAGGCTGCCCTGAGATCCAGTAACTGAGATTCATTATTTAACCTGCTAAGGCTGGGTTACCAGACCAGTCACATGCCATTACTCACACATACCTACTGACAGGTTACAGGCCCAAATTGCTCTGGCATGCAAGTTTCTGGACAATGGAGGAAGCCCACACTAACAGGGAGAGAACATGCAAAGAGGCCCCAGACCAAATTCAAGCACAATACAGAGCTTGCTGTGAGGGACCAGCATTACCCACTGTGCCATTTCTGGTGTAAATATATCAAAATGGTCATAAAATGAGCTGTGTAAAATAATGACTAGCAGGGATGACAGTGCTCATGATAATAAGACAGTCTTGAAAAAAAATCTTTTCACAGGAGATTAGCAGGGTGGAAATGGAGGAAGACATGCTTGTCTTGCATTAGCAGAATAGTATAAGGATGATCCCTCAGTCTTTTGGAATAATGTTCTATGGAGAGATGAGGCCTTTCGGATGATACAGATCCCATTACCATAGCATGTGTGGTATAAAGCAAATACAATATTTTGCAACAAAAACATCACACCCAGTCATATAAGGTGGTGGTAGCGTAATAATCTGTGCTTTGACTTAAAACTATTGAAGGAGCCATGAATCGACTCTTTTTGCACCACAGAAATGATCCAAACATGAGCAATTCCTGAAAATGATTCCGGAATGCTTGAAAGGAAGCTAAATTAATGTTTTGACCAAGTTAACGTCATTTATCTCAATAAAAATGCCATGGCATGACTGGCAGCAGTCAGTTCAAGCACAAGACAAATTGGTTGAATTGAAGTAGCTCTGCATTTAAGGAGCTGAGTCATGATTACTGCACATGCTCACTACGTTGAACAAAGTAAATCCATTCAACTACGAGTCAAACAATCTAGAAGGCATTTTTCTTCCTAAATGATTGTTGGCGATGACGACCAGCTTATATTATTCATATCTTTGGGCCAAAGCGCTAAATAACGCTTTGAATCCTAAAATTTCCATGGAAAACTCAAAATACAAAAATATATAAATACAATGCAAAACAAAGATGGATTGGCAAGGATGGAATCAGATAATGACCTGTCAAGTAAATTCATTGACTTAGGATGTAAATTCAGAGCACGCGCAGTAATTCTTCCAAAGTGAAATGAAAGACTGGTATTAAATTATAGAAATCTTTTGTTTGTAGTTGTTGCTTTAAAATCAAAGCTGGACAATGACCTTTTCACAGAGGTAGTATGGAAGTTCTATAACATCTTTAATTCAATAAATGAAACTGAATTTTTAAAATTTTGCATTTTTTTTAGTTAGGTTAGGTTCCAATTGTCTAATATTACACTTTATCAAAAGATCTGAAACTATTCAAATATCCAAAAAAAAAAAAAAAAAAAAAAAAAAAAAACCAAGAAGGGGGAATGTAGTCCTCCTATTTCGTTGTATGCCAAAGAATGTGCAGGCTGACAGATCAAACAGTTGACACATTGCTGGCAATAAGCCTAAAGACCCTATCCAGAGCTCCTCACCCGTTCTGTGCTGGCTAGCTGCCCATAAAGGCTTGTGCTCTTTGCCCACTGTGTGAGAGTTCAAGGCTGCGATTTGCCTGTCTGTATTACAATGGACACATCTGGGTATGGAGAGCGGCTCTTTACGTGGTTTAACTGTCACACGGTCCTGGTGGGGTAATTCCAGAACACATTATTAACACAGAACAATCAATTAATGACATTACTCCATCGTTGGAACACTACTAGTCAGTGTGTGGCACAGATTACCAATCAATGTGGCTTCTGCAGAGGCATCGGGAGGTGAAAGCTATCTCATTTTTCACTCCTTAAAACATAAGTATTGTCTTTTAACCACCATTCATGCAGTTTGTATTCATTGGCATATTTTTTTCAATGTCTGTAATACTCTCTATGCTTGTGAAGATCAGTGAAGCTCAGCAACAGTTCAATGTGGCAAAATTCTGCCTAAATTATGATCGGTAAGTTTGAGCATAATTACAGTCAATCTGCACCCAAATAGACTGGAATGCTTGTGCTTTTATAATGATCATGACAGTCTACATGATTCTTTTAAACCACTGAATTTTGGATTGGGCATTGGGAATTTTGATATTTTTGTATTTATATTATTCTATTGTAATTTTTGTGTTCCATGTCATTTGGACCAAGGTCTAAAAATGTATGTGGATTAAGAACCTTGCATAAAATTACTATTTCAAAAAATGATAAATACATTAGATGGAAAGTGAAAATCATTTTAACATTATATTGCTTTAGCACTGCACCAAATAGAATCAGCTGACAAATCTTGGCAACTGAGCAGAACAAAATCTAAAAATGAACACAAAAACAAAAATGCATTCAGAAAGAACACAGTGTTTTGGTGAGTAATGCTTGGTACTACACGCTATTCCAGCAAGTATCAGTCAGCTGTGTTAGTGCCAGTTCTTCTGGCAAGAACATCTCAGCATTACCAAGACTCTGAATTCTGTTCACCTTTCTTAGGACATGTGGGTGGTGTTCCAATATCAACTATAAACTGAAACTAGGCAAGAGTGCAATTCATCAAGAAGAAAGGAACATACTTTTATGCAGAATAACCAACTGTTGAATTGAAAAAAGATAACAATGCACATGAAAAAGGGAAAAGCTGCAATAGGTTCACAGTGCAAAATGTGTGTTCAAATGGGGATAAATGAGAATATTTTTGTCTGCTTCTTAGTTTAGTCTTTTACTGGCACTGCAGCCAAACAGGAGGACCATCCTGAATTTGAATCCAGTCGTGAACCCTTATGCATGGAGTGTACAGGTTCTCCCTATGTCCACGGAATTTTCCAGCAGGGATCCTACAGTTTTCAGGCGTGCATGTTGACTACTTAGAGGACTTTCATTGCCCATAGGTGTGACTGTGAGTAAACAGTGAGTGATCCCTGTGTTGAATTGGTTTACCTGCCTCTTGTCCATTCCATGCTGAGAGAGGCTCCAGTCACCCCCCACCCCACACATACACCCACACACACACACACACACACACACCAAACCAGTCCTTCTCTTTCCCAGAAATTTTTTTTTTAATTTAAATGTTTCCCCAAAGAACTTCAACTCAGGTAGAACTGCAATGTTGGCACTTGAAGTACAAACAAAACTATTTGAATAAGGAGAATTTCTGAAAATTCTAAATGCCAGCTCAATATTCAATGCTCAGTTGACCTCTTAAGCCCTGAACTCCTGACTTGAAAATGACAAGCCCAAAAAGAAATGAGTTTCTCTGCAACTACAAACCCCATTCCAAAAAAGTTGGGATGCTGTCTACTTAGTAAATAAAAACAGAGTGCAGTGATTTGCAAATCGTATAAACCCACATTTTATTCAGAATAGATCATAGAAAACATATTAGATGTTGAAAATGAGATTTTTACCATTTCATGAAAAGTATTGGCTCATTTTGAATTTGATGGCAGCAACACATCATAAAGTGGGAACGAGGCAACAAAAGGCTGGAAAAGTAAGTGGCACTAATAAAAAAAATTTGCAACTCATTAGGTAAATTGGCAACAGGTCAGTAACATGACTGGGTATAAAAAGAGCATTTTAGAGAGGCAGAGTCTCTCAGAAGTAATGATGGACAAAGATTCATCAATCTGCAAAAAAACTGCGTCTAAAAATTGTGGAACAATTTCAGAAAAATTATCCTCAATGTAAAATTGCAAAGACTTTGAATATCCCACCATCTGCAGTACATAAAATGTATCAAAGGCTCAATCATAGGCTAGGTTTGTGCAATTAAGGTGATTTAGGGCTCGTGGAAACGTCAGAGCCCATAGAATCAAATGGCCACCCATAAAGTCAAACTGACAGCATCACAAGCAGATCACAGGGAAGAAAATACATTGCATGCAAGCGGAATGCTCAGCACCTGATCTTATTTGAAGCAGTGCCTGGAAAAAAACATGCATGGAGACTTGCAGATCTAGTTTCAACGTAACATGGACACCTTGGGCTAACAAAAGCCAGTGCAGATTTCCCCTTGAACATGGGTTTTTATGACATAATATCAAAGGTAAGAAAAAATCTTCGCTCATTGCTGTAAAATTAGGAGATAAACCTAGTTTTTTTTTCAAACACAAGGTATTTATCGAAGGATAGATACCAGGAAATTTCAAAGTATCTAGCCTACGATAAATATCCAGTGCTAAAAAAAAATGGTAGGTTTATCTCCATTCTACCACAACTCTTGTCAACACCCCTATGAAAATATTTTTTATAGCAAGGTTGGGATCAACCACTGGGGGGAGTTTGGAAGTTGTCTGACGAAGAAAACTTTGCTCATGTAGATACCGATGTAGTGTAACTTATGCATATTTTGAACTGTTCAAATGATGTCTCTGAGGCAGCATTTACCGGAGTTTATAAACGACTTCTTACATATTACTTACTGAGTGTTGTGGTGTTAACTGGTTCAGAAATATCAAAATCATCATCAAACCATTCAGGTTTGATGTCATCATTGTGAAATGTTTCCTCAAGGTTCCGAAGTCGAAGTTCTTCTCACAGTTTATTTTTCCCGATTAGCAGCAGTTGCTCAGACTAATTGGTAGAACCGGCGGCAATCTAATTTATTTTTGATAGCATTATTATACATTGCACCACAAAATTATGAGGCGTTTTCTTCCACACAAAAATGACAATGTAAAATATGAATATGGTTTAATAATTTTTGCACTTGTGTAGCTCGTGAAGCAGCGCAGATTTGTTTAAATTACAACCCCAATTCAGTAATAGTTGAGACAAACTATTTCTTGGCGCAGGGCAGGGTGGCGCAGGCCACGCAGTGGTAATTTCATCAAGTGCAGCCCGCACAGTGGTAATTTCTTCAGTGCAACACCATACGCAGCCACTTAGGCAATTTGGTAGACGGACATGCGCCGAGATGGGTGTGGTGGCGTAGTAGGGGGAGGTGTCACATATTCATTAAGACGCAGTGACAATTTCGTAGAAAAAGTCTCCACTGAAGTTGCCCAGAAAGCTCGCCAGCTCCAACCTGGTTTACTTTCTGTGCAGTGGTAATTTGGCTAACTGGAACACAGTGCGCACACGTCACCGAAACCTCACAGGCAGGTTTCCAGAATGTCAGGCACATTTCAATGCAATAAAAAATTACAGCAAGCACTATTTAATGTAACTATCAGAATCAGGACATAAATTATAGTATCTATATCGATTGTCCTGATGTCAGTTTAAAGGTCGCTGGCACGCGTAATGGAAACTCGAACTGGCTTAATCAATGCAGCTGAATCTGTGATGCAAACTAACAACTTCAGATCTTTCTCAACCAACCACAAACTGCCTATAAATATATATGTATATATAAAATGCTTGCGTTCTATGCTCAGTAAAGCCGCTTGCACACTGGACGTGAAACTAATTTTTCGCACGACTGATTACCGTCAAAGTCAATGCAAAGACGTGAATACACTGAATTCGTACTGTATATCTGCGAATACGGATTATTCGAACTCTCTTTTGAAAATTAGTAAGATGGATCGAACAGATTCATGCTTTATTTCCACACTAGAGATAAAATAGTGCTTGTAGTCAGTGACCAAATGAATTCCATGACCATTGACATCTTGAATTAAATACTGCATACACAAACAAGACTGTCCGAGATGAAATGCAAAATACTCTATGTCTGGAAGCCAGCAAAAAGTATTGACATGCGAACAGATTTATAACGAAATAAAGAATAAAAATATATCATCAACAAACATAAAATCCAAAAAAGATGGCCCACAAATAAATAAATTGCAGTGTTCATTGGATGTTCTGTTTGTTGTCAAAATGTTTCTTTTTATTATTTATTTTGTTATCAATCTGTTCAAATCGTCCTTTTTTTTCTTTTTTTTTTTGGCGGTCAGACACGGAGGATTTTGCATTAATGTTCGACAGGCATTGCACATTGTCCCACGCCAATGTCGACTCACTTTATTGAGCTTAAACAGAAACATTGATTGAAATTCTCGGTATTCACGTTGAAGAACTGAGCCCTCTTATCCAAACATTCACATTTAAAATCTAAAAAATTCAGTAGATATGAAGAAATTAAAAACAATAATTCACTGTCGGACAAAGAGTTATATTGAAACCATCCGACTGTCGGACACAGAGATATAGTAAAACCTGTCCGATTTTCAGACACGTAGACACTACGTTCAACACAGCAACGCAATCTTTCCTGCAAAAAATTTGTTTCACGTCCAGTGTGCAAGGAGCTTAATACTACTATTATTGTCACTTAGGTTTTATCGTTTTTAGTGGGGGAAAGGAATACAGCCTGATTGCTATGATCTCGTACTGAGTTAAGATCACATATTGAAAATAAATGTGTAACGTACCTTGCATTGTTGTCCATGCATGTTAATCCCAAAATTATCAGCAGCAACAGGGTGTAATAATAGAAACACGCTATCCATCGTTTTTCTTCCTAATGATGCAGGCAGAAGAAATAAATGAGCGACCGTCGTATCTCATTCCAACTTCATAAGTTTGAATGATCTGACGTAGTTTTGTTTTGAAATTCCATTCAAGTTCGCTAATGGTAATAATTCGAGAATGCCTCATATTCGTAACGCTTAATATAGACGAAAGTGGTGCAAAAAACATGCCTGAAGCAGCAAAGTAAAATGCAACATTAACGCATCATGCAGGCTTCTTTATTTCAACACTTTAAAGGTGAGGAGAGGATCTCATTTTATTGGTGAAGAGTCGACTCGGCTGTGTTAAACCCACTTAAACCTTTTCTCCTCCCTCTTTGCCTCTTGCACCGGCAGGAGGGACAGAGGTGGGACAGAGGAGTACTTGCACCAGGCTACACCGGGCACGAAATTGCAACATACGCCTGGACACACCCCGTTGGCTCCGCGCTACCCCTATTCGCCGCGCCTGCGCCTGGGCCTGGTCTATGAATTTAGAGCCCAAAGTGTTAATTGCGAATAAAATCAAAACACAATGATTTTCAAATCACTCCAGCCAGTATTTTATTCACAATAGAACAGAGATAACATAGCAAACTGAGAAATTTTACAACTCTATCCACAAAATGAGCTCATTTCAAATTTGATGGCTGCTACAGGTCTCAAAAAAATTGGGACGGGGGCCTGTTTACCATGGTATAGCATCCCCTGTTCTTTTTAACAGAGTGGAGGTGTCTGGGCATTGAAGAGACAAGTTCCTTGAGTTTAGCCATTGGAATTTGATCCCACTCTTGTTTTATACAGGCCTCCAGCCGCTGGAGAGTTCTGGGTCTCCTTTGATAGACTTTTCGTTTAATTATGCGTCAAATATTCACAATCAGTGAAAGATCAGAACTGCAGGCTGGCCAGTTCAGCACACAAACTCTTTTACTATGAAGCCGTGCTGTTGTAATAGCTGCAGTATGTGGTTTTGCATTGTCCTGCTGAAATACACAAGGCCTTCCCTGGAATAGATGTCGTCTGGAGGGGAGCATATGTTGCTCTAAAACCTTTATATACCTTTCAGCATTCATGTTGCTTTTTAAAACATGCAAGTGTCCCACACCATATGCACTAATGCATCCCCATACCATCAGAGATGCTGGCTTTTGAACAGAATGCTGATAACAGGAGGGGTGGTCTTTCTCCTCTTTAGCCCGGAGGACACAACGTCCATGATTTCCAACAAGAATGTCAAATTTGGACTCGTCTGACCACTGGACGCTTTGCCACTTTGCAACAGTCTATTTTAATCGAGCCCTGGCCCACCGAACACGGTGGCACTTCTGGATCATGCTCAATAATAGCTTCCTTTTTTGATAGAGTTTTAGGGGGCATCTGTGGATGGCATGGCGGACTGTGTTTACAGACAGTGGTTTCTTGAAGTATTACTGGGCCAATTTAGTAATGACAATTACAGAATCAGGCTGATGAGTGAAACAGTGGCGTCTGGGGGCCCAAAGATCACGGGCATCCAGTAAAGGTCTCCGGCCTTGTCCCTTACGCACAGAGATTTTTTCAGATTCTCTAAATCTTTTGATGTTGTTATGCACTGTCGATGTTGAGACGTTCAAAGCGTTTACAATTTGGCGTTGAGGAACATTGTTTTTAAAGTATTCCACAATTTTTTTTACGCAAACCTTCACATGTTGGAGAGCCTCTGGTTATCTTTACTTCTGGGAGACTCAGCCTCTCTAAGACAGCCCTTTTATAGCTAATCATGTTACACACCTGAGGCCAGTTAATGTAATTACTTGCTAAATGTTCTTTCAGCTGATTCTCATATATTTATTGCTTTTTCAGCTCTATTTTGCCTGCGTCCTAACTTTTTTGAGACCTGTTGCAGCTAGAAAATTTGACATGAGCTCATTTTGTGGATAAATATGTAAACTGTCTCAGTTTCAACATTTGAAATGTTATCTACACTGAACATAAATATAAACGCCCCATGTCAAATTGAGCCAATGCTCACTGCCAGAGAGATAGATTGAAAAATGGTACACAAATCAAGAGAAATATCCTTATTGTACAAGTAAAAGTCAGCATATGCTCACTTAGAGTTGTTGACTCCATGTGGCATCAATATTTAACATGGGGCGTTTTTTATTTTTGTCCAGTGTATGTTCTATTGTAAATAACATTGGCTCGTGATCTGAAAGTCATTGCATTTTGATTTTATTCGCAATTTACACTTCGTCCCAAATATTTCAGAATTGTGGTTGTAGTTTGCGAGGCTCATTAAGCAATAAACCATGGGAATCCATTCTATATTCTGAATGTAGTCACGGCTAATGGGTGTTGTCAGGCATGATGCACAGCTGAGCGGTGGCAAAAATAAATGCTGCGAAGACAGGGAAAGTTTTGGATTTTTTTGCCTTTATGTTGCCATCCTTCCAGTGCCATATCAATTATACAACATTGCATTAATGTTGGCAATAGACATTCACTTTTTCAATATCATTTTTATTATAGGTCATGTATTGGTCTTAGTTGTTCAAATGATAAATTTGAACTGGAATGAGAACTGCTTGAGGACAATCAAAAGATGGGGTAAAGGATGAGTTTACTGAAGGCCCTCTGAACATCTGACAGCACGCTGCTGCCCGTGACAAAGAAAATGTAAATACAACTATTCATGAGAATTTCAGTAACTTAGGTTGAGAGCATAACCTGGAACCCTCAAATACAAGCCTGAAATTTCGCTCCCTATTAATGTAAACTGTGATACTGCTTGTTTCTTTATTGCTTAACATTTTCAGTAATTTTTCAGCCATCTCATGTCACCCACCATAATCTTTGTCAGCTCATGTAGGAATCAAAGGATAGCTAATTCATTTGTTCTCCTGGGCAATTTAGTGTCTCAAATTAGACTAGCATGACTGTCTTTGAACAACTGGAGGAAACCAGAGCACCTAAAGAAAACTCATACAAACTCTAGCCAGTAAGTCCAAGGCTGGATTCAAACCCACAGCCTTCTAACTGTAAGGTGGCAGTGCTGCCCACTTCACCACTTTGTTGATTATCAGCTAGGCCAGGTCATGTGGTAACAGAGTTAAAAAATTGGTGTATTTTGTATCAGAGCTCTAAAACTAAGTAATATGGAGTTACAATTTAAACGACTTTGTGCAAGTCTTCCCTAGTACTTCAAAAAACAAAATAGCCAATTTCTTCATTTGATTTATTTTGGGTGAAAACGGCAAAAAACTGGTCCGTTACCGACCAGATTTTTCCCGTTTTTAAGCATTCAAAAAACTGTGGTTTATTTCCTGCCTGAAAGAATCAGCTAATTTCTTAGTGCAAGATAATGTGTTGCGGAATCCAAGACAACTGAAACAACACTTTGGCCTTAATGCAGACATAGGCATTATGGAATGCCAAGTCTGTACTCGTTCATTCCATCTATAAATAGCACTTTTTAAAAATGCTTTTAGTGATGTGATGTCACTCTCTGATGTTCACGAGCAACTTCATTTTTACAGTTCATTTGCTGCATTAATTTGTGAGCTTTTTCAAGAATCACTACAGCATTCTTTTATCCTTCATCTTAGCCAGTAAAACTTTCAATGGAAGGTTTGGGGAAAAGCTCCATGGATCATTAAAAGTTTTGCCAGAGCGTCTGTGTGCATGTGCTTTGACATGCCTTAGCCTGGAGGCAAAGGTGCTTTACTGGGACTCGGAGGGTTTGTGTCTTGTGCCCCAGACTCGCCTAACATCACACCACTGCTATAGCAAGGTCCATAACCCCATACTAGTCAAGAAAGGATTGGTCCTGCTTTGTCTAATCAATGCACTGCAAGTTGCTTAGCATAAAAGTGCCAATTGAATACCCACAGTAAGTGACGTGAATTTGTTTTATAGAAACTATCACAATCATCACTTCACTGACAGCATTGTCCTGAAATGTATCAGGACTTATGAGAGAGGACACATCCACCACAACAGTCACTGCGTTGAGCTGTGGCACATTTGAAAAGATATTTTTGCCAACATCAAGCTAGCTGGCACAGCATGACAGAGCATCACTGAGTGTCACAGACCAAGTCAGTGTTGTATTTGCATCACAAGCTACTTCCTTCAGAAAAAATAGCCAGAGGCAACTTCCAATCAGCAGTCAGATCAAACATTTTACAGTTAATGAGCATGTGTAAGTGTACAGCTGAGACCAATTCTCTTCAAAGATCTAAAGGATGCAAAAAATTGCGTTATCTAAGGCTCTAAAGCTGCAAGAAAAAGCCAGACTTCTGTGGCTTCTGAGGGTACCAGCCATTTAATTAGTGAAATATTAAACTCTGAAGAAAGAGGAGAAGGCTCTGAACTTTAAAAATTAAAAACCCACAAGACAGACCACACAGAGGGAGTGTCAGACTCCCCCATTTGAGGGCAGAGAATGGAAATGCTTTGCACAGTGGTGACAGGAAGTCGCTCCTGATCTCCTGCCAACACCTTAATGCTAAGACTCACCTGAAACATGAAAACTGCAAACAAACAGACGGAGGAACAGTGAGTATACTGTCTCAGTTGGTCCTCCATCAATGGGCTCTTTTATTGTTGGGGGATTTTAATTCTTTTTTTTTTTTAGCAAATACACACAAGCCTTACATTCCACAAAATCAAAATGCAGGTTTCAAGTTTTGACAGGTGTGCAGTCATGTCTGCTGACTCCCCACCATTAAAAACCTCACAGCTCAGTTGTTTGTCCCATTCTACTTAACCCCTGTGCACGAATGCCAAATTAAGCCAATTTAAGCTTTCACTCATCCTGCACATTGCACAGTTTGCAGTATTTTTACCTCCGCCAAGGAGGTTATGTTTTTGCTTCTGTTTATTTACTTTTTTGTTTGTCTGTTAGCAGGATATCTCAAAAACGGTTCCACAGACTTAAACAAATCTTTGTAGGATGTTAAAGTAGCACAAGAAGTGCAAGTGATAAAATTTTGGCATATCTAGGCCAAAGTACAGCTGAGATATAGGCCAAAGTTCAAATCCACTTATGCTGGCGGAGGTATGGGCACTCGCGAGTCCAGCTCGAGTTACACTGTGCAGTGGAGAGGGAATTTTCGCACTCCTAGCTTCACATTTTCTTTGCCTTTTCTTCCAGAAACAAGTCACTAATGCTGGAAAAAAATGAAAGTAGAATTTTGAAAGGGCCATCTCTCTGCATAACCTATGGCAAGACTGTACTTATATTCATAAGCAAGAATATTTTTATTGTTGTCTGACAACAGAATCTCTCAATTTGTAATTCCATGAGCAAGGTTTCACTACTGTATTGGTATCAATTTGAGTAGTGTATGGCTTTATGTATTTGAAGTGAGGTTAAACAATCCATTCACAGTCAATAAATGATACGAAATATATCCAGGTAGATGCTGCGGTCAGATATGCCACGCTTGCTGCAGATGAGGTCTGGATGAGGACGGTAGATGCTCTTCCATGTATCTTTAGTTCTGAAAAGTTCTACAGCACCCCCTCCTCATGAATATTCAATATACAGCTATGGATTCCAGGGACAACTACAATTAATGCATCAGTTAACCAGATTTTAAGATGCCTGCATGACAAATTACTACTCACGAAGGAAAGGGTTTCAGCAAGTCAGCCATAGATGTGCCATGCCCATTCATAGTAAACTGTTTTCTTCTCTTTCAGTTTAAAATAAGAAAGACCCATTATCAGTCTTCAAGTGGCAGATAATTTCATCGGCTGAAATCCTGAATCATTCTGGCAGCAATACAGGAATATGATATAATCAATTCTGTGAGGGGTTAGATGGCACAGTTAGCAGCCAAATTTCAGCAAAGACAACCACAAACAATGACTGACCGAAACATGGACTTCAATAAAAAGAATACAGACCTGTAAAATAAATATTCTGGGTCTCTGCACAAGTGTATTCAAAATGGATGCTTTTTTTGCAAAAAAATCCATTTAGTTCCATGTGATGAACTCTAGCAATCATATTTAACGTACAATCTGCGCGACCCCTCATCTGAAGCAAGGAGTGTCTGAGTATACGAGAATATGTCCAGGGGATTATACACTACACAACCCGAAAATTATGGTCACTTTTTACGAGCTTGGAATCTACGGTTGTTGAGAAGATCATCAGTTTAATTTCTTCAAAAATTTCTCTTGTAGATGTGCTGCAGAACATTTTACCGAAGTAATGAGCTAAAGGCAAATGTCAAGGGCACAGACTGCTCACAAACGAAAATGAACTTGCAACTCACAGTTATATACCTGCTATGAACCCAAATCCAGCCAGCCTTATTCCTAGAGGTCTAGCATTTCAACCCAGAATCAGCACATATGCAGTTAGATTTCCAAGATGAAGGCTGGGGCACACTCACCGAAGTGACAATCTGCTTTTCTCAGGGGCACACTGCAGGGACAAGGCCTAGGGAACACAGTCACCAAATCAATGTCACACGTGTGAGGTAGAGTGTTCCTCTTCCCTCTCCGGCCACCACCCCCACCCCAATGATTCTTTCATTGTGATGACTGGTATTGCACCTTTTTGGCCCAGGCCCAATATTAAAATAAAACTGCACTGACTCTCCTTTATCTTCCCATCGTGTCCTGTTGAGTAGTCATGTTCAGACAGATAAAAATCTTAAATCCCTTAAATCTCAGAGACAAGCAGCAGACAATGACAGACAGGGGCTGAGGGAGGGGCAACGTCATCTGTAAAGATGGCAATCGGTGAATCAAAATATCTGGTCAGGACAGGCTACTGAAAAGAAAGGAAAGAAAAAAAGAAGTTGCCTGAATGCTGGAAGATTGAAATGGAGGGAGAGGGATGACGCCTATTAGTGATGCGCGGGTCGGCCTGGAACCCGAGGGTCCCGCGAACCCGCGGGTCGGGCGGGGCGGGTCAATATTTTAATAACATTTAGCGGGTGCGGGCAGGATGGGCCAAACAGTGGCGAAATCTAATTCCCACGAAATTGCGAATAAAAAGTATAATAGGCTATCGGCCACTTGAGGGCTCTAGACATACAACCTAAATAATATGCTCTTGTCAAACGATGTAACGCTACCTTAAGCAGGATAGAATGCCAATTGTACCGCTCTCCCTCTTCTACTCTCCATGTACACGCCCTCATTGGTGCGCAGCTTAATCCTCCACGGTTAGACTAAGGATCTAAAGGTTGAATGATAGTTCATCTTATAAATCGTTCCGCAGTCAGCATTGAAATATTATGTAGTAGAAGTAATTTTATTGACCTGTGGGTCCAAACAACACATAGACAAAAAACTTTTTCGCCACTTTACAGTGAAAGGCATATCATGATTCTTATTCAAAAATAAAATCAACTTGTTGAGGTGTTTCCGTTTATCATCTACGTGTTCTCTAACAGCAGAGCGTGTGCTGCCATCAGCAGTAAAGACACTTCTTAGATATACATTTCTATAACACCATTCTATACACATCACCCAAACGAAAAGGTAACTTATTACTGGAGCATGTATGGTCATAAACTTAGCCTTGCTCTCATTAATTACCATACCATGAGACAAAGAATAATCGTGTAAAACTCCATGACAGCAAGTCTTCACCGTTGGCACCAGGCTTCAATGGAGATTAAATTATTTACAATGGTGGTGTGAATTAACTTTGTATATGTAAAAAAGTCAGAAAATCAAACACTGCTAAACTTCACTCGAGGGAACCTGTATACAATATTTAAGAAAGATTCCCTTTGCAAGTGTTTCGAGAATAGCAGTAAAAACTTAATAGTCAAAATTCAAGAGGAAAGGCGAGCGTGGTGGCCACTTCGAAGATGCAGATGAGGCAAAAAATGTAAGAGGATATAAATACCTCCAAGATGACACCAGCATACCAAATATGATAAAGTTCCCCGCCAGCAGTTTTGCTGGAATAGGCCCAAATAACTGATTCCATATGGTGACCTGGCTGCCATTTTGAATATTCATATAAGGCTAGAAACCACATGCCGCACAATTATACCTGAAGGGGAACCTTTGTGAAAGATTTATCAAGCAGTTTCACAGGAATAGTGGAGCAAACTTCAGTGTCAATACTAAATTGGAGGCATAGTGGCCATTTTGAATATGCAAATGGAAAGACATAAAAAAAATATACTGAGCACAACTAGATACTGAACATTGAAGACATCAATTTTTTTTAATAACAATTGAAAGATGTTGCAGATTTTGGTTATTTGACTCTTTCATAGCATGGATGCATGTTTGAAGGTTCATTCCCTGATTATTGATGCTAAAAAATGTGCATGGACTAATTTATGGCAGCATTATTCAGCAAAGTTACCTCTGAGGGTCAGCTGTTCCAGAATGTAGGAACACTATAGTCCAGGAATACTTCAAGAAACCACTGACTGTAAACACAGTCTGCCGTGCCATCCACAGATGCCACCTAAAACTCTATTATGCAGAGGAAGCCATTGCTGAGCAGGA
The DNA here is from genome assembly GCA_029721435.1 of Gymnothorax reevesii. NCBI lineage: Eukaryota > Metazoa > Chordata > Actinopteri > Anguilliformes > Muraenidae > Gymnothorax > Gymnothorax reevesii. The sequence continues at coordinate 30,236,242 of CM056581.1, read as the reverse complement.
TCCAGAAGAGCCGCCATGTTCTGTGGGCCAAGGCTCATTTAAAATGGACAGTAGCAAAGTGACAAAGTGTCCTGTGGTCAGACGAGTCCAAATTTGACATTCTTGTTGGAAATCATGGGCGTTGTGTCTCCGGGCTAAAGAGGAGAAAGACCATGCCTCCTGTTATCAACGTTCAGTTCAAAAGCCAGTATGGTGTGGGACGCTTGCATGTTTTAAAAAGCACCATGAATGCTGAAAGGTATATTCAGGTTTTTGAGCAACATATGCTCCCCTCCAGATGACATCTATTCCAGGGAAGGCCTTGTATTTCAGCAGGACAATGCAAAACTACAAACTGCAGCCATTAAAATAGCATGGCTTTGTAGTAGAAGAGTCCATGAGCTGAACTGGCCTGCCTGCAGTCCTGATCTTTCACCGGTTAAGAACATTTGCCATGTTATCTCTGTTCTGTTGTGACTAAAATACAAGCTGGTATAATTTGAAAGTCATTGCGTTTTGATTTTATTCACCTGCGTGACACCTGGGTGCTGTTTTCCAGAAAACCTCAGGTTTTAGGGGTTCTTTTCAAAATCGCCCATAGGTTTTCATAGGCGTTTTTTGAATAGGCTTCAGGCCTGAACGGGTTAAACTACACACACTCAGATATTTGTGCTCTTGCACAGTTGCGCATCGGGGCCTCCCACTCCTTTTTCTGTCCTTCTTAGTTCCAGTGTGCGCTGCTCTCTGAAGGGAGTAGTTGACAGCATGGGAAGAGATTTTAAGTTTTCAATTTCTCGCATTGAATAGCCTTCTTTTCTAAGCACAACAATAGACCGATGGGTCTCTAAAAGAAGTTCTTTCTTTGTGGGCATTTTGAGCCTGTAAACAAACAAGCTGCTGATGCTTCAGGTACTAAGCCATGCTCCCAAGAATACCATGCTCCCTTTTGTGCTCCCTTATTAGTTCAACGGTTTTCAGCTGTGCAACACATTTGCAGGAGGGTTTTCTAATAATCAATTAGCCTTACAAAATGCTAAATTTGGACTGGATTAGCAGCCATACCAGGTGATTGATACAGAGGACTGACATTTGCTGATAATAGGCCTCTATGCAAAAATGTAGATCATTCTTTGAAAATCATCTGATTAATAGTTTGTGAAATGGAAATGAAATGTTTGTGAAATGCATGAAAATGTATTTTTCTTAGGAAAACAATGAAATTTGCAAGTGCTCCCAAACTTTTGAGCGGTAGTGAATACAAGAGCATACGTTGTTTGAATGTTCAGCAATGGTGGTTGCAATGTGCTATAAAATTCAGTGACTCCAGGAACACAGAGAGCAGATTTAAAAAAAAATAAAAAAAATAAATAAATTTTATTCGATCCTCCATTCTGATAAAATGCAGAACTATTGATAATGTTAAGAATGAGTAGGGGAAAAAAAAAAAAAAAATCCAACTAAGATTTCAGATAAATAATCTCGAGAACATAAACATAAAAAAGCCCTGCTTTACTATGTATTATCAGTTTTTATTGTCATCCATCTAATCCCATATTACATGTAATCAATACTTGAATAGTACTTTGTACTTTATGATTTATCTTCATTTTGTTAAGTGTATAATCACCACTACGCACTAATGTAGTTTTCTTACAACAGCTGTAACAGTATGGGTTAACAGATGGATGGCTGATGGCAGACAAAAAGCGATTTGATAAGCCCACCATCTCTGGCAATGGTGGGCTTAAAAACAGCAGAGGCAACAAGTTTTATTCTTCCCACCTTAAGGGGTGATCTGGGGTTAAATGGGCAAAAAAGTTTTTTTTAATAAAAAATATTCTATAATAACCCACCTTTGATAATCACTAATTGCAACAAGGATTAAAAACTGAACTCAACTTTTCAATGCGGTCTAATGCATTTTCTGTTGATTTCCTAAGGTATTACAAAACCCAAAACCAGTGAAGCTGGCACGTTGTGTAAATCGTAAATAAAAACAGAATACAATGATTTGCAAATCCTTTTCAACCTATATTCAATTGAATACACAGCAAAGCCAAGTTACTTAATGTTCCAACAGGTAAACTTTGTAATTGTTTGCTAAAATTAGCTCATTTGGAATTTGATGCCTGCAACATGTTTCAAAAAAGCTGGCATAAGTGGCAAAAAAGACAGTTGAGGAATGCTCATCAAACACTTATTTGGAACATCCCACAGGTGAACGGGCTAATTGGGAACAGGTGCGTGCCATGATTGGGTATAAAATCAGCTTCCCTGAAATGCTCAGTCATTCACAAACAAGGATGGGGTGAGGGTCACCACTTAGTGAACGAATGCGTGAGCGGATTGTCGAACAATTTAAAAACAACATTCCTCAACAAGCTATTGCAAGAAATGTAGGGATTTCATCATCTAAGGTCCGTAATATCATCAAAAGGTTCAGAAAATCAGGAGAAATCACTGCACGTAAGCGACAAGGCCGAAAAGCCAGCATCTGTGATGGTATGGGGGTGTATTAGTGCCCAAGGCATGGGCAACTTACACATATGTGAAGGCACCATTAATGCTGAAAGGTACATACAGGTTTTGGAGCAACATATGTTGCCATCCAAGCAACGTCTTTTTCATGGACGCCCCTGCTTATTTCAGCAAGACAATGCCAAGCCACATTCTACACGCGTTACAACAGCATGGCTCCGTAGTAAAAGAGTGCGGGTACTAGACTGGCCTGCCTGTAGTCCAGACCTGTCTCCCATTGAATATGTGTGGCGCATTATCAAGCGCAAAATACGACAACAGGGACCCCGGACTGTTGAACAACTTAAGCTGTACATCAAGCAAGAATGGGAAAGAGTTCCACCTGAAAAGCTTCAAAAATTGGTCTCCTCAGTTCCCAAACGTTTACTGAGTGTCGTTAAAAGGAAAGGCGATGTAACACAGTGGTAAAAAGGCCCCTGTGCCAACTTTTTTGCAATGCGTTGCTGCCTTTAAATGCTAAGTTAATGATTATTTGCAAAAAAGAAATAAAGTTTCTCAGTTTGAACATTAAACATCTTGTCTTTGCAGTGTATTCAATTGAATATAAGTTGAAAAGGATTTGCAAATCATTGTATTCTGTTTTAATCTACGATTTACATAACGTGCTAACTTCACTGGTTTTGGGTTTCCACGTTTCTCATGTTTGTGGCAACCATAACTTTTTTATTTATCGTTGAAAATCAATTAAATTTGGGCTGCAGGTACTTTGCTTCATTAGAAATGCAATGACATAGGGAAATTTTGCCTGTTACATACTTTGAATATTTTGAGTATTCGTCAGATTCTGCGCAAAATAATTTCAAAATTTGAGTAAAATGCTCCAAATCACAAAACTGATACATTGGGCGAAGAATGGCTATGTCGTATTTGGATAAGCAATGGCATGATGACAGAATAACTCTGATAGAATTCAGTTTAAGAGGAATTGGTGCCAGAAGACTTCTGCATATTTGATGAGCTTGCTCAGTTACCATGGCAACCGCATAAACCGAAAAATGCCAACTTGCATCTTTTTTGCTGGTTATTACACACACCTCTTTAGAATAATTCGGAGTTGTTTCCTGGTGTCACTTTTCATTAACCCCAGATCACCCCTTAAGTCAGTCAGATGAACACCAGTTATTCTGGTTTGAACAGCTTGCAGACTCCATTTTAAGGGCACAAGATGGCAGACCTCAGCTGAGACAGGATAAGGCGACAATCCAGACTCTGTGTTTGGCATTACACAGCTCTGCAGGGTGAATTCTGCTGAGTCAGGTCACATGATGCAGGGCTGGCCTCCTCAAGAAGGCATCTCTTAGTCCTGCACTCGGCGGAAGATAGCGACAAAGTTCTTTCCTCCATTTCGCTGCACTTTCTTTCCCTCTTCAGTGCATGTTCCAAGGCGACTGATGATGATGTCATCGGCCTATGAAGGACGTTACAGTACATGAGGACCAGTTCTCCCAAGCCAACATCCATAAGCAAAAGAACATTTTTACAAAAGCATAAATTATCAGTGAAGTGCCAAAATTGACAAATTTCTAGCAGAAGAATCCATGGTGAATCAAGATACGAGTATAAGACTCGTAATAAAATCAACACAGAAATGGTAGCATGTTACACTAAAGACAATATTAACCAATGAACTGCTCCCCTACCAGCTCTTCCAGAGGAACTCTCTGGAAAAGGGGGTGTTCTGTGAAGTGCTTCACCATCCAAAGATGCACATCTTCCACGTCTGTAATAGTGTACACCAATCCCTGAACAGACAGAAGTGCAAAACATTCTTAAAATTGGTCCTGTGGGACCCCTGCGTATGCTGGTTTTGTTTCAACAATCCAAGAATTTGAACAAGCGGTGCATTTTTTCGGAAACCAAAGCTTCTGTTGTGGGATTACCAAACCTCTATAAATCGCTTTCTGTCAGAAATAACTGCACTTGCCATAATAAATTCCTGCGGACGTGGTGCTTATTGCCTGTATTGCAAACAATGCAGACGTTGTATTATAAATAAATTATCGAACTTGAGACAGAAGTCCATCAATAAGCTCCACATATGTGAAAGCATGAACATCTAACATCAAAATGCAGCCATCTGGAAGATAATGCAGTCAATGACAGACCAAAACGATAAGGAGGGGAACCTGCACGATTTTGCATTTTAAGGAAAAAAGACAACAAATTTAAAGCATTTTACAATGATGTCAGGTAGTCAAGCTAGATCATTAATCTCAGACTTTCATTGGTTTACTCCATGTAATTGTTGGCCATATAGTGCAACGAGAACAATATGGAATAAAGATTTTTGTGGCATTACAAAGGCATCCCTGACATGATGTGGATTAAGGCAAAATTAGAAAAATTAACAGCTCGCGCAGGTTCTGGAATTGCACTTGTGGTCACAACTAAACACGGCATACTCAGGAGTCCCCAGAACAGAGTCTGAGCAGGAAAGCAGGAAAAGACAAGCAGAAGTACACATGGCTGCCGAATTAAGGCAAAGTTCTGCGACTACAGTAGCTTTGGTTTGGAACGCCAATTCTTATAGTCAGCACATTTATTCTTCAGCCTCTCTGCATCCTCAACACAAACAAAAAATACCCCGCAGAACTGAAAGGTAATCCCCTGTATGCTTCACGAACAGTAGTTCATAACCAGTACATAAATGTTTAGTCATATAAAGTCTTCTTACATTACAAAGTGCCCCCTAAAAGGGTAAATTGAAAAGAAATTCTTTCGGCAGATGAGTCTTTGCAGTGACCGCTTTCTACGAGCAAAAAGAGCGAGTAAAAATGACTTTATCCAAATGGCATACCATCCTCAGTAACATTGTTTGAACTGGCAACTATAGGCTCATGCATCAAGAATTGTTCACAAGCAGTCTGCAAGCAAGCACAACAAAATGGTAAGGTTTTCTAGTAAGACGAGTAAAATTCACTCGAGCAATATTTTAATCACAATAATTTCCTGTAAAAATCAAGGCCTATGCTGTCGCCCCTGAGAGCAAGGGTATATCCCCAAACATACTCCAATCCCCTGCACCACTACCAGCCTGTTTCACCAATCACTCGCAACCTCAGTCTCCTACATCCCATATTCTTGTTTCTCCAAGTTTCTGTTGATCATTTTCTTTTTTTCAATGACAAATCTTTTCAGAAAAATATCAACTATTATCCATTTTGGGTCCATGTATTAACTGCAAGGGTGCAAAGGGTGAATGTTGGGCTTGAAATATCTTTTTTGAGAAAGATCGTTTATATGGTCGTCATCAAATGTTTCAGATTATTAGATGACTCATCACATTTTGGCCCCAACTTGCTAGGTTGAGTTATGGCCAAAAGTGTGAAATTTTCACGCAAAGCATCCCCTGGTGCCAAATTGTGTGATCAGATATTCACAAAAATGTAATCAGCTCTTCCTTTCTGTGATATGCTACTACCAGCCAAGAAGGAATAACCACCTTTAAAAATTGTTGCAGTTAACATGCTAAAGCCTAATCTGTGCGGCAGCAGATGCAGCGAAAAACATAATATCCACAAAACTCTTTTTTGGAAATGTAAGGAGTCAATTATTCGGCTATTGTTATAATCAACGTTTCCTAAAAAAGCACATGCAAAATTTTGAAACGTAGTGGGAACAATAGGCAGTTACACCATGTGCTTTAGCATAGGCCGAAACAGAAAAGCTACAGCATCAGGTAAAGCACCAAAAAGTGGAGCACATGCATATATGATACAGTGGCCTTATTTAGTGTCGTTGCAGGACAAACCAAAATTCATTAGAGTACAAAGGTCCCCCCTCCCCTCTCCCTTTTTGTACGAGACAGAAATAACTGCTGGCAAACATTCTGAAAGGACAGCCCAGTGTCATTGTTGTTTACTTTGGAATGGACAGAAAGAATTTTTGAAAGATGGTCTTCTTGGAAGGCATTTGACGCGCCAAGATTAACAGAGCTTGATACATGATCTCTGCAGTTTTTTTTTTTTTTTTTTTTTTTTTCATGCAAAGTGGGGGGTAATGGTCCATCTTTCCATACATGTACACTGGACTCTGATGGAATACCTGCAATTTGAGTGCCTCTGCCAAAACCCTACCCCCTGACACCTTTCTGTCCCACTTAAACACATTCTTCCCAACCGCCATGTGCAGCTGCTACAATTAAACAGCCCATCACTGTCTGTGATGCACCCTCTCTCAAGAACACTACTTTAATTCAATGTAAAAAAAAAAAAAAAAAAAGGCGTGCAATGCACGGAATACCTTTCAGCCCGATGTTGAAGTTTTTGGAGACGCCCGCCCGCCCAACCACACGAAGGATAGCAATACCCCGTCAGCCTTGAGGGCTGAGGGGTAATAAAAAGAAAGGTTGAAACGGTCTTCCTTCTTGTCAGAAAGGAAACTGAGACAGGTTGAGGAGCAGACCAGTTTGGGGGGGGGGTGGCGTGTCTCCAGGGCATGTTGGTTATTAGTTGCACATTAGCAGGTATGCTAGCACGCCCATTGACTGTAGCCTCATGCACCCCCCCATCTGTTAGCGAGTAAGCCAAAAGCCCCGCTGTTCAAAGGGTTTCATATCACTGATTTAAATTACTTTATTGCAACCAAAGTCCCATCTTTACATAATAGCATACATCCAGTTTTTTTTTTTCTTTTAAGCACCCCAACCACAGCATAGCTTTCACTAACTGTGCAGCCACAGCAGCAGGAAGCCAATTCGATGGATCATAATTAAATTTCTACGCTTTGCCGCCAATAGCACAAGTGCCATTCATGCCAAATCCTTGCATGCGATTGGCTGACACGCTAAAGGTTAAGAGATCCGTTCTCCATGTCGGAATACGCACTTCAAGTAAACACACCAAATGATACTCTGCTCTAGCAAAATAACGCCAGTTCAGAGTACGATATACAGCTATGGTATTTGCTTTACGTGAACATATACTAATAGTTCCAAAAAAACTGGCTTGTGTTGCCTGTAGCACCAACAAGCAAACAGAAAACCAGTTTCGCATGCAGAAACCATGGACTATATACAGACTATGGCTGAAACCGGAAGTATACATCACTTCCCATATATTCTAGCGACACTCTAAGCAAGGTTTGGACAATTGATAGCAATCCCTCAAATTGGTCAGAGGGGCCTAGAACAGGGCAAGGCCAGCCCAAATAATCAGCCTATAATAGCCTCTCTCATTGGTCAGTGCCTATGGCCACTTATGTCATCTGTCAGTTACCTGGCCTGGGCTAAACCAGCATTCGTCTTCTGACTGTAGAGCTTATCATTCAAAAAAAGTGGGTTAAGTTCATCAAGTATGCTGACCACCATAAGGTTTAATCCCAAGCCAAATCTCTTACCCCAACCCTCAAAGTGTACGCATACTCTGCCAGCAGTGTTGGGCTGATGATCCTCCACTTGTGTTTGGTCTTCTTAAAATGAGGGTCAGGAAACAGGAAGAACATCTTTGTGAGCTGTAACACAATAACATCCACAAGAGAATTTAAATTCACAGATTGGTCTTCTGAACTGGTTCAAACAAGCAAGGTACATTTCAAATGCTCGCACATTTAGCCATTTACCACCAGCAAGTACCATTAAAATATCCTCAAAGCTACAATGAGAATCCAATTCAAGAAAAGAACATCTATTCTCACAAAAATTCTTAACTCTTTTCCTAATACAGACTACATATGACGCCAAGGAGCATGTCAACTTTTAACTTCAATAATACTATTGTATTATTTCAGTCTTGCTTCAAAGGCAGCTTTAACTCTTTTCCCCAACTACATATGATGTCTATATGTTTTTCAATGGACACTTCTCCTATACTCCCCTAGAGTCATCATTTGTAGTCTTTGTGGGGAAAAGGAGGGGGAGTCCATGCGGAAAGGAGTTAATGCTTTGTGGAGATGCCCCGTTACAAAAATTGAATATCGGTCCGATACAAACTCAAATACCGAGATTGGTTATCAGAGACAATGGGTCGATCTGGTATCAGATTCAATTATTTTAATCATTTACAATTCAGCACATTTATGGTGTATTTGCAATATTTTGTTTCACAAAGTTTGGAAAACATTATTTATTAAAAATATGCATTTGGGAGTTTGGTATTAAGAGCCATATTCTGAGAGAGTGGCACTGGCAGTGGAGTTGGCGTCTCAGAATTGCATGAAATTCGGCAGAATGGTGCCCACACACGTGTAACGGGAAATCCCGGAGTTTGAGCTCAATTTTTATCGTTATGGCTACAGCGCCACCTAGAAGAAGTCAGGTACCAAATTGAGAATTTTAGAGGAAAAATGCCCATTTTTAAAGGAATATTGTGGATAACTGCTTCAATGTGCCAAAAAAGTTATGATTGTATCTGATACTGGGATACCCACATTTTTAAAATGTGAAAGTGCCACCTGGTGATCATGTTGGTTATACATGCAATGACAAGAAATCTGCGTACAACAGGAAAAAATATTTTTTTCTTATTTTAATTTTTTAAACCAGACCAGTGCCAAATTCATCTTACCCATTTCCTTTTCAGACATTAAAAAGGTGAGAAAAATTGAAGTCTGATAAAGTCTGATTGATAGTCTCGCACTTTTGGTTTTTTGGGATATTTGCTCCCAAAGTTGGGTGCGGACTAATTTTTTGTATGTACGGTAAATTAACATTAATAACCAGACAACTGTGGGGATGGGTAGACCATTAATTTGAACCCCAAAGGACACCAGAAACATCTTTGGCACTAAGCTCCATCTTGGAGCAGCGGCTACAGATATTTCGACAAAATCTCCAATTCGCCTATTTGCAGTGATGTTCAGGGGCCCATAAAAATGTTAACCAAGACAGAGCCTTGAAATTAGCTGAATCTCTAGCCCTTCCAGAATATTTTAACATGCCCAAGGAAGTTTTATGGCACTCTTAGCCAATGTCTGAATACAAGGGGACAAATGTTCAAAAATATATCAGTATAGGGGGTACTGTTACCAATATGTCAGATCTGACAAAACCAGACATGTGCCATGGAGAAGTTTCTTGAAATGGAATGTGTGTCTTATGTACATTGGGAAGACACTGATTTTGTTTTGGCACTATGTTGGCTTAACTAGTAATGCCAGTTGGTGGCACCCCACCTTACCACCTTTTTCAGATCTTGCAAAACCAGGCATGTGCCACAGAGAAATCTCTTGAAATGAAATATGTGCAATGTATACATGGGGAAAGCACTGATTTTGCTTTGGTAGTTGGCTGGTTTAACTAGTTACAGAGATAGGTGGTGCCGATAGTGGTACCGGTGCAAGATAAATTTTAAGGTTTCAAACAGAGGTGAGCGACATTATTTTGGAGCATTAACTCAATACTTCTGAATACAAGTAAAAAGTTGAAACCTCAAGGGATAGCAGGGAAAAGGCTTGGTTTGGATTTAAGGAGTCCGATCGTGAGCAGAAAAACAATCTGCAAAATGAGGCTGGAAGAGGTGGACTCTGGCACGGTTCATCAGAACTCGTACCGGATGTAAAAGCAACCGTACTTCAGCACGAAAGATTACTGTTGTGTTACTGCTCTCTTAGCCTAACAAACGCAGAGGTGAAAAGATCTCTCCATTCAAACCAAGAAATCCAGTGCTTGCTCGAAATTTAGTTGGACAAAAATATAAAATCACAACTGGATACTAAACACAAAAACTTGACAACTTGGGAGATTTATGGAATAATTTGTGAGTAGTTACATTCGCGTGGTAATCACAGAAGAATAGAACTGTGCCATGACAAACTAAAGTACCTCCCATATATCTGCGAAACATCCTTAAGATTGTGGGCGAATGCAAAAATCACACAAATGTTCACAAATGAGCGCGATTTTATACGAATGTTACGATTGCCTCCGAAAAAGTTAAGTTAATAAGTATGTGTCGTAACTGTCATAACTTATTCGTATCTTTGCCCTAACATTGTTGAAATATTCCCAGCTTGTCGTGCAGTTTCGTGCATTTTTTCAAGGTAAGATTGAGTTACGACATCTATGAAACCACTTACAATGTCTGCAAATGAGTTACGGAGTTAAGAACATGTGCGGCCGCTGAAAATATTCAACATCTTCAAAAATTTTACGACATACTATGAACCCTTGTGAACAGTGATGCACCTTATGGCTGTCTACAACAACTCGTTACGAACATCTACGAATAAATAAGAATTGTACATCTCACACAATCGTATTCCCATCTTAAGGATGTTTCGCAGATATATGAGAGGTGCTTAAGATAGGAATACAATTGTGTGAGATGTAAAATTCTTATTAATTCATAGATGTTTGTAACGAGTAGTCGTAGACAATCGTAAGGTGTGTTACTATTCGCAAGGTTTCATAGGAAGTCGTAAAATTTTTGAACATGTTGAAAATTTTTTACTGGTCGTACATGTTCGTAACTCCGTCGTAACTCATTTGGAGACATTGTAAGTGGCTTCATAGATGTTGTAATTCAATCGTATCTTGAAAAAATACACGAAACTGCACGACAAACTGCCAATAGTACGACAATGCTAGGGCAAGGATACAAATAAGTTATGACAGTTATTTGTAACTTCTTCATAGGCAATTTTAACATTTGTATAAAATCTCTCACAATTGCATGATTTTTGCATTCACACACAATCTTAAGGATGTTTTGCACATATAAAATGTTCGTGGCATATGGCAGTGGACAGCATAATCAGCCAAAAACGCAAGGGCGAAAGAATTCTACATTCAACTTCCACCAATATTGAAAATAATCAGTTCTTTTCTTTTTCGGTTTACCTTGATGTTGGGGTACCCAGAGAAAGATTTGGGTCAGTAAAAACATCAAGCATCCAGTCAAGAAAATTAAGACTTTAATTTCTCGTGCTGCTATACATGGTAATCCATGTTACTGATGATACACTGGGTTGCTACTGCACACGCAGGATATGCATTTCCGATATTACTATTCAAAACTAATATTCTATATCGGCTTCTCAATAATAAAAACCCCCGAAATATATTGGCGGCACCTTTTAAAATCGTACCCATTTAAAACCACCTAGGTGCATACTGCAACACACTATCGGAATTTTGACACCTGCAAGTGTACTCGGGTACGGATACATATTACTAGTATGAAAGCTGATCAGCGGAGGGAGGAGGGACAATTATGCCTAGTGTGAAAGCGCCCATAAAGAAGAGTTGCAAGTAGGCATAACCACAGACAATGGTACGAATATTGCGATAGCAGTGGAACTGAACAACTGGACAAGACTGCAATGCTTTGGTCACAGGCTCCACCTCGCCATTGGTAGGTTAAAACTATTTTTTGAAATCTTAGTTCAGCATGATATTTTTGTGTCTCATGTTTGCTAAACAAATATGTTGCATTTCAAATTTATCATTAAGCAGTGGCATAGCCAGAACTAAAAAAATCCCTTTACAACCATTATTAGTCCTGACTCCTTTTCAATCGTTTTTCTAAATTACCTCCACCAAGGAGGTTATGTTTTTGCCTGGGTCTGTCTGTCTGTCGGTGTCCAAAATAACTCAAAAAGTTATGGACAGATTTTGATAATTTTCAGAGAAGGTGGGTATTAACCTCAAACTCCAGGGTCCCCCAATTCTCACCGCAGCAAAATACTTACAACGCCGCGCTAAGTAAGTAGCAATATAGTCATATTACACATCAAATGAAAGAGGAAAGCCTCTGCTACAAGCACATGTCATTTTTACATACACCAAGCACAACTCAAACGCCAAGCATATTAATGTTCAAATATCAAAATCCGAGTAGCTTCAGAAAATCAACCCTCTCTCCACATTTCCATGTCTCCCTCTCTGATACTTCATGCTATACAAACAGAGATATACTCTATTAATTTTGGGTATGTCATTTTCAAACAGAAACCTAAAAAAGAGGCTGGGGCTTAAGAGGTTAAGTCAAGGAACAGGTGATTAAATTTTGGCATACCTAGGCCGAAGTACTGCTGAGATATACGACAAAGTTCAAGATTTCAAGTCTTGCCAATGGGTAGGAGTTCCAATCGCCGTGCTTTTGGGTTTTGCTGCCCCCTGGCGGAGGTTTGCGCTCTCTGAGTGCTTTTCTGGTTAATGATACATTCAACCAACGAGCTAGATGAACTATAGGCGCAACGTTACGAATTCAATATGCAAGCCTGGCTGCCTCCTGAGGACAGGCGTCTTTGACAGCAACTTGAATATCTCTATCCGCGATTTTTTCTGGAAATGCCTGACCTCTGCGTCGCTGTCAACTGCAGTCACGGGAGCTGAAAAGTGGACAAGTTTTCACACCCAAGTTATATTTAGCTTGAACGGAGATTAGTGGCTTAAAATCATCAAACTGATACGATGTGAAGACAGTCTTGACCATAGCTGTTACTTAGGTAGCACGTTGGTTAGTCCACGGGCACTTGTATTTTGAGAAGGCATGCACATAGGCCTGTAAACTGTATGTGTGAGGTGGAAAGGGGTGCTCCCAAATTTTTAGCTTTACTTTTTTGTGTAAAAGAGATCTTTTTTTTTATTAATTTAAAATATTTGCATCTTTATTTTGTTATTGAAGAAAGCTCTGGAAGTGGTGGTGTCTGGTATCTTTTGCACAACAGAGTGATGTTTAATTTTGAAACTTGCGTTACTTTGTTATGGAGAAAAATCTCCTGTTACACTTTCAAGTTACTTGAAAGGTTTTGTATTTTTATGTTTTGCACAATAAATGTTCTTAAAATGACATTCTATCCTATTTTGAAGCAAGTCAAAAGTTATAGAATGCAGCTTTCTGCAGCACTGTATCTGCTATAGTAGCATGGTCAGAAATGTTTTATATATATATATATATATATATATATATATATATATATATAAATATAATATTTTATACACACACACACTTTTTTTTGCCTCATATTTATGGACAGGTTTTCTAGCATTGTAAAAAAAAGCCCTCCAAAGAGGAATGTGTGGATTCTCATATTTTCTTGTGACCACAGATCCACTGCAACGTAAATTTGCAGATCTTTACTGTCACTTGTGCTACGGATTCAACTACCATATTGAGGTTTAAGAAAATTTACGCAAGTCAAACGGCTCATGCCTAACCTTACTGCATGGTGAATCTACCCTGTGAGCTTGAAAATTGCTGGGTTGACAACTGAGGCAGTAGCGTTAAGGCTACTAGCCCCTGAGGGTAGCGGCGTTTTTCTTGAGTTCTCAACTGCTTTCTGGAGGGATAGTTTGCACTAAACTATGTGATAGTTTATCTTTCCAAAACTGGGTCAAGGACCCCATTTAACCTACTTGCTAAATTATTTTGTTTCATATTGCTTACTTGAGCCATGTGAGAACACTTAAAGCCAACCATACAGCACCGAAAATAAACAAAAGTCATCAGAAAATGACATATCCCCCCAGCCCCTGCAGTCTGATCTCAGAAATCCCAAAATGTGAAAAGGCACCAGTCTAGGACCTGATTAATGTGCACAGCAAGTTTCATTAAAAAAAAAAAAAATTAAATGGTCTTCAAGTCCTGCTGTGGAAATAAAATTATTGCAGACGGATGGACGGACATACTGACTACCATATCCCCCCGCAAGATATGCCAGGGGGATGAAAATTACAAAGCCAATTTACAAGTAGCTGCTCAACTTTTTTTCCCCATTAAAGGAGAATTCCGGTGTGAAATTGACTTGGGGTGTATTGAAACATGATAATGAGTACTAACTTTTGTCGAATACCCCACCTCTGTATGCCCTCACCTTTTCGAAATAAATGGATTTTTAGCCGAAGCTCCCAACAGGCTTACAATGGTTGTGAATCAAGCATCGCGTTGCCATGCAAAGAAATCGCTATTTTTCTTTCACGATAAGTCGATTGACGAGCACGAATGAATAGGAAGGATAGGGGAACAGATTGCAATCCATTCGTTCATGCTCGTCAATCAACTTATCGTGACTTTCAAGGTGGAGGCGACTGGAAACTACATCAAGGTACTGTTTGCATTAATAGTATTTTTTAATAAACAACCGGTGCATTTTCAAAGTTCTCAGTGCCTCGTTTTAAATGTCAGGCCCTCAGAATTCTACCGATGAAGTGTGGAGCTACTCTGAGCCTTGTTAATGATGAAAAAAAATAGCGATTTCTTTGCATGGCAACGCGATACCAGATTCACAATCATTGCAAGCCTGTTGGGAGCTTCGGCTAAAAATCAATTTATTTCGAAAAGTTGAGTGCGTACGGAGGTGGAGTATTCGACAAAAGTTAGTACTCATTATCATGTTTCAATACACGCCTAGTCAATTTTACACCGGAATTCTCCTTTAAGGATGACCTGAATTAAATTAATGGAGTCATTAGCCTAATAGATGTTAATGGCATTGATTACTATAACTATTAGGCATGATATGACACGGCTTTTACAACCCCAATTCTGAAATAGTTGGGACAAAGGGTAAATTGTAAATAAAATCAAAATGTAATGACTTTCAGATCACAAGCCTATGTTATTTACAATAGTACAGGGATAACATTTCAAATACTGAAAATGAGACATTTTACATTTTTATCCTAAAAATTAGCTTATTTCAAATTTTCTGGCTGCAACAGGTCTCAAAAAAGTTGGGACATAGGTAATAAAGGACTGAAAAAGCAATTAATATATAAGAGAATCAGCTGAAAGAACATTTAGCAAGTTAACTGGCATCAGGTGTGTAACATGATAGGCTATAAAAGGGATATTTTAGAGAAGCTGATTCTCTCAGAAGTAAAGATGGCCAAAGACTCTCCAACCTGTGAAGGCTTGTGTTTAAAAAAAAAAAAAAAAAAAAAAAAAAAATTTGTGGAATACTTTAAAAACAATGTTCCTCAACATCAAATTGCAAAGGCTTTGAAGGTCTCATCATCGACACTGCATAACATCATCAAAAGATTCAGAGAAACTGGAAAAATCTCTGTGCGTAAGGGACAAGGCCGAAGACCTTTACTGGATGTCCGTGATCTTCGGGCCCTCAGATGCCACTGCATCACTCACCAGCATGATTCTGTCATTGACATTACTAAATGGGCACAACAAAGTTACCTCTGAGGGTCAGAAGCTCCAGTATGTAGGAATACTGAAGTCCAGGAATACTTCAAGAAACCACTGTCTGTAAACACAGTCTGCCGTGCCATCCACAGATGCTATCATGCATAAAGGAAGCCACTGCTGAGCATGATCCAGAAGCGCCGCCGTGTTCTGTGGGCCAAGGCTCATTTAAATGGACTGTAGCAAAGTGGCAAAGTGTCCTGTGGTCAGACAAGTCCAAAAAAGGAGAAAGACCACCCCTCCTATTATCAGCGTTCAGTTCAAAAGCCACCATCTCTGATGGTATGGGGATGCATTAGTGCATATGGTGTGGGACACTTGCATGTTTTAAAAAGCAGCATGAATGCTGAAAGGTATATAATGAGTTTAGAGCAACATATGCTCCCCTCCAGAAGACATCTATTCCAGGGAAGGCCTAGTGTATTTCAGTAGGACAATGCACAACCACATCCTGCAGCTATTACAACAGCATGGCTTCGTAGTAGAGTTCATGTGCCGAACTGGCCAGCCTGCAGTCCTGATCTTTCACCGATTGAGAATATTTGGCGCATAATTAAATGAAAAGTCCGTCAAAGGAGACCCAAAACTCCAGCAGCTGGAAGCCAGTATTAAACAAGAGTGGGATCAAATTCCAATGGCTAAACTCAAGAAATTTGTCTCCTCAATGCCCAGATGTCTCCGCTCGGTGTTAAAAAGAACAGGGGATGCTACACCATGGTAAACAGGCCCCTGTCCCAACTTTGAGACAAGTAGCAGCCATCAAATTTGAAATGAGCTAATTTTGTGGATAAAACTGTAAAAATTTCTGATTTTCAACATCTGTTTTATTGTGAATAAAATACAGGCCAGTGTGATTTGAAAGTCATTGCTTTTTGATTTTATTCACAATCTACACTTTATCCCAACACAAATCTGCATGTCACATCATTGACCCATTTTCAATAGCTATTGCATAGGAAATTTAGATTACTTTTTGAACATCATCTTTCTTCAATGTAAAATGAAATTTTGTTTGTAAAACACATTCAAGCTTTTTATTGCCCAGAAAATGAATGACTTTGAATGCTTAATTTCACATAATTCTGACTGGAACCACAGCGGAAAAGTGCAAACTTTATCTACTTCTAAAACTGGCTTCAGGTCCAGAGCAAAAAAAAAAAAAATAGGATGTGTAAAAATAAATTCTGAACACAAAAAAGCATTAACAACGAGCGTGTACCTGATCTAAGCCCTTTTCTAAGGACATTCGACTGAACCACAGAGCAAATAATCTGCAGCAGGATTCACAAATAATCCACACAATGCAAACACAGCCTAAATGGCTATCGATTCAGAATGCAGACGTTTACTCACAAACCTTAGTCAAGTTTGATTAATGATAACCGTGCTTGCCCCCTAGTCTGCGACTCCACCTTTTCTTAGAATGTTTTCTGAGAAAAATGGAGACATTTTCTGATATGGCAGCCTGACAGCAAACAGAATTAGCATCACCTCAGGATAAGAGCTCTGCTAGTCAAAGTACAAGTCTGCACTAAAAACCTCAAATTCTGGAAAAGGAAAGATATTCAGTGAGTGACTTACGCCAAAAAGACCATTTCTACTTTGGTTCCATATTCTAGTGCTTCAGGTTTGAAAGGATAAAATGAAAATGAAATGCAGATGATCAGCCTTAATTTGAGAATGTATTTTTCAACATTAGCTGACTGGTAAATTTATGTCTTGTGGCTTTGATTTTGAAGTACATCATATTTAACTTGTTACACAAATGCAGTTCTGGGATTAAAAAATATCACACTGTCATAATAGAATGAATTTTAAAAATGGATATTAGAACAGGGTTATTGTTTTGACTGCAACAGGGAGGGGATTTGGATCGCCTTGATGACCGATTATCCATGATCTCAGAGAAATGTGTCACCAGCACTCCTTGCCATTGAAGTTTAGAACATTCTTTGACTGGACATGCATCTCTACCACAAGTTATGCATTCTACAGGCTACTGAACCAAGTGATGCAACTGTAGGCTACAGAACTCATTCGTATACCAGCAATCACTGTTCAAAACTTTGAGTAGAATCAAATTAACGAAAAAGAAAAAACAAAATTTTTGCATGTAACTTCATGTCGCAACTGACTTGTTTTGAGGCATATTCTTCAACACCCAATATACAATACACCTGCAGTAGAGAGAAGCAGGCTGTGAAAAATTCATATTACATTATTATTCACATCAGATTTATCACTGCGCGTAATAAACATTGATGATATAAAGTCATTACAAAAATACATTATTTTAAATTATTTTTGGTATATTATTTACATTAACAGGGCTGCGCAGATGTAGATGCCCGCGGACATGTAGCTGCTCCATTTATGCACGCAGTTATGGTTATCCTATCAATAAGTCATACACCCCTGAAACAGTTATTGAATATTCACAAGGAAGCAGTGCCTGTAAATTATTTCGAATCAGCTCCTTTAAGCGCAGTTAAAAGGTTATCAACTTTGACATGGATTCCAGTAATGGTGACAATGGCACAATAATTGGAGTTTGATTTCATATTGTGATTTCTCTCTCTTGCACTTTCAATTCAATATATTTTAATGAAATGGGGAAAAGTACTGTGCAAAAGTCTTAGGAACCATAGATGCTTTTTAAATTAAATTTGGTGTTGGCCATTTACATTTGTTTTCCATATTAGCAATGCTGTATATAAAAAGCACATTTGAAGCATAAAATGTTAATTAAAAAAATAAATTAAAAACTAAAGAACTTTGTATTTCACTAAATACAGCTGATACACATAATATGCCATGACAGAGCCCTGATCTGAACATCAAGGCTGTCTGGGAACACCTGGGGAGACAGACTCAAGCGAGAATGTGCACTGGCATATTCTCCAATAAGCTTTGAACAACCAAACACCATAAAACTACAAAACTGCAGAACAGTGTGCCAAATTTTTAGGAAAAGGGTCGCGACACTATAGATTTGAGGTAGATTTTAACCGTTTTCTGAACTATAAAGTGCTGTAAATATATTAGTGGTGGGACGCAATTTAAAAAATTAATCAATTAATTAGAGGCTGTGTAATTAATTAATCCTGATTAATCATATTTCAATCAAATAGCAATATTTGACAAAATAAGTGAAGTTCTTCAATTCAAATAAATTTTGGTTGACAACTGAATCAATGAATAGACATTCATGAACTTAAACAACAGAAGTGTTTATTTTTCATCAATATTTGTCTGTGCATTTTTCATCTGTCCACTACATTCACAGATTAGTGCAAACTCAAAATGTAACTATAGCTATTATGTTCAACATTTTAAGATTTTGTGGTATTGTCACACCTTGGCGTTTTAGCCAGCGTATGCCAACGTATTAAGATTTTGGCGAATACGCTGGTGCACGTCGAATAAGTTACGGGTAAGTTTTGCAGAAGTTAAGAGCATTCTGAAGCAGGCTGGCATACGTCGCAGTATGGCAAGGTCGTCCAAAAATATTTTGCATGCACAAAATTTTGGACGTATGCCAGCGTATGGCTCACATGTCCTGCATATGCAGGCCGTAAGTTGTAGGTAAGTTATGCGATCGTTCATGCAAATCACTTGTAAGTTCCTCAGAAGTTGAAATGCGTCGAGACGATGTCTAGCATGCCCAAAACGTATTTCTAACCCATGAGTAACGTGCTTTGAACTTATGTATAACTTATATCGAACTTAGCTCCAACGCATATTGACGTATGTAGATGTATTTGACGTGTTTCGGACGACCACAAACGTACTGTAATGTGAATATAGGCCACTAGATGGCAGTATTTACCTTTTTTTTGTTAAGCTCAGACTGGAGTCATGTTTAGACATGTCCTGGACATGTCTGGGGCAAGTCTCAGAAAATTAAAAAAAAAAAGAGGTCTAAATGTGGGTGGGGTCTGCAAAAGAGTATGTAAGGAAAAGAATTGAGACAGTAAAGTAGTAGGAGAAATTGCAAGAAGATGACCAGACCTGCCATTCTGTTCAAGACCTGTGACGTTTCTTTTGTGGATTTCTTTGCCTGTGTTTGAGCATTTTCTTCATCCAGGACATCACCAAGCCACCCCACCAAAAAGGGACTGTAATGATTTCTGTTTTTTTTTATTTATCAATCTTGGTCTTTAGTTGTAGGTTGTTATTAGTCTTTGTCTTTGTTAAAAATTAAATGTGTTTGAGTTTTTAAAACTGTGCCTGTCATCCCTTGCTGTTGCTGTTGTGTTATAAATGTAATAACAAATTGGGGCCATAACAAATTGGGGGCTCAAGGTCCGGGATAGACCATTGTGTGAGTAATTTATTGAAAATCTAACATTCCAAATTGTGAAATTGTTTTTGTGAATTTTCCTAGATATATATTGACAACAGCAATGGATGATTTCTTGGCATCACCAACCGTAGGGGTTTTGAAGTCTTTTAAAAAGACAGAACTGCTAGAAATTTGCAGACAGTTGGAGCTGACAGAGGTAAAACCAGCCATGCGAAAAGCAAGACTGGCTAGAGAGATAGTTGAATATTACATTGATGAAAATGTGTTTGCACCAGGAGATCTGGAACAGTTTCCAGTGGAAAATCCAAATATAGAAATGGAACTTAAATTAAAAATGCTAGAGATTGAAAGGGAAGAAAAAGAAAAACAAAGGCAGTTTGAGTTGGGAAAATTAGCAAGAGAAGAAAAACAAAGAGAATTTGAGAGAGAGAAAGAGGAAAGAGCAGAAAGAGAGAGACAGAGACAGAGAGATTTTGAATTAAAGAAATTGGACAGAGAAGAAAGACTCCAAATGGAGCAACTAAAAATTAAAATAGCAATGAAAAATAAATTTTGTGCTAGTCAGGAGGTAAAACTGGTGCCTCCATTTTCGGAAAAGGATGTTGACAACTATTTCCAATGTTTTGAAAAGGTAGCAAAGAGTTGCCAGTGGCCAAAGGAACACTGGCCTCTGATGTTGCAAACTGTCCTCAAGGGTAAAGCTCAACAAGCCTATTCGGCTTTGTCTGCAGATGATTCCTCTGATTATGAAGGTGTCAAAAAGGTTATTTTGAGAGCTTATGAGTTGGTTCCAGAGGCTTACCGACAGAAATTCAGAGGTCTGAAGAGATCTGAAAATCAGACTTATGTGGAATTTGCTAATGAGAAGAAGGTTTGCTTTGAGCGCTGGTGTACTTCTATGGAGGTCAAGGATGATTTCAACTCACTAAAAGAGATGGTGTTAGTTGAAGAATTCAAGAACTGTGTTAAGGATGATGTTAAGACCTACCTTAATGAGAAGCAAGCACTGAACTTGCAATCAGCTGCCAAATTTGCAGATGAATATGTTCTCACTCATAAGTCCAAATTTCAGTCTAGCAGTAACAATAAATGGTCCCAATTTCAGAAAAAGGGTTACGGTGATACCCAAGATTCCTCACCCAAAGACAAAGACAAATCTGGTGATGGTGCTCAGAAATCCAGTAACAGGTCTGATCAAAGTGTGAAAGCTGACAGTGACAAAAGTGGTCTAGTTTGCAGTTATTGCAAGAAATCTGGTCATGTTACAACTAACTGTTGGTTCCTTAAAGCTAAGAAAGAAAAAGAAAAGGATACCAAACCAAATGCCTTTGTGAAAACAAGGTTAGAAACCCCTGTAGTAGATAACCAATCTGCTAAATTGCCTGCTTCTTGTGGGGCTAAAAAGCCTAATACAGCTGACTTTGTGAGGGAGGAATTTCTTCCATTTGTGTCAGAGGGATTTGTGGCTCTGAATGAGCATACTACTCCTATCCCCATATATATCCTAAGGGATACCGGAGCTTCTCAGTCACTTTTGTTGATGGACTCCTTGGAGTTACGTGATGAGACCGCTTCAGGGGATTTCATACTTGTACAAGGTATTGAAGGGAGGACTGTATCTGTACCCCTGCGCTCTATATTCTTGAAGTCAGATTTAGTTACAGGACAGGTAAAGGTGGGACTTATGTCAAGTCTACCTATAAAGGGTGTTTCTCTGTTGCTAGGCAATGACCTGGCTGGGGGCAAAGTAGTTCCCCCTGTACATCTTACTTCACAGCCGAGCACTGAAAATGGGGATGAGGACCCATCTCTGTATCCTTCTTGCGCAGTGACTCGTGCTATGGCCAAGAAGGCTAAAGAAGATGATGTTGTGGTGCCGTCCAGTACATTGAATAGTCAGGACTCAGGTGGTTCGCCTCATGACTCTGATTGGCCTACTATGGTTTCTCCGTTTGAGGACTTATCAGATACTTTTATCAGTTCTCTATTCAGCCAGCCGGATGGGTCTGGTGATTCTGATGTGTCTGGAGACTTGTCTCTGTCCAGAAAGCGGTTGATTGAGGAGCAAACTAATGATCCTGAAATTGGTGTACTAAAGAGGAGAGCCCGTCCTGAAAAAGAAATAGATGCAGTTCCAGTTGGGTATTATCTCAAGGATGGTGTGTTGATGCGGAAGTGGCGCCCTCCTGATATCCCTGCCAATGCAGATTGGGCAGTGGTCAGGCAAATTGTTGTTCCGAAGGTCTATAGGAATGAGATCTTAACAATGGCGCATAGTTTACCTTTAGGAGGTCATCTTGGTGTTAACAAGACTGTTGATAAGATCATGAAACACTTCTTTTGGCCTGGGCTTCGGAAAGACGTTTCCAACTTTTGCAAAACCTGTCACACTTGTCAGGTAGTTGGAAAACACCAGTTAGACCCACCTGTAGCTCCATTGCAGCCTATCCCAGCATTTGGGGAGCCATTCTCTAGGGTCATTGTTGATTGCGTTGGTCCATTACCCAAGACTAGATGTGGAAATCAGTACTTGTTGACAATCATGTGTGCATCTACCAGATTCCCCGAAGCCATACCTCTACGTAACATCAAGGCAACTGCAATCTCGAAGGCTTTGATAAAGTTCTTCACGTTGTTTGGTCTTCCCAGGGAAATTCAGTCAGACCAAGGTAGCAATTTCACTTCAGGATTGTTTCAGCAGGTTGTGTATGAACTAGGTGCAAAACAGATTCTTTCTAGTGCCTATCATCCAGAAAGTCAGGGTGCCTTAGAGCGGTTTCATTCCACTCTCAAGACAATGATGAGGACTTATTGTTATGACCATGAGAAAGACTGGGATGAAGGGGTTCATTTGCTGTTGTTTGCAGCTAGAGAAGCAGTGCAGGAGTCTACTGGATTCAGTCCATTTGAGCTAGTGTTTGGTCATGAAGTGAGAGGACCTTTGCTATTATTGAGTGAACAATGGCAAGAGGAAGAGCCGCAAATCAGTCTGTTAGACTATGTTAGCAAGTTCAAGGAAAGATTGCGTGCAGCTTGTGACCTTGCCAAAGAGAACTTGAAATCAAGTCAGGGAAAAATGAAAACTTGGTATGATCATAAGGCTAGAAGCCGTGAGTTTAAACCAGGAGACAAGGTTCTTGTGTTGTTTCCCTTGCAGTCCAATCCATTGCAGGCTAGATTTCATGGTCCTTATGAAATTCTGACAAAACTCAATGATCTCAATTACATTGTGAAGACTCCAGATAGGAGAAAACCAAAACAATTGTGTCATATTAACATGCTAAAGCCTTATCATGACAGAAATGCTAGGGTTGCAGCTGTCACTTCAGACTCTCCAATGGTCGAAACGTGTGAAGATGAGGGGGAGTTTCAAGGTGATGAACCAAGAATTAAAGCTGAAGTTCTTTCATGTAAATTGTCAAACACTGAAGTGTTGCAAAATCTTGATGTAAAACTCCAGCACTTAGAACCCTCACAGAGAGATCAGTTTGAAAGGTTGATCAAGAAATATGAGGATTTGTTTCCTGATGTTCCAAACAGAGTTACTATAGCCTCTCATGATGTAGATGTTGGTGATGCCAAACCAATAAAACAGCATCCATACCGGATGAATCCTGAAAAGAGAAAGATTGCTGAGAAAGAGGTTGAGTACATGTTAAAACATGATATTATCAGACCCTCCAACTCCGATTGGAGTTCACCCTGTGTGCTAGTTCCAAAACCTGATGGAAGTACTAGATTCTGTACAGATTATCGCAAAGTCAATGCTGTAACTAGAACTGATGTGTTTCCAATACCTAGGATTGATGATTGTATTGATAGTGTAGGGCAAGCAAAGTTTCTGACCAAGATTGATTTATTGAAGGGTTATTGGTGTGTGCCTTTAACTGAGAGGGCCAAGAGCATCTCTGCTTTTGCCACACCATCTGGATTGTACCAGTATGAAGTCCTACCCTTTGGCATGAAAAATGCCCCAGCCACGTTCCAAAGGATGATACAGTCTACAATCGCCGGATTGCCACACACGGGTGCATACATCGATGACCTGATCACATGGAGTGACTCCTGGGAAGAACATCTAAAAGATGTAGAGACGTTGTTCCAGCGCCTGACCCAGGCTAACCTGACTGTTAACCTGAACAAGAGTGACTTTGGTTGTGCTACTGTCACCTATCTTGGCTACGTCATAGGCCAGGGTAAGGTGGCACCCATAAATGCTAAAGTCCAAGCCATCATGGACTTTCCAGTTCCTGACAACAAAAAAGCTTTGCGCCGCTTCCTTGGAATGATCGGGTACTACCGCAAGTTCTGCAAGAACTTTGCTGAGATTGCTCTCAGTCTAACTAACCAACTGAAGAAAGGCATAAAGTTCACCTGGGATGATGCATGCCAGAGAGCCTTCGATCGCCTGAAGTCTCTGCTGTGTCACTTCCCCGTGCTCAAATCTCCTGACTTCAACAAACCGTTCTCCATCGCGGTCGATGCTAGCGACCAAGCTTGTGGATCTGTGCTCCTACAGAGAAGTGACTCTGATGACATTGAGCATCCCGTGGCATACTTCTCCAGGAAGTTCAATCGCCACCAAAGGAACTATTCAACAATAGAGAAGGAACTGTTGGCTCTGGTCCTTTCTTTACAACACTTTGAGGTTTATGTTTGTACAGGACAAAAGCCAATGATTGTGTACACTGACCACAATCCGTTAATGTTTTTGAGTAAGATGAAAAACAAGAATCGGAGATTGTTGAATTGGAGTTTGATTTTACAGGAGTTTGACTTGGAAATTAAGCATGTGAAGGGTACAGACAATGTAATTGCTGATTGCTTATCCCGTGTTTGAATGTGTATATATATATCATGTGTTTGAATATTGTATGATATGTATATATAGACAAGTGTTCACTTCACCATTTTGTATTGAAAAGAAAAATTTTGCCTTTATGAGTCAAAATTTTTCCCTTTTGGAATGGAGGTGTAATGTGAATATAGGCCACTAGATGGCAGTATTTACCTTTTTTTTGTTAAGCTCAGACTGGAGTCATGTTTAGACATGTCCTGGACATGTCTGGGGCAAGTCTCAGAAAATTTAAAAAAAAAGAGGTCTAAATGTGGGTGGGGTCTGCAAAAGAGTATATAAGGAAAAGAATTGAGACAGTAAAGTAGTAGGAGAAATTGCAAGAAGATGACCAGACCTGCCATTCTGTTCAAGACCTGTGACGTTTCTTTTGTGGATTTCTTTGCCTGTGTTTGAGCATTTTCTTCATCCAGGACATCACCAAGCCACCCCACCAAAAAGGGACTGTAATGATTTCTGTTTTTTTTTATTTATCAATCTTGGTCTTTAGTTGTAGGTTGTTATTAGTCTTTGTCTTTGTTAAAAATTAAATGTGTTTGAGTTTTTAAAACTGTGTCTGTCATCCCTTGCTGTTGCTGTTGTGTTATAAATGTAATAACAAATTGGGGCCATAACAGTACTGAAATGGTTTCTAACTTACAGCTGCCATATAATGGCATATTGGCAGCGTTTAGGGAGATTGGTATATAAAAATGGGGTTCACAGGAGGAACCCGTCAGTACTGCTCAAGACTCCATGGTGAGCAGATATCCATAACATCCGTGAGGCGAAGGCTGTTTAGCATGTATGACCAGCTTATGGTGGAACTCAGTGATGATGATACTGCGATGTCTAGTGCGATTATGATTTGAATTATAGAGCGGCAACCTTTTTATAGGCTATGACACGAGATCGTCCGCAGTGCGCTCCCGAACGCTATGCATAAGTTAGACTATCATTGGGCATAAGTTGTGAATGCTGGCAACACATAAGTATTCATTGGTATAAGTTATCAAAAAGTTCTATATGAGTTACTTATACATCGTGTAGAAGTCCAACTCATTATGAATACGCTATGAGAAATTTTGATTCGTCGGCATAGGCTGGCTAAATTCACAAGGTGTGACAGTACCATTAGGTGCTTTACCGCCACCTACAGGACTGAAGTGTGTGCATCAGTGTTACCGGTGTGCCAGAAATTAGGGAACTGAGAAACGTGCGATTAAATGTTATTTTTTTCTGTAATTAATTGATCAAAATTAACTTGTTAAAGTCCCAGCCCTAATATATATATATATATATATACATACACACACATATATATATACACACATATACATACATACACTGTATATGCATGTGTGTGTATACTATGTATGTAGTCTTTCAATATTTATAATCATTTAATTTAATGATTTTTTGAAGAATATTCTCCACACGGAATTGTTATATTTGCCTAAAATTGTGTTGCAGTACTACATTTCAATTTGATCTCATCCTGCAGTTATTTAATTTTTCACTGAGTACAATACTTGCCATGATAAGTGTAGTCATTATTTGGAAATAAAAAGATAAGTCTCAATCATCATTCTTTCCTTGTGATCTCCTTAATTGCAGTGTACAGAGAGTAAAAAATTGAGCTCATGCAAATATGAACTGTTGACCTGCTATGCCATCATACTAACCGCCGTGTCTGGTAGGTTTTTTTTTTTTAGGCTAAAATATCCTAAAAAGACGTCTTTACAAGTCAAATGTGAATGTCAGGGCTTATGGACTATTGGATTGCGCCGCACGAGCAGTATGGAAGAATTTTGTGGTTATCATATGCTATTTTTTACGTTTGAAAAAGTGGTCTCCATTGATTTAGATTGGTCTTCAATGCCGTTTTCCTTCCAACTCCAAAAGTGTTTTGAGGAATAAAGAAATTCATAGACCCTTCGATTAGCCTTGGGGTGAGTAGATGAGTGAATTTTCATTTTTGGGAGAGCTAATCCTTTCATCAGAGGTTTGACGATTGGTATGCAAGTAACACTAAGTATACAGTAATATTAAATTTGACAACAGTAATCCATTGAAAGTTTGAACTGTGACTCAGTTAACTACCACTAGCTAAGGTAGCCAGCCAGCAATGGACACAGACTGTTCCCATTTCAAAGCGCCAACGATACTCGCAGGCTAACGCACAAAATAATCAAAATTTGTATTTATTTTGCCGTGGGCACCTAAATGGTAGCATCCATATGCATGACTTGTCTAACCCCTAAAACTACAACTTCTCTCTTAAGTGTTCTTTTAATTAGGTTCAAAGTCAGGAAAAAAGCTTTTTTTTCATATTGTAGGACAGTGGGCCTCATGTAGCAACATTCTCTTAAAAGTTCTTTTATTTTAGAGAAAAAAAATAAGAGGTCAACTCCCAATTCATCAAATACTCCACCATCCAAATTTGGTCTTACTCGTGTGCCGGATGATGAATCTCATTTGGTCGTAATTCGGAGGCACGTGGCCAATTGTTTGTTGTTAGCATAGGCAATGCTCACTAAATACCTTATAATAGGGCAGGGGTTGTGCTGTGTGCAAATTCCAAATTTGGCAAAAAAAAAATTGGAGAGATGCCACGGAAGAAAGGCTGTAAGAAGAAACAGGATCATCTCGGTTTTAAGATACTGGCGAACTCACGCCAAATTGTGAGTTTAGTCTTGGGTTTAAGGCAAAGATTAGGTAAAGACAACTTTGCAGGTTACGGTTTCTCCAGCTTCTCCAAAATGCAACGATAACCCAACTACTCAATGCCAGCAAACAAGCGCGTAGATCAGGCACACAGAACTCTACGTGATGCAAATGCAAGACACAGCCCCCAGAAGTCCCAAGGGGAGAGGGGGGGGAAGAGGGAGCTGCTTTTTTTTTTTTCATAAACGAAGTTGGTTCTTCTGGAACCATCTAATGGCCAGAAATTGCTTAGCGTAGCTTAGTATTGCACACTACTGTTCGGTAAACACCGCACCCCGATACAGCTTTATTTTGGTTATTTTTCATTTTCTATTGGTATTAAAAATCAATCACATTAAATTCTTAGATGGGTAAGGTTAATGTATTTAACCATTAACTCAGCACTTATGATTGTACTTGTGAGTTACCACCTTCTAAAAATGCTCAGCGATGACAGCCCTGAACCCTGACCTCCCAGAGGTGGGTAAAGAGACAGCAGATTGGGCAACACATTTCTCCATAATACATGATGCCCCATCTGCAAGGACATTACAGCAATCTCATTAAAAACCTGCCTCACGTCAGAATTCAGGCAGCCGGTTGCAGTTCTACAGCTAATGCAGTGCTGCCTTGCTCAGTCCGATTGTTCGATGAACCATCTATGTTTTGAAAATATGGGAAAAATATGTTTTAGCCTTTGGCAGTTCAATCCCAGGCAGCATTCTGGGGTGATTGTTTCTTCCCCTGCCCCAATAACACATCAAAATGAAAAATGACAACAGAAGACAAAACAATGAGTTTTGAGGACAATGCAGCATTGTGGCAAAAAAGGATGAAGTGGGGAAGCAAAGTCTTACCTGTCCCTTCACAAAGAAGTTTGGCAGGTATTTCATAGCGTTGCTTCGTAAACAGGCAATGTTCTGATACTGTCCTGCTTTTGAAGCTCGCAGGGAACGGATACGATCCTGTACATAATCAGACACTTTCACTCTTATCTCCAGGCCTAGCATCAGCTGCTTGGGGAAGAGAGGTGACAATTCCACTGTGAAGAGAACAGAGCAGAAGATACAATAAAGAACTGCTGAAATTCAGAAATCCACTCAATTTCATGAAGAAACCTGAAATAAGGTTTATAATACGAGAATGAGTGCCTGAATGCTGAGCAGTTTCAAAGCATTAAGACTACCATGGACCCAGAACATCAGTAGAACCACCATTTTCAAATAGGAATGTATGTAACTGCAACTGGCAGGTACATCACACGATGTCTGAATAAATACAGCACTGTTCAAATCAACAGCGCATCCCTGTGGTCGAGGACAAAAATTAACCAAAATGACCACAGAATGCATTTTAACGGGAAGGTAAAAATATTACGAATTGCAAACAAGTAGCTTCTCAACAGTAGTTCAATAGCAAATGACGTGTGAATCTTTATATAAATGTATGAGTGATGCATGTATACCAAGCAGCTCACGCCAGTTATGGCAAAGTCGAATGTAACATTTGTAACGGGTTACCGAGAAGTCCCCCATATCCACAGCCAATATCAGCAAACTCCACTCGGGCCTGTTCTTTGATTGAAGATTCGCCCTGACTGCCAGGCGACCCGAAAAACTGAGGGTACAACTGAGACCAGTCCATCTCTTCCGGACACACTGGACTGACGAGGAGACAAGCACAAGACTGGGAGCTCAGTCAATCCTCAGCCCAAACCAAGGCATTGAAAACAAACACCGTCTCTGTTACACCTTACAATCACATTTAAGTCCGATGGGTGTGTACTTTGCAATGATCAAAAACTCAACAGTGCCCGAGGCAAACGAGATCTTTTACAAATAAGGAAATTGTGAAGAGGTTTTAAATTCGTGATGCCATTCTAAAGTAGAAACAAGCAATGTGCGGAGACGGCTAGCTAATGACAAAAGGGGGAAAGCAGCCTGCGACGTTTAGAAGGAAAACCAACAAGTATATTATACAGAGGTGAACTCTCTATATTTCAACACTGTAATCTGTGACTATACCAGCCGTAGCCTTGCCAATTCTGCGAATTCGACTTACTATTCAAACGTATGGTCAGCCATGGGGTTTGAATGGGCTCGTTGCCTATAGAAACGTTTCTGCGGCATCTGCACGCTCATTTTCAATCGATTTACTTAGAACAAACCAATGATTTAGAAATAAAAAGAAGCATCGACAACATCTGCCTCAAAAAAAATAACTAAACTCCCGCACGTTGTGGGACGAGTCGCATTTATATGACGTCATAGATTTCGCTCGACCAGTAAGCACCACATTCAAATTTGATTGGCTAAAACGTGTCACGTGTCACAAAAGTCAGTGGACCCTCCGTGCAGTGATTATGATTAATAATCTTTGTGAACGGTGAGCTTTGTCATATTCGCTGTAGTACTTTTTAATAATATAAAATCATTTCATTTTCACGTAGACTTTCCTTAAACATAGTTTTTCTTGACAAATTTTGTAGATGTTGTAGGCTTCCAAAATGATTCAGTAATTGCTTAAGTGGGTGTTGAGTGATTTGTGCCCGGAAACGTCAGAATTTGACTGCGAATGAGTCATGCTTTATGTTTTTCACTTTGCTAGTTGGTCATTGATATCTGGGTTATTGGTTTATTCGCACGGTTATGTAAATGTACATGGCCTATAACCGGATAAGTGCATGTAAAAGCCTAAAAATCAAAAATTTTCTGGTCGTGTGCTGATCTGGAAAAGATACAGTGCGACACAATTTCACTATCATATCAATCTATGTTGCCACCCTCTAGTGGGTATCGATGTATTGGATCAGTTGTTTAGTTGGTTGTTTATTAATTGTGCTGGGATGTTTCTATGAGACGCCATCATTTCCAGATTACTCCAATTAAAATCTACCTTGTGTTTACTGGTGCCTTCTAGCACTTTTGTTTCTATAAAAGTACCCGATTTTCTTTATATCAGTAAATGTGTTTTTTAATCATTCTTTGTATCTTGCCATGAGGCGAGATGGAAATTATAATTCCTATCTTTGCTGAATTTTTCATTCTTTGACTGATTCTGGCAATATTTACTTTGGAATTAATGAAACTATAACCTTAAGTATATTATGGGGTATACTGCCTGATCCTGTTGAGCAAGGGTGCATCCCAACACCCTACAAATGGACTCTCCTTTCCTTCATTCATCTCCTCCCTCATAGTTTCAAAAGATGACAAATGACGGAGAGTAGTTTTTTTTGAGTACTGAGAGGCATTCCAAGATTGTATCACAAGCCTTCTTGATATTTCAGGAAAATGTAGACCACTTCCTGGTTTCTTAAAAGGCATATCAAGTGAGGGAGCATCATCAAAGGTGTGCTAAAGGTATTGAGCAGTATTGATAGGTGCAGCACATGGTCAGTACAGATGTCTAACTGCTCATATGTAAACTGCTTGTCACAAGCTCGCGGTGCTTCTGAATGCTTTTAATAGCGTTCTGTGTACTTCTGCTCCTTGAGGTGAGCTCTCCTGAGGACACACTGAAGAAACTTGTACCTCGTAATGTGCCTTGATTCCTGTCGCACAGAGGTGGTCAACCCTCGTCCTGGAGAACTGCAGTATTTGCTGGCTTTTGTATTCACAACCCAATTTAGAGCCATTAAGTTAGGTGAGGTGAATTAACTGTGTAGTCAACAGCTTTAATTCATCAATCAAGTGCTGAGCAGCAGCAAAAACCAGCAGACATTGTGACTCTCCAGAACTAGGGCTGGACACCCTTGCAGTCTTACTTCTGTGCCATCTTGTCATTGGAACAGGACAAGATGAATGAACGTGGTGCCACAAGGTCTCGCAAGACCGCAAGTTAGCACAAGTAGAGACATTGGCTGCATTTCAATTGTGGCTCCTTCATTCCTTGTTACCTGACCTCCCTACTTCCCCTCCCTTCCTTCCAGGGCATATGAGGAGGAGCACAGGAGTGGTGGAGTCAAGAAAGAGGACATGAGGGAGATGAAAAATATGACAGTTATGTTTCCTCCACCGTCATCTTAATTCGACATCATAATGATGAAGCAGCCGTATCACAGCTTCCACGGCTCCAAAAACACAGACAGCCATTTCATGTCATCACAAATCGCAAAATGTGTATTGAAATAGGCTGAGGCTTACAAAAACAGCAGTGCTGAGCGTTGCCATATTTTAATGGCATGTAGGCTAGCTAACAAAAAGCAAACAAAGGAAATGTGTAAATAAATGAGCATAGCCTTAAACTGACATTTGTGCACTGGAATGGTGTCCTCAGCCATGGCAGCAGCTGTCTGGAGTTTGCATTGATGAATGGTCTTTGATGGGCT
This sequence comes from Gymnothorax reevesii, assembly GCA_029721435.1. Taxonomy (NCBI): domain Eukaryota; kingdom Metazoa; phylum Chordata; class Actinopteri; order Anguilliformes; family Muraenidae; genus Gymnothorax; species Gymnothorax reevesii. The sequence continues at coordinate 30,204,470 of CM056581.1, read as the reverse complement.
GAGATTTCAATTCGTGTGGGAATGGACACAATGATGTCACACAAACATTGGAAAATATCTCCTGTAAGGATTCATGTATGGATTCTCCGTTCGAGAAATATTTTGGAAGAATTTTTTATTGGCGTCCTCATTTCCTACAGTTTTGGGCAGCAGTTGGGTGAAAGAGAAGTTCGGTGCCTGGGACATGGAGGAGGGGAGGATGGAGGATGGGAGGGGAGGGGAGGGGAGGTGACATGTTCACAGAGTAGGTGCATTGAGAAACACCCTAGGGCTGGGGTTCAGCTAATTAATACCCTCCCCTATTCGCCCAAGCCACTTTCACTTAGGAGGGTGTGAGGAAATGTAAACGATGGGTGAGTTTGAGCGCATCTGCATGTAAGCCGGCTGTGCGAGATTCCCAAAAAATTATGCAAGAATCTTGCTGAAGTTACACGATAAGCCCTCCAAACCATGCGATAGCTGCAGGATCTTGCAGCCATCGCGGGGTTTGGAGGGCTCATCGCGCAAGTGGGTTGGGGGGCGAGGGGGGCGTGGTGGCAATCCGCCCTCCCCATCTCTTCTTGCACTTTTGTTCTCAGCAGACTGTGCACATCTATTGCAGATGGCATCAGTCCCTTAAGTAGTCCCCCTTGCTGCGAACATTTGCCTGAATGAGGTAATTGCATCTGCTGCTTTGTCTCGCCGATGGAGGATTGTTGCCCAAAATATTCCAATGCTCTGACCCCACATTTCCCTATAGAAGTTCTGACTCCCCAAGTACACCTTCGCTTCGGGTACAGAGATGGAAAAGATGGGAAATGAGAAAATTACTACTGGCTTGTAAATGGAACCCTTATCTGGAACCACCTTTAGGGATCTTTTCCTCCTTTTACTTCAGCAGTTCCATTGAGGACACATTTCAGACAGAGCAACTGCAAGTGGGGCAAGTTTTTTTTTTTCATGTAATATATTCATGTAATATATTTCCTGAACTAAATCATAAAATGACCATGGTATATAATTAGAGATTAAGGATACGTGCTATAGCTGCAGCCATTATTTTCTCCTTAGAAATTTCACTTCTGTCCTGGAATGTTTGTTTATGTTTTGGCCTGCGTGATCTTGCCCACTGCCCATTTTGACACCTCGGGTTGCCAGACATGATAGAAATACTAGGCAAACACAGTATGCTGTGGAGGCATGCAAGCAAACTGTACTTACAAAGCTCATGTCAGATTCTGTCCAATCTAAAAACCCTTGGCATCCTACCCAAAAGCTCCGTGATTAGAGACATAATTAAATGCAGACAAATATCGGAGAGGCGTTTGAAAGACGGAGACGGCTGCGGCCCAAAAAGTTTTAAGACTGATACACTGTTTGGCAATATTCTGTTGAACTGGTAGCATTAAGCATTGAGTTTCAGCTAATGTTAGCTAACATTTAACCAGCTAATTTAGCACTGCTATTTAGAGCTATCTCTCTAACTTATGTATTATAGAAACCATACAGTTTATCCATTTTAGGAGAGTTTGTTCAGTTTTGCAAAGTTCTGAATCAATGAATGTGTTCACTATTACTTTGGGGTTAGATTGCTAAATTGCTTACGGCAGAAGGTTGGTGGTCGGTTTCTCTCTATCCCTCTGAACAATACCAATTATTCAATCTGGCATTTCTCCTTTGGTGTCCCAGAAAAATAGAAACACATTCTTAATGGTACTTTCCCTGGTTAAATAAAGGGTAAAAAAAAAAAAAAAATTGTGAAATGATGTATTTACAAATAACCTTCAGATAATAGTAGTGCTTGCCAGCTGAATGACTAAGATCATTTGTTCTCTTTTAGCTTACATAACACTCAATAATCTGCTCGACAATGTTTGTAAATAAGCACAGGGATTGTGTTATTAGTTTTATGGGAAGTTGTGTTTTTCTTTGTTTTTCAACTGCTGTTTTGGATTATCCAGTGACCAAGTAAACTGTTGACTTTTAGAGATGAAGCTTCTTGCCGAGCACAATTTGGCGTATGTGAGTTTTTTTGCCTTGGTAATAAACACAGATCGGGATGTATTGATTAAAGTAAAATTGATAAAGCTTGCGCTAGATTATTAAGGGCCATTGTTCTCAACCTGACAATTGCATAAGTTTTGAGTCTGGGAAGGGGAATGGGGGATGAAAACTCTCTCCAATATTTTGAATCTGGACTGTGGTGCCCATTTCAAACGCTTGCTGTCAGAGGTACATATTATTCCTTTCCCGGGCTGATGGCAAAATCCATCCCAACTTTATTTGTAGGGATTTCAGGACTCTAACCAGCAGCAATAAAGTCCTTGGTCAAGCAACCTGCCTCTGGTCTGTCTTGCCTTGTGTCTTTTGTGTCAACCAGCTCCAATAGATGAGTGGGCATGGATAAGCATCTGCACTGTGAGATACAGTTGTTGTTGTAGGAACCTGATTTTGGGGAAGTATCTCTTGATTCTCAGAAAACTTTGAAGACTATTTTTTCCTGTTGCTATTTTCCTCAGTGTGTGACAGGTAATCACTACACAGCTACCACTGTTTATTTGAGAGGGCACACTGTTGAAGTGTAAACTCAGGATATGATAAACAAATTGAAACATTTTTGCGAGAGGTTGAGGTTTGAGGTTGGAAGAGGTTGAAACGGTCATCACTGCTCTGAGGGTGCTGGTGTGAAACCAAGGTTAGCTGCGGAATCTTGTATCTCAGAGCTATTAATGTTCTAGAAGGGTCCTCAGCTCATTGCTAATCGTTATGAAAACCATCCCGGGACAACCCAACTCTCTGGCCTTCCTTAGCTACTGCGATCCCCAGCCAGTGGAGGATCAAGGTGTCCTTGTTACTGACTGGGTCACTCAGCCCGAAGTCCGCTGTCAGGGACTAACTGCAACAAGTTGGCAGGTACATCATGTAATAACTGTCTGCCATATCACCAAAACTGTAAGCCCCTTTGAACGACATGTTTTGGTGAGTCTTTAGGCCTTGAAAAGCATTGTTTGCATAAGACACTGTATGCACTAGTAAGCCTGCGATAACAACTGTGTTTATCGCCAGTTGCTTACTTGGTTATTGACTGTGAGAGGCACTGTGTTTGATGAAGCGGGATCTTGGCATGATGGCATGGGGTGTTGTATGTGGTTTGCACAAGCTGACTCGGGGAACATGGCGCACATTCTGAGCCCAAGAGCAGAGCAAAGCTTGGTGACAGTGTGATGCTCAAGCATGAAAACACTGTGACAAGGGCTCTTGCCCACAATCAGCAGGCATGGTCTGAATGAACAAGCGAGGGGGAGAGATAGAGAGAGAGCGAGAGAGAGTGAGCGAGGGAAAGATAGAACAAGGCTTATGTCAAATTGTATTTGCCATGTAATGTACAGGTATCTTTATTGCAGGACAATTTGTATTTATGGAACTTCAGTATCGTCATTCATTTCTTTTTAAAATGGTTTTTATTGCACCGTTTAGTTTGCTGTGTTTCTGGGCCTAATGGCTGCCCTGCCATACGGATGTGAATGTCCAGTTCAGGCAGATAGAGCGTCCATCTTCCACAAACACCAATGAAAGTACCAATGACGACAGGAAGTGGGAGGGTTTCAAAGGGGCAGGCGGCATGCGCCAAGCCAACGTATGAAATTTTGTTTTTTTTTTCTTTTTACTCATAATGTTCTGTCTTATAAAATCAAAAATCAGTAACAATAATTATCACAGTTTAAAAAAAGAGAAGAACAAGAGAAATGGCAATACTTTGCGCTGGGGAACAAAAAACCTCCCCAGTGTTTGGGTTTTTTGTTTCGAAGCTGTGTGTTTTTCTGTCAACATTTTTTTTCCATTTTGTCACCCATTTTTTCATTCATACATTTATTTGCACGTAAAAATGTGCATTTTTTTGTATTATAAACTTGGAGGAGAGAGAAAAAGAGAGGGAGAGAGAAAGCTAGACAGAGAGCGGGGCGTAGACGGGTCCTTCATTGAATTAATTTCCTACTGTTGCTCCATGCATTCATCAGTAGGAGGAAAGTCTTTGATTGCAGCAGGGGGGTGGGTGCGGATTCGGGCCTGTTAGACCATCGTCCTCCACTCCACTCTCCCCCCCGCATGACCCCCTGCCTCATACGGTCGTGACTCTCATCACGACTTCACGGTTTGCTGAGGAGCTGATGCGGTGATCGTTGGGCCTTAGCTGGCTCAAGATGTGCAGAATGGTGTAGCCACAGTGGTGATTCAGAATAGTCCTCACGCGCTGGCCCCGCCTCCCTCCCCTGTCACCACTGGCCGAGCCATGGGGGTTGTTCCGTGAGCCCCGCCCCCCAGCTTTGCCATTGGAGCTGATAGGCTCCCCCAGGTCCTTGGCCTTTTCATAGTTCAGCACTTTCCACTGCTGGTTAACAGCCTGCCAGCGCTTGAAAATCCGATACACAGATGAGCCCTCATGGATTATAAGGCCTGAAGTGGGGGGGTGGGGGGGGGGGGGGTGTAGACAGCGTTTGCACAGAATTACATTCATGAACATACTTTTCTACTAATGCACTGTAAGCACTTCAATACTCTGCATTTGCACTCTGAGAAATACTCCATATCAGCTGTGCATGCATTTTCTGATATATTTTTTTTTCCAGTGGTGAAATAAGTCACACATTAACAGAGATGTCCCATCCATTAGGCTACATGGGTTCCTTGTCTAGGCCCTGAGTATGGCAAAGGTGCCTCGGTGATATGTTTGTATTTATCATTATTTCTGCCTAGGAGGTTAGTTTTCACCCTTACTTGCTGTAATTTTGGATTCCGCAAGTATATTACTCTTTTCTTTTGTTTGTTTGTTTCTTTGCACTGTGGCGTCGATAGTTTCGGCTCAATTTAGCCATATTTCATGATCAGCAGAGGACAGGCACTGGGCAGGCACTGCACTATTTTGGTGAATCTAGGTCAAAGGTCAAGGTCACACAAAAGGTAAAAAACACATAATAAGCCATATCTGCGGTTCTAATCATTGTAGAGACTTCAAACCAAGTGCATATTGTTCATGAATGAAAGTTCTATCTTACTCGCCCAAGTAATCTAGGTTAAAGGTCAATGTCACACAAAACTTCAAAAACACATAAGAAGTCATGTCTTTGGTTCTAATCGTTGTACAGACTTCAAACCAAGTGCTTAATGTTGATAAACGAAAGGTCTATATTGCTTGACCTAGGTGCTGCACTATTTTGGTGAATCTAGATCAAAGGTGAAGGTCAAGGTCAAGCTGACCAGAAAGGTCAAAAACACATTTTGGTTCATAACTTCGCTACCATTACAGCTAGAGACTTGAAACCAACTCCATTCCGTTCATTGTGTTTCAGAGATCTGTGCATGATTCCGGCAAGTCGTCATTCTATGAATGACTATTCATTTGTTTGTCTGTCTGTTAACAGGATAAGTCAAAAAGTTATGAACGGTTTAGCACAAAATTTGGTAGCATGATCGGTGGTAGTCCAAGGATGAGATTATACAATTTTGGAAGTGATCCAGAGCATATTCTGGATTTTGGATCCAGAAGAATTAAAATATGTTTGTCTAATCGGGTCTGTGTGATATTTCCGACCGGATAATTCAAAAACTTATGAACAGTTTGTCATGAAATTCGGCAGGATGATAAGTGGTAGTCCAAAGAAGAGTTGGACTACTTAACAGAACTTAATAGAGGTATGAGCTCTGTTAAGTTCCTTTTTAAAATTTTTATTACTTGGCAACCAATCTTTTTCTGGCTTTCACAGCTTGCTACTGCTTTGTAAATTTAGATAACATAACATAACATAACATGAATGGCAAGAACAGGCCTTTCAGCCCAACTAAGCTCGCCAGTTTCTTTATACTATTGTGAATATATCCCTTCAGATACTAAATGACTCAATGGTATCTAGCTTTAGGCCAAGCCTGCTCTTGAAAACCCCCAAGGTCTCTGCCTCAACAATATGGTCAGGTAAGCTATTCCACATAGAAATTACTCTTTGGGTGAAAAAATGTTTCCGAATATCAGTGCTAAATTTACCTTTGGTCAACTTCCATTTTTGACCCCGAGTTCTACTCACAACACTTGGTCGAAGGAATCCTACATGATTCACTTTGTTAATCCCTTTAACATATTTTAAGACCTCAATCAAATCACCCCTTTTCACAGTCTCCTTTTCCTAATACTAAAGAGATTAAGGATCTTCTGCCTCTTCTCGTAGCTTTCATCTTTTATACCTGGAATAAGCTTAGTGGCTCTTCTCTGAACTTTCTCTAAAGCCTCTATATCTTTCTTAAAGTATGGTCCCCAGAACTGTACACAATACTCTAGGTGTGGTCTAACGAATGTGTTGTACAAAACGAGCATCACCTCCTTAGATTTGTACTCAATATTTTTGGCAATGTATCCTAGCATCCAATTAGCTTTTTTAACTGCTACAGCACAATGGCTAGAACCTGTGAGGGTTTGGTTAACAATCACTCCCAGATCTTTCTCTTGTGCAGCACATTCCAGTTTTAAACCTCCCATGAAGTAATCCCGTCTAATGTTTTTATTACCTACATGTACAACTTTACATTTTACTAGATTAAATTTCATTTTCCATATTTCTGCCCAATTCTAGATTCTATCCAAATCGTCCTGAATCACTTTAGTGGACCCTAAACTATTTGCCAAACCCCCCAATTTAGTATCATCTGGAAATTTAACCAATCTGCTCTCAATATTCCTATCAAGGTCATTAATGTAAATGAGGAACAACAGGGGTCCAAACACCGATCCCTGGGGGATGCCACTCCCCACCATACCTAGCTCAGATGAGATATCACTGACCACTACTCTTTGTGTTCTGTCCTGTAACCAGTTTACAATCCACTTCAGAATACCTCCTGTAACTCCAATGGAGCTCATTTTAAAAATTAGTCTCTTATGCGGTACTGCATCGAATGCTTTCTGAAAATCCAAGTATATGATGTCATAAGCCCTGCTCTGGTGGTGAGTCCTGGTGGCCTCTTCAAAACATTCCAGAAGGTTTGTTAGGCATGACCTTCCCTTCTAAAAACCGTGTTGGCTATCCCTGAAGATACTGTTATGTTCAAGAAATAAGTCCATCTTTTATGATAGATTCCAATATTTTGCACGAAATGCAAGTTAAACTCACTGGCCTGTAGTTTCTTGGCTCGGTATGGTCCCCTTTCTTATATATTGGTATTATATTGCCCTTTTTCCAATCATTTGGTATTTCGCCAGTTTCTAAAGACCGTCTGAAAATGGCGGATAACGGCTTAAAGATGAACTCCCCAGCTTCCCTGAGCACTCTTGGATATAAGCCATCAGGACCCGCTGCATTATCTGCCTTTAGTTTATGCAACTCGTCTAATACTTCGTTATCCCGAACCTCAATTTCCGCTAAACAATCTTGAGCATTTGACCTGCCCTCTGGCCAAATAAAGACCCCCTCTGAGGTAAAATTCTCAACAAAGTAATTTAAGTCTTCCATGATAATAGTCCCACCACCACTACAAGCTTGCGTAATCCTCCTAAAAAGCATTTCATTGATTGTACTGTCCAAAGCTGGTGGTCGATAGCATACTCCTATGTTCAAACCTGTGTCGTGTTTGCCAATGAGCCTGACCCAGATATCTTCACAGGACAAGGAATGTTCAATTTCGGGAATTTCCTGTACATTAATGTTTTCGTTCACATAGAGTGCTACGCCCCCTCCACGCCTATTACATCTATCCTTCCTAAAGAGCTTATAACCTTCTATATTATATTCATCTCCATCCTCTTCACATAGCCATGTCTCTGTAATCCCAACTATGTCATAGCCCTGACTGATCACTACAGCCTCAAGTTCTGGAAATGTATTTTTTATGCTTCTTGCATTTCAATAAAAACATTTCACATTATTACTAATGCTCTTCCCCTTGATTTCCCATGTGGCCGCCGCCTCGAGCCCCCCACTATGCTTTGTTGCTTTTAAAGTAAAACATCGATAGTTCATGTTATGCCGTAGTTTGACTGTTGCTGAAGCAGTTTCCTTTAATTACCCTAACCAAAAATTGAATGGAAAATCCCCATTGGGAAACTGAACCCACAAATTCTAATTGGCAGGCCCAATTCCCTAACTAGAACTGCACTGCCACATGAGTGAGTTCCTCATAAACCATGATTTTTAGAAGAGTATGAGTATATTTTCTGACACAGCCACATTAGTATAGTGGTTATCAGGGACATAGCCAGTATTGGGGCTAGGCGGCACTGGCCCACCCACATTGCGCACTGGCCCACCCACTCATGAAACTTTTTTTTTACAACAGAAATGATTGATTCATGAATTAATTGATTTATCAATTGTATGTATATAAAATCGCAAGGCCTGTAACAAACACAGAGACGAACCAAGTGAGTTTTCAATTGTGTGTTGCTGGTTCTTTGAAAGAGGTTGACATCTGAAAAACCTTTGTTACAGTTTGGCCATTTTCTTTGGTAGGCCTGAATTAGTAAGTACAATTCTTAAGCCAGCTTGCACAGTGTAGTGCGGTAAGTATCTGTACAGAAATACTGAATGAAAAAGGCCATAATTCAGCATGGTGTTGATGTAAGTGCCTGCAAACGTTTTGAAGAAGAGCTTCAAAGCATACAGTGCCACTGTCCAATTTCCTACGGGCTGCACTTCAGAACTGTGGAAGGGAATCAGCTGGGTGAGTATACAGTCAGAGAAAACACGAGGCAGTACTTTCTGACCACTGGAATCTCCACCTCTGACCTCCGCAGCAGTCACACAGGGCCTGGGCCTCACCTATGCAGACGATGTCCATGAATCCGTACATGCCGTAACAGATCTGGAAGAGCAGGTCCTGGCGCTGCCACTTGGCAGAGGGGCTGAGGGATGACCAGATGAGCCAGGAGATGCTGGCAATGAGGAACAGAGAGCCCAAGATAATGGCTGCAATCTGGACCTTCTCTATGACAGTCAGGGAGATGGCCTGCCACTGAGGGAGCACACAGAAGGAGAAGACAGTTTGCGTCCGTACTCACAGCTACAGCACCAGTGCATATAGACTGAAGGTCAGTGTATATTATATGTTATTAATTGCTTATTTCCGTATTGCCTTGGTATTGGCTTGAGGGTCGCCGTATTGCAGCCGAGGCCTGATACCGCGACCGAAAGGCTTATACCAAGGCGATGTGAAAATAAGTGATTTATAATATTTTTATTAATTGGTTAAGTATGTTGTGCAATCATAACAATATCATGGCGATGACTTCTGAAGTACGCGACTACAAGACTCATTGAAGAGCGAAATGCTAGGTCCGTGACTGTCGTCTGCTTCTTTGAAGAGAGCGAACACCGCAGTTACCACGACTGAAAGGTCAATACCAAGGCAATGCGAAAAAAAGCAATTTATTATATTTTTATGAATTGGTTACATATATTGTGGTATAAGGACAATATTATGACTATGACTTCTGAAGTACGCGACTAAAAGACCCAATAAAGAGCAGAATGCTAGGTCCGCGACTGTCGTCTGCTTCTTTGAAGAGAGAAAATGCCACAGTTACCGTGACCGAAAGGCCAATACCAATAGAATGCAAAAATAAGCAATTTATAATATTTTTATTAATTGCTTAAGTATGTTGTTCTATCGCGACAATATTAAGACTATGACTTCTGAAGTACGCAACTTCTTGACTCATTAAAGAGCTAAATGCTAGGTCCGCGACTGTTGTCTGCTTCTCTGAAGAGAGCGAATGCCACAGTTGCCTATGTTTACTTGTGCATGTGCTGAACAGGATATATTGGCAGACTTTTTTTACCGTATGTGGGCAATAACATACATAACCAATTAATAAAGTATGTCATGGCCCACAGAAAAGGTGTCAGTGCACTTTGGCAGTGCTGTTGTTCACGTGGCAGTAGGATGAGTGCCAGTCAGCACAAAAAGAGTGTTGGTGCACATGGGAAAAGTCTGCACACCAGAGTAGCAAGAAAAAGTCAAAACAGATATGACCAGAGTAGCAGGAGTAGAAGTCTTGAGGAAGGTCAGTTGACCGAAACGTTGACTAATAACAAATTGCAAGTGAGAAGACCGTGTGCGGGAGTTTTTTCTTTACATGAGAATAGTCTGCACAGAGTATTAATGCATGTATGGGAGAGTCAAGTGAGAATAGAAGAGGGCAGGGCAACAGTAAAATTTGGACAGTGCATATAGGCATTGCATTAGTTTCGGAGACATGCATCCTGATATGTAAATTAACCAGACGTTACACATTTTTGTCCAGTTGAAATCACTCTGTGAACAAACACTGCCTTTGCATATGTGTGAATGAAGTTGTTTTCTAGAAATGTATTTATATGTTTTTAAAAATCTATTTTTCATGTGTTCATGTATGAAGTGCTGAACAAATAACAACTGGAAAAATACTGACATTTATAATTGCATCACTGAAATATTTACTGAACTGGAGTGGGGTTATGGGGTTCCCATGTATATTACCTGCAGTGGGTTCTTGGTACTGATGGCCAGCACTTGGTACTTGAAGTAGCAGAGCTCACAGCTCCAGGAGCCTCGCTCGCTGATCCAGCGAATCAGGCAGGGCTGGTGAGTGCAGCGCACTGAGCCATCACAGCGACACGGGCTCAACAGCTCCCCCTGCAGGACACAAGAACACCTCACACTCAGAACCACATTTAATGGACGCAATTGCAGCTTGCCAACACTCACAGAGTGGTCTCATCAGTTTTGGTGTTTTAAAGCATATTGGACTAAAAATAGTGTGTTAGGAACAGCAATTAACACAGACCACAGTGGCCATTCTTTAAAGAGTTGAAAAGTGAACTTCTGTATGATCATCCTAAAAGGCATACAGGTGCTTATATCAAGTACACTAAGAGGCGTTAAAAATGCAACAGACAACAAGTACAAAATTTTGTGCAAATAATGTAATTGGGAAAAATGAAAACAAGACTATACATTAAGTACATTAAATTGTGAATTCAAACAAATGGGTAAGTCGACAGACCGCATGCTGACAACAATAGTCCGGTACATGAGCCTCTCCCAAAATGATCCACAGAAAGGAGAGTGAGCAAAGAGATGTTGTACACATTACTTAACATTAACCCTTGCTACAAATATCCTGGCTTAAAAACTGCATTTGTGAAAAGTCATGATGCCACGATTGACTAGGGTTGCCACCTTTGAGAAGTAAAAATAAGGAACGGGGGAGGTATGGGGCTGAGAGAATGGGTGGATATTACACTGATATAATAGGTTAACCTATCACAATAAACCTGACCATATATATATATACAGTAAAGACCAAAAGTTTGGACACACTTTCTCATTCAATGCGTTTTCTTTATTTTCATGACTATTTACATTGTAGATTCTCACTGAAGGCATCAAAACTATGAATGAACATGTGGAATCAAGTACTTAACAAAAAAGTGTGAAATACCTGTAACTGAAAACATGTCTTATATTCTAGTTTCTTCAAAGTAGCCACCCTTTGCTCTGATTACTGCTTTGCACACTCTTGGCATTCTCTTGATGAGCTTCAAGAGGTAGTCACCTGAAATGGTTTTCACTTCACAGGTGTGCCTTGTCAGGGTTAATTAGCAGAATTTCTTGCCTTATCAATGGGGTTGGGGCCATCAGTTGTATTGTGCAGAAGTCAGGTTGATACACAGCCGACTGCCCTATTGGACAACTGTTTGATACATACATACATAATTCCACATGTGTTCATTCATTGTTTTGATGCCTTCAGTGAGAATCTACTGTGTAAATAGTCATGAAAATAAAGGAAACGCATTGAATGACAAGGTGTGTCCAAACTTTTGGCCTGTACTGTATATATATATATACACACACACAGGCGTGCATGCGTGCACACATACCCTCACCAGTCACTTCATTAGGTACACTGTGCTCGTGCATTATGCATTAGCAAAAAAATGCCTGTTGCCATCAGGGCAAACAGTCACAAAATCAATCAAAAAACATTTTATAGAATGGAAAAATGTATTTTCACTTTTAAAAATTGTGCAAAGAATGGAAATATTAATTGTTTGTCAAGTGTGTAGAAAAATAAACTTTTCATTCCATTCTTGTTGCATTCAACAAAATATATCCATTATAAAAAGTCAAGCTGACCAGCTAATCAACAGGGATAAGAGCTCCCAAAAATTAGTTTAGCCTGATAAGTTTTAGCCTTCAGCATCAGCAATCTGCATATACTTCAAAAGATGGGGCAATCAGGATAACTGCTGATAAAATAACAAATTATACAGAAAGATAACTTGGGCTAATAGTTACATTTTTCATTTGTAAGACAAAACCGTTTGCCTGTGTCTTTACTGAGCCAGCCAATTGTTTGTCATAACTCAGCTAAGCGGTCCAGGGGCTGAGCTACTTTATGCTGAGCTAAGTTATCACACCAAATTCATTGGTACTAACCACATTCATGAATTCAATTATTGACCTCTTGATGATATGGCACCACTTGTTTTTATTGTTTTGAGGTGGATCTCAGGTGGATATTTCTTCCTCAGTGCACGGAAATCCACTTTAGTAAACTTGCGTGTAGCTACCTCCGCTCCTCGAACAGGCAAGAGATTTACTGCGGATTTAATTGAGCATCCTATGGGAGCCTCCTCAAAACATGGGTCCCTGATTTTTAGCTTTCCTTCAAATTCAACTCTGGACACACACACTGAAGTTAAGCGACCTTTTTGCCTGAAATGGATTCGTTTATCTTATTGCCACTATTGTTAAGTTATGCATTGAGAAAATCAGATTTTCAATTATTTAATAACTGGATGTTCAGATATAGAATAAGGAAATAAAAGGCGTTCCGTACTGATTCGTCAAGGAACGCAACAAATTTTCAATTAAGTAACGATTCTGTAAAATACGGAATGGGTGGCAACCCTACGATTGACATAAAACAGATTTCAGGTGATTGGAATGCTGATGGCTGGAATGAGTGCAGCCAGTGTTGCAGTACATTGTGTGGCTGCTGTACGTCTCCAAATGTAATATAGGCAGACAGGAAGCACACAAAATCGACTGAAGACTGGGCAGCCGTGTGTGACAATGGGTGCATCTCAGAGCATAGGCTGCATCTTTAGGGGTCGTCATTTAATTCCATCTGCCAAACTGGTATGAGGTCATTTCATCTCCATTAAAAAGCTTTGGTTTAAGCGAGTCGTCACTGGTTTCCCTAACCTTAGCCTTAAAACTAACCCCCAATCCTAACCTGGCTCTACACCTAACCCTTAATTTAACCTTCTTTACGTTAAGTGTCAGCTTGGCAGATGGAAGTTAGTTAGGACCCCTAAAAATACAGCCTTCGAAGGATGCATTTTTAGGGGACGTTGCTCAGTTTGGCAGATGGAAGTTAGTTAGGACCCCTAAGAATACAGCCTTCGAAAGATGCATTGTTAGGGGACGTCGCTTAATTGAGGGCATCACCAATACACAAAAAATGTCCGGATGTAATGGTGCGATCAGGAACCAGTCGCGAGAACCAGACAATCCAGTTGAATTTGCGTTATTAATGAAGGGGGAGGACCCCCGAAGGGCAGGAGGCAAAAGTCCACACTCCAAAAATCAAAAACCAGTTGGGCAAAAATAGGATCAAAAACCAGAGCAGCAATCACAATAAACGTAGTCGGACAGAAATGGGTCTGGTTCACAGGTACAGGAATGTCAAAGAAGCAAAACCAGAATCCAATGGGCGTAATCCGAATCGTAACCAGGGCAGCAAACAAAGAACTCATGGTCGAGCAGAAAAAGGTCAAAATACACAGATGCAACAATGATCCAAAAATCACAAAGGCAAAAATCAAAAGTCAGGTGGTCCAGTCAGAAAGATAAACACTAACTAATCGAGGCAAAATGAAACATAGCACAAGAAGACTGAGGGAAAACAATCTGACAGACAGCGGCTGTGAAAAGACACCTAATATACACTTCAGGGAAGATCACATGGGGAGAATCACAGGTGCAGAAAGTCAGACTGATTACAAGAGGAAGGCACATGAGGAAAAGCCTAATCACATGAAAATTGGCCAAAGCCAAAACGCGGACAGGGAACACGAGACATTCCTATAAACAAACATACGGCTCCAGTCACTGAGTTTCTAACATGCATAGATAATGAGAAACAGGACAGTGCAATCAGGTGTGAGCTTTCACAGAAAATGCAGCAAAGGTAATAAGGGAGAGCAAAGAGGCGGAGACTAGAACAGAGCGAGTGCGGAGAGCTTGTTAATCAATTAGTAAGTGCAACTATAAAAATCCTTGGTGCTCGTTAGACAGTTAGTATTATATACAAGGTTAGTTGTTGTTAGTAATCTTAGTGGAAAATAATAAACTGTTAGTATTGTTAGTAAATAGAAAAGAAGAGTGAAGCCAGTAAACAAGATTGGAAGGAAGATTGAAAACCAGAATCCAATAAATCACCCGAAGAGTGAAACACAAGACTGGGGCAGAATGCAATGACAAGACATGAGACCAGACAGGAAAGACAAAGTGTAAAGCAAAATGGAAAACATGAACCGGAATGTGATATGGCAAAATGTAAAACATGGCAAATCAAAGTAACCAATACACAATACATGATACAAAGAATAGTCAGACAAGAGCAATAATTCAGAAACACAGGTCAGTCAGAATATGCAAGGCATGAACATGGTCAATGCAGAACAGAACATGAGCAAATAGCAAAATCACAACACCGGATGTACCGCCTTCGGCAAAACATCTTGTTACTTTGGGAACCCACTTACAACCGGTGCGGCTATCGTTTAGTGTCAGCAAGCTGCAGCTCAGCTGTGCATGCACTCATACATAGATCAAGCTGAGGAAAATGAAAACATTCACCAAGCGCACAGCTAGTTTCACGAGCTGACGGCCGAGTATGCAAGTGAGTACCCGATGCGGTCAGGGAACCATGCATGCCTTGGCAGCATTCGATTTTCTTCCCGCAGCCGCGAAAGAGCCCGGAAGCAACTGGGTTACTGAACTATCCCATAATGCATCTGAAAAGGGGCACGAATGGAACATCCGGGCATTTTTTGCGTATTGGCGATACCGTTAATTCCATCCACCAAACAGAAGTCATTTCATCTCCGTTGAACAGCTTTGGTTTAGGCAAGTCGTCAATGGTTTCCATAAACCTGACCATAACTCTAACCCCTAACCCTAAACTTAGCCCTGAACAGAGATCCTTATCCTTTAATTATCCTTAACCCCAACCTCAATTGTTAGTTTCATTAACAGAAGCAAGTAACAATTTTTATAAATGCAGTTTTTGATGGTTGCTGCCTTAGCTTTACAATGTGCCCTATACATACATAAAAACATGTGATTTGTGTGATGCGTCCCAGGCCTGTCCATACAAGAACATATATTTTTGAAAATGCGTCAATATTTCATCGTTTTGGCCTAGCATACACATGGGGATAACGAAAAAGTGGCTCGATCACTGTGTTTTTTGAAGATGGGTTCCAGAGTGAGAAAATCTGAAAACGCCAACCCAGCGTTCTTGTGTGAACAACCAAAATGGGTATTTTTTTTTTTTAAACGATGACATGATAGCCCCCGTCACTGCCCCCAGGCCTGTGTATGGTGCTATATGGGGCTGTAGTGTTTCCACAGAAAAGGACCAAAAATGGAGAAAATGCGGCAAGTATGCGCCTTCTTCTTGGTTTTTTTTTTTTGTCTTTTTTCCATAGAAATGCAACAGCGCCACACACAGGCCTGAAATATTTACTACAGCGTTTTGGGTCGTTTTAGGCATCTCAGCGTGGCTGCAGATATTTTCAGAAACGATACCATGGGGACGGGAAATTTTTTAGAAACAACAAAAAAAAAAGTTTTCAAAAATTTCCGTCTCTGTGTGGACGAGGCCTCAGAGACTGCAACACTGACCACTGCTGAGGTTCCAGGAAGACGACGTGACCATCCACTCCAGTACGGTGCAAAGACGACCCCAGGACAGAAGCATCTCTTCATTTAGAACACTTGTTGGGATGGTCCAGATGGACTGTAGATGTGCTACTTGTCAGTAAGGACAGGCACCTTGCAAAAAAAAATTGGCCAAATTGTCAATGGCGTTACATTGTTTTTAGTGGCGGATCATGCCAGTTGCTTTATGAGCCTGTCCCCACTGAGAACGAGCAGCTTGCCTGCGATCCGTCAGGACATTATCCATCAGGGTTATCTTTGTCTAATATTAAAATTGGCTCCATGATTTGAAACATTTAAGTGTGACAAATATGCAAAACTAGAAACGATCGAGAAGGGGGAAAATACTTTTTTGCAGTACTTTATCACCTCAACATAATCACAGACCTACAGACAACCTGTCACCTCAATAACAGAACATCTGACCAGGATCACAGACCAATGCACGACAGAACATCTCAACACAATCACAGACCTATCCAGACATATTACTTCAACAACAAAACACTTAAAAATAATCACGGACATATACACATCAGAACACCTCAATCATAACCACAGACCTGTACAAATGTATATGACCTCAACATAATCACAGACCTGTACACTACATATCACCTCAACATAATCATAGGCCTATTCATAACATATCTTGTCAACAACAGAACACCTAAACATAATTACACACATACACACAACATAATCACCTCAACATAGTCACAGACAAACGCAACAAATCACCTAAACATAATCACAGAACAATACAAAACATATCACCTCAACAACAAAACATATCACCATAATCACAGACCTATACACAGCAAATACGAGTGCTGAAATTGCAGGGACAGTGTTAAATAGTGAGTGCTGAAGTTGTTATAACACCACACATTTATAAAATCGCTTAGCCAGTGTTGCCTGTGACTCCTTTAAATTGTCGGCTTTGAGTGTATTTTCAATTGGTGTTAAACTTAACACTAATTGGGACGGATCAAAACCAAGCCCTCACATTCTGGAACTTCTCCAATCTTCCACCTGCGCCATTTCCTTTCACGTGAGGAAGACAGTCAATGTGTCTTTTACGAGGTAAAACCAGCTTTATCACACGCTTGATACTTTATGAAAATTTACATTTCTTTCAAAATTCATTCTTGTATAAATTGAAACCGTCTGTTTTTCATCGAACTACAACCCCTATTCCTAAATAGTTGGGACAAAGTGTAAATTGTGAATACAATCAAAACGCAATGACTTTCAAATCACACCAGCTTGTATTTTATTCACAATAGAACAGAGACAACATAGCAAATGTTGAAACTAAGAAATTTTACAATTTTATCCACAAAATTAGCTCATTTCAAATTTGATGGCTGCTACAGGTCTCAAAAAAGTTGAGGCAGGGGCCTGTTTACCATGGTGTAGCATCCCCTCTTCTTTTTTGCACAGAGTGGAGGCTTCTGGGCATTGAGGAGATTGAGCCAATGGAATTTGATCCCACTAGGCTTCCAGCTGCTGGAGAGTTTTGGGTCTCCTTTGACGGACTTTTCGTTTAATTATGCGACAAATGTTCTCAATCGGTGAAAGATCAGGACTGTAGGCAGGCCAGTTCAGCACAAGGACTCTTCTACTATGAAGCCATGCTGTTGTAATAGCTGCAGTATGTGGCTTTGGATTTTCCTGCTGAAAGACACAAGGCCTTACCTGGAATAGATGTCATCTGGAGGGGAGCATATGTTAATCTGAAACCTTTATATACCTGTCAGCATTCATGGTGCTTTTTAAAACATGCAAGTGTCCCACACCATATGCACTAATGCATCCCCATACCATCAGAGATGGTGGCTTTTGAACTGAACGCCGATAACAGGAGGGGTCGTCTTTCTCCTCTTTAGGCCAGAGGACACAACGCCCATGATTTCCAACAAGAATATCAAATTTGGACTCGTCTGACCACAGGACACTTTGCCACTTTGCTACAGTCCATTTTAAATGAGCCCTAGCCCACTGAACACGGCGGCGCTTTTGGATCATGCTCAACAATTGCTTCCTTTTTGCATGATAGAGTTTTAGGTGGCATCTGTGGATGGCACGACAGACTGTGTTTACAGACAGTAGTGTCTTGAAGTATTCCTGGGGTCATTTAGTATCATCAATGACAGAATCATGCTGGTGAGTGATGCAGTGGCATCTGAGAGCCCGAAGATCACGGGCATCCAATAAAGGCCTTCGGCCTTGTCCCTTATGCACAGAGATTTTTCCAGTTTCTCTGAATCTTTTGATGATGTCATGCACTGTCGATGATGAGGCCTTCAAAGCCTTTGCAATTTGACGTTGAGGAACATTGGTTTTAAAGTATTCCACAATTTTTTTACTCTAACCATCTTTACTTCTGAGAGACTCAGCCTCTCTGAGACAGCCCTTTTATAGCCAGTCATGTTACACTTCTAATGCCAGTTAACGTAATTACTTGCTAAATGTTCTTTCAGTTGATTCTCTTATATATTAATAGCTTTTTCAGCCCTTTTTTGCCTGTGTCCCGACTTTTTTGAGACCTGTTGCAGCCAGAAAATTTGAAATAAGCTCATTTTTGTACAATGTCTCAGTTTCAACATTTGAAATGTTATCTATGTTCTATTGTGAATAACACGTTGGCTCATGTGATCTGAAAGACATTGCATTTTGATTTTATTCACAATTTACACTTCATCCCAAGTATTTCAGAATTGGGGTTGTAAATAGGTAGCTAATTGAACAAGACCGAGCAGCTCTGATTCTACGTTGGGTCTGGCGCTCACACTCATCAGGTATGTTGATTATTCTAACATTTTATTGAACAGTTTACACTTTGGCTACGCTAACACTGTTATGTTTTCATTTTAACAATGTAGAGTGTAAAATCAGCTCAATCAGGTGACAACTTTTTAACATTTTCAAAATTGTTACTTTAACACAGTACAGTTTGAATCCATATAGACATTTTGCTGGTGTTGAAATTAACACTGGGTGTCAATATAACACTCGTGGTTTTGCAGCGTACCAAACATACAGTATAATTTCAACATAATTCCAGACTTATCCACAACATATCACCTTAACATAATCACAGACCGAAACAAAACATATCACCTCAACATCAGAACATCTCAACATAATCACAGACCACTACGCAAACTAGATAACTCGGTCGCCACAGGGACCGAGTCGTGCATCTCCCCGATCCCCAAATTTCAGACAAAATGGCCGCCGGCAGCCATATTGGATGTCCAAAATTGCCGAAAATCGGTCTTGAGCATTGGCAAATAAATATCTTCGCCTGTGCAAAATTCTAGAAAAATTCCTGTCATAACTGTTGCTTCTAGAGCCCGAAACAGAAAATTTCTGCGGGCGCAGCGGCGGCCCGGAACTAAACCATAGTATCTCCCAACTATCATCATTGGGGAGGTAGAAGTATCATCTGAACAACTTAAACATAATCTCAGACCAATACACAGCATATCATCCAAACAACAGAACACCGAGACATTATCACAGACCAATACATGACATATCGCCAAGGCGCTCTACATATTATAAGATGCAGCATCCTCACACACAAAGATTCAGTTAATTTTGCTTCATAATTTGTTCAGTAATACATTACCGGTGGATGTGAATGATCTGCGAGCCCCGCTGGTTCTGATGGATGGCCCCATATACTGTCTTCCTGATGGCAACAGCTTTTATGCGCTAATCAGGGGATGTGATACATCCCGAATTATGGCCTGCCACTTTCCCACCACACGGGACTCAAAGGTAACTGCCATGTAATTTAGCTATTGTACAACAATCTTACTGGGCATGCTGACTGTCTTATGAAGTTTTTTTCTACTTTTCACTGGCAATGAAAAATACCAGGCAATGGAACAAAAAATTTCACTACTCCCCACAAAGGATCAATTGACAGAAGACAAACGGAAAATGATTAAAAAATATACTGAAATGTGGCAACGTATTCCTTCCTATATATATGGCATAGTGGGCTTCAGTTTTATTGGTAGTTACCATTGGCACAAATCCAAAAACAAGAAATTGTTTCACACCAAGAAATAGTATTTTGGGTCACATCCATCACATTTCCTACAGGATTTCATTTGAATTTAATCAGACTGAAAAGGCACCATGACACTGATGGTATGTGTAAATAAAGATAGTAGCGCAATCAAGATATATCCATGACGTTACATCATAAAATGCCAGTAATTGTTTACTCCAAATAGATACTATTCAGAAATCCCAACCATGATCAAAAATACCTCACTAAGGTGGGGGGAAAGAACTTTTTTTTTATCATCCATGAAAACAGAAAATAAAAGGAATATGAAATCTGGCTAAAATGATAAAGGAAGAATTGTTATTGCTTAAAATTTTATTATTGCCAAAGAATTTTATTGCTAAGCATGAAGCTCTCTAAAGCAGAGTTACTAGATTTTATCTCCTCTTGATGAAGTAATTAAAATCTCTCTTCAAACGTACACTTTATCTATCTGACAGGTGCAAGACAAAATAAGAAAATGCAAATAGCATCTTTCCTGAGCTCAGCTCCCTCCAACTTCTGTCCATTAGCAATGACAATCCGGGGAAATTAGGATTTTTTTTTCCCACTCTTGTTGACAATAATATAACAGGTGCATAATTTTATAGTCTTTTGCCACAATTATTTTGCAGCAATATTTTTGGGAGTACAGAATAGATTTAGGAATCTATGTCTGAGCCATCAAAATTTGTCATAGCATTATGGGCATTTTTGCTGTCTCTAATTGCAGGCAAACTGCAGGGATGAGTAGTTATTCAGATGTGGTGTAATTAAACTAGGAAGACAGTAGTACACTAGCTGCCCACAGTATGAAATTGGTATTTGAAGAGCAGAAAAGACCCTGGAACGGTACAGCTATCACAGGTGTTTATTTTTTGACAATTTATGGAACTCATTACAGTTAGCTTGTAAATAACATGGATGACATTTCACATATCTGGAGTGACAAAACATGTTCAAGGCTGTCACAGCTGGTTTGCCAACTGCTCAGCTGCGTAAAGATTTTTTACAGAAACTGAGTGAAGAAAAAAAATATTATGCTCCAAATGTATGTACATTCATTATACAATGCGCCTCATACCCTCACAGTTGACACTGGCATGAGTTCCGGACTAAACTCAGACCCCCAGCCACGTCACCACATTAAACATGAACTCAGACCGAAAACCCCTCGGGCAAGTGTTTGTGTGACGATGAACTTCTATTTGTTAAAATAAACATAGTTCAATTTCATTATTTTTTTTAATTACCTAGGAAAAAAACAAATTTCCTTGGAATGGACCATCTTCAATCGATGCTTAAAATGGACAATGAATGACATGTATGCAAACAATGAAACCAAGAAAAAAAAAATTAAGCCTACTGTATATGTCCACTGGAAATGCAAAGTTGCAGTTAAGCTTTAAGGCTGCAATATTTACAATCCATCTCAGGGCCCAGAAATACGCACTGAATTTACAATATAAGATGCATAGTTAAGTTCTTTGTTTACCCTGTACCAAGTATGCCTCGAATTGTATCCTCTGACTGAATCACTGAGCCCCGAGTGGACTTGATCACTTTGATTTTTTGATCACCCAGCCCATTAGCAATGGGAGACTGCCTGCTGGTTTGTCCATTTGTTCAGAGCCACTAATGCTCGAGCCACACGCATGCATGCAAGTCAGCCACCCTCTGGACTGATAAAGCCTATTGCAAAAGAACAGGCCAGCAAATGTGATCTGTCAGGTGTGGCTAATCACATTTTTTGGTCGCTGAAAAAAATATGTTTAAAATATGAACTAAAAGGAATGAAAGTCATAATTAAAGTAATATGTAATACAGTTGTGATACAAATACATTTGAAATAAACAGATTCTGAGATGGAATCATACAATTTAAATCAGCTGAAATATTGTACTAGGAACAAGTCCACTGTGTTAAAACCAAATATATGGAGATATGTAGTGGAGATATATAGTTCTGCTGCCTAATCTGCTGGCATTTCACCCTGAATTACATTTCCCCCATGTTTGACACTGCCAAAAGCTAAAACTGATCCTGGACCAGTGTTTCCACACACCTGCTAAAGGTTCTGCCTGTACAGACATAAATGATGTATGCTAAACCACAATGTTGAGCGGCAGTATCGAGTCCATTATCTCTGGCAACGCACCCACATGCACCAACCGTACAAATACTGTATTCAAAATATAATATGAAAAATTACAGTCACAAATCACAGCCAAAAACTAATCTATAAATAATGACATTGAGCTGTATCCACAAGATGAGCCAGATCTAGTTCAGTAACTGCACAGGTTTAAGCATTTTGTTTTAGGGTGAATAATAAATTCTCACTTGTTTTTAATTTGAAACCTTAAGAATTGCAATTTTGGTTTATTCTCCAGAGGATGTTTTCTTGTACAAACTTCTTGCAATGCAAATTGAGTTCCGTGAAGCTAATGAAGGCAGATTAATTTGAACAGAAGCAGATGATAAAAGGCAGGAGCAATGCAGGGGAGCAGGGTCGGATGACCCTGTTCCTGGAGATCTGCAAGCATGTAGATTTTCATTTCAATCCAAACTTGCCCCATTCACATTCTACAAATGAGCAGGTGAAAGGTTGGCCAGCCCTGCTCCAGAGAAACACACTACGGTACGCCTCAGGAAAGAGGGAGAACGGGACCACCTCTCAGAGAACACAACCTGCTGGCACTAGGGCCATCACAGGACAGCCTCCACACCCATTTGTTCTGGACTTGGTGGGGGTGAGATTTCCCCCACCTTCTTACCCCGGCACTGAGCCTCAGTGCCGGATGGGCAGAAAACCTGCTCACCCTTCAGACAGATGTGAAAGAGTCTGCATGAGAGAGCAGGTGGTGATGCCCCAGAGAATGATGGGTGAAAGGGTTGAACGTGAGAGACAGAAATTAAGCCATGGAAGGAAAGAGGTCGAGAAAGATTCTGCTAAAGATGAAGAGAGAGACGGGGGGGAGATGAGGAGAGAGAAAAGAAGTGGTGCTCTGACCTACATTCAAACCCAGAATTTGCCCAAGGATTTCATGAAATCTCCAGCAGTCACATTCAAAGTTAAATACAAACACGATCACAATGAAACTGGCTCAGCCACTTACTGGCAGATACGCAGTGCCAGTTATTTGATCTGAATTATTTCATCCTTTGAAGGCAATTGGCCAATCAAGGATTTCTGTACTATGAAGCATGATGCTGATGTAAATGCAAACAATGTTATAATGTTATGATGAATATCCAGACATAAAATGTTTATTACCCCTCAGCCCTCAAGGCTGACGGGGTATTGCTGTCCTTCGTGCGGTTGGGCGGGCGGGCGGGCGTCTTCAAAAACTTCAAAAAATCTTCAAAAATCGGGCTGAGCGGTATTCCGTGCATTGCACGCCTATTTTTTTTTCTTTTCTTACTGAAACTGCTTATGATTCAAACATTCTTGCAAACATATGAAAAAAATTCTAAAACCGATCAAAATTAAAAAATGTCTTTTCTTCCTTTTTTTCTTAGCTTGCTATTGCTTCTTGAATTCAGGAGGGTAAAAAAAAAAAGATTCCTCATTACCCTCTGAAGTCACACTCTCTCTACAAATGAAATGCTGGATATAATCAGAATGTTCATGTCCTCCTGTAGGCCCATTTCTGACCCGCACTGGTTGGGATTGGGGAGGAAATCAGAGATTAGGGGTGAGCAACTTTTTATCCATATTACAATATGCTACGCCACCATCTAAATGCTGTTTTCCTTGTTTTTCAAATGGCTGACTACCATAGGTGTATTATATAAATTAAATATACAATATTTACCTCTGACAGCAAAGTTGGGGCGGAGGTTATGTTTTTGCCCCTGTTTGTTTTAGAACAACATATGTAACTCTAAAAGTAACGCATGGATTTCTCTGAAATTTTGTGGGTATATTGCTATTACATCAAGAATGGACCCTATAGATTTTCACCTCGATCATTGAAACAATATGGCTGCCACAGCAGCCATCTTGAAATCGTATGACACGCGATAACTCAAAAATTAATGCACAGATTTCTCTGAAATTTTGTGGGTATATTGCTATTACATCAAGGATGAACCCTATTGATTTTCACCTCGCTCAGTGAAACAATATTGCCACCACGGCAACCATCATGAAATCGTATGACACGCGATAACTGAACTTTGCTCCCACCCATGAAGATTTGGATTGCGCTGCCTTGGTGAAGGTTTGCACTCTATGAGTGCCTCTAGTATTAACTAGGATAATGTTTTATGACTTTAAACTTAAGTAAAACCCAGAGCAGCTCCTTTTACTTTAGTCTATGTTCCAGATTTGAAGAGGTTCTTGCTTTTACTAAGAGCTGAAGTCAGGCTTAATCACAAAGCCAGCTTCGTGGTAAACCCCCCTGGTAGTGAGTGGTGTAAACAAACGGAATCGAAACTAAACAGATATCATTCAGGCTCAAAACGAGATGTAAACACACAGTTGAACAAATCGGATATGGGCCTCAAAATTCAATCCATATCCAATCTGGGCAACAAGACTTGCAGTGTAAATCCAGCCATAGTGCAACAGGCTTATATAGGCTTGGTACCAAGTGTAAGTCTATCATTTGTTCAGGTAGTTCAGTATTTACAACTCGGCTGTAACCAACACCAACTTTGAGGGGGTGAGCAACTTGAATAAATATTTGCATATGAAATTGTTTTAAATACAGTCCTTGGGAGATGACGCGCAATTCTTTAAATCACAAGTCTGATGCAGCACTGCCCATGATTAGACTGAAGTGGGCAGGAAGTGCGCTGTCAAACAGGGCGAGCCAGTGTTACACAAAAATCTGACCCATCAAAGAGCTTACAGCAGCTGTAATACCATAAGTTGTCCAGGGCTACATTAAGTAACTGCAGATAGGAGAATAATGATCATTCTGTAGAATAAAGTATGACTTTATCTGTTGAGAACATTAGCTAGCTACAAATCCTAAGAAAATTAAATTAATTAGCTGACTGCTACTCATGGCCTGCTGCGCTTACAACCAAACATTAGCTAATGTTAGGTAGCTATCAATCACCACCAGCAGAGCTCCTAATTCAGAACAACACCAAAACAATTAAAGAAAATTAAGATAATCAGATGTATAGTTTAATCAGATATCAATCAAATTTATAAAACCTAAGATTTTCTCAACGAGCTAATCCCTCTGATCAGCTTCCAGGGGACAAGACAAATAGCACTGTAAAATTGAACAAACACGCGTTATCTTCAATTTTTTAAAAACTGTCCAAAGAACAAATCAGAATTGTGGACGCTCTTATGAAGCACAGAAGACTCTAGATGGGTAGATAAAATAAACGTGATTGCTGTATTCAAAATGCGCAGAACAAAACTACCTGATTTGGTGGGCAGAGCAACAATTTGGGTGGGTAATGCCCACTCCTGCCCCCAGCAAGAACCGGCCCTGTCCTCCTCTATCCTGCTTTTCCGATGAAGACAAAGTAAATGGTGCAAATGCGGACATGAGTACAACACAGAGCCATCTGCAGCCAGCAGGGACACCTACAGCAGATAATGGAAACAGTCACAGAATAGGAGGTTTCAGATCGAGCCAACTGCTCAATGCACAAGGATCAAATCCCACTCAAAGCACTTCCCCGAGAACCCAAGATTGGCCACAGGATGATCGCAAATAATTTCTTGTGCATGGCTCTACTGTACATACCAGTCGAGGATTGCCCACTGCAACTCACATTACCCGACTCACCGTCAACAAATTCCAGGCCACCAACCAGGCTGATTACTTTACCTTACAGGCCAGCATCTAGGGAAAAATTAGACTTAGGCTAGAGTGTCACAGGAAAAAGCTGCAGGAACTTTCTGTCTACGCAGTCAGTTGACCCTTCATACATGTTCAGCAGCTTTCCCAACTCCTACTGTTATGATTCTGCAGTTGCCTGGCCATGTTTTCGTGATTACCCTGATTCCAAGCCAAGTTTTCTGGTTTAGTTAGTTAGCCATGTTTTGTATTTTTCCTGTCTTTCTTTGTTAGGTCTTGCCTGCCATTTCCCATATTCACTGTTTAGTTATCATTCTGGTTTTTGTAATTCTCAGACCCTGCATTGCACATTGTCTCCCCAGTCTTGTCTTGTGTTCTGAGACAGTTTTATTCCCCAGTCTTGTGTGCCACAGTTTCAGGTGATTTCATGGTTTCTGGGTTTCCAAATATTCCTTCCAATCTCGTTTGCTTCCTTTGCCTTACTCTTCTATTTTTACTAACAATACTAACAGTTTATTATTTTAGATAAATTACACTAACACTAACTAACATTGTTTATAGTACTAACTAACTAACAAGCACTAGGGATTGTATAGCTGCACATTACTAATTGACTAACGAGCTCTCAGCACTTGCTCTGCTCTAGTCTCCGCCCCTTGCCTTCACAAAATTTACTTTGCTGTGTTTCAGCAGATTCTCCGCACCTTGTTTAACACTGTTCTGCCTCTCACTCTGTGCACTTTAGAACTCCCTAACTAGAGTCGTCTGTTTGTCATAGGTTGTCTGTGCGATCCATGTCCGCGTTTTGGCTTTCGCCAATTTCATGCAGTTAGGTACTTCCTCTCGTTCATTCCTTTGTTAATTAGTCTGATGCAGCTCAACTGTTCCCTATTGTAGCATGTGACTTCCCGTATGTGTATTTAAGCAGTCATTTCACTTCCAGCTCTTGTCAGAACATTTCCCTGTGCTGCGATTGTTTATGCCTTGTACTCTTAGTGTTATACTTCTGACTGGAACCTCCTGGACTTTGATTTTGGCTTTACCTTTGATATTCCTGTGCCCGTGTACCATACCTGCTTTGCCCGACCCTGAGTTTTGTCTTTGCTGCCCTGTTTACGAAATGGAGTACGTCTACTGGATTTTGGCTTTGGCTTCATGTCTGATATTCCTGTGCCCATGTACCGAACCTGCTTTGCCCGACCCTGAGTTTTGTGTTTGCTGCCCGGTGTACGACTTGGATTATGACTACTGGATTCTAATTTTTGGATTGGACTCTGTACCGTCGTTTACTGCCCTGCAGGGGATTCCACCCCCAGATCCAATAAAAAAAAAAACAAGTTTACTGGATATTTCTGGACTCGCTTCTGGTTCCTTAATGCTACCTCACACCTACATGCTCTGTAACACTATACTGAGCAGGAAATCAAGGAGCAGGTGGCACTGGAACAGTCTGTCATTGGGCTTCCTGTCAGGACGTCAGACTGGCTATGGTACCACTGACAAACCCCCATGAGTCAGGTCATATGGCTTGAAAAGAACCATCTGTCCTTTCAGAGAAGACTCAGGGAGGAAACTCCAGAAGCAGTTTGTTATTTTTCTCTTCTCTGTTCCCGTCTCCTTCACTACCCACCTCAATCATGAACCCAATACCCTCGCATATCCAGGTCTATTTCCAAAGGTCTGTAAGATGCATTTAGTAAATGTCCTTTTCCTCCAATAAGACAAGCAAATCGTGAACAGGAGTATTGGTGAGTGTGTGTGTGTGTGTGTGTGTGTGTGTGTGTATGTAGTCAAAATGCCCAAAAGATTTATTTTTCTGATGGAAATTAAGATTGCTTGCCTTACTCTGTGCGCAGTTCTCCATTCCCCACACCAGTGCAAATGCATATCACACCAGAGATGTAGGAAATTTTTTTTTTTTAATTTATGGCAACATAGGCCACACATTTACATTTACTAAATACTAAGAACTGAAATTCTATGGCAGAGGGGTTTAAAAAGGGAAAGGCTTTGTGCAGTGAACTCAATACTGTCTGCTCCTGCGATCATGCTAACGTTCTCCGTCCCCGAGTTCAGCTGTTGCCGTCATCCCACCTGCGACAGGCTCCCGTTAATGTCAGCAAATGTTATGCGCTGCTGCATCTGCCTTATTAGCATTAGCCTCTAACGTACATTGATAACTTTTGTAATGTAAGCACTTGCGGCTAGCGCTGGAGGAACGGAATTGACGGGCGGAACAGTTGCCTCTCTACCGACAGCTTCTTTGCCGCGAGTAATGTTTAAAAAAGCAAGATATTTCTAGTACATTCGGTAGCGTGGATATCTTTCAACTTTTTTCTTCTGCTATTTTCCGATTAGCACAACCCCCCCCGGTTGCTTAACCCGCTGTTCAGCGTGTTGTAGCACGTAATGTCAGAACGATAGCGCATCGTTGTGATCAACAACTGATTAGAGATCAGTGCCCATTTAGTTTCTAAATGGCGGGATTCTAGCTCAGCTTGCAACACTGATCTGGGACCAGTTTGGCCTTTCTGTGACTTTGGCAGGGTAGTTCCAAATCGCAGTTTTTTAATTCATATTCTATTTTTTTATCTCTTTTGATATTAACAGTTAAGTTTAAATTTTTAAATAATATACATACGCATCTCTTCCGATTAAAATAAAAAAATAAAAAACTGAGGATTCGTAAATCATGTGATGCCCCTCCCAGCATGATGCCCCTGTGTACACACACCAGTCATAATATGGATAATCCGGCATTGGAAAATGGGTAATTACAATCCAGGCATCAATGGACTTGAGTCGCTATTGAACAGTTGTCCACCAGTGCCATTAGGGGCGATTTATTGGCATATGGATATGAAAAATTAGCCTGTGCAAAGTAATGCTTATTATTGCACTGCACAGCTTGAGTTTTCCGTTGCTGGCAAAAAAATAAAGAAAGATGGCAGGGGCTAGACCCTGCCCTCTTTCTCTGCTAATTCAGGGATTTGGATTTGGAGGGGTTTCAGGGATTGTAGAGAGGTTTGGTGGTGCTCTGTGTCTTTTTGCAGTGGCCAGGAGTGAGGGGGTCATAAATGGCAGTGACTGATGGGAAACGCTGTCAAGTAAGCTGTATAAAGTATGTAGTATCATAACATGGCTTGACATGGCTTTGCAGCACAGTAGGATAGCAATCGTAGCAGCTACCAGACATAAGTTGGTTTTTCACACTGACAAAGTAACCCTTGACATAGATGGGGGTTATTGCCTGAGGGTGACAGTGATGCTGAATATGCTGTCATGACAGAACTAACACAGTGACCAGAGTATTTATTTATTTATTTTTTTACATTTTGGCCCGGCATGGTTGTAATGTGTGACTGAAGCCATAGACAGTCATACATACATTACAAAACCAGCAGGAGAACTCTCTTGTTTCGTACACTGTTATCTAACTCAATTGATTTCCAGCTTTGCCAGAATCAGAGGAAGGCTAATAAGATAATGAGTTGTTGCTCTAGTCTCTGTCTGATTCGACCACACATAGCGTAAATCCTGTGTCAACGACAGTTGGTACCCGTGGACTTCATTGCAACTTCAGCATCATTTTCAGAGATTATCCCCATGTTTGAGGTCCTGTACCTGACTGAGCATGTGTGTGGAAGCTACCGAGTTAACGTTACTGGGTTACTAAGCTTTGTGTGTGCAATGAGCTTGCTAACATATGTGAGTGTGAGAGAAAGGTTGTGTTCGTCCGGTTCGCAAGTAGTTTGCAATGGAGCAGTGGCGGTTCATCGGTCGTAACAAAGGGAAGCCGAAACCTCGCCCTTCAAAGCTTAATGACTTAAACCTTTCAGTTTACTTTTCTTGATCAGCAGTTGCTCATACAAATTGCTAGAAGGACAGTCAAATTTATTTTCGATAACATTGTTACACATTGCACCACGAAAAGATGAGGGGTTTTCTTTCACACATAAATCACAATGTAAATTAGGCCTACGTCTTTATAAATTCCTTGCTCAAGTAGCTCGTGAAACGGCATGGATTTGCAAATTGATTAGTGAGGCTCATTAAGCAGTGAGCTGTTCAACATCGCATTCTGCTATATTAAGATTGTAGAAAACGGATTCTCGTGGCTTCTTGTGAAAGAAGCCTCGCAAAGTAATTTATAAAGACGTATTGATAACTTGCGTCATCATTTGCTATTGAAAATATATTTGACTATCCTCCTACCAATTCGTATGAGCAACAGCTGATCAAGAAACATAAACTCCGAAAGGTTTAGGTCATTAAGCTTTGAAGGGCGAGGTTTTGGCTTCCCTTTATTATGGCCGACGAACTGCCACTGCTATGGAGGTAATTAAGCTTGCTAGCTACATATTTTAAAGAAGCTTCTATTGCGTTCCACATGCGAATCATCAATAAAGCATCTGAATTTCTTCCTCCACAATACAGAGGAAGGTCTGCGCCTCTTTCAACAATCAAAAAAACTGGTTTTACATTGTTGCAGTCAGACGAATCAGCAGTTTTTGACATTTCTAGGTCCACCTTTTAGTCACTGGTCAGCTTTAAAAGGCCCGCTTGCCACCCCAATGGAAGGCATTAAAAAAATGGCACCTGTACTTTCCATTCCACTCATACTATCCACAACATTTATAATCAAAATGCAAAAAGAACAGCTCTATTTGTGTTGTCGTATCATCCCCTCCAGTGGAAAAAAGGCTGTAGTCACACCACTGTAACTGGTATGGCAGAATAGTCTGACTCAGAGCAGTGTCAGCTAATTGAAACTGATGCCAGCCTGCTTGGACAGGGAAGTCACAGAGCCCTATTTCTGGATCATTAAGAATTAATTGTACTGGGTTAGTCAGGACCCACATCCAAAGAACGTCTGTCCTAAAAAGGCATGAAGAAATGGATTCAGATAATTCCCAGCAATACAAATGGCAGTTAAACTGAGGCAGGATAAAACATGAAACCATATAATGGCTCGATTTTATTGGCCAGGCATATGTGGTGACATCCAGTGGTACAGTGTGGAATCCCCAACAGTCATAAACCCTACAGCAATTTCAAAAACTTTCTCATACCCACTTCAATTATTTCAGGCCCCCTTTGAAAGAAGTGAGATGGATTTCAATGACCTCACAGAATAAAGGAGAAAAAAAACTCATTTTTTATTTGTCCCACTGGATTGCTACTGGATATTTGGCAATGGTTTGCCTCAGCAATACATCATATCAGACTATATGCAGTCATATTGTTTGTATTTTCCTCCAGAGTAGGTATCCCACAGGAGATTCACACCGATCAAAGTATATTATTCCTGTGTCACAAATCATTGGTCATCAGGTCCATCAGGCTGGTATTTGCCACTTCAGAATTGACAGGCTGGTGAATGACTTCAATAATACCTTTAAGGCCATTATTTATATTTAGTGACATCAATATTTTAAATTGGAACTAACATACTGACTCTGATTATGTCTGTAATATGAAAGGTACATCTGGGTTTTCCACGGAGTTTACCATTTTTAATTATTGATCAGGCAAAGCCTAAAGGTATTTCGGACCAGTTAAGAGAAGGGAGAAGGGTCCAAGCCGTAGTCAAAATCAGATGGAATAACTTCTGATTTTTTTGGTAATATTACCTACATATTTTCATTCTCTAATTTCATTTGCATGCTAGAACTTATTCCAGCCCATACAGTATTGGAGATGATGATACAGCAGGGATACCTATTGACAAATACACTGCCTGGCCGAAAAAAGTCACCTCACGGATTTAACTCAGCAAATAGGTTTGAGCCTTCCATTGGATAATTACTGCCGTGATTAATATGCCTCATCTGGCATAAGTTATTTAACCTTAACTCATGCAGCGGGTAGCTTCCCGTTTCTTCAACCATGTCGGAGGACATATCCTAGGGTCATGGAAAAGATGTTGCTCCATTTCAGAAAGGTCAATTTATTTGCCTGCATCAAGCAAAGAAAAAAATGAAGGTGATTGCTGAAGCAACAAACACTGAGTCATGAAATGTCCAACACATTATTAAAACCTGTTAGGACAGTGGTGAACCATCATCTCTGGGGAAGAAATTTAGTTGGAAAAAAATCTTGAATGATCAGGATCAGAGATCATTTACATGTTTGGTGAAATCAAATTGTAAAAAAATCAACAGTAGAACTAACAGCTATGTTTAATAGTGAAAGTATTAACGCCTCCTCACGCAAAATGCAAAGAGAACTCAAGGGACTGGGACAAAACAGCTGTGTACCTCAAGAAAACCACTTATCAGTGAGTTTAATCAGATATATAAGGCTACAGTTTTCTGGTAAGCATAAAGATTGGACTCTGGAGCAATGTAAAAAAAGGTCATGTGGTCTGATAAGTCCCGATTTACCCTGTTCCAGAGTGATGGCAAATCGGGGTTAGAAGACAGGTGGATGAAGTGATGCATACATCATGCCTAGTGCCTACTGTACAAGCCTGTGGGGGCAGTGATATGATCTGGGGTTGCTTTAGTTGCTCAGGTCTAGGCAGGCCCAGCCCAAGGCATAAGCCAACTAAGCAAATGTTTAGGGCCCTGCGACCACTAGGGGGCCACCACAAGCAATTAACTAATATATTTTTAAATTAATTAATTAATGAATTAATTAATGAATTAATTAATTTATTTATTGCATGTGTGAGTGATGATTCCTTTATGATCAAAGGTATATTATCGTACTAAAACACAATTTTTTTGTTAACAGAGTACTGTTAATGTAGGCCTAGTGATTCCTACTGCCTCTCGCTTTAAATATCAAAGTTCCGGCGCGCTGGTAATTTGTGCATCCTGCCGTGCGGAGGGCACTGCACATCCAAGGAACAGCTGGTTGAGAAAAGAAAGAGTAAGAAAGAGGAAGAGGAGCAAAAACGCCATGATAAAGGTATGTTTGAATGTCTTGGTAATGTAAGTTTCCTCAAGTTAGGGAAGTCCCCAAATATCCTTAAGATTTTGATGCAACTAGTTGCGTATAGCCATTAATAGCAAATTAGCTAGTAAGTTAAAACTTAGGGAGCTTTCTCTTTTATCTGGCTGGCAGAGATGTACTTTGTTACAGCACTTAAGTAGTTTTTTTGAGGATTGGTACTTTACTTGAGGTTTTTTTTTTTCTGGGACTTTTACTTTTATTCTACTACATTTAAAAGATAAAAAGTATACTTTTACTTTGTTACTTTGACACTGGCCACTTCATTACTGTTACAAATTAAAATATGAATGTGATTCATCATTTAAGGATTATCTGGATTTGGCGTGTTGGAGAACAATGGTGGTGGGTATGGTATCTTTGTTCAGATAAGTCTGCCGCGGACTCGGGGCTGTAAATTTATGCACGCAGTTACAATATTCTATCACTAGATGGCACACCAGGATCATTTATTGAATATTCACAAGCAAGCCAAGCTCAAACACGGTTTAGAATATGGACGAGTTCACTCCCATCCCTGTTTTTCAGGAGTAGCCTGAATTAAACTTTTAAGACCTAATTATTCAACTTTATATTTCTTTTTTTCAACCATTTTTGTCACCTTGTTTCAGGAACCTCTGTTTAGTTATATCATTATATAGGTCGCTCGGCTGGCCTGGGAATGCCTCGGGATTCTCCCGGAAGAACTGGAGGAATTGTCCAGGGAGAGGGAAGTCCAGGCACCTTTGCTTAGACTGCTGCCCCCGCGACCCTGCCCCGGATAAGCGGAAGAAGATGGATGGATTACATAAGTATTTGCTTGATATTTTATTGTTTATTTTATTTAATACTCCGTTTTTGTACATTTGAAGTTATTTTTATATCTGAGTGATTTTATTTGTTGTTGCACTTTATTGATGTTCTTGCGCTACAAA
The DNA here is from genome assembly GCA_029721435.1 of Gymnothorax reevesii. NCBI lineage: Eukaryota > Metazoa > Chordata > Actinopteri > Anguilliformes > Muraenidae > Gymnothorax > Gymnothorax reevesii. Next base: position 30,170,796 of record CM056581.1, on the reverse strand, counting down.
TTATTTTTGCACATTGCCGTTGCAATTTCTTGAAACCAAAATGATGATATTCAGTATCCCACTTCACGCTTTATCACTTGCAATGATGTGTAAATCAACCCCAGTCCGCTCTTGTAGCTGAATGTGCTCCCATTTTGAGATTAAAAATGATATATGGGTAAAGACATGTCAGGATGACAAAAGGATAATGTAAACAACACTGCCCGAGCTGCACAGTTGCAGCAGTGTAACACTGCTGACTACCAGCTGACTACCTGAATGTTCTGAATGACCAGGTTTTTCCATCAATTAATTTTTTTCTGCCCTGATGGCGTAGACATATTCCAAGATGACAGTTCTAGGATGCACTGTGCTCAAATTGTAAAAGAGTGTTTCAGGGTGCATGAGACATCACTTTCACTCGTGGATTGACCACTGCAGTGTTAAGACCTTAACCCCATTGAAAATCTTTGGGATGTGCTGAAGAGGACTTTACACAGTAATCCAACTGTCCTATCTTAGCGTAAAATGAATGCAACTCTGGACAGAAATAAATGTTGGGACACTGCATAAGATTTTCAAAATTATGCCATGGCGAATGTGTGCCGTAATCAAAGCTAAAGGCGAACCAATGAAATATTAGCGTGCGTGACTTTTTTTTGGCCGGGCTGTGTATTTATTCAAGACGGTAAAAGTCCAAGTTTTTCCCCCAATGGCAGCATTCAGATTGCTCACCATGTGCCAAGGACACTTTGAGCTTACAGGGTGAATAGGGGATGAAGATGATTATGTCTTTAGCTTTGGTAGGGGAAGGGGATGTCAGACCTACCACGTTAACTTGCTACTGCTGTAGAGGAGGGTAGAGCCAGGCTTGCTGGCCATCGAAGACATCATGCCAGATAAGCCATTTGACCCCAAGGTGATAAAAAGTATCTCAGTTTCAGCAGGAATTGTCTGATGTATGTTCACCCAGACTGTTTTAGCTCACCACATTTCTGCTCTACAGCGAAAATATTCAAAAGTCCTCTGTATAAACTGCCGGAACACATGGTACTCATACTGTGCCTTAACTTGATAATCCGCTGGATCAGTGAGTGTTATTAATACTGGATTCAAGCATTATAATGCTGTGAAAATTATTTTCCCCTTTCCCAATTTGTTGCATTTCTTTTATTTGAATGTTCTAGAATCTAGATCATCCAATTAATTTTAATATAGGACAAAGACAACATGAGTAAACACAAAATTCTGCTTTTAAATGATCATTTCATTACTTGAAGGCAAAAAGTTTTTCAAAACCTGTATCATCTACGAAGTATGTGAAAAAATAATTTTCCCCCTAAATTTATCTTTAGGTGATAAACTGATGGCTGGATATTCTCCTGTCGGATCCTCTGGTAGAGAGCAGAATTCATGATTCCATCAAAGAGGCAAGTTGCCCAGGTCCTGCAGCAGCAAAGCAATCCCAGATCATTACACTACCACCACAGTGTTTGACTGTTGGCATGATGTTCTTATTGTAGAATGTTGTATTATTTTCGGCTCATCTATTTCCTACTGTGAACTTGTGAACTCTGACCTTAACGGATGCAAGTGAGGCCTGCTGCTTTTTATATTCTGTTTTGGGTTCTTTTGTGAACTCTTGGATGACTCATCAATGTGTTCTTGAAGGAATTTTGTTAAGCCGACTTCTCCTGAGAAGATTCGCCACTGTTCCAAGTTTTTTGCATTTGTAGATAATGGTTCTAACTATGGTTCGTGCTTTCATAATGGCTTTGTAACTCTTTTCAGACTGATAGAAGTCAATGACTTTGTTCTCAACTGTTCTTGAATTTCTTTTGATCACTGTATCATGTGCTGCTTTTTTGCCTACCCTACATTGACAAACAGGTTCTCTTTAATTGATGTTTAGGTCGAACAGGGCTAGCATTAATCATTCTTGGTGTGCCAAGTGAACTTGATGCAAATTATTGCTTAAATTTGTTTCACAGGTTGATTTAGTAACTATGGGGACCATTACTTTCTCACACAGGGCCAAGATAGAGTTTGCTAGTTTTTTTTTTCAATAAATGAAATCATCATTTAAAAACTGCATTTTGCCTTTACTCAGATTATCTTTGTCCAATTTTAAAATCAACTCTATGATCGGAAACATTCAACCATGAAAAATGTGCAAAAATAGAAGAAATAAGGATGCAGACAAAAATTTTTCGCAGCATTGTTCTACTAGATTCTCTTATAAGGAAAACTTGTGTTTTTATCCTCTCAGCTAGGTCAACACCAGGGAAGCTCACATCTGGCCCTCAAATGTAAATCTGACGCTGGTTGTTTTTTCTTCCTGGTAATTAGCTGAACAGCATGTGCTGGACTGTCTTCATTTAAAATTCCCAGGGAAAAAGAGGGGAGACAACCTGCAGTTCTCAGCTCTGAAGAACAGGCATCTACCAAACTGCCACCTGCCTCTATAACTTGCATGGAGCTTCCACTTCCTATCAGGGACTGACAGATGGGGTATAATGCCTCCATGTTGCATACGTCGCTGTTTATTTTGATCATCGTTCGTATTAACCACTGGCAGAGGCATGTCCATTCACTGTTCCTGCAAGATGTCCTGTTTGGTTAATGAGCTGGCAGTGATTATTCCTGGATTATTCCAGGAGCTTGCTAACAATATGACTTATGGCTGAATTTTCTTTTCTTACAGAAGTGATTGACTTCACTTAAAGGAGCACCATTATCTGGTCCAAGGGATTGCGCAGTGTTTGGCAGTGCTTGAAGCATTAGTTTGAAAAAAAAAAGCTTACTTGTGAGGACACCCTCTGTGGACTACTTCTGATCCCTGCCTCTCTCAAACCAAATAATTTCTCAAATAATTTCTCTCATATAGGACTGGGGACAGGGCTGCCCCAGGAGGTGGATATGGTAGAGCAACAACACCAGTACACTGCTGTACTCAGGAAGTTTGTCAAGTACTGCTATGTAGAGGGAATACCCTGGATGGACTCGGCTGCCTCTTAATTTCAACTAACAAGGAAAGTTTTTTTCCCCAGTATGCAGACCCTCCAATGGCTCCAATCCCCCTCCAATGGCTCTAAATAATGAAGGACACCAGAGGAACACCTGAAGGAAACTTCCTGTCCAGGCATTTCAATTCCAGGTGATTCAAAGAAGCAAAATTTATCTTCTGTGGGGTGGGAGCCAATGTTAGCCTAGGTAGCAGACACTTCAAAGGATTTGGGATAGAAGAGGAAATACTGTATGTAAAAATAAGGGGCCAGGTCTACCCAGAAATTGTGCTCATACACCAGGGTTGTGTTAATCAGCCCATAGTTTATCTCTGAGAGCAGAATTCAATATTGAGAACGAGAGTCAGAGCAAGAGTAAAACAAATTTAGTTTTTTTTTAAATTTTTTTATCTTTGCTATTTTCTTGTATGATTCTCCTGTATCATTTTTGGCAGAATCTGCGAGGCTGAATTTTTTTTTGGTTGTTTGTTGTTTGTGTAGAGAACTTAGTCCTTCCAAAAATACCAGCGAGAACCAGAATTTCTGCGTAGATGCCCAGCTCTTCAGTTCATACCAGAAAAATCGTGCAGTATGGCGATTTGATGCCACAGAGATTATATCATCCAAGTCAGGTCAGTTAGAAACATTTTGGAAGAATTTCTCAGCCCTTCCAAACCTAGATCAGTGTTTTTCATGTTTAATTAAAAGAAATGATATGGGTGCAGGATTTTGTTTTAGTGCAGCACAATTTCAATGACATTACCCATTTTTTGTTTCAGGCACCCATCATCTAAACCTTGTGCTACATCAGTATAAATGGCAAGTTAGAAGTTGGAATGCTCCACTGCAGATAAATTACACGCATGTTGTCACATGTTTTGCATGCTCTGAAACTGTAAATGTTTAAAAGCAGCAATAAGCAAGACTGGTAGATAGATCAATAAGAGCAGGCAACACTAAAGCACATCCTGACCACTCAGTTCTCTGATCTGCAGTTGCACAAAGTCACTTCCCATCATCTGAAAGAATGAGAAGCACTGGAGCGATTAAAAAATTATGATCAAAGAAACTTTTTCTTACCCACTTCCAGGAGTCGTAACTGGGATTTTTTTTTTTTTTTTTTGGATTTACCCTGATTCCTAATGATAATGTTAAATTGATACTGTGATCACTGCAAGCTGTCTACCTAGATGAGTGCTCCCAGCTGGTCTAAACCCTGCCAAGTTGTTCCTGAAATCTATTGTGTCTGGAACGCTTGAAAAAAGTGTGAAAGGGAGATAGATTAAATTCCACTGGGGATGGAGAATCCATCTTTCCTGGTAGCAGTGGTGAGGATAGAGAGGGTATGTGCATTTTTCTAAATGACCTCATTATCAGATATGGAATGATTCTGGATATTTGCTGATTTGTATAATAAACACCTGATGTGCAAAGCTCTCTCTCTCTCTCTCTCTTTCTCTCTCTCTCTGTCTGTCTCTGTCTCTCTCTCGCCTTCTCTCAAACACAAATATCCTATTCAATGCTGTCTTCATTTCTGGCTAATCGGTTCGATGTGGGTTTTGTTCAATTCCTTGGCTTGCAATGCATTGTGTATCTTTATGTGTGCTATTGTATGCGTATGCACACAAGTGCATGCATGTATAAATGCGTGTGCGTATATGTATGTTAGTGGTTGCCAAAAAGATGATGGAGTAAGTAGAGAGGAAAGGGATGGAGAGAGGGAGGGAGTGAAGGAGGGAGGGAGGGAGGGAGTGGTGGCGGTGACTCAGCCCGCACATTTTCTCGCCTGCCTCCGAGTGTTCTGCCGATCTGACGTCACGGCAAATGCAAAAGGCCCACCGCCGCGCGCACTCATGAGACAAACAAAGAGTGGAGCAGGTCAGTATCACAGGGCACCGTGGTTACGGCTGTACTGTGCATTGCTATTGAGCACTATTATCTCTCATTGTAGCTGTCGACAGCGGCTCTCCTGCTGAGGTTGTCCAGGCCGCATTGTTTTTACACTGGCTATAGGGAAGAGCTTACGCTGTGCCCCGGTCACAGTGTACAGCGTATGTCCACCCCACTGTGGCATATATGTGCATGTACCTGTCCCCACAGTAGTATATGTGTGTGTGTGTGTACCTGTCCCCACAGTGGTATATGTGTGTGTGTACCTGTCCCCACAGTGGTATATGTGTGTGTGTACCTGTCCCCACAGTGGTATATGTGTGTGTGTACCTGTCCCCACAGTGGTATATGTGTGTGTGTACCTGTCCCCACAGTGGTATATGTGTGTGCTACCCCTTCGTGGCATGTGTGTGTGTGTCCTACAGAGGTATACTGTATGTGTTACTGCCCCTCTGCAGCCTTATGAGCGTGTGCGTGTCCTACAGTGGTGTACGTGTGTCAGTGGCAGCATGGGAACAGCCAACAGAGGAGGTTCAAAACAATCCCTTAAAATTACTGATTGATCACAACCTGTTTTCAATCATTCAGTTAAATGACCATTACAGAAACTCTGAAAACTCTCAACATTATCAGGTGTGGCCAGTTTTCATTTATAATGCATACCTGTCAATTGTCACGCATTCGGTGTCAGTTTAAGATGCATATTTACGTTCCTCAGCTGTAGTCAGCAATTATTCAATCAAAGCGTAGGCTATGTAAGAGATTCTCGCGCGAAATTGAAGTCCTTCTGCATGGAGGGGTTGGTAGCAATGTAATTGCATAGAGACATTTCAAATGATCTAATTTCATTTAAACGATCACAAAACACATGCATTGCTTCCAACTGCCGAGTAAAGAAAAGCACGAGAAGTCTGGTGTCGTAATCGGTATCCGTTATAAATGAAAACTGGCCACACCTGATAATGTTGAGAGTTTTTGGAGTTTCTGTAATGGTTTTTTAAATGAATGATTGAAAACAGGTCATGACCAATCATTAATTTGAAGGGATTGCTATGAGCCTCCCCAGTTGCCAGTTCACGAGCTGCCACTGATGTGTGTGTACCTCTAACGATGGTATTAAGGTGTGTGTGTGTGTGTGTGTGTGTGCCCCCACAGTGGTACTGTTTGTATGTATGTGAGTTTGTCTGTCCCACAGTGAAACATGTGTCTCTGCCTCCCACAGCGGTCTGTGTGTCTTTGTGTGTGTCTCACAGTGGAATATGCGTGTGCATGTGTCCCTACAGTGGGAAGTGTGTGTCTCACAATGGTATGTTTGTGTATGTGTCCCTACAGCGGGAAGTGTGTGTCTCACAGTGGTATGTTTGTGTATGTGTGTGCCCCAGCTTGCACATGTGTGTGTCCACAGCGGAATGTGCGTCTCAAAGGCGAAGTTTGCATGGGGACCAGGGGCCGGGGAGCCCTCCCAGTGGCTGAAATAACTCATAACAACTACCCACGAATAAAGCTGATTCGCTCCTCTCTGAATAAGGATTTAAGCCCGGGAAACGGGATTCCAAGAAAAACCCATCAAAACCAAAAACATGTTCAAAGTTTTTTCAGCATCGTAGGAGATTCTATATCTCAGGCCCTTTCCGTAGGTCGGTTGTGTGGTGCCCTACGCAGTTGTTCGACTGTGTTACACTACACCCCATGAATTTTGTTTGATTTTTGGGGTCATCTGAGATCCTCATTATCTTCGGAATTTCCTACGATAAACCTACTGTGCGTTCATCTTAAGCTAAACTCTTGACAGTCCTATGAAAGTTCCATTATTGTATGTCCTTTCAGCGACTGTCATGAGTTAATCGAACAATCACAATTCTATCCTACATCAGACCCATGGTGGTCTTGACATTTTTATATATTTTCCAGTGATGATAGGATGGCACATATTGGTGTATGACTGCTACAACACAACCTTCAAGCCCTCCACTCGAAAATCTGTCAGTCCCTTCTGTCGCTAAAATCGTATGACATAAAAACATCACGCGACGTACGTGAAAGCCCCTTAAAAAAAGTTCCCCAGTCATACTACAGATAACTCGTTCGGTAATTTCAAGTTATCATATACTTCATTACTTTTTGGGGCACCATTTGTAAAATAGGGTGTGTCGTTTTATACTGTACATTTTTTGCACATTTAGCTTCAGAAACCGGGAGAAAAAAAGCATTGCAATTCTAAACTGTCTCTTTTTCACACATTTACATACAAATATGTATAAATTGATGAAAAATTGGTGATAGTGTTTTTTGTAGTATAACTTTTTGTAGAAGGAAAAAGAGGACATTAAATACTAGATCTGAACGTTAAATATAAATCAAATTGCTAAATATAAAATTTAATTATATATATATAAATATATATACACACACACACACACATATATATATATATACTCAGCAACAAAAGTTTCTGTGACACCATTTATGTGTATGTTATAAATGACACGCAAAGATCTCAATGCAATCAATATGTTTATTTAACAGGAGAAACACTGACTTTTCAGTGCCAACGTCACTCAAAACGAAAAATGTCATTTTCATGCGTCATGAAGCACTTGTCTGACGTCTAACCAATTGTGACCTTCACACTTCAATACCGGGTGTGACTTCCTCGTGCCATGATGCAAGCAACGCATCTCCGGCGCATGGACCGAATCAGATGTGCTAGAAATTGCTGTGGGATGTCATTCCAAATCTGACGTAGACGTTGTCGCAATTCCTGGAGTGTAGCTGGCGGGTTATCCAACTGCCGCAAACGTCGATCCATCTCGTCCCAAAGATGCTCGATTGGGGACATGTCTGGGGATCTGGCTGGCCATGGCAGGACATTGACATGTTGTTGCATCAGATACTGCTGTACAATCCTTGCAACGTGTGGTCTGGCGTTATCATGTTGCAGCGTTATTCCGGGACCATGTTGCATCAAAAACGGTACCACCAATGGCCGTAGCACTTCATCGCGATATCTTTGACCTGTCAGATTTCCATCAATAACAAGCAAATCTGTTCTGTTTCTAGCCGTGATCCCTCCCCAAATCATGACACTACCACCTCCAAAACGATCAAATTCCTGAACACAGTTGTTGGCATAACGTTCTCCACGTCGACGGTATACACGTAAACGACCATCACATCGGTTAAGCATGAATCTTGATTCATCAGTGAAGAGTACAAGATCCCACTGACGTTGGATCCACCGTCGATGTTGTTGTGCCCACTGTAGACGCAGTCGTCGGTGTTGTACTGTGAGTATTGGACGTCTTGCTGGCCGACAAGGGACAATGCCAAAATGACGGAGACGGCGACGGATTGTCTGTGCAGACAGTCGCCTCAAACCAGGTATCGTTCTTGCAGTTATGGTTGCAGGTTGGAATCGATTTCGGAGATCGGTTGTTCAAATCCAGTTGTCCTGTCTGGGAGTGGTTACTCGTGGACGGCCGCTGCGAGGACAGTCTCTGACATGTCTTGTCTGCTGAAGACGCTGCCATAAGTTCCAAATGGTGTTTCGGTGGACATTCAGGCGATGAGCAACTTCCCTCTGCGAGGTTCCGGATTCAATCATCCCAATGGCCCTCCACCGATCATTTTCAGACAGTCTTAGCATTTAGAGGGTAGAGTTCCTGATCCGAAATGGCTGTGTTTTCGATAAGTGATGCTTCCGTCGTTCATCAGGCACAATGTGAACATTCCAAAAATTCTCCTCTTTTATTGCCATCCACAAGCATGATTTACGCATATTTTCACGTGCAAAGTCATTTTCTCGCATTTTCATGATTTCCATTTCAATGTTGTGTTTACGTGTACTGTTTCAGTCTGATATCACCATGTATGACAATTTCATAATTGCGTTATGAAAAATAATTAACAATATTGGTGTCACAGAAACTTTTGTTGCTGAGTATATATAGTGTCTAAGCTTGGAATTATGCTTTATTTTCAGTGATCTTAAACCCAAAATATGTTCATTATAAAAGAACAGAAAGCATTTCTCAGTATATTTTGATGGTCACATATTAGGCAAATCGTGCCGTGTGTTAAGTGTACGAGTGAATGTGTTGCTATGCTGTGAGCATGAAACATTGTTAAAGAAGTGAGTATTGACCCCAGCAAAAGTGACATCACCCTTTTTAAGTGCATTCAATAGCTCAGTTTTTATACAGGTAGTTGTCCTAGTTCTGTGTTTATGTGTGAAATGTGTCGCATGGTTGATTTGTTGATGGGCTGATGGGCTGTTGGTCGACTAGAATTTGTTTTGGCGGAGGATAATCTCTATCCATGGAATAATCTATTCTGGAGGCTTCAAACTGAATTGAAACACTTCGACCAACCAAACAAACAGAAAAAATGGTGACAGTTGATCGATTTTTATGAGTCAGGGACAGCCCAAGTTGTGTGTGTGTATCCTACAGTGGTATGTGTGCATGTGTCCCACAGTGGTTTAAGTGGGCATACTCCACAGTGGTATATTAGTGTGTATGCCCCCCTCCTACAGTGTGTGTGTGTGTTAATACCACCCCACAGTGGTATACATCCTAATCAGCAGCAGCCGAGAGGAGCTCGTACATAGAGATGAGAGGATATGGATGAGGAAACATGTTGCAGTGAAGAGCAGCGGTTTGGCATGCCAGAACAAGGCACCACTCGCAGCTATGTGGAATCGATTCACTTTTTCATTTGCAGTTTGCGCAAGGCATTGCTATAGCACGCCTGCGGGCACTGATGCCCACTAGGTGGGATGAAGTGTGAATAGCCTGATGATGCAGTCACTGACACAGACCAGCAAGTTCTGGGAAGGGGACCTCATCACCTGCTGAATGGTTTGACCGCAGCTGACCACAGATAAAGACAGTAAGTATTATAAGCCTTCAGGTCCTTGCAATTCCCTACCCTGATAACTGAAATGTCATTTTCTAATAACTAACATGTGCCCCTCAGCTACAGATCGAGACATAAGAACAACCAAGTGAAATGAATTGCATGCCTTTTCATATGGTGGCCCCCACAGACTTGAAAGCTCTGGTTTGCTACAGACATTAAAGGCCTTCTCCTCATAGACAAAGCACACAGCCTATAGGCACTGTGCGCAAGCCCAAAAGGACCACGAACATGGTCAGGCAAAACTTGCTAATTTGAGAGCATGTACATGAAGCATATTGTCAAATGCTTGGTTCAAACAAACTGGAATTATTTGGCAGGATTAATTAATAGCAGTGATTTGGGAGTACATTATTGTGAATGATCAGAATTCAGTATGCCCAATCTGTTGATTTATTTCTCTCTGAACTGTGAACATTTTATTACAAAAGTGTTTTGTATATTTAAGAACACACAAAAGTTGAGTGATTTGGATACTGAGAAAAATAACATGTTATTCAAGAAGGTGCCTATTAGAGGGCACCTGTTGAATCCATTCAACGAAAAGGAAACAATGGCCCGTTTCTCCCAGGACAATGGTCAGAGAACTACACAAGTTGGCCTTGGAGTAAAAAATCAAATAAAGAAATTCTGGCACACACGATTATTCAGGTAATTTGACTAACGTTTTGACAAGATGTCTTCTTCACAGTCATAACCTTGGGGTCAGCTAGCCTGCAAAACTACAGTTAAACGCTACCTGGATTTCAACAAGCTAATAAGAAGGCTAACCAAACAAAGCTTCTGCATCCATTGAAATCATAAATGCATAAGTTTTGCATGGTATCACTACTAATTTGATTGGAACCACGTTCCCCAGTGAGATGAGACAGAGATAAACTTTTTATCAGCAAAGAATAGGTATTGGTATTGAGCAAACAGAGGCATGCAGAAAATAACTTAATCCCTAGTTAAAAATGCTGGAAGATATGCAATGATGGGACTGATGTTTTTTATTTTTCATGTCAAATGATCCATGGAAAGCCTTCTTACAGTAAGGACATCAGGAGATTTCAAATAAAAATCTTGCTGCCTCTGGCAGAAGTCGTGTTTAGACCTGTCAGGACAACTGTCCAAAGCATAGCCCCACTTATACTCAAAAAATGGTTGACTATCCTCAGAATTGAGCATTTGCTATGGCCATCATAGTGTTCTGAACTATGCCACTGAAAAGTTGTAGCATGAGCAGGGGAGTTGAGACGAACAGTGAAAGTCAAGAGGGATCAGGAGAGACTTTGTGCACAAGAGTTGTTTCATTTTCTTGTGTTCACCACATCACCGGTTAAAAGAGAGGAGTGCGTGCTGTGAAGTTCTACATGCATAGGAGGCCATAACAGTGTCATTTATCATTTTAACAATAAAAGTGATTTTGTGTTAAACTGGGCCAAAACCTAGTTTATGGCTAGATCGTGATGTTGTGTATGAGGACCGAATGTGCCTCACCGTAACAGCCTCCTGATGGCGTAATCACTCAATGGACCACTGGCATAACTTCGTCATTCACTCACGCAGTCACTCAGTCACAGGCTTTCGCTTTTATAAGGCTGGCTCAAGCTTTGAAGCAGTGCCAACAAAAATTCTTCTTCGAGTAATGGTATCGCGCTTGCTCAGCAGAAAAAAGCTCAAAAACTTTTTTTTTCCCCGTGAGCGATTTCGATACTATTGCTCAGAGGAATTTCTGGCAATTGCTTCATATGATCCTACGTGGTCAGATATTTAAAAATTGTGCATAAGATGTCCAGCAATGAGCTGAAGAATGGCTCATTCGTTTACGGCAGCACGCTGTGATGGATGGATGAGCCACACTGCTGTGAATCCAAACAGGACTGTGCCAGTAGCTTTGTAGTGTGTTACGCAATTGCTGATTACGTGGCCGAGAGCATGGGAGGGCTCGGACTAATAGTTCCATGTGGATGGTGATCTAGCAACCCCTGTTGATCCATTGGGTGCCCATAGATCGCGTTCAATGCCACATGAAAATCGTTCCTGACTCAAGGCTGTGACGAAGCCTGCAGCTGGTGAGACCACACATTTTGGAAGAGAAGCATGGATGTCTGTACTTTCCCAGATCAATTGTGGAGTTGTGTAGGTACTATATAGCTGCAACTGCAGACCACTGACCACTCAATACTAGGGCGGGAATTCAATATGACCAGCACTGGGTAGCTACTTAATAAAGAAGATGTCTAGCAGCAGACACAGATAGAGAAAGCGTGAGATACCTGCATGAGAACTGCAGAGACGTGTCCTCAGCTGTAAGGTCTCTTCCCTCCCCAGCTCTTCCTTTGTCTGCTTCAGAGTATTGCTCCCTGTCTCGCTCTCTCTCCCTCCTGATACCTCAGTCTCTGTCTCCCTCTTTGTGTCTTTCCTCTCCCCTCCCCCAGAGTTTCCTTCTCACTCTCTCTCCTCGCTCTTATTCCTCCATCTCCATGCGGTCGCAGAGCACCTCTCCGTCATAGTGCCATAAATTGCTTCTCCGTTCCCGGCTGTTTCAGAGAGGGCAGTAACTGCCCGCATTTGGTGACGCAATTTATAGCATTTGGAATTAGAATGAGTGAAAAAAAAAAACAAAAAAACAACAGCAACAAAAAAAAAAGGCCGTATTAATTAACTCCGCGCCAGTGTAAACTGATCTAAGGCTGGATGGCTTTCTCCGCTCATGTTGTTTTCAAAGCTTGGGCTCAGGCCAGAGTCACACCCACCGCCCTGCCTGCACGTCATTATTTATGCAAACAGCAGGAGTAAGGTTACCACCACATCTTCCTTCCCTGTACATACTGTCTGAGCTGCAGGCAGAGAATATGTGGAGAGAGGCTAGGTCTTATTTTTATTTTTGCCAATAAAATGGTTGGTTGTAATTCCACTGAGGTAATACTGGTGTAGCACTGATGGTGTGTATCATAAGTGAGCCAAATATCCTGGGCTTAACCTATGATGTAACATGAAGAGAATATAATGAAGAAATTTCTGGTGCTGCAGCACAATAAAGGGGTTCACATTTATCGTTTAAGATGTGAGATCACAAATACTTTGCAGTGCAGTTCATGAGCATTCAGAAAGAGGTTTCTGTTGTTATTGCTACACACTTCAGTATATTGGACATGAAGTGTATAGGGCTAAAATATAAAATTTAATCCAAGGGTCTTTTCATTTATATCAGGTGGTCCATATTGGAAAGGCAGACTTTTTAAAAAAATACATCATCTCTTCATTTATGCGGACAGAAGTTAGGTGTTCAGCCATTCTTTGGCCCACTGTGTGTTACAACCAGACTAATCAATGCCCAGGAAAGGTATAATCAGGTCTAGTGATGATTCTATACATTCTGTTTGCATTTGGAAACTGCTGTGGTTAACCCTCAACATGAGGATCTCTCTAGAATGTCTCAAGTGTAGTAACACGAAAAGACCATTAAATAACAGGTTCAAATCATGGGTGACAAAGCCAAAAAATTAGATGATTCAAAATTAACTGTTGAATAGTTTGTTACCATTGGAGAGTTTGCTCAGGAATAGCACACAACCTGGTGGACCAAGACCCGAGTGGTGTACAACAGAAAATACTTTCGCTGGTTACGTTTACATGCACAAAATATTCCAGTTTTTGCCTTGAGTCCAAAGAAGACAATATTTCCACTAAGCTGATTGCATAGCTAGTGAAAGTGAATATTCCTCTAACATTCAGCTATGCATGCATTGAAAAAAAACTGATTTTTTTCAACCACCTTCTTGAAAAGGTTGGCGTTGCGATATTTTCTCATAACCAAAAACTTGTTGATATCCAAGTTTTTCATCGTGTTTAATAGTATGCGTTTGTCTCTCCCTCCGACCCGAAATGCAGGCTTCGCTAACCATAAACAGGCGGCCGCGTGTCGCAACCTGTCTTAAAAACCCGAATTCAGACGTATGTTTCTAAAATACTGTATTCATTGCTAAAGAATGCTTTTAAAACCAAAATAATATCTGCATAATCTGCGTGTGTTAATTGAAAAATGCTGTTTTTTTTAAATAAGGACTGATTCGGAAAATCCAAATAGAACATGCAGTTTACATAACCTGTATCAAATTAGGAATCTTGTCAAATTCAGAAAAATAGTGGATAATTAGTATATGCGCTAGCATAGCCATTGTTAAGTGAGGCCCCTTTTCAACTTTTTAACTTATCAAGGAAGTTCTCTCATAAACACTACCATAAAAATTAGACCACTCTAGCATAATCTCAGAAGCCTCAACATAAGATTCAAACCACTGGTAAGCCACAACCAAAGAGTGGTCAGATAGAGTTGACTAAAAAGTAGACCCAAACACTGCAGGCTCTTGGAACAAAGTCTTATGGACATATGAGATGCATATTAAACTGACCAAAGTGATGGAAAGCATAAATAAGCAGAAAGAAAAGAACAGCTCATAATCCAGGACACCCGCCCTCATCTGTGAAACTGTGGCAGTGGAGGCAGTGTTATGAGCTGGGCCTGTATGGCTGTTACTGGCACTGGCTCAAATGTCTGTTTTGATGTAACTGCTGATGACAAAAGCAGAATGAATTGTGAAGTACATACAGTCTAAGTAGCTTATCCGTTCATATCCTTCCAAATGCCCCAAAACTTATTGCCTGGAACTTCACCTTGCAGCAGGACAATGATGCCATACATGATGCTAAAAATGAGAATGTTCACAACTAACTATGTCAGCGCTGAAGATATGACAAGACGGGAGAATTACCCAGAACAAGTATGAAATAAAGATGACTAAAGTACATTACAGTGCTCTCACTTGAACATTGTAATGCCAATGTCACAATAACTTTGGGTACCTGATAGCAAAGAAGTGCTAGAATCCTGACAGAATTTTGAAACATTCCGAACTAAATTCTTGAAAAGGCTTATGACCTACATCAGTTCTTGTATGTGATTTTGGCTGTAAATGTTCACAATCCTCTGAAAAGAACCCATTGAAAGAAGGCAGCAGGCAGCCTACCCAGCAGACATGCACCCCCCGCAAAAAAACCAAAAAAAAAAAAACAGCAACAACGAACTGAGGCCCATTTCTGTGTTACACACTGGAGAACAGACAGTACCCCTGTGAGCGAGTGGAGGCGTGCACGTGGCTCGCGTGTAGTGGCTCCTGTACAGACAATGTTCTCTAACGATGAGAGAATGCCAAAGACTGCCTGGAGTGTAAGTGCATGACACACAGGCACCCTAGTACCAGCTGAAAAAAGCTTTTGCATTAATTCCAGGCTGCCCCATCTTTCCTCTCAGGCTGCTGAGACAACCACGCGCTCTGCCATGCTAATGCGATCTAAGCATATTAATATCATTGCAATATCCAAATGCAGTTTGTAAAAACAACAAGTCGACATGGTCTACAACATCCCCCACCAATCGTGTGCTTCTTATTTTCGAACTCCATCAAGGCCTTTATGGTCTGAAGCTACACATCAAAATTGGTTGTCCTATCTGTAATAGTTTCTGAGAAAAGTTGTCCCCTTTCTCTCGGACGGACGGGCGGACGCACACACACACACACGCACAAACGGAGGTCAAACCTATATCCCCCTCACACTTCATGTTGGCGGGGGATAATAATAACAAGTAGGTATGGTCAACAACATCCCCCGCCAAAATGTCCTCTTTAAAGGTACGATGAACAGAGGCTCCCAAAAATGCCACAATAGCAATAACTGTGGGAAAAATAATCATGTGCTTCTTATTTTCGAACTCCATCAGGGTCTTTATGGTCTAAGGATAACCAAATTTGGTGTGTAGCTTACCTCAAATAGTTTCTGAGAAAAGCTGTCCCTTTTAGAGATACCATGGACAGAGTCCAAAAATACAGATCAAGGGCAATAACTGCGGGAAAAATAACAGTGCGCATCTAATTTTCAAACTCCATCAAGGCCTTTATGGTCTGAAGCTACACACCGAATTCAGTTATCCTATCTCTAATAGTTTCTGAGAAAAGCTGTCCCCTTTATCTCCGACGGATGGACAGAGCTCAAACCTATATCCCCCTCACACTTCATGGCGGGGGATAACAAGATAGTAATGCTCTACTTTTCTACTTAGACCTCCTGACAGCCCGCATTCATATTCATGCTACGGTGGGTTACAGTCACAGACTACTGTCAAACCTGATGCAAATACCCAGAGTACCTATATACACTACATCTTAGTTCACTGTGTACCCAGATTAATGCTGGAACGTTGATGCCTTGGTGATCTCTGATAGAAATTCAAATCAGTTCTCATTCTTGATGACGCATAAGAAGGGCTTCATTAACATGGAGGAGTGCCTTGGATTCTACCTTTTAAGCTAAACTCAGATTCTGGCAAGGGCACGCTCAACCTGCAATTCTGTCACTTGATCCCAGAGAGTGATGCTGTCCTCTGCCCATGGGCTGATTGCAGAAGCGAGACTCCAATCTAAATTTAAAAGGACAGTTCAGTGCTGCTAATGATGCCCAATTATCCCGAAGTTCAAAGCTTTGTCTCGTTGCATTGCCTTATTAAAACAGAATGTAAGCTCACAATTGAAAAAAGAGAGTCATGCAGTTTAGATGTGCCCTCAATGCACCTCTTTAACTTCCTTTGACCCGCTAATTCATTTTCATCTCCAGAAGGGAACATGAGTCTGTAGTCTTCATCTCAAGAGCCATACTGCAATGCTGAAACCTACACAATAAGCAACCGACCAAAAATGTGGAAAAATAATAGTACTTATAATAATAGTACTGCAACATGTTTTTATCATGTCCTGTGATGAATCAACAACTTGTGATGGGTGTAATTCTACCTCTTGCCCAATGCACTTTGGGATACTCTCCAGAACCCCTGACGACCCTGAACAGGAATCAGCAAGTCTTTAATCAAGATGCTCATCTTATATAACAGTTCAAGCTCACGTTTGCAAAACAACACAAGTCATATTATTTCACAAATTTGTGCTTGAACTTTTTCTCGCTGGATGTCAGGGGCTTTCGGACGGACAACTCCAAATAATTCTGTGTGAACTCTTTCTTAGCATCATTACACCACGTTTAACATTCTTTCTCCAGCTGGGGGGTTTTTTAAATAATTATTCCCATGGTAACTTTGTCTCAATGCATTATCACTCTAAGTTCTTGGTGAGTCCATGCAAATTAATCTGTTTGTTTGGTTTAATTGTTCCATGGGTCATTCGACTAATGAGGAGCGTTGGACTGTGAGTTAACTCCAAATACTCAGAAAAGCATCTCAGCCATCCCGTTCAGCTCAATACCGGAAAATGATGATCAGATACTTTCAAAAATGAATAAAAATCCCATCTAGAACTCAGCGCCCCAACAGAACCAACAACAAATACAAAATAGAAATTCCAACTGAACAATGTATTCATCAGAGGTAAAAATTCCAGACTCAGAAAGTAAACCACCTGAGCATTTTGTTCCAGTTGCCTGGATTTGTCATTTAGCACTACCAAGCATCACCAAGAGGTGGAGCTAATCAGAGAAATCAGGGGGATGTATTCATGAGTGGAAGAAAAACATAGCGGGACTATTACTCTCTGACCCCTGAACTCTCCATCTCTGGCTTTGAAATACATTTTTTTTCATAAATCCTGAATATAATTAATCAAAAATGTTTATTCATGCATTAATGGCTGATTTACAGCGGCATACAGACTTTAAGCTTATACCCAGCGATATTATAGGTACGACAATAATGAAACTTTCACTTATATCAGAAAATACATTCAATGATAAGATTTGTATGATTGGGACAGGCAAGAGTATTAGAGTTGAGAGTTTGAAATTGAGTGATCCGATGTTTCAACAGACTGGTGTTTTCATTGATTTATTAGCCGTTGAAAACAGTCCCGAGTGTTGCCTGACTGTGCAGCTCCCTCTCTCTCCTCCTCCTTCCCCCAAATACAGCAAAAAGGATTTTATGTTTTGTCTGAAATGAAGAAAGATTCAGTATGGCTGCCACATCACATGATGCAAGGCAATTTTCCTGTCTAGTGCACACCCTCAAAAGCTTTCAACTCTGAGCTAAAGTTTGGTGAAATTGGATGGATTTAATATTCTTTATAAAGGTAAGTGAAGTTACGCTCCTTTTGGGCAAAATTTGCTGAATCAGTTTGAGCCTTTGCTGGGTGTCACAAAACATCTATCAAATTGGAATTTGATTTTTGTACATCAACCTCTAAGTTTATTTTCACAACAGTCTCTTCGCAAAACATATAGCTCTTTTTTTTTTTTTAATTGAGCAACTTACTCAGATTGTGCGGGCACTTCATTTAGTTTCAAGTATTTTATATCGAATTCAATGCCCCATTCAGAATTATAACTTTTAGCCTTCTGTTGGCAGTTTAATTCCAATGATTTACAGTAAATTAAAAATCAAAATTTCCGGGTATCTTTCAACACCTCTGAGTCTGAATATGCCTACAGGGTATGTTACCCTTCAGCAATCACAAAATTCAAGCCATATGTTGTCAGGGTTTGCACTTCCCTCAAAAAGCCATCGACCCCAATGATAAATCTGAGAATAGATCTGCTGAAAAACTGGACTGGAAATGGAACGCTAGATTTTGTCCAGATTTGAATAAGCATTAATGACAATGACTCTAATCCAATGTATTAACAATCAACAACTGTTTTAGAACAAAAATAAATATGGGGATGAAATATAATTTCCATGACATAGCACTGTTCATGGCACTTACTCCACACAAAAATTTTCCAGTGGGACATCTTATTTGACAAAAGCGGCTACATTTAAGGGCTAGTAATTCATGGGTATCCCATGTCCCTGAACGGAAATGGTGCTCATCAGAGGTATAAGCTGGCGTTTGCAGCAGACCTACCTGAGAACATTGCTATAGGGATAAAATAAACATTCTCTGGATATTTGGAAGGGACAGTGACTTCAAGTAAAATGAAAAAAATATGCAATCATCCATTAACGCCAAGAAATTTAAGCTGAACACGGGGGCTTAATCAACAGACATTGGAGGGTGCACAGACTGGAGGTAAGTGTGCAGCACTGGACACCGGTACGTTACCTGCTCGGGTCCCTGAAAGCAGATCCGACATTGCGGTGAGCGCATGCCGCTCTCCATGCTGCTCGTGAGTGATACCGCGTCCAGGCCCGCCTGCACCTTGGCGTCCTTCTCCTCAAAAGCCAGACTCCGTGGCCGCGGGTCCGTCCCATAGTAATCCTCTTCATCGTCCCGGGAAGAGCAATCAAAGGCCGGCCAACCACAACCGCCCACCCCGAGCCCTCTCATGCTCGATCGTCTGTCTGCGTCGGTGTCTGAGTCGGCCCGTCTAGAACCGGACCGCATCAAAACCAGTACCTTCAGTTCGTTGAAAAACATGCGGATCCGATACTTAAACATCGTTCACTACATAAGCATACCCAGACGCAGAGAGAAAAAACAACTATCGATATATCATGTATGGGATAAATGTAGCATTCCGGATTTAGATTTTGCAAACCAAGCGCAGCTTATTATCTGTTTATAATAAATATAATCAAAATATTGTTATGGTTAATACGGATATGGGATCGGATATAGGGAAATCTATCATCAGTGCCACAATAAGCGATGGCAATCAATGAAAACACTCAACTATTTTAAACATTCAAAATAAAAGTATATAGGCCTACAAATAGAGGACGAAACATAGCAGTTATTATTTACATCTAATTGGAAAGGTATAACTAATGCGGACGACAGGGTCTCTCTTCCCGTGAAGGGGCACGAGCTCTTCCAGTATTCAACGAATGCCGATACAAACACATCAGATGGTTGAGGGAACGGTCAGCGAATTAAACAACAACAATAATATAACAATCGGCCTCCTTGTTATTTCAGAGCTGTGACTATATGCAGCAAATCGCGTTTTTAAGTATGCCGCCCAACGAAATTTCAGTATTCCATCAAAAGCAGGATACAAGGGGAAGAGGGTGAGAGACGGCGAAAAAGAAACAAAGATCCCGTAAAATACATTCATAAAACGAAAAGACAACACAAAACCAACTAATCCAAATATCAGAATCTGGGTATCGTTCCAGTGAACATAATCCAAAATGATAAAGAAAAATAATTCGAGCTACAATTAATCGTAATTCAAATCGTCTCTCTTTTGTTTGTCCCTCAATGCCATCCCGGCCATCAGACCATGGTGTTTTTTCTTTTCTTTACAGAACATTTTCCGGTTGATATATTGAGAATATGTCCCAAACTGTCCCCCCTCTGAACGCCGCTGAGATCCGATTTATAATCCAACGTATTCGCATTTTAAATCGGATTGGGTACGACGGCGAAAACGAGCATAAAAACAAACATCTTTTCCCCATCGAATATCCATGCTGAATATTTCCCTTCTGCAACGGTTTCTGTACAACATGTAACGAAAAAATGTTGCACCCGAAAAAAAAAAAAAGAAAGAAAAGGGGATGCAGCGAATTCTTCAGAGATACATGGTGGCATTGAGGTAATAGCCTATATATCAAATTAATTGTGCTAATTAATATAATAATAATAACGAGGCAAGCGATTGTATTTGCAGTAGCAGTCAGAGAAATATCAGTATTAACCCCGTTGTCTCACCGACATGCATCTTGGAGACGAACAAATGCAGCGTTCTGTTTCGGATTAGCATGCTAATTGAGCCGCTAAATTTTTTTATCAGTGTTGTTAGCCCTCAACGTTTCCCTGTTATGATTTTTTTCTTCTCCCTTTGGTCTCTTGCTGAGGAAAAAGATTGCCTACGCCGTTTAGCTGCGCATTGGCAGACGCCACTGTCCGAGGTACTGATCCCCATGTGACGTTGCGGCCACGTGTTAAGCACTAAACCCGGGAAATCTGAAGTGCATCAATTCTCTGGATCAGTTCTGGACAATTGCAGGCTTTGGTACATGGGCGTTAAAAATTGGCATGAAATTAGTTCATGATAATGATTCGCAAACTTATAAATCTAGAGCATGAGCTTAGTTACCTCCAGCACAGATGCAAGTGTAAGTTGTAGTTTGTTTTTGTGCTAAGCAGTACTTTTGGCAATTGTATTAAAGAGCCCTGACACCAGCAAAGATTTTCATTGACTTGACAAACTGAGTGATCACACTGAAAGCTAGAGTTATTTCACTGAAGTATAAGTACATTTATTGATATATTTGTATATTGTATCTATTTTTTTTACAACCTAGGCAAATTCCCTCAGTCAAATCAGTCATCACACATAGCCCACTCTTTGGCTTTCATTGTATTTCGTGACTTTGTGCTCAAACAAGTCAGAGGTTCAGTAAGTAAAAATCCGCAGTAGAGTTTTGTTCTGTTTATTAGCCAGAAGGTTGAGATATTATTTACAAAAGCTGGCAAAGTCCACAGGTGGGAGAGACACATGGCAGGACTGTGACCTTCTGATCCCTGCACTTTCAACATCCTTAAACATGGGCGCTACAGCATTCATTCCTGAGGTAGTGTTTGTGGATTTTACAGCATTACTGTTTTTAAAAATCTCTTTGAAGAATATATCCCTAGTATTTACTGCTATGTCAAATGCAAGACAATGGAAGTGATCTCAGGAATATGCTTCTAAAAAATACTGCCATAATAGATTTACTGAAGCATCATATTTTTTAAAATGAAATTAAATAGGAATACAACTAAGTTCTGAGTCAGCATACTCAAATATTTTACAGCAGCAAGATAGTAACCCATATATACAATAATCATGGGTGAAAATTTTATTGTTTTCCACAGAAACACTGTTTTCTAATGTGCTAGAAGCAATTCTGACAATCTGATGTACTTCTAGAAAATACAGTTGTTGCATTGAATACTAAATCATAGCTGATTACTGGATCTAATTCCCACTTCCCACTTGACATTCCATCGCCAAACATAGGTGAAAGACTGCTCAATATCCAATATTCCCTTCCAAAATCATGCTATTAATATGCTGGTCCCCACTTGACTCCTTATAGTGCCTCCACTTTCTTAAAGATGTGAGAAAATAGTTAGGTCAGGCAGCAATGTTGGGCAATGCGCTGAAAACGAGCGACGTCACTTTTGCTGGGGCCAACACTCACTTCCTTGACAATGTTTCACGCTCACAGCATAGCAACACATTCACTCGCACACTTAACACACAACATCAAATGCCTTATATTTGACAATCAAAATATACCAAGAAATGCTTTCTGTTCTTTAATAATGGGCATATTTTGGGTTCAAGATCGCTGAAACAAATAAACACTATAAACGATAAACACAATAAACACTTTGCAACATGCTGTGCAAGTTGTTTGGATTGTTCGGCGTGATCCAGTTGCCATGGCTGCGGCAGGTTGACCTCGGAATGAAGTCACGACTTTGGCAGCACATTAGGTCTGGTGCAAAGTTCACTTGGCTTTCCAGTGCATCTAAGTGGTGACTGATGGGATTGAGGTCAAGACTCTGTGCAGGCCAAACAAGTTCACCGAAAAAAATTGTGGGAAATTATGTTTAAGCCTTGCTCAGTGCCTGAGGGTACCATCATCCTGAAAAGGAAACTAGACCTGGATCTTTCCCAGCCTTGGAAACACAGATCACCAGGTTTAAAACGGCATGCCACCATGTCAATACTTCCCTTCGGTGGAGCTAAAAGGCTGAACCATGTAAACAAGGATTGTCCACACACTTTTGGCCATGTCAGCTTGGCCAGCTTGCAATTTTAAAGCAGCATGTGAAAATAATATCAAACAAGTGGCTCAGCACTAAGGGACTCCATCAGGCCATCTCCCTTCGCAGAGCGCACAGAACCTCAGTAGGTGTTCTTGGCAAGTAAAAGTGAACATTACGTGTCAAAATTCGATCCAAGAGGGTTTTCAAATGTTTTTGTTTTTCATTTTATTTTGCCTGTCAATGCCCATTTTTACCACTGTTGTTTCTCACAAAGCAGGGCATTTTCTCAAACAGAAAACCTTGCCCTGTCAGGCATTTCATTACATAATGTTCTGTCATGATTATCTCTATCCTTTTTTTGTAAGATAGTGTCAGTGATGGACGGTCTGGAGCATTAATCAGATGCCTTGCCCAGAAATGAAATGAGTTGCATTCCACTTCACAGTTCTTATATTACTTATATTACTATCAATTGGATTCATACTTGTAGAAGCATTTTCATTTCAAGAATAAACGTTTAACAAAAATTCCATGATAAGGTTGAAAGTGGAAGATAACAGCTTTATTTCCACTGAGAAAGTGGCCCATGACATGCATAGTATGACACACTTTATGACTGCATGTAACTGTGTAAGAGATACATCTCTCTCTCTCGCACACACACACACACACACATACACACATTCACACACACACACACACCAATATTTACCATCTGACAAGCAGGACCACATT
Organism: Gymnothorax reevesii; assembly: GCA_029721435.1. Taxonomy (NCBI): domain Eukaryota; kingdom Metazoa; phylum Chordata; class Actinopteri; order Anguilliformes; family Muraenidae; genus Gymnothorax; species Gymnothorax reevesii. Next base: position 30,147,575 of record CM056581.1, on the reverse strand, counting down.
GACTGTTTTTTATTTTCAATTAAAATACCAGCATGCATAACTTAACAAAACAGATGAGATTCAAATTTATAGGCTGAGTGACAGCAAAAAGATAAAAACATGCCCTTATCAGTGTATTTTGTTCGCTTCAGTACTAAAATCATCAGCACTATGGGGGAATTGGTCTGTTGTTCTCTGAGCAATATTTCTGTGATGTGAATCTCATGTGAAGAACATTAATTTACAACCTCTGTGTGTACATGATGCAGTGCCAGTATGCAGACAAGTGCAGACAGGAAGACTATTGAAGCAGGCAGAAAGGGATTTTCCTTCTGTGGAATTTATGATATGAGAAATGGGGGATTTCTTTTTTAAGAAGACTATTCTGAAAAAGTTCTATTCTGAACAGTGCCTCTCAACAGTTGTTATTTCAGACATCAAACCATTGTTAGAGACAAGCCACCACATTATTTGTCGTTCTGGATGTGGTTTTAGGATCCATAATGTGTAATCAGTATTTTTTTTTCTTTTTGGGAGTAAGATCACACTGCAATAATCAAAACGTGCCCTCTTTAATTCAGCGGCCTTGTTTTGGACGGCAACCTCAGCAATCTGCTACGATCCAGAAATCAATGTTCCTGTATCTGCCCGAGGCAACATCGTGATTTATGACGTCAAACCTCCGAGAAAAAAAATATAAATTTTAAACCAATCCATGACTCACTGTAGCTTTCAGAGACGAGGTGCGACTGAACAGTTTTGTACTATCACGGGAAAAATATCAAAACAAGTATAATGCCCGTTGTTAATTAATCGCGTTTGTCATGATGAAATTGAGTAATATATTAAGCTACAGGTGCATTGAATTTTGTGTCACAGAGCCATTAAAAACTGCCAAATCCGCCTTTGATTTGGTTTAGAATTTCGACAACATTCCAACAACGATAAAAGTCAACGTTGTAAATCAAACCAAGCAACTTTGAGCTGTACGAAGTCAGATAAAACTCTCAACAGCCTCTGCAAATTAATGAGTAGTGCAGACCAGATGGTGCACATGAACGCAGGTTGTGGTAGCTGTCCACGGTTCTGAATTTGAATCTGCCATTAAACCACGAGCCCGGCGCCACTCGGGCCACAAAGTGCTGTTAGGCGTGTCTAACTGACGAACGGGTGATCAGAAAAGGGCCATAAACTCGAACTCCATCTTAACCCTTAGAGTGCTAAATGCAGCTATATTTGTCCAATGATGTGAGATATAAAAATCAAAGCTGTTGAAAACTTATCATGTGGCAATTTGTTTAAAAGAGCTTTCGCAGGGGAGCTATTTTAAACCAGTTGCCACATGCTAGGTTTTCAACAGCACAAGATCATTTATGTATATATTTTTTGAAAATTTATTTCAGCGTTCTAAGGGTTAAAGCAGTCTCTGAAATTATATGTGCAGGTTAGCACCACCGAGGGATATTAAGAGGACAACAGCATACTGACTGTTGGGTAGAAAGCACAACCAATCCGGTTTAAAAGAATAATAAGCCTAATGTGTTCACGAAGGTCTAAAAAAAATCAATACGAGCAATTGTTGTGGTTTCCCGACTAGATGTTTACATATTTTTGAGGTCGCCTTGTTTGTGAATAATTGGAGAGAGAGACAAAATCCTCAGAAGCCATCTTTATTCCCACGGTGAGCAGTCCCTGGCCAGACAGTGCTAATTCGGCATTATTTACAAAGCGATATTTATGGGAAAAACTCAACCAACTTTGTTCCAATCAAAATACATGTGTTGTAACTGATCTCGAACAAACTTTGCTCAAATCACAATTCATGGGTTGCAACCATCTTATCTTTAACATTTTTTTACTCTCCAACTTTGTTTTGTTAAACCATGGTGGAATATAGAAGTATAGGATTTTAAACAAATAAAAGGAATATTTACTAAAATGGACTGGAAAATTACAGTCAAGAGAGGAAAAATACAGCCAAAGGAATAGGATACAAGTAGATATATAAATGATTCAATTGATTATGTTTTTTTTCCAGTAACAACTAATGATTTTACTTAACAAATATTGATCAAAGCTACAGAAATCAAATGCATCACCTGATTATGTTTTTGAATCAACTAAACAGGAGCCTGCTTACTAATCAAAGCTACAGAAGCCTGCTGCTTATGTGCGTGAGCTGTTCATTCATGTGTGAATTGAATTGCTTGCATGTTTGTGTGACTGTGTTTGAACTGCTTGTATATGTGTGTGTCTGTGAGTGAACTGCTTGTGCATATGCGTGCGCATGTGTACGTGTGCTGCGTGTGTATGTGTGAATTACATGTGTCTGTGTGCACTGCTCGTGTGTGTGTGTGTGTGTTTTATGTGTATGTGTATGTGTCTGTGTGTTTGCACTGCTCATCCCTTCTCTATGCATATGTGAACTACTTGTATGTGTGTGTGTGTGTGTGTGTGTGTGTGTGTGTGTTGTTATGTGTGTGTGTGCTTGTTTGTGTGTGTGTGTGTGTTGCTGCTGCCTACATAATATGGTTATTGATTATGGCTATTCAACATGGCAATTGATCTACAGATGAATATGATAAGAAATATTGAAATATAATCCTTAACACAATAAAGTAAAAAGTGGATATTATGAATTACGCCCTTACAATCTCAGAAAAAAGTTTTCTTTGCCTGTCAAAATTGAGGAGCCCTTTTAATTCTCATCTGGAACAAACTATCATTGATGTGAAGCCTCCTAAACAAAGTGTCATTTGGCTTGACAGAGAACCCTTGAATGGGTGTAGATAGGGTTGAAATGTAAATACAGGGTCTCTTTTGGAACGATTCTTTTCTACCAGAGAGCTGCTAAGACTAGTCGCTACTGTTGCGACAACAAGTGTTGTAACTACGTCTGTTACTATTGCCATTCTGGCTGCTAATATTAGAGGTGCAGGTTAGGCAATAAAAAGTATTACTTTTTATTACATTAATTTTATTACATTACATTTTATTAACACTTTTTATTAAGTACTACAGCTTTGGCACTGGAAATCAAACCTGCCAAAAGTCTTATTTTTAGACAAAGAAAGAGAGTAATAAATGAACTCTCCCCCAGGACAGCCTTACCACTGTGCACAAAATCATGCCTTAGGCCAACTTTTTCCTGTATTCATTTTGTACATTTTTCTCCTTCAGTTTCAGTGGAATAGCAATCAAATTTCATTGGCAATAAAATTAAAATGTACATGCATGTTTAATGAGAGAAACATTGGGGACAGCAGAAAGGTTCTAGGTATCAAGGTTTCAGTACAAGACGGATGGGGGAAGCTGTCAGGCACAGGGGTCGCACAAAAATGAGGACGAAGGAAAGGGACACAAAGAGTGAAGCAGGCAAAGTGATGCAGAGAAGTCAGTGTTGTTGGATGCTACTCAAAATGAAACCCACACCATATGCCATGCAGGTTATCAGCGAAGTGCACTTGGAAAGAGTCTGCATGCGCGCGTGAGCGAGCCCACACGCGACAACAATGTGGTCTGACCACATGGGGTGCACACCTGCCACGTCACCAACTGCAAACACTCTATGCTGGCCGTGCCCTGGAAATATAAAAAGAACACTGTTTCACGCAGAAAATAAAATAAATAACAAAGAAAACAGACGGCAGTGAAGCGGGGGAGGGGTGCAGTCAGTAACACTCAATAATGCCTGATGATGTAGGCCTATAACCTGTAAAAATACTAGCCAAGTTGGGATGATATATAAAAATTGGAACTGAACGCAGATTTGCAAACTATCTTTGACTTGCATTATGTTGAGTACAATAAAACAGCACGTAATTTGATTTTTCACAACATTAATTTTATTTTTTAACATAAACACATTTAAACTTTGATTCTCGCAAAATTTTAAAGAAAGTTGAGACGGTAAAGTATTTATCACATTTAAGTTGCTATTCTTTTTTTATCAACACTTAAACTTTTAGGACTCAATGCACCAAGTGGTCCTCTCAGGTGTAATTTTGTCCCATTTGTCCTGCACGGAGTTCTAAAGGTGAGTAACTGTTTGGAGTCTTCATTGTTGCATTTTGCATTTAAGAATGAGCGACACAATCTGTATTTCGGATGATATTGGGACTGTAGACAGGCCAATCCAGCACCTGCATCCTCTTGTCACATAGCCATGATTACGTGTAAGAACCACAAGCGAACACCAGAGAGTACAAAAAAAAGGGAGGCTTTATTTCTGAAGGGGGAAGACCCCCAACAAAGCAATGGTACAATGTCCACAATACAAAAATCAGAGTCCTTACGGCCAAATCCAGAACCGTAAACAGGGCACCAATCACAATACTCGTGGTCAGACGAAAATAGGTTCAATACACAGGCACAGGTATGTCAGAGAAGCAAAAGCCAAAATCCAGTGGGCGCAAACAGAGTCGAATACCAGGGCAGCAATCACAAAACTCGTAGTCGGGCTAAAAGGATTCGTAACAGATGCAGACAATAGTACCAAAGAGCAGAGCCAAAAATCGTAAGTCGGACGGTCCAGTCAGAAGAGTAACACTATGAGTACAAGGCAAAGAGATAGCAGCACAGGTAAACAAGAGAAATGTTCTGACAAGGAAGTGCTGTGAAAAGACTCCTAATATACACTCACGGGAAGTCACATGCTTAACACAACACAGGTGGAGGAAGTCAGATTGATTACAAAGGAAGGACCATGAGGGAGAACCTAATCAGATGAAATAGGCAACAGCCAAAACGCGGACAGGAATCACGAGACAATCCTATAGACAGATATACAGCTCTAGTCAAGTTCTAACGTGCATCGATAATGAGAGAAAGGACAGTGTGAGCAGGTGTGGAAGATCCACAGAAATGCAGCAGAGAAGATTAGGGAAAGACAAGGGGCAGAGACTAGAACAGGGCGGGTGCTGAGAGCTTGTTAATCAATTAGTAAGTGCAGCTATACAATCCCTTAGTGCTTGTTAGTAAGTTAGTATTATATACAATGTTTGTTTTTGTTAGTAATCTTAGGGGAAAATAATAAACTGTTAGTATTGTTAGTAAATAGAAAAGAAGAGTGAAGCCAGTAAACGAGATCGGAAGGAAGATTGAAAACCAGAATCCAATAAATCACCCAAAAATAACAAACTGTTAGTATGGGTTAGTAATATAGAAAAAGCAAGGCGAAGGAAGTAAACAAGATTGGAAGGAATGGTTGAAATCGGGAAACCATTATATCACCCGAAAGAGTGGCACGCAATACTGGGGCTGTGAGCAATGACAAGACAAGAGACCAGACAGGGGGAGACAAAGTGCAATGCATGGCAGAAACAAAAACATGGACCTGAATGAAACTATGGTAATATGCAAAACATGGAAAAACTAAACTAGACAATACAAGATCAATATCCAAGCAATCATGAACATGGCAGACAGATCAGAAGTATGGCAAACATGCAGAATCATAACATGCCTTTGTAATGTGCGCAGAATGTGGTTTGGCAGTGTCTAGTTGAAATATCCATACAAAGGTATTCCTGGAAAAGATGTAATCTTGAAGGCTACACACGTTGCTCCAAGATCTTAGTGTCCTTTTCTGCATTAATGATGCCTTTACAGAAGAGCAACTTACCCTTTCCAAGGGTACTAGCACAAACAGATAACATGACAGACCATGGCTTTTGGACTTGTTGCTGTTAAGTTTTGATGGTCCTTTTCGCCTTTAGTCAGGAGCTTACAGTGTTTAATTCCTAAACAAATGACCTGACGTAGTATTTGGCAGACCACAATGCATGCTTTCACTTCATGATGGTCCACAGCAGATACCTTGAAGCCAAGAGAAGTCAATGGCACTTCTGAATACTGTTAACATAAGGCTTCCTTTTTTGTACAGTGAAGTTCTAACTGGCATTTGTAGATGTAACTATAGCTTGGTATTTGACAAAGGGTTGGCAGAGTAATTCAGAGCTAATGAGGTTATATCCAATATACAACGTAGATAAATGACAGTTCCTGATGCAGTGCTGTCTGGGAGATCAGAAAAAATGGGTATTCTGCTCAGCCTTTGTGCCCTTACCCTGTATGCACAAAAATTCCTCCAAATTTTTAATAATGCTATGCTCTGTAGAGGGTGAGACATCCTATTCCCTTATCTTTGTTAGAGGTACATTGGTTTTAAATCTTTCAATCAAATTTCTCTCACATTTATGGGCAAATTGGCAAACCTAAGCCCTTTCCTGGATGCTGCTTTTGTACCAAATCATGATTATGAGCACCTGCTGACACCAGCTGCTTCAAATCGCATCATTATTCATTTTTTTTCCCCTCAATGGATGGATGGATAGTCCTAAATTGTCCCTGTCACAGCTTTTTTTTAATGTACTGCAGGCCTGAGTGGCAGGAATGGATGTATATTTACAAATGAAATTAATTTCACCAGGAAAATATAAACATTTTGTCTTCACACTGTCTGCAATAAAAAAAAAGTTAAAATACATTTAGAAATCACTGCTTTCTGTTTTTATGTGCACATCCATTCCATCCCAGCCTTCTCCGAGTAGCTACTGAACTTGTAAATGAGCAGAGTGAAAAACAACAAACAAGCGGATTCTGCCAAGAAAACTGGATAGCCTACAAAATGACCATATCTTGTCCTCATCCCTCACCCTATCGTGTAGTAATAACTGAGTCTAAGCAAGAAGAGGAAGAAAGGATAGCAAAAGCCTTACTGGTATGACACAATATGAGACATTATCTGCACTGATGATTGGAAATTCAAAGCTAAGGGTAAAAATGACTATTTGAATGTCCTAGTGGCAGCAAAGGCATTGGTGAAAAGCATAATCCTTAGGAACAGGATATTAGCAGTCAACTTCATTTTCAGACCCTTTGACAGACTAAAGGAGCATTGCAGTGTTTGTTCTGTCCGCCTGGTGCCTGCTTGGCTAGATGAGGCTGCGCTATATCTGCTGTCGACCAGATGGTCACCCCAGTCAGTGCCGCTCTGCAGTCACTCCAAGTAAATGCACGCGGCATATGGACACGCATAACAGCGAGAGGGCCCTGGCATTGGGCCGTCTGTGAGCTGCCCGACACGATGTGGGACCCGGTCTGCTCAAAAGGGGACCAAATTTGTTATGGACTGGAAACTTACCCCAAGTCATCCAAAACATTACCACACGCCTTACAATGGTGCCTCTCACTAAATTTTGCAAATATAATGACTTGCAAAGAGCCATCGATCCCTATCTAAAAAAACAGCCACTTGTACTGAGACAGATTGTTGGCTTTCTTGAGACAATGCATTCTCAAGATGTTGCGATGCAGTAAAGGACACTTTGTACTGGCCGTGATGATTCTTTGAAAATATTTTTTTTAATGTTTTGTTTTGATGAATCTGGAACTGTTCAAAATCACACCATGCTCAACATTATCACATTTAGAAGAGGGAGCATGCTCTCATTCCATAGCAGCACTGATCTAACCGGGTATTAGAGAACCCACAATACTAACAGCGCCTACCTCAGGGGGCTTTCTCAGACAGCGGTTCTAAAAGTTTTGCCAGGCTGCTCCACTGTCATCGATTTTAGTAATTTCTGCTCATTTTTTTACTGATGCATAAGACACCTTTTCACAGAAATGGGTAATGTTGTCACTCAGTTCTGACACAAGTAATCATGGGTCTGTTTCTCAGGTAAATTAAGCCTAGTATCGGACTAAACTAAGAGCATATCAGGATTCAGGTCAACAGTGTCTGGAAAAGCAGACCCAAGCATTATTCTTATTGTGAATGCTATTTGAGCCACAAAATGTTTGAAAGTCAGCACCATTCCCACATCCCCTTCCAGAATAAACACATTTTGAAAATCCAATTCACTTCACTGATCAGAATACCAACATCTACCCAATACTCTAGTTGGTGTATTTTGAGAGACAGGATGGTGCATTTGCCAGAGTGTTCATGCTCATATTAGGCTGTTCAATTAAAATTATATTGTATACATCAGCCATTTGTAATCCAGCCTCCAAGCTGAGTCTATTGGTTGTTCAAACTGCATGCTCTGTTATTTGTTCAAGGTCAAATAAAGTCATTATTTATGGTGCAGTGAAAAAGTATTTGCCCCTTCCCAATTTCTTCTATTTTTGCAAATTTGTCATGCTAAAATATTTCAGATCCTCAAACTAATCTAAATATTTGGCAAGGATAAATAACCCTAGTAAACACAAAAAGCAGTAATTAAATGAAGATTCAACTTATGAAAAGAAAAAAAGTGATGTGAAAAAGTAATTGCCCCACAGTAACTAAATCAACCAATTAAAAAAATAATAAAAATCAATTTATAGTGGTGTTCAATTCTGCGACACATACTCAGCCATGATTCAACCCTGTTAAATCCAAAGCTCATCTAAAAGGAACTTGTCTGGCAAAATCAAGTAGGCAGAAAGCAGCGCATAATGTTGCTTTATAAAGAAATTTAAGAACAGATGAGAGACAAGATCAATGACATTTATCAGTCTGGAAGGGGTTACTAAGCCATTCCTAAGGCTCCAGGACTCCAGCAAACCAGGGTAAGAGCCATTATGTACAAATTAAGAAAACTCTGAGTAATTGTGAACCTTCCCAGCAGTGGCCAGAGGGCCAACATTAACGATTGGGTATAAAGAGCATCTTAGAGAGGCAGAGTCTCTCAGAAGTAAAGATGGACACTGAAAAAAAAACTGCATCGTAAAATTGCAGAATAATTTCAGAAAAATGTTCCTGAATGTAACATTGCGAGGACTTTGAATCTACGGTACATAATATTATCAAAAGATTCAGAGAATCTGGAGAAATCTCTGTCCGCAAAGGACAAATATTGGATGCGTGTGATCTTTGGGCCCTCAGGCGGCACTGCAAAACAGGCATAATTCTGCAATGGAATTCACTGCATGGGCCAGGAACACTTCCACAAATCATTGTCTGTGAGCATGGTTCACCATGCGATCTACAAATGCAAGCTAAAGCTATATCATGCAAAGAAAAAGTAAATATGTAAACATGATCCAAAAATGCCGCAGTCTTCTCTGGGCCAAAGTTCATTTAAAATGGACTGAAGCAGAATGGAAAACTGTTCTGCTGTCGGATGAATCAAAATTTGAAATTCTTTTTGGAAACCACAGAGGCTGTGTTGTGTGGTCTAAAGAGGAGAGAGACCATGCAGCTTGTTATCAGCATATAGTTCTTCTAAAGCCTGCATCTCTGATGGTATTGGGTCGCATTAGTGCCATGGTGAGGACAGCTTACACATCTGGAGAGGCATTATCAGTGCTGAAAAGTATCTAGAGGTTTTACAACAACATATGCTCCCATCCAGACAGTGTCTCTTTCTGGGAAGGTCTTGCATATTTCAGCAGAACAAAGCCATACCACATACTACATCCATCTCAACAGCATGGCTTGGCAGTAGAAGAGTCTGAGTGCTGAACTGTCCTGCCTGCAGTCCACACCACTCACTAATAGAAAACATTTGGCACATCATAGGCAGCAAAGAAGACCCAGGACTGTTGAGCAGCTAGAATCCGACATCTGACAAGAGGGGGACACCATTCCTCTCTCCTCTTCAGCAACATTCCTCTCTCCTCTTCAGCAATTGGTGTCCTCACTTCTCACATTTAAAGACTACTGTTAAAAGAAGAAGGAATACTAAACAATGCTAAACATGGCCCTGTCCTAACTTTTATGAGATGTGTCGCTGCCATCAAATTCAAAAAAAGCTAATATTTTTCATGAAATGGTACAACTCCAATTCAGAATTAGTTGGTACAAAGTGTAAATTGTGAATAAAATCAAAATGCAATTACTTTCAAATCACACCAGCCAGTATTTTATTCACAATAGAAAACAGACAACATAGCAAATGTTGAAACTGAGAAATTTGACAATTTTATACACAAAATGTACTCATTTCAAATTTGATGGCTGCTACAGGTCTCAAAAACGTTGGGACAGGGGCCTGTTTACCATGGTGTAGCATCCCCTCTTCTTTTTAACACAAAGTGGAGGAGTCTGTGTATTGAGGAGTCAACTTTCTTGAGTTCAGCCAATGGAATTTGATCCCACTCTTGTTTAATACAGGCTTCCAGCTGCTGGAGAGTTTTGAGGTCCTTTGACGGACTTTTTGTTTAATTATGCGGCAAATGTTCACAATCGTTGAAGGATCAGGACTGCTGGCAGGCCAGTTTAGCATAAGGACTCTTCTACTACAAAAGCCATGTTGTTGTAATAGCTGCAGTATGTGGTTTTGCATTGTCCTGCTGAAATACACAAGGCCTTCCCAGGAATAGCTGTTGTCTGGAGGGGAGCATATGCTGCTCTTAAACCTTCATATACCTTTCAGCATTCATGGTGCTTTTTAAAACATGCAAGTGTCCCACACCATATGCACTAATGCATCTCATACCATCAGAGATGCTGGCTTTTGAACTGAACACTGATAACAGGGTGGGTGGCCTCTCTCCTCTTTAGCCCGGAGGACACAACGCCCATGATTTCCAACAAGAATGTCAAATTTGGTCTCGTCTGACCACAGGAGACTTTGCCACTTTGCTACAGTCCATTTTAAATGAGGCTTGGCCAACAGAACACGGCGGTGCTTCTGGATCATGGTCAACAATGGCTTCCTTTTTGTATGATAGACTTTTAGGTGGCATCTGTGGATGGCACGGCGAACTGCGTTTACAGACAGAGGTTTCTTGATGTATTACTGGGCCCATTTAGTAATGTCAATGACAGAATGATGCCGGTGAGTGATGCAGTGGCGTCTGGGGGCCCGAAGATCACGGGCATCCAGTAAAGGTCTTCAGCCTTGTCCCTTACGCACAGAGATTTTTCCAGTTTCTCTGAATCTTTTGATGATGTTATGCACTGTCGATGATGAGACCTTCAAAGCCTTTGCAATTTGATGTTGAGGAACATTGTTTTTAAAGTATTCCACAATTTTTTTATACAAGCCTTCACAGGTTGGAGAGCCTCTGGCCATCTTTACCTCTGAGAGACTCAGCCTCTCTAAGACGTCCCTTTTATAGCCAATCATGTTTCACCCTTGATGACAATTAACTTAATTACTTGCTAAATGTTCTTTCAGCTGATTCTCCTATATATTCATTGTTTTTTCAGCCCTTATTTGTCTGTGTCCCAACTTTTTTGAGACCTGTTCCAGCCAGAAAATTTGAAATAAGCTCATTTTGAGGATAAAAATGTAAAATGCCTCAGTTTCAACATTTGAAATGCTATTTATGTTCTATTGTAAATAACATATTGGCTCATGTGATCTGAAAGTTATTGCATTTTGATTTTATTCACAATTAACACTTTGTCCCAACTATTTTGGAATTAGCGTTGTAAAATTTCTCACTGTCAACATGTGATGTGTTGTTTATGTTACATTGTGAATAAAATGTCAGTTTATGAGATTTTCGAATCATTGCATAGTGTTTTTATTTACATTTTACAAAGCATCCCAACTTTTTTGGAATTGGGGTTGTATATCATTCCAATGCCGCATTTTGTGTTCATTTGTATTGCCTTTGCCTTGTATTATATGTAGTTGGATGATATGAAAAATTTTGTTACGACAAAGAGGCAAAAATAGTAGAAATTTGGAGGAGGGCAAATGCTTTTTCACAGCCTTGCAAACAATCACTCATTAACTGTTGAACTAATGTGTGCTAATCTAATTTAGAAGGCAAAGCAAGAGAATGTACACTTTGCATCAACATTCTTCTTCTCTTGGTCAGAGAGGAACAAAACTATAGTACAGAATTGCGACTACAGCATACACTAAATAGATGAATTTCTAATAATCATAATGAACCATATCAGGACCTCATCGCAATTATCAGCTTATTCCTGTATATTCTGTACTGTATTTTGTACGCCACTAGAGGGCAGTGTATGCAATGGATTTTGCATTTGTGCATTCTGCAGGACAGAAAAAAAGACACCTTAAATGTGTAATGTATACTAATTTTGGCAGAAACTGTTGTCATTTTGTACCGAGAAAGATAGTTTTTTTTTTTTTTGATTATTTTGAAATAACAGCATTTCACCTTTCTGATTTGGAAACATGGTTTGTTTTCACAATATGTTTAAACATGATAATAAGATATGATAATATTAAACCAAACCTTGAGCATTAGGCCAACATTTAATTTAACCCTTCAGCAAATCAATTGCAGCATTTATATTTTCCACTTACCAGTAACAAAACTTTTAACTCCTCATAAGGGGAACAAATTGCACAGGCAGAGTCAGTTACAGAGATCGTTAGATATTGCAGCTTAACAGACTAAAATTAATTTCAAGTATAGTCACCAATGTTTTTAATCTACAGTGACAGTATATTTTCTTTACGCAGTGCTTCAACGAGTAAAGTGCTTGAAGTTAGTAATAAAATTTATTTCAAAAAATTCTCAGGGGCTGACTTGCAAAGTATAGGATTGCCAGTGTTTTCCCATATTTAAAAGGGGCTGACTCCAGCAATGTGACCTTACAATATCAAAGTTGTCTTGCTAAAATTTTGGAGTCCTAATTTACTTCTCAGCTATGACCTTTTTTAATGGAAGATTGTATTTTAAAGGTTCACCAATCTGGTTTCAGGTCTGAGCATAGCACTATTACTGCTGCTTCCTTCTTTATTAATAACATTGGTTGTGCATTAGATAAGGGAAAACTAAGTGCAGCCCTTTTCATTGACCAATCTAAGGCATTTGATACTGCTGGTCATGTCCTCTTTCTGAAAACATTATCAGACATATGCTTTGATAAATCTGTTTGTAAATGATTTAATAAGACTAGAACAAAACCAAATATACCGCTTGACCGTTCATGGTCCATGCGTGAAATTGTGGGAAATTTGTCACAGGGATATACAGTGGTACGGTCTACAATGTTAATTCCTGCACTATAAAGGCTGCTGTGGATGCAGTTGAAAACTGTGTATCCATGTGAATCTGCTGCCAATGCCCGCTGGTGATGTAATAGAGACTGTTTACCCCAAATCAGTTTGTGAGAGCAAAGGCCAATGGGGAAAGTATTCAGTCGGCTAACTTATAGTATAATATCATCAGTCACTGACTCAATCACTGCACTGGTCGAACCAAAAACTATTTAGAGGATAAGACTCAATATATTTCAGTTGAAGGTATTCAGTTAAGGACATTTAAAAGCAGAGATGCCAAGTCTCACGCATTTGACGTAGGTCCTACGCATTTTTTAGGCTTATTCGCCGTAGTCCGCAATTATTCAATGAAAGCTTATTAATGAGATTCTCACTCGAATTAAAATCCTTGCACATTGAAGTTTCAGTTTCACTTGCGTAAAGGTGGACTTCACCACAAGTAACATGGAAAGTGATTATGACTCCGGACTTCTCGTGCTTCTCTTTACTCAGAGAAAAGAAACATTGCATGTGTTTCATGATCGTTTAAATAGTTTTATTGAAACAAGACCATCTCAAACGTCTTTATGCAATTCCATTGCTTTCAATCTCTTAGTAAAGACAAGCATGAGAATTCCCGAGTCATAATCGATTTCCATGTCACTAGTGGGGAAATCCACTGTAATGCACGTGAAACTGATTAACTTAATGCACAATGACTTCAGTTCCGCAAGTGAATATCTCCAGTGCGGGCTGATAGGAAAATTGCAGACTACGGCACAGGAAGGTGAATGCCATTTAGAGGCCAGAGACTCCACCGAATGCGTGAGACTTGGCATCTCTTTTTGGGAAGTGATGTAAACATGCCCTGTCGTTTGGAGTCTTGTTACAGCCTACCACTGCACACCTATTTGGCATGTTGATGAATGTTATCTCAAAATCAACGAAATCAAGGATTGATGAAGGCGAAGTCAATTATCAGTATAGAACGAACCACTGGTCGATCTGCTGGAAACGTTTGCAACTTACTTCTCACGCGTCACAGGTCATATGAGTACGAGGTCCGTGCAATTACTTTTTTGAGGGGTGGGGCTTAGGACCATACAAACCAGCCAAATTTTAGTTTTCAAATAATGATAAAAAGTTACAGAAAGCATTTACAAATATGTGATGCATATTAATTTGCAACATATAATCCATTTCTTCGAAAAATAGCCAAAAATTTATCTGAGTGAACCTTTATGAGGTCATCCCAGTACAAGTGAAGCAATTCAATTCAGAATAAAATTAAGGGGAGCCTGTGCAAACCAGGATGATCTTCTACCAGACTATGTAATTGGACCATCTATGTTGGCTAGCAGGTTACACAGGTGATATAAAAACTTGAATGAAATACCCATTTCCTGGCAATAGCACGATTCTTAGGAACAAGCAAAATCACACCTTCCTGTGCGAAGTGATATAGCTCATCTAATAACCCAATCAAATGAAGAGATATGTAGGCTGCTCTCAGCTGAGTCCATGAGATTGCAGCCACTTACGGTGTAGTAGTGGAATGCAGTGAGCTATCCCGGCAGCATGGCAAAGCAGCGGTCCAGCATAGCAACAGCAGCTCTCCCTCCAATCGCAGTGGAGCAAGAGAGGGAGGCGTGGCCGTGCGTCACTCGGTCAGCGCCACGCTGTCTGTCTGAAACGGGGGCGGAAAACGGTGTCAGACAGTTCGGACTCGAAAACCGATCACTTGACTATTGTACAGCGCAAAAATGGGCATTCGAGTCATATGACAGTACAACCAAATGTATTTAGACTTGTACTACGTATGATACCTGAATAAATTATAGCCTAATTGTAATTCAAAGCCAAATCATATGTGTCTGGAGACGACAAAAATGTGAACATATTACAAAATCAATATTATAAGACGTGCGAAATATGGATTAACTAGCGGATCAACGTTATATACTGCACGCAAGAACTGATAATCATAATTTTAAAAAATCAGCTGAATATACCTCTCCATACCTCACTTCGGAAAGAGCATCTCTATTATAGAAAATAAAAAAAGAACTTCGGGATAGGCGTGCTTTTTATAAAACATTCAATTGTGATTGGTTACAATACATAAGGGGGCGTAGCCCAGATGCACTTTCGACCGGAAGCGCCTGTGGTTGGAGCGTTGGAGAAAAAGTGAGGCGAAAGTTTTAATAGGCATTTCGATATTTGCATGTACAGTACAAATTGACAAATTACTGTTTACCTGCATCTTCTGATGCAAGTAGGCCTATAGCCGTAAAGAACTCTGCGGAAGAGATGAATACGCTCCCAAATTAAAGTTTTGAAGCTAGCTTGCTAGCTAAAGAAACCGAGAAGAAGCGTGGTGAGTAGAGTATCCGGTAAAAAAGAAAAACCTTTTTAGCATATGTCCTAAATGTTGAACAATCTGTATAAAACCCCATAGCCTATCAGTCACTCTTACCCTCTGTGTGTCTCTAGCTGTGCTCTTGCAACGGCTCCAATTTCTGAAGTAAAGTGGATGAGATTCTCTAATTTTAACAAATAAGCACAAGTTTGTTAACTTAATCGAACCAGTTAACCACGTTAAATAAGCAAAGAGGAAATTACCACAAATATAATTTGGCGCGATGCGATTTCATCTAATTAACGATATTAAGTAAGCATCTAGGTTTCAGAAGCTGAGGGCCTTTGGAAGTCCACCGGTAATTAACAAAGAAAAGACTTCTCTCGGCGTACACCACGTGCTGAGGAGCATTCGTTATTGTTAGCAGGATAGTTCTTAAACTCTTTAACGGAAACTAACCAGGAACGGAAAGCAAGAATAATCGCCAAATTGATCTTTTTTCCTACTTTTGGTTTATGCTAGGGATTTTTTTGGTAAAATGTGCAGTTATTTTCAGGAAACTGTTATCCTTGCCTCGTAAACGTCGACATAAGCAGGCTAAGGCCCTATTAATAACGTGGCTAGGTAGAATTAGATAACATACGTGTAAACATGGCGATGTATCGTTTAAAGTTGTGAACCGAATATTTATTCAGTTTCCTTATTGTGGTCTTTGTATTGATTCTGGAATTATGTCTAGCCATCTGCTACTCAGAACGCGTAGTTAAGCACACGAAAGCTGTCCTAGGGTGCATCTCAAAGCATAGGCTTAATTTTTAGGGGTTGTCACGTACTTCCATTGCCAAACTAACATTTAGGGTGAGGGATAAGGCTAAATTTATGGTCAGCGTCAGGTCTGGGGCTTGGTCTAGGGTGAGGTGTCGGACTTAAGGTTACAGCTCGGGAAACCAGTGACGACTCGGTTAAACCAAAACTGTTTAACGGGGATGAAATGACTCGCCAGTTTGGTGAATGGAATTCAGTGACGACCCCTAAAAAATGCAACCTTTGAAGGATGCAGCCTGCGCTTTGAGAATGCACCCTTATGTTGAATCTCAGCATTCCAACAAGAGCTTTGACTATGTCGCTAGTTTATGATCGGATTAAAATATTCTGATAACTCTTTAGCTGGTTGTCTGTTTATTGTGGCATTTAGATGATTCAAAATCCTTTCATTTGTAATGTGAAATGATGTAGACTGCCTTCGGCCCACTTCAGGCTATTTTATGGCATATTGCTGTAGATTAATCTCGGCGTTTAATGCTTAAAGTTGTATTTCTAAAAGTGTTTGTTAGAAATAATGTCATTCATGTCCATTGCTTGGATAAAATGCAGGTGGCGAATTGCGGTAAGTTGCCAGCCTTGCGCACGGAGATAATGGAACCCCAGCCCATTGGTGCATCTCAAAGCATAGGCTGCATCTTTAGGGGTCGTCACTTTATTCCATCCACCAAACTGACATTTAGGGTAAGGTACAAGGTTGAATTTAAGGTTATGTTTTGGGTTAAGATTGGGGAAGCCAGTTACAACTCACTTAAACCAAATTTATTAAACGAGGCGGCATGGCTCAGGAGGTAGAGTGGGTGGAATCAGAAGGTTCCTGGTTCGATCCCAGGCTCCTCCAGACAACGTGTCGAAGTGTCCTTGAGCAAAACACTGAACCCAACACTGTGGCACCTTGCATGGCAGCCTCCGCCATCAGAGTGAATGTGAGGCATAAATATAAAGCGCTTTGGGGTCATGTTGTGACTAGAAAGCGCTATATAAATGTAGACCATTTATAAAGGAGATGAAATGACGTTACGTCAGTTCAGCAGATGGAAGTAAATGAAGATCCCTTAAAATGCAGCCTAATAGTCTTCATAATTGTCTTTGACAGAGCCGAATTGTCTTAAATAGGTGGTCTTCCTCCGCTCCACTGTACCTTTCCCCTGATCTCGCTATAAGAGGTCGTATAAGTGAAGGGAAAGTTGCTGACAGATTTTAAAGGTATATTAGGACTTGATTGAGGATGCATCTCAATTCTCTTAAATTGCATCCTTTGCTTCAATTGCATCTTCTTGTGTCTTGCCCCCAATTTACACCAGTTGCGTGTTTGGTCCGTCTGCGCTCTGCCACGGCAGTGCAGCTGATTGGTTTCACTTCATTCAATGAGTGTGTTTATACCAGATCTGTTGCCTTGCATTTCTCGTTTGTCTAGGCTCTGGCTAACTGTAGCCCTGCGCAGTACACAAGCAAGACTTATATATTTGCCAGATGCCGCAGCCGAAACGCAACACTTCATCACAGCAGTACTCAGACACAACATAAAAAAAAGATACAGGTAATATTCAAAATCCATGTTGGCGCCAGTTGGTATTATGAGCTAGAACAGCAACCGAAGTAAGAAGGTATGCAGGCTAAACTTAATCGACAGAACACTTTCCAAACAAATGACAAACCCAGCACAAACAGGAAATTAAGAACATTAATTAATAAATGGGCTGCTTATCCATGGTAGAAGCAATAAGTCTTGAAAAAGAAACAAATCAAAACAAGTCAACTGTTCCCCAACTCTCGGAGAAGAACAAAGGCTGTTGCCTGTTTATAGTTTCCCGTAATACAATATGTATCATTTATCTTGGGCAGTTGCGTGGGATCTTGTAATTATCACGTGATCCAGTCAGGCTTACTCATTGGTCTAGCCGTCCAGCCCTAGCATGATTCTTGTGAAGCGACGTTTGTTTCTGATGACAGAGCACTGCTGGATCTGGTGTAATGAGATCCGTTCGGATTGACATTCATGCAAACTGCGGATTAATTGCTTAATTTAATCATCATAGTGTGAAATGTATTTTAACTGCCGTCATTACTTTTTATCCCCCTGGCATATAATGCGGGGGAAAGTAGTCATCAGCAGGGTTCTAGCCAGAAATTTTATTGAACGTACCGGAGCGATACTTCTCGTGATGTCACGAACCTGGTCACGTGGGTTTGTTGACTACCGTTGTTGGCAAAAAGCCGCAACATGGCAATTGATTTTATAGGTGAAGTAAAGTTGTCTTCCAGTTTCTGTCATAATGCCAGTCAGTTGCAGCGTTATTAACTGCACAGACCGTTTCGTGAAGGGTTCAGGAATACGTTTCCTATGCATTCCTGATCAAGAACCAAAAAAATCTACTTCGATTGATGCAATTCGATGTAAGAACTGGATGCCGTCGACCCACTCACCTGCTTGTACTATTCACGTTCTGTCGGGTAAGACGCAAGTTATTTTCCATTATATCTACCATGAGGTTATGCTAATTTTTCGCACTTTATTAATCGGTCATGGCAAGGGAGTGATCTTTTTTGTGTTGGGTAATTCGATAGGTTCCTTACTTTTCATCCTTCATCAGTATCGACTAAGATCAGTACTTTTTCGGCTTGAATTTTGGGTACCCAGAGAAACATTCGAGCGTGTAAAAATGTCCATCGTACATTCAGTCAAGGAAATTTAGAGTTAAATGTCTACCGCAACTGTAACGGCGGCAGCCTGGTTATGATGATGCACCAGGTGGCTAGGGAATGCGCAGTATTAGCATTCGCGATATCAAATAATCATAAATCTCAAGCCCCCTTATCACGAATAAAACCCCCCAAAATATATTGGCGCCCCTTTTTAAATCGTTCTGGTAAATGTACGACTGTGAATTACTTTAACTGGTCAATGATGATCAACATATGTTGAATTTCTGCTCAATATAGGAAAATCAAGTGATAATCCAGCCAACCCAGACCCAAAGGCTCGTTCCTCCAACCTTTCAGTTTCAGCTCTTAAGGATCCGGAAGACTACACAGACCATCGTTGTACTTAAGCTAAGAGAAATATCTTGCCTTTGCGGTGCTGTCAAGGTTTAGTACATATTCAGAGACCGCGGAATTGGTTCCACAACTGCGAGATGCCTTACTTCCCCTGTTTTGTTGTATTGATTTACACCTGTTCTTGCCAACCACGCTAATGCGTATGGCTGAATATGATGTCAGTGTTCGTAAACAGGAAGTATCGCACGTCAAAGGAGTCTGGATCTAATTAATGAATAATTAATTCTGTATTCTTATGCATACGTGAGGTCACAAAAATTATTTCAGTGGCTAAAAGTTTCATTCCATTTCCCCTAAAAAAGTTAATTTGGGTAAAAGCGTCGTGCTGTATTATCGGTTAATCTACCTCACCATCTCAGCAATGCTGTATTATTTTTTCCCAAATAAATTTTGTAACATGCCTACACAAAACACTGGCAGCGATGCCAAAAATACAAAAATCACTTGAAACAGAGCCCTATAAATAGCTTACTGTTTCATGATCATTTAATTGCTTTTTTCACCTGCTCAGAGAGTCCAGTTTTGGCCCAGGACCCAATCCCTGCAGATTTTACAGATTTTCCTCTTTCATCCATGGGTATCGCACATAATTGCTGGTGTTGAAATGCCTCTCAAAAGCCTTGGTTTTTTTGCGTAAAATTACGGTCTGGTGTAGGTTTTCCCATGCTGATAAACTCAAACTTCTAATTGAGTATTAGTCTAGAACACGTTCTTCGTAAACTCAGAATGATATTCACAGCTATCACAAACCAACATTTCAGGTTAACTCGCTAGGTTGTTTACCGCAGATTTATTTATTTATTTATTTTGCTAAATTGTGATTCACTTGGGGGACAGCGGGCGATATGGAAGCCCTCCAATTGATAAGGGAAATATGATTGGACAATTTTACTGTCATTTCAAATTATTATTGCTTGGATCCGAGATCTCTGTCAATGCTCAGTGGACCCGCAGCATTTCCCTCCCAGCAGCTGCAGATTGTGACAATTCAAAGTATTTCGGCGTAAGAGTCATGACTTACTTCGACCATGCATAAAGACGAGCAAGAACTATTAGCGGACGGCATGGCTCTGGGTACACCGACATTTGAAGTTCACTAGCTATGTCATGGCAAGGTTGCTGAACACACAAAGGTCTGCACAAACTGATTTAGCACCAAGTTTAACTGGGAAGTGGTATAGATATTGGAAAGAGACCCATGGCTACAATGACGAGCTAGCAACAATATCATATTTTTTTTCATCTGTGTGGGACGTGCTTGTAGCTAGTCAATAGAAGTAAGGCAATTGGCATGAATTTACAGCGTAGTCTGCTGCCAGTAATCAAGCTACCGGACTGTTAAGTGACATTATGAATGTCAATTCCAGTAACCAATCTAACTGTATAGTCAATGACAAAGCAGTGTTTTATATCTGATGGGAAGTTTCGTGCAATAACGTCTGATGCTTCTCGTGAAGATATCTGAGTCCAATTACTTGTGGCTAATTTGACGCCAGCGAAATGATCAATTTGCAATATCAGTATCTCTGAAGTATATAGCTACCTAGTTTCCATGTTTATTTTAAACTGTGCCAATTGTGCATGTTAAATGGAAGAGACTTTACAGTGGCAGAAAAGATCGTGATCCATCGAACAGTTAAATAGACATTTCCTAGAGCTAATTCTAATTCTAGCCGGCAATATTCTCTCGCTCAAGCAAGGTCCGCCGTCGTTGATGGCTTTCGCTTGCTACTAGGCTCTACCCTGATGTCATCGTCTTCCAAACTATCTGCACTGGTTTCATTTTGGGAAGTATTCCCAGGAGGTGGACGAACCAGCCAAGCGTCCATGATCAGCTGTTCGTGCTAATGTGCTGTGCCTTTACATGTAAGCTACTTGCGACAGCGGTGGCTATACGAGCCTGTCTTCTGAAAATCAATAAAACTAGGTTGATTGGTACAGTCTGAAGCCATCCATGTTGTTGCTGATACTGGTACTGATGACCTATCTGTAACGTACCGGCAGCAATTTTTTGCATATCGGCGGATTTTTCCAGCATACTGGCATGTGACTTTCGCGAAATGGCCTGGCTAGAACTATGCATCAGTATGTCCATCTGTCCATCCATATGTAATCATTTAGTTTCCACAGCCAAAATCGAATACCGTTCAGAATATTTTGATGGAACTTTCTGTGCGCATTGATCAGGTCCTAGACTGGTGACTTTTGATATTTTGGGATTTCTGAGGTTACATTGCGGGGCCGGGGGGATAAGTCATCTTCTGATGACTTTTGTCAACATCAGATCATCATAAATTTTTCTGCATGGTGGTTATAAATTGTAGATTAATGTTTTTGTTAAAAGCTGAAGTCCTCCAGTCTTTGACTCCTAAAATTGTGTAGTGTTTCTCGCCTTATTAATTGCAGCTAGGATAAATGCATGGGCGTATGCAAGTAAAGCATGGGCGTATAGTAGGGGGTGTGACGATTCTGAACTGCAAGTTTTTTTTTTTTTTTTTTTTTCTTAGGCGTAGTACCACCATCTGCTGCCATGGGGCGAACATCCTAGCTTTCCCTTTGCCTTTATTAAACCCGACGCAGTCTTGAATGAAACTGCCAAACACCAAAGGGCATGAGAAATGCTTCTGGGAAAAAAAAAAAACTTGACGGACATTAGTATTTTTCGGCGACATGCTGCACGCAGCCAAGTAAAGGACTTTAGAATCATCTCCTTCTTATTACCCCTCAGCCCTAAAGGCTGACGGGGTATTGCTATCCTTCGTGCGGTTGGGTGGGCGGGCAGGCGTGTCCAAAAACTTCGACATCGGGCTGAGGGGTATTTTGTGCATTGCATACCTATTTTTTAACCATTTAGGTTACTCTAAACCTGTCCCTGTTTACTTTGCTCAATAGGCAATCAAACAGGGGATTTGCTTATTTACTTTGCTGAATGAGTAGAGCTGTTTAACAAGAGAGCATGTTTGATAGCCGCATTCTGAAAGTTAAATGGCCATAGAACAGCACAGATTTGCAAGAACACTTATTTGGCCATATTGTGTGATTGTCATTTATATTTCACATTCACATTTCATCTGCTTTATAGAATGTTTTCCACCCTGTGTTTTTTTTTTTAGACGCTTGAAATCCAGGGCGATCTGAAAATAATTGTCTTCATTTTTATTATATCATTATAGATCTCCTAAAAACACTACAATGAGAGACGAAATTCTGAGTAGGGATGTGGCGATGTTGAATGAGGATTTTTTTTGATGAGACCACTTGCAGTCATGGGGTGTGTTAGCAGTGACATGTACAGTGTTTCCCACAGATCAAGGATCTATTTGTGGTGGTGTGGTCCGGGGGGGGAACAATATCAAAACCCACATTTTGAATGGAACTGTAACACTGTATACACACACGAATGTGCAAAGCTGCAATTGTTAACACTATATACATGCATATATAAATGCTATACAAATGTACTTGAATAGAATTACTTGAATTAATTATGTACAAGTATTGATGAATATAGCCTGCATTCAGTAAATTTTTACTTAAGATCTACATATATAGATATACATTTTAATAAAAAGATATAAATAATAGCCTACATTTACATCAGGTGTGCCTAAGTGCCCTCATTAATTCACCGGCGAGTTTAGGCCGAACATGCAATAAACCAATCAGCTCATCACGTGTAAGAGGTAAGTGCGCCAGCGGCGCAAGCAGTGGCAGCATGATGGCAGATTTAACTGGAGGAAACAAGAGAAAAGATTTTCAATGCGATGACACAGATATTCTAGTTCCAGAAGTGAACGCGTGAGAGCGCGCAATATATGGAGACTGGTCTCCTCCTTCATGTGTAAATACTTTATCTTACATGAACAATTGCAAAAACCATTACAATAAATGAACCGCAAATGTCATGCAGATATGTTTTACACTGAAGCACCCACTGTGAAACAATCAGAAAGAGTTTCTGAAGTTTGAAGTGCGCAAAATTACGCATGGATATATCCAAGACCACTTTTTTGTTCAGACCACTTTTGGGCTTATTTGACCACTTTGTACCGGCACGTCTTACCTTCGTCGTTCGAGCCACGCCTCTTCCACCACGACTTTTTCTTCTGCGTCTTCTCAATTTATAGGCCCACCACGACTTCTTCTTCTGCGTCTTATTGATTTATAGGTGGCGTTAAAATGCATACCGCCACCCAATGTGCCAGAATTGTAACGACACGCGACATTCACAAAGCAAACAGCCCGGAGGCGAGGTCGAGTCAAAAGCCGAAAAATGTGTTCGTGGCGGCCAAAATTTATTCGTGGCGGGCCACCTCGAATAAATGAACGTGTGGGAAACACTGCATGTAATTTCTTGAAACATGCACACCTGAAGGGGCTTAAACTATTTAAAATGCTGTCGGGAAGAAGCCTGAGTTAAGATTTCGATAAATGCAGGTGCTCCGCCCTTCCCTAAATCTGCTCCCATGTACTTGGCCTAAATATCAATCAAGAAATTTAGCCAGTCACCTATAATGATTAAGATGTGATGGTGAAAAGTAGACAAACCTAACTGGGCTATGGTGTTGGATTGAAAGAATTCCAATAATTTGAATAGTTAGAAAAAAATCTTCCTCTGAATTACATCTCTCATTGAAGCATTTTAGGACATTATCCAAGATTAATTTAAAACAGATCTGTTATCAGATTGACCTGCAGTTTAAGCGTCTAAAAAATACACAAGGTGGAAAACATTCTTAAAAGCAGATGAAACGTGGATGTGAGATCTAAATTATCACAGTGAAATGCCGTGGCAATGGCAATCGTGTTCATGCAACTCTGTCCTGTTCTATGGCCATTTAAATTTCAAATTGCAGCAATCAAACATGTTGTCTTAATAAACAGCTCTACTCATTCAACTTGAAGAGTAAACGAATCCACCATTTGATTGCTAATCAAGCAAGGTAGACGGGAGCGGGTATACTTTTCTTAGAGTTGCCTAATTGGTTAATAGGAGACTATTCTGTTTTCATTTGCTTGGCTCCTTTCAGCACGAAAAATACTGTTATCAGTCAAGTTTTTTCCGGAAGCATTTCCCATGCCCTTTGATTTTTGGCACTTTTGTTCATGACAGCACGGGGGTTAATAAAGGAAAAGGGAAAGCTCTGGTGTTCGCCCCATGGTAGCAGGTGGTATTACTGCACTTTTAAAAAAACTGCGATTCAGAATCGTTACACGCCAAGCGATTAGGCTGTTGGCTTCCTCTACTTTCATCTGGTAAAATTTACCTTTTATATGCGTCTATTTTCGCTCGGCACCCATGAATCTGACTAATCTATCGTAAGCTGTTACAAATAATTGGTTGCTAGTTTTTCAGATCGCATTGAGTACAAAGTAAAACCTTTTCTGTGCCTGAAGGGCTGGAAAGCGGTCTGTGGAAAATGATCTTTCAAGGTGCTGAATGTCTGTTCAAATTGTGATTTAGGGATGAGTTTAATCCAAGCAGCAATCTCCAGGGCTGAAACGTGAGGCCAATGCGCAAGTACCAAAATGAGCAGGTCCTTGAATGGCCACTTGGGGCTGGCTGCCATAGCAAGTCAATCCCCATTGACTCCCATGTTATGAAAGTCCAAATCTACAGCAGAAATAAACATGTTTGAAGCCGTATTTGACAAACAGTTTTAGTCTATAAAACTGGGGTGGGGATGCTGAACTTATGTTACTTATTTGTTTACCTCATATAAAGGCTGACATTTTAATTCTGTCATTTGGGTCTGTTATTCATTTTAAGGGAATAGCTGCTTTGAGCGACAGGGCCTGGATTTGTGCAGTCTATGGATTGCAGTAGTTTCATCCAGTCACGTCTTGTCTCGTCTAAAGCTCAGCCTACATGGCTGTGGGCTAGAGTAGGAACTTTCGGCCCTGCCTCTAACCTGTGGTCTAACCTGGCTGTCTGCGGGGTGCTGCATCAGCTGGGATAATTTGTGTCATTTAACATTAGTTCTAGGCTGCATTTGTGACAGCATAATTTTTCAAGAAAATATCTGGAAAATAATGAATTGCTGTGAAATTAGTTGTTCAAACTGACTGTTCAGGGAGTCTGTGCTCCATTTTCTTCAATGAGTAAAATTCTAATATTTTATATTGGCAATTTTTAATATTGACACTAAATGTCAAGTGTCAGTGTTAGCTCGTTAACCGGCCAGTTCGCCAGCGAATCAAATGTATGGAATCATTTACTTTACAGTTAGTGAGTTGGGAAGCACTGTTGATGTCGGAACGTATGTGCACAAGAAATGAGAAGTGAGTTTTTCATATGTCCCATTTACAATGCAAAAAAAAGGCTGATAAACTGGTTAAACAAAATTTTAAAAATGTGTAATATGGCCTATAATTGTACACAAAATGTGTGCACAGTGAGTATTGATAAATGCACAGATTTCAAATTTTGACTTTACCCCTCTCCATATCTACATAATTAAACACGGGGCAAAATTTGCATTCAATAACATTTAATCTGTTCAACCCAAATGTCCCTCGATTTTCTGACAGATCTTTTGTAGCCTGCCGTCCTTAATTCTCACACTTTTTCTGCATAATTGCACTCACCCTTTTCCTGTTTAAGCTCGCCTGATTAACAATAGAACTGTTTGGATATAACAATCCCTCTGTCCGTCTGTCTGTCCGTCTGAAACATGAGATTGTCCGGGCCATATCTCAGAAACTATATGTGCTAGCTTCACCAAACTTGACAAACATGTCAATCATGATGTGTAGATGTGCCTTTTAGAGGTTGTTACCCAACCTACAGCCGGTGGGATCCGCCATTGCCAGATGGCTCTTGTTTTACAAAACCCAAAACCAGTGAAGTTGGCACGTTGTGTAAATCGTAAATAAAAACAGAATACATTGATTTGCAAATCCTTTTCAACCTATATTCAATTGAATACTCTCCAAAGACAAGTTACTTAATGTTCAAACAGGTAAACTTTGTAATTTTTTGCAAATATTAGCTCATTTGGAATTTGATGCCTGCAACATGTTTCAAAAAAGCTGGCACAAGTGGCAAAAAAGACTGAGAGAGTTGAGGAATGCTCATCAAACACTTATTTGGAACATCCCAGAGGTGAACGGGCTAATTGGGAACAGGTGGGTGCCATGATTGGGTATAAAAGCAGCTTCCCTGAAATGCTCAGTCATTCACAAACAAGGATGGGGCGAGGGTCACCACTTAGTGAACAAATGCGTGAGCTGATTATCGAACAGTTTAAAAACAACATTCCTCAACGAGCTATTGCAAGAAATGTAGGGATTTCATCATCTACGGTCCGTAATATCGTCAAAAGGTTCAGAGAATCTAGAGAAATCACTGCACGTAAGCGACAAGGCCGAAAACCAACATTGAATGCCCGTGACCTTCGATCCCTCAGGCGGTACTGCATCAAAAACCGACATCAGTGTGTAAAGGACATCACCACATGGGCTCAGGAACACTTCAGAAAACCACTGTCTGTAACTACAGTTCGTTGCTACATCTGCAAGTGCAAGTTAAAACTCTACAATGCAAGGCAAAAGCCATTTATCAACAGCACCCAGAAACGCCGCTGGCTTCGCTGGGCCCAAGCTCATCTAAGATGGACTGATGCAAAGTGGAAAAGTGTTCTGTGGTCCGAGTCCACATTTCAAATTTTTTTTTTGGAAACTGTGGACGACGTGTCCTCCGAACCAAAGAGGAAAAGAACCATCCGGACTGTTATAGGCGCAAAGTTCAAAAGCCAGCATCTGTGATGGTATGGGGGTGTATTAGTGGCCAAGGCATGGGCAACTTACACATATGTGAAGGCACCATTAATGCTGAAAGGTACATACAGGTTTTGGAGCAACATATGTTGCCATCCAAGCAACGTCTTTTTCATGGACGCCCCTGCTTATTTCAGCAAGACAGTGCCAAGCCACATTCTGCACGTGTTACAACAGCATGGCTCCGTAGTAAGAGTGCAGGTACTAGACTGGCCTGCCTGTAGTCCAGACCTGTCTCCCATTGAAAATGTGTGGCGCATTATGAAGCGTATAATACGACAACGGAGACCCGGACTGTTGAACAACTTAAGCTGTACATCAAGCAAGAATGGGAAAGAGTTCCACCTGAAAAGCTTCAAAAATTGGTCTCCTCAGTTCCCAAACGTTTACCGAGTGTCGTTAAAAGGAAAAGCGATGGAACACAGTGGTAAAAAGGCCCCTGTGCCAACTTTTTTGGAATGTGTTGCTGCCTTTAAATTCTAAGTTAATGATTATTTGCAAAAAATAAATAAAAAAGTTTCTCAGTTTGAACATTAAACATCTTGTCTTTGCAGTGTATTCAACTGAATATAAGTTGAAAGGATTTGCAAATCATTGTATTCTGTTTTTATCCAGGATTTACATAACGTGCCAACTTCACTGGTGTTGGGTTTTGTATAATCAAGACCGCTACACGAGCCCATTATGATTAAGACATTTAAATTAATGGGATAAAGATCATCGATAGATAATGCTGCCAACCTACATAATCCATGCAATAGGGTCTGGCCAAGCGGTTACGTCACTACAATTTTGATGTTCACTGGGCTATAACTTTTTAACCAGATAACTTATATAAACTTGTTTCTAAAGGTTTTTACAAGTACTTTAACATGGTATACTCAATGGCTTGTTAGAATAATCTTTAAATGTGAAATTAGCAAAAATGTGCTTTGTTGCGGCACTACCAAAAGAGGACATCAAATTTGACAAGGTGTACGCTAAGATGCACAACATGCTGTTCTCATTACCAATTGGAGTCAACCTGGTTTCAATATTGCAATAAACCTATTAAACTATGTTCTCAGCAAAAATTGTAGCAAAATATGGAATTTCTTAGATTTAATAGGGAAAAGAATATGGTTGCGTCATTGCAAGCTGTATTGGTTACGTCACCACAGAACTTGATGTTCATGAGAAAAAGTAAGGTTTACTTCAAGAAAATAACAAATATAGGTAACATACTTTTATAATAAAAGAAACCTTCTGTATCACTCGTATTCATTATTATTATTACTTAAGTCAGTTATGACCGCAGTCCATGTGGTCATAATGCAACATCTTTTTAAGAGTTAAAACAAAACTCATTTTTAATTTGAATCTGGCAAAAAAGTTGCAGATGCTGAAAAATATGAATAGTAAAAGGTATTTAATGTAGATGTATTTTAAATGTACAAAACCCAAAACCAGTGAAGTTGGCACGTTATGTAAATCGTAGATAAAAACAGAATACAATGATTTGCAAATCCTTTTCAACTTATATTCAATTGAATACACTGCAAAGACAAGATGTTTAATGTTCAAATTGAGAAACTTTATTTTATTTTTTTGCAAATAATCATTAACTTAGAATTTAAAGGCAGCAACAGATTGCAAAAAAGTTGGCACGGGGGCCTTTTTACCACTGTGTTACATCGCTTTTCCTTTTAACGACACTCGGTAAACGTTTGGGAACTGAGCTTTTCAGGTGGAACTCTTTCCCATTCTTGCCTGATGTACAGCTTAAGTTGTTCAACAGACCGCGGTCTCCATTGTCGTATTTTACGCTTCATAATGCGCCACACATTTTCAATGGGAGACAGGTCTGGACTACAGGCAGGCCAGTCTAGTACCCGCACTCTTTTACTACGAAGTCATGCTGTTGTAACACGTGCAGAATGTGGCTTGGCATTGACTTTCTGAAATAAGCAGGGGCGTCCATGAAAAAGACGTTGCTTGGATAGCAACATATGTTGCTCCAAAACCTGTATGTACCTTTCAGCATAAATGGTGCCTTCACATATGTGTAAGTTGGCCATGCTTTGGGCACTAATACACCCCCATACCATCACAGATGCTGGCTTTTGAACTTTGCGCCTATAACAGTCTGGATGGTTCTTTTCCTCTTTGGTCCGGAGGACACAACGTCCACAGTTTCCAAAAACAATTTGAAATCTGGACTTGCAGACCACAGAACACTTTTCCACTTTGCATCAGTCCATCTGAGATGAGCTTGGGCCCAGCGAAGCCGGCGGCGTTTCTGTATGCTGTTGATAAATGGCTTTCGCTTTGCATTGTAGAGTTTTAACTTGCACTTGCAGATGTAGCGACGAACTGTAGTTTCCGACAGTGGTTTTCTGAAGTGTTCCTGAGCCCATGTGGTGATGTCCTTTACACACTGATGTCGGTTTTTGATGCAGTACCGCCTCGAAGGTCACGGGCATTCAGTGTTGGTTTTCGGCCTTGTCGCTTACATGCAGTGATTTCTCCAGATTCTCTGAACCTTTTGACGATATTACGGACCGTAGATGATGAAATCCCTACATTTCTTGCAATAGCTCGTTGAGGAATGTTGTTTTTAAACTGTTCGACAATCAGCTCACGCATTTGTTCACTAAGTGGTGACCCTCGCCCCATCCTTGTTTGTGAATGACTGAGCATTTCAGGGAAGCTGCTTTTATACCCAATCATGGCACCCACCTGTTCCCAATTAGCCCGTTCACCTCTGGGATGTTCCAAATAAGTGTTTGATGAGCATTCCTCAACTCTCTGTCTTTTTTGCCACTTGTGCCAGCTTTTTTTGAAACATGTTGCAGGCATCAAATTCCAAATGAGCTAATATTTGCAAAAAATTACAAAGTTCACCTGTTCGAACATTAAGTAACTTGTCTTTGGAGAGTATTCAATTGAAGATAGGTGGAAAAGGATTTGCAAATCATTGTATTCTGTTTTTATTTACGATTTACACAACGTTCCAACTTCACTGGTTTTGGGTTTTGTATTTAATTTATGTAATTAATATTTTTTTTCCACATCCTGTATTGAAAAAAACAAAGTTAGTTCCATAAACTAGACAGATTAAGCTACAAGATCTGCCCATTCACTGTGTCTTACAAAGAAATATAATTTTCATCACACGTTCACTTTCGCTTGGCCAGACCCAGTATTGTTAGTATTGCATTAGTCTAAACATAAATCTAAAAACTACTATAAATTACTGCTCATTTCAGCATTTTCTCAAGAATGTAATTATTTTGAGATGGCTATTTACTTATTAAAGGGTCCTCTGTGGTAAAATGAAATTTATAATGTGAAACAACTCGTGCTAATCGAAATGCTAACATTTTGCACCAATGTTTGTAGTTGCAGCCTTTGCCCCAGCTAAATATCTGCCGTCTCACAAGCTACAGGATTCAGAGTATTCGACAGAGGATTGATGTATTTTGTCCCCATTAAAGAAATTGCGTGTTAACTTTTTGATAAAAAGAATAGGAATTCAAGCTTAACCCATCGGCACACACACAGCTGCAATGCGGTAACAGTTTATACAGTTACCGACCTTTCGACGCCGGTTTTCCTCGGGACAAAGAGAGTAGATTCAAACCCGAAGACTTATGGTGAATCCGCCGGTAATTTAAAACATTTAATTATCGTATAGCGGCTGCGAGTATCCCCAGGCAGACATTGGGGAATTAGGCAGCCATTTGATATGAATGATATGGGCATTTACTTTATCATCACTCATGGGCTAACGTCAACCGAACAAAATCTCATCTATTCAATGCTTTGCTCTGAAAATGCATTTTCTAATAAAGCACATCAATAATGTTTGCCCATTAGAGCTCTTCATCTTCTCTCTGGGCGGCATCTCTCAGCAAGCTACCGATTTGAAATTCAATGATTTTAAGAAAATGCAACCATGTGGAGATGACGGAAGTACAATTCTTGGAGTTCATCTGATGCGCAATAATACTGGATGTTGAAACTGTCCCTGAGTAATCACATTGCGGCTTAGAACAACATGTCAATACGGTGGCTAAGAGAAGGTAAATCAGCCAATTGAAAAGCGTTTATCTAAATATACGCGTCAAATCTCACATAAAACTTAAAATTCCGCAAGGAAAGTTGCCGGCGAAAGAGAACTGAGTAATCGGCGAAATCACCGGCCGCTGGGGCTTGTGGAACACCCGGCATGTAAGTGCAACAAATCTGCAGAACTAGAAGTTGTTGGCAAGGGAACAAATACTTCTTTCACAGCACTGCTTTTTTTCCCCCCAATAATGCAAGGGTTGCTCTTTGACTAGTTATGAGGACCGCACAGAATGTTGTCGAAACTGCAGAAACTGAGAGCAAAAGGGCTTTGTGCTGTGATGTTTTGAAGGTTTTTGATGTAGAAAGTGTTTTCATGTCCTACTTTGACCATTTGCTCTGTCTCTCAGGCCAGCCATGGCTCAGGAGGCGGCGGTGCAGTACGAGCCTGTGGCGGAGATTGGAGGTGGGGCCTATGGCACAGTATACAAGGCCAGGGATCGACAGAGTGGGCAATTTGTGGCGCTGAAGAGCGTTCGAGTCCAGACGGACCAAGATGGGTTGCCCCTGTCCACAGTTCGGGAGGTGGCCTTGCTAAAGCGGCTGGAGCAGTTTGACCATCCCAACGTGGTCAAGTAAGAACCCCATTCACATTCATTATTGCTCATGGTGTGCATTTAATTTGCAGTGGCTGGAAATGGATGATTACAAAGATTGGATTCAATAAGACCCTGCAAATGGCTTTTGTTCTTATCCCTAGTATGCACTGTAAAGCACTAAGTGATTTTATCTGTGAAAAGTGCTATATTGTAATGTGAAAAGAAGCCACTGGATGGCAGTATTGACCCTCTTTTTGTTGGGCCCGGACTGGGGCTAGGTTTGGGCATGTCCTGGGCATGTCTGAGACAGAAGGTCCCAGAGAATTAAAGGAGAGGTCTGAAGGGTGGGAGGGGTCTGCAAAAGAGTATATGGTGAGGAAGGTTGGGAGGGTGGGGTAGTAGGAGAAATTGCAAGGAGAAGGATACATTTGACCAGACCTGTCATTTTTTTTCATGACCTGTGAAGCTTTTTGTGGATTTTTGCCTGTGTTGGAGTATTTTCTTCACCCAGGACATCACCAAGCAACCCCACCAAAGGGACTGTAAATATTTTTGTTCTTGTATTTATCAAACTTGGTCAGTAGAGTAGATAGTAAATTGGTTAAAAGTGTTTGTTTAATTAAACCTGTTTAAGTTTTAATTCTGTCTGTCATCCCTTGCTGTCATATATGTTATAACAAATTGGGGCCATAACAA
The DNA here is from genome assembly GCA_029721435.1 of Gymnothorax reevesii. Taxonomy (NCBI): domain Eukaryota; kingdom Metazoa; phylum Chordata; class Actinopteri; order Anguilliformes; family Muraenidae; genus Gymnothorax; species Gymnothorax reevesii. Next base: position 30,115,326 of record CM056581.1, on the reverse strand, counting down.
TATCAACAAGGCAATCAGAGATAGCAGACCTGGCCCTAGCCACGGGCTGACAGACAGATTGACAGAAACACACACACACACACACACACACACACAGACATGATCATTGCTTAACCTGGCCCCCTAGGGGAGGGACCAGGTAATAAATAACTTACTTACTTGTGTGCACGACACGTAGTGGTTTAACAAGAGGTCAGTAGTGTAAACACTACGGTAACTAGAGTCACTCGTAGAGTGCAAACCTTCACCAAAGCAGCACAGTCCAAGTCTTCCTGAGTGGGAGCAAAGTTGGGTTATTGCATGTCATACCATTTCAAGATGGCTGCCGTGACGGCCATATTGTTTCACTGATCGCGTCAAAGATCAATAGGGTCCATCCTTGATGTAATACCAATGCACCCTCAAAATTTCAGAGAAATCCGTGCATTACTTTTTGAGTTACGTTGTTCACAAACAGACAGAAAGACAGACAAACAAATGGGAGGTCATTCATGGAATGATGACTTGCCGGAATCATGCACAGATCTCAGAAATAGAATGAACGGAATGGAGTTGGTTTCAAGTCTCTAGCTGTAATAGTAGCGAAGTTATGAACCAAAATGTGTGTTTGACCTTTCTGGTGAGCTTGACCTTTGACCTTTGGCCTCGAGAAGAGACTTGTCTCTAGGCACAAGGCTAGTCAATGCTATCACCAAGTTTTGTGACGATGATGTGAAAATTGTGGCCTGTAGAGTGCTCACAAACAGACAGACAAACTAAATCAGAATAGAGCGCTGCTTAGGTGACCTTGACCTTTAATGTAGATTTTCCAAAAAAGTGCAGTGCTTAGGTCAGGTAATGCAGGCCTTGAGTTTATCAACAAATTATGCACATTGTTTGAAGTGTGTACACCGATTAAAAGCGAAGATATGGCCACTTGTGTATTTTTGACCTTTTGTGTGATCTTGACCTTTGACCTAGATTCCAAGGTAAAGTAAGATGGACCTTTCATTTGTGAACAATATGCACTTGGTTTGAAGTCTCTACAACAATTAGAAATGAAGATATGCGGTGGGTTTGAGCTTATCTGCAAGTAAGCCGGCTGCGCAAGATTCCAGAAAAATACGAGAGGATCTTGCGGATGTTGCGCGATAAGCCCTCCAAACCCTGCGATAGCTGCAGCCAGTTCACAGTAGTTATGCAGTAGTTCACAGTTCGCAGGGATGGTATTTGGGAGGAGCAGGAGGTGGTGGTGCAGCACATGGACCCCTTTCCTCTCATCCAAACTATGAAAGAAAATAATTGAATTAACTTAATGTATCAAATGCTCATCTCTGACAAACATATTTTGGAGCCTGCTGCTGGTAAAAATGAAAGAATGTTTAAAAATAACTTCTACACGACAATAGCACATTAAAGGAAAGATCACCATACATCTGTCGTAGTCAAATTATTTCTCCAAAACATTAAGACCTGAGTAGTGTTAGCATGAGGCCTACATAGGCTACTATGCTGTATAGAGCTAGGTAATAGGCCTACTGAGTCACTAACTTGTCTAGAGGTAGGCTCTAGCGATAGCTGCCACATCGGCTGGTCCATTATGGATCTGTCATTAAAAGTAAACATAGACAAATGCGTCTTAGAACTACACTTTGGTGTCTGACTAAGAAATGATATCAAATGTCATGTACAAATATAGAAACAACCTACTGGTACATCCAAACAAAGTCCGTGAAGGGCTTTGCGTGTTTGGCAATGGCATAGGCATTTCTGAAGAGGAAGTTTATTTTCATCCTTTTCGAGTCCATAAGCTTGGTAAGTTGTTGAACCGTCTTTGAGGTCTGTACCGATTAGCTTCAAGCGGTATAGATCGCCATACAATCCTTGTGGCAGTGTGAGTTTTCATGGCTTTTGATGGCCTCCAGCTTCATCACGGGCATTCCCACAACAAAAGAATTATTCCGCGTCTTTTCTTTAGGGATGGTTTGACATACTTTACAGTACATGATACCACCTGAGTACTTCAGCCCCTGTCATGCCTCACCATTATCCGCAATGTACCACTTATTGCAAAATTTTCTCGGGGTCGTCAGATTTGAAGTGCCTCCTGCGTCCTCCCCAACACCATTTGACACGTTTTGTCTTTTTGATGGAGGTGAGACGCCCGCAATGAACCACCACATTTTGGTAAAAGTTAACGATTTTGAAGATTTAGGCAGCTGTTGTCAACGATCAGTGTTCACCGTTACTCCTGAGGTGTTAAATTAAGTCTTGCTTGTTTTTTACTATCGCTCTTAGTTACCATTGAAAAATAGCATTGATATTGAAGATTCTCAAGCAGAGCCTGCGCCCTCTCGCATTTATATGGAAAGCCGTTTTAACTTTACTGACAGACTGAAGTAGGCGCGGTTAATCGGCATGCAGCTGTATTCCACTCCTCAAAGTGGTGAGTACCTGCCACTATTCAGCCGCCAGCCGCAAAATCTACACGCCATTGGCGCTTAGCGGGTGCCAATTTTGAGCCCTGCTTATGTGGCTTTTGACCTTTTGTGTGACCTTGACCTTTGACCTAGATTCATCAAAATAATGCAGGGCCTGTCCTATGTTGATCATGAAATATGAACTAAATTGAGCTGAAACTGTGGATGCCACAGTGCAAATAAACAAACTAAAAGAGTAACATACTTACAGAATCCGAGATTCCGGCAAGTAAGAATCATAATAACGGGCGAAAACATAACCTCCGCCCCAACTTTGTTGGCAGAGGTAATAATGTTTGGACTGCAGTCATCTAGTGGTCAAGATTGAGCCCTGAAAATCTCATTTTGCTCTCATTTTTCATCGCAACCTAGCCTTAAAATAAATCTAGAAATGCTCCAAGGAAAATTCTTACAAAAAGTTCCTGCATTATCCTGTTTATTAGCTGACCGGCCCTATGGGCTCATAAGCTATTGTCGTAGTGTGGCATCCGTCATCCGGAACATTTTTTATCTTTTATTGGCCCAATGAATTTTTGTGTAAATTTGCAATAACATAACACTTGACCATATCTCCAGTCACTTTTCTCGGATTTTTGATTGAATCATTTTTGTCCGTTTTGTTGGCCCTTGAACTTTCGGCTCCAATGTTAAAGATAAGACTGAGAAATTCAATCTTTAAAATCATCTTCTCCGTAACTACTTGGCCAATGAAGGTGAAACTTGACCGGTACCTTCCAGCCTATGAGGACACCAAGTTTTGTTCAAGGCGTTCCCATCTGATTTCAAACATGGCCGCCATGGCGGCCATATTGAAAATCACATGGTTGGCCATCTGAAAGCTATTATTGCACATATTCAGCTGAAATTTGCTATGTAGGTAGTAAGTAGCAAGATACATCACATTTAATACGAGTTTTTCCGTATTTTGAATTTTGACCCTGCTTTGACCTTCAACTTTGTACGACCCCTCTAAGTTACGCTGAAACCTTTAAAACTCTTCTTCTCTAAAACTACTTGACCAATGAAGCTGAAACTTGACAAGTATCTTCCCACCCATTAGGACACTAAATTTGTTCAAGGCGTTTCCCTTGAGTTAGGTGAGCTACAGGGCCCGTGGCACTATTTTTTTCATCATTAACAAGGCTCAAAGTAGCTCCACACTTCATCGGTAGAATTCAGAGGGCCCTGACATTTAAAATGAGGCACTGATAACTTTGAAAATGCACGGATAGTTTATTAAAAAGGACTATTTATGCAATCATTAGCTTGAGGTAGTTTTCAGTAGCCTCCATCTTGAAAGTCATGATGAGTTGATTGACGAGTACGAACGAATAGATTGCAGTCTGTTTCCCTGTCCTTCCCATTCGTTCGTGCTCGTCAATCGACTTAGTGCTCGTTATCATGTTTCAATACACCCCAAGTCAATTTCACACCGGAATTCTCCTTTAATGGAGAATTATTAATAATTAATAGTTTTATCTTCAGGTTTTTTCTGAACATATTTTCCACAAAATAAAGCTTCTGCTCAACCAAAACCCCTTTGTTTTTATTCGTTAAAGATTCTATGTTAAAGGAAAATTATGATCATGTTTTGAAATTCTGTATTGCAGGATAACATGACATTGTCTGAGGTGGGTATCATGCATATCATGCATAATCTCGCACAGTTGAATTGCGGGCCCTCTGAGTTTTTTTTTTTTTTTTTGGCTGGCATTTTTCCCAGGCTAATGGACGTTTGTGCAACCTTGCGGACAGACCAGGAGACGAAGGTAACCCTCGTCTTTGAGCATGTGGATCAGGACCTGAAGACCTACCTGGAAAAAGCCCCTTCTCCTGGGCTACCTGCCAGTCAGATTAAGGTGAGATGCATATTTGAGTATGCGTGACCAAAACAATCTCATAAATGCACACGGCTGGATTTTGTGGTGAACCTTATTATCTAGTTCAGGAATCATGAAATCATGGTCTTCGAGATCTGAGAACTGCTGGTTTTCCTCCCTCCCTGTACTGGAGACTTGGGTGCAAGACCTCCGTCTCTAGACGGATTTCTGTCAATAATAAATTCTGGGTTCTGTCAAAGTCTGTTATTCAGGGCTGTGCAGGTGCGCAGTGGTGGTGGAAGAAAAATAATGACCTGCTTGTGTTCACTAAGTAACGTCTCTCCATGGAATCTCTCAGATTTCCCATTGGAACACTTAAATTTATGTTGCTGCCACTAGGGGCAGTGTTTCAAGGCTAGAAGTGTCCCTTGATTGTGGACTCTAATGAGGAAGACGAAGACGCATTTAGGCCGATCGAAAATCTCCCCAACCGTTTATTTTTAGAAAAATCCTCAATAATGAGAAGTGCTCCTGTACGTGAATAATAGTGTGATGTTTATTTCAGATCGAATTTTGAATGCGGTAGATGTTTGAAGTCCTTTAGTAGTTTTAGTTAGCAGGCTGCAGCGCAGTTTTAATCTAATAGCTAGAGCTAGCAGTGATGCACCTGCATTTTTTAGACAACGTGTTTCTGCAAAATAGAAATTCCCGAATCCTAAAGGGGCAAGTTTCTTAAAGGGGCAACGCAACATTTCCATATTAGTTTTTTGTTCTTTTTTTCTCTCTGCTAAGTATGGCAGGTCTAGCAAGACTTTTGGGTAAATGACAGCAAACAATTTATTAGGCTAAATTGAAAATATCAGGGAGATATTAGCCCAATGTTTTATCTGTGCCAGCCTTTCATACCAAAGTACACAGCATGAAAACGGCCAACTCAGATCAGTAGATTTCAATGCATAGCCGACTTTAAAAGTAAATCTTGGCTCAAAAAAGGTTTGCACCCCTGATCTACATCAATGCCAATACATTGCAATATCAATTAATTTAATGGACTTAATATCCACTGCGGTGGTGTTCCCATTATCTCTAGATTAATTAAATCAGCTACTGTGCACTGCGTGCTCTCTACCTGATCGGTCACTTTTAACGGAGAATTCTGGTGTGAAATTGACCTTGGGTGTGTTGAAACATGATAACGAATACTAACCTTTGTCGAATACCCCTCCTCCGTGTACACGCAAAATTTCAAAATGCATGGCGCTTTAGCTGAAGATCCCGGTGAATCGGGCATAACGTTGCCATTTCTTTCATCATTAACAAGGCTCAAAGTAGCTCCACACTTCATCGGTAGAATTCCGAGGGCCCTGACATTTAAAATGAGGCACTGAGAACTTTGAAAATGCACTGGTTGTTCATTGAAAATTACTATTTATGCAAACAGTACCTTGAGGTAGTTTCCAATTGCCTCCATCTTGAAAGTCACAATAAGTCGATTTACAAACACGAACAAATAGGAAGGATAGGGGAACAGATTGCAATCTATTCTATAAGTTTAAATAAACTTATCTATAAGTTGCAATCTTTAAGTTTAAATACATCAAAATATCAAATAAAATTGGTCGCATGCGGTCTTGTAGTTGAGTATTTTGTGTTCTACTCGAGATTTTATGCTGAATAGGGAATGGGTGACATTAGAGAAGTGACCATTGTAACTGAACTTTTCTGAGTACTGACCATAAAATGAAGTAAAAAACTATCAGACCTTGCTCATGTCCTGAAAAAACATTTTTTGCCCTTGTGTAAGTTCACCTAGACATTTATTGTGATTCTGCTGTAGGTTTGGAACCAAAAGTCTTTAAAATTTTGGCACTCAAATGTAAAAATTTAATTCTGTCAAAAAAAGCTGGGTGCTATCTGTTGGCAGGACCTGATGCAGCAGTTACTGTGTGGGCTGGCCTTCCTCCACTCCAACTGCATTGTTCACCGCGACTTGAAGCCAGAGAACATCCTGGTGACCAGTCGAGGACAGGTCAAGCTGGCCGATTTTGGACTTGCGCGCATCTACAGCTGTCACATGGCCCTCACTCCAGTGGTAAATGCATACCCAGGGCACTGAAAACGCGCACACGCTGGCTGTGGACAATTACTGGAGAGTTTTGTCCACTGTTGCGGGCAATGGCTTGGATGCAGAATGTGCAGCAAAAATACATTTGTGGTCTCACCTTAGCCCCCCCCCACCTTCTCCTTCAGGTGGTCACTCTGTGGTATCGCGCCCCTGAGGTTCTATTGCAGTCATCCTACGCCACTCCGGTTGACATCTGGAGCACTGGTTGCATCTTTGCCGAGATGTTCCGACGCAAGTGAGTCCTCTCCTATCAAGGTTGAAGGATTTAAAATTTGGTATTCAAGTATGACCGTGGATTTGAAGTTTACTCTTTGCTATGTGCACCAGTCCGTCAAGGGCATCAACAACATTTCTGCAGAGCGCCTAAACTGGCTGTTCTCATTTTTTGTTCTAAGCCCTCTACTGTCCTCTTATGGCTTGGCAAAGTGCTGCAGGCCCTTTGTCTGTGGTCCAATGATAAAAGGCAAGGTGAAAAGAGGCCAAGCTTATCAATCTTGTTCAGTGCCAACTGCCACAACAGGCAGCCAGAGGGAGGCCCAGCCCCAAACCACATGCATCTCAGGCCACAGCACCTCTGCTGCTGACTACCCGCTATTAACCCTTTGGCACAGTAGTCAAATCTGGCTATTTATAGATTAGCCCAATTAAGGCTTCATAATTCATGATCTGAGCTTCGAAGTGAAGGGGCAAATGGTTTTAATGTTTCAGGACACTTGTAGCATTTTGAATTCCATCGTATTTTAGTTTCTTTTCGTAATTTTAGTCCAGAGTTAGGGCCACAAACACCAAAAATATTCATGAAAATTCAGTGATGAAATTATGGGGGGGGGGGGGGTACTGAGAATTGAAAAATAGCTGGCAGTTAAAACCATAGCTTTCTGACCACAACTCCTTGACCACAAGTGCACCTCATCTTAGTGCGAAATTCAAAATTATCTATTCTTCATGAGCCAAATAAGACAGCTCTCTGGGTGGCTCCCCATACTGTCAGATCACTCAAAATTACGCACTGTCAAATCATAAAATTATCATGTGTTCAACACAAATCAACTTCTGACTCATGAAGTTCAATATGAATTAATGATTTTCTGGTGGAATTTCGCATGAGTTTATCATTATATGCACAGGTGAACATCAATAGTCACCAGGAACCTTTCCAAACCTAAAACATGCCTTTTCCGCATGGTGAAGTTTAAAGTTTTGCCCATTTTCCTACTAAGTTGCATCAGCAAGCACACATGCTCAGTAAAGGAACTTCTTATTTTACAGTCAGAACATTTACCTGGCAACTGAAAGCTTTCTATTTATAACCATGATCATCTAAGCGAAACGCAAGTATGGATAAACACTTTTCATACCTTTTAACGCCTTTCTGCAGAAGTAGATGCCTGCGGACATAGAGCAGCTTTTTTTTATGGACGCAGTTGCACTACTCTTTCACTAAATGGCACCTCCTGAATATTCACAAGCAAGCAGAGCTGGAACATAGTCTAGAATATTGATGAGTCTACTCCTATCCCTGTTTTTCAGGAGTTGCATGAATGAAACTCCTCAGCTAAGCCTGATGTGCAAACTGCTCAATATTCTTGCCCTTATTCTCCATCCAGCAGTTAAAAAAAATGATCTCTTGCGACAGAAAATTTTGTTGTCCTTTGTAGCAATCACTTCAGTTACAGTAGCTGGGTTTCCATCCAAATATATCGCAAAATTCGGAAATGAATTAAGTCACATAAAGTCTGTCTTTGTATGGTGTAGATCTTGCTTTTAGCCTGCTAGCTAACTAGCCAGCTATTTCTTACTTTTGGTTTACCACCTTGATCACAGAGCTAGTTTGTCACATTGGCAGGGGTTGATTTTTATCGACGGCAAACGCCATCGTGCCAGAGCTATTTTGCCCTGCTGCCCCCAAAGTTTTCACTAGGACGGCGGCAAAGAGTTGCAGTGCCCTTTGTAGCAATTGCTGCTGTGCCCTTTTTGTCAATGAAGATTGTGAAAATGATGAAACAACAAACTGACTTTGTCTAAATTTCTGTCGTCGCTGCCGCGGCGGTCTACCCTTTCGTTCGCCCGGAACATTGAGGCAATACATTGTAATTGATCTCGTCTGAGGCTACCTCGTTTCCCGGTCATTTAGCAGTAGTACAAACTCTAGTTGCAGTATCTCCAACGGGAATTGGATACGAGGTAAGTGCATCCCATAATTTCTATTTGCCCCTCCAATCATGCATAAAACGTAAAGCATCCATGGACTACTACGAATGCATAAATTACACAGGGCATTTATTGTTAATGCTTGCATCCCCGTCGTCCCTAATTTAACTGTGCTGTGAAACGGGGTGTATGTACGACCCTTGGCACAGCCGTCCGATTGGTTCCGACTACAAAGTAGATGATCATTGGCAATCTCCAGCTGTACTCTCAATTTTTGTAGAAAAATGCCCCGTAAAGACTGTGTCGAGAAACGCAAGCAAGCGGAATTGGCAGCTACAGTATCTAAATGCCAAAAGATCACGGTACTGTTCAGGTAAGAGAGTCTGTTCTCGCACTGCGTATGTGTAAATTCAGCCGATCTGAAGCTTGATTTAGCATCGAGTAGTTACCATTGTCATTCAAATTGTACCAAATACACAGTGGAGGAAGATTGTGATGACGTTTTCGTGAAGCGGCAGGAACTTGCCCCATATTTGGACTTGGGAGGCGTGGCCACGTGATATTTACAGGATTAGCTGTGAAATTATCAACATGACATGGCAATGTGTTGCATGCTGGTATTTTCATTGTGTTCGTCACAATCCTAACAATGTTAGGAAGGGGTCGTTAGCAGACCTCCCAACATGTACGAATTTTGGGCCCATTTACGAAAATACGCAATCAGTTCCAATTTTTACGAATTGGAAGATCGATTTTTTCAAAAATTGAAAAGCACCGTTTTCGCGCGCTTGAGAATAGCAGACGACAAGCGGACCCAACCCCGTCTCCGGGGCACCCATCTGTGCTGTACTTGAGAGTACAGTGATTGTATCCTACAGTACGGTCGCCATTAAAACCAAAGAGACGCCGTTAGTTCACACCCGGTCATCTCGAACATTTCGCCCTTCTTACCCATTTCTAACCACGATCTAACCAATGAGACGTATCACCGGACAATTTACCGCTAGTAATAGCCACACGTGGCTCCGCGGAACTGAATGTAGTACCGCGTGTAAGTTATAGAATAGAGGGCATTTTGACTGTTAGAATTACGTGTGTTTGCCGTTATGTATTTTAGCATCTTTTTATTTTCTCTTGCAGTGAAAGTGGAAGTGAGAGCTTATGCGACCTCTGGAAAGCGCGTGGCAGATCCTTTGTTTAAAAAGCCTAGCATGAACAAGAAAAAATTGCCTATTATGATAAATTCGACAGCGAAATAAAAGAAATTGTATTCTTGAAGGAAATTTTTTTTTGGTATTTTAAATGTCTTTTTATTGCAGAAACTGTGATTCTGAGAGTTCGTGGGTAGATCTTCAGCGAAGTGTGCCGCAATTGATTTATTGGTTTTGAAAAGCCAGCCGCGATATAAATAAACAAATTGGCAATATACAACTTAATAGCCTGTGAGCTTATGATCACGTTATTCTCCGAATTTATGCGTTTTCGGACCTGCAGAGGTGTGAGGTTGTCTCTGGCCAAGGAGTCAATCTTCGTCCTAAACTCTGGGGAAATGCGTCCTATAGTGACTAGTTCCATAGATGTGAATGTGATGTCAGTTTATGGTTGGGCATTTTATAGAAAATTTCTGCCACGCACTGACCAGGTCATTAATTCTTTAATAGGCTACAATGAGCCTAAAGGGAATATTAGGGTGACAATGAGTGATAAATAGAGATGACACGAACTTAGCTGTATTGAATCAGTGCCAAGTATCCGCTTTTAATTCCGTGAATTCAGTTTACGAAAGAGCCATTCAATTTTAAGTGACATTGTCCTTTACAGAAAAGATATTGAGCAGATCTTTTTTTAAATTGCGTTTCCTTATTGATAGAAATAGAATAAGCTTACTAAAACATCCTGTGTAAGGTTCCGCAAATAGTTTATTTTGCTTTTTTCAGTGCATTCAAGAGTCGTTATGGTCGAACTAAATTCATATTGTACGCAATTATTTTCTAGTTGCAAGCTTTGCGAACATTGTTTAAACATCTGAATGGTTATCTGAATGGATGAGAAGTCATTAAAACAAATACAGACGATGCAAAACGTTTTGAAAAAATGGTTAAAAATTGCCTATCAGCATTTTAAAACGAAACCGTATATAAATCGAAAAACATTCAAGTTCTTTCCCTAAATGAATTTTACTGAGACGGGGTGCGAGTAATCTTCGATATACAGTGGGTTGACCGGTTCCGCAATTTGACCGATTCCGCAATTTGCAGAAATCAAACTTTTTGTTGCGGGAAAACGAATTCGCTGTCAGCCTTGAGTTTGACATCGCTAGAACGGTAAATTGTGGATTTAACTCTTAACTATCATTTCGAGATATTCGGCTTCATAGAGAAATAAATGCCCGATAACTGTTGCTTGCCGTTGCAGCAGTAGGCTACCAAACGCTTGTGATAAGGCGCACTGTGCAGTGTGTGGCCGTTAAACACGTGTATTCCTGGGATTCATCACATGTTATTAGTGTCACATAGTGTCTGTGTAGACTGGGGGATCCAGGATTTTTAAATTTCCAAGTTTACTGAAGAAATGAATCTGTGATTGGAGGACAGTCACTAAGTAATTCTGTTGGATGACATTCCACATTGAACATGGTCAACTGTCAGTTTCTGTGGATGTCACTTTGTTTGGTGAGTATTCTTCTATTCTTTTATTAAGAGTTTTAACATGATTGTCCACCTTGGCGCTACACGCAGTCGAGTTATTATGTCGGTGTAGTTATTCAGGTATAGTATTAGGATACTACGGCAAAAAATACTAATTGCAAAATCCAAATGTTGGGAGGTCTGCGTTAGGATTGTTTTTATAAAAAATATTGATCAAGCAATATCAATGTTGTCAATGACCGAATGAGATGTTGTAATGTTTTTATATGTGTAGGTCTTACTCTAGTCCAGTCTAGGGTAGGGAAGGGGGGTGTCAAATCCAATCCTAACAAATCCTGTCAGCATTGTTATGCGCATATATCTTTATGGATGATCTCTAAATATTATGCTTCTTTGTTTTTGCAGTTCATTAAAATTATTTCCACTAAAACTCATTTTCTGATCTTTCTTTTACAAAATAATACACCATTGCCTTAGTGCTCGGGTGAAAAATTCTAGATTGCCTTGGTGCCCCCAAACCCAGAAGAAAATGCCTTGCTGCCCCCCAAAATTGGACTTCATCGCAGGCAAACATTACTGTGCCCTCCCAACAAAGTAATTCTACCCCTCCATTGGGTAACAAAAGAGTAGTCGATACTGCAGTGTGCTGGTATTTTTTTCTTGACTAGGCGATCAGTTTTAGAATTTATACCACATTCAATGAAACGGAATGCCATGCATTTTCGCCCTTTTAAAGTACGAGCAGCTATTACTGTGACCGAAGTTATACTTGTTCCATAGAGGTGTGTCAAGCTTGCATTTCGCTGGGATGATTGGAATTGTAAATGGCAAGCTTTCCATATGAGTGAACGACCTGACCGTAAAATAAGCAGTTCCTCTAATGAGTTACTGTGCATGCTTACACGGCTTTGTAGATAAATGGACGAGACTCTGAACTTAAACGTGGAGAAAAGGCATGTTTTTGGTTTGGAGAGGTCACTGGTGACCATTGATATCCAGCTGTGCCTATATTGATAAAGTCATGCTAAACCAGAAAATCATCTATTCATATTGAACTTCATGAGTACAAAGTTGATTTGCGTTAAAAATATGATTATTTCATGAATTGAAAGCGCGCCATTTTTAAGGCTGTCGGAGTATGGGGAGCCACCTAGATAGCTATCTAATTTGGCTTATAAAAAGTGGATAATTTAATATTTCGTGTTCAGATGAGGATTACTTTTGGTCTAAGTGTTTATAATCCCAGAAATGTATTGTTTTAACCCCCAGCCATTTTTCAATTTTTCAAATTTTTTTTTTTCAGTTTCAATGGTGAATTTTCATGAAGATTTTTTAGGTCACCTTTTGTATGTTGCCGTGCGTCCATAAACAATTTACTTTTTTGACGACTTCTCAGACACCGCTGATCCGATTTCAGTAAAATTTTGCAGGAACTTACCTTGGTCAGATATGCACCAAAACTGTGAATTATATGGTGCCGACCCCCAGGTGCTCTGAGGGGCGGGGCTAAAAGTGGGCAAATTTGCTGAAATTTTAAAAACCTCTTCTTTTGACTCAGATATGCTGGAAAACAATACTCTGCATAGATGGAAGGCTCTTTATTAAGGATGGAAGGGTGCTTTATCAAAATTGTGAACTTTATGACGCTCAAGCTCCATCTTTGCCCCTAGGGAGGAAGTGAAATTTACTATAGTTTATATTGGAAAATGACACTTGGGTATATTTTGTTCATTTTCCTCTGGAAATCATTCAAACTTGATTGGCATTATAACTGAGATGACAGTTTGATACTATGACATTGTTCACCCTGTCTCTTCCCCAGGGGCTGGGGGGGTGGGGGGAAAAATGGGGTCATATTGCCAAAAATTTCAACAATCTTCTTCTCCAGACCGAGAGAGGCTAGAATCGAATACTCTTTATAGATGGAAGGGTCTTGAGGTCCTTGATCAAAATTGCCAATTTCATGGCCTCCAGGCTCCATGTTTGCCCCAGGGGAGGGGGTGAAATTTACTATACTTTATATAGGAAAATTATACTTTTTGGTATACTTGGTTCATTGACATCAATAACATCTGTTTTTATACAACTCAGGTCACCGTTAAGGCCTATGGGCCTCTTATTATGTTTCTAGACATTTTCTCTACTAAAATCATGAAAATAAACTGAAATGAGATTTAATTCTATATGCTGTAAGTGTCTTTTCTGAGTTGAGAACCATTCGTCCTCTTTATGAAGCTTAAGGGCTCTATCTTTCACTCTGCCCTACCCATTGCCATTACCAGCTACCTGTGAATTACGCATTTAGCAGCTGCCACAATCCGTAAACGGTATCTTGCGGCTGCACTACCCGCTATACATTATGCTGAATCCTTTATTTTCGCCTGGAGGTGTGCCCGTGGGCGTGTTTGTGCTTTGCCTACAATTGCTATCTTGACCACATGCTTTAGGGAAAGCGTATTGTGGGTCCTCAAACCACCCGCTACCCATTAGGGCTTTTACAAGAGTGTGCCTAGGCGGCTTCATTGCGCATCCACTTTGACACGTGGACGTGCACGTGCGGCTCCACTTCCCGAATTAACTCGCCTATAAAAAGCACCTTGCTTTAGCCTCAGTTGAACCTCAGAGAAAATGGCAGAGAGAGCACTAAATCGCCTTGATCACCAGTTAAATAATAGAAGACACTCAGAACACGTGTACCGCCAGCACACCAGCTACCTGGGCCTTTCAGGTAAGTCTGTATTGTTTGTATTTTGCATCAATCATTTTTTCCGCTTTTATAATAGTATATAATTATCATATAATATTAGGCCTATGGATAATACTTGTATTATTATAATTTTAGAATATTATTTCCCAAGGAACGAGAAAGCGTGACAAAACTGCGGCTCTCCCTTCAGGCAGTGACGGAATAATGTCACCTGGTTGCAGATGATGTATACACCGCTGCCAGCTGTCCGTATGCCTTGCCCGTTGCTGTAAGGATTACTGTGCAGTGGCGTAGCCAGCGGGGGTGCGAAGACACGTCCCTTTTTGACTGCAATGATGAGTTTTCTAATTATCGTACTGGCAACCGAAGACACGGTTTCTCTCCGTATGCGATCTAACAGCGATTAAATCATGGGCTAACTTCGGTACAATTGCGGAACACTCCAAGAGCACATCACAGTTAACAGGATGCATCCAAATGAATGATTGTTGACTTACCTATTCGGGTAGAACAAGCAGCCCCTGTTAAGCGTGGAGTGCTCTCTGAGTGAACCTTCTCTTGATTATGAAAATGACTGTGAACAGGTGAGGACTAATAATTGTTTTAAACGGAGGTTTGAGCAACCCAATTCTCTGTTCTTGTTCCGCAACTGTGCTGAAATTAGCCCATAATTTAATCGCTGTTAGATCGCATATGGAGAGAAACCGTGTCTTCGGTTGCCAATTACGATAATTGGAAAACGCGTCAATAAAGGAAAATGATTGAGAACTACTAATTGCAGTCAAAAAGGGACCCGTCTTCGCACCCCCGCTGGCTACGCCACTGCTGTGGCACTATTTTTCTATGCTAGTTGGTCATTCCAACACCCACTCGGCTCAATTGAGGCATGACCCAATCATGGCGAAACATTTTTTGAACTTTCACAAAAGGGTTGGCTTCTTGTTTAATTTTTTACATACCAAACATTAAGCAATATTTCAATGGCTAATAATAATAATAATATAATACAATTAATGGTTTACTTAACAAAAACAGATCATACCCTGTCTGGATTTGACCTCATGCACGAGCAATTTAACTTTGTCTTTGGAGAAATGTGGCGATCTTCCTCTCTCCATCATGGGTTTCGATTTGAGGATTTGGGATAGCGTAGCCTGCTCCTAAAGGCAATGGCACCTGGCACATCGATTGGTTTAACTGGCGTAATGCCCAAACCAAGCCTATGCATAATATAACGGGTAGTGCAGGTGTTTTGGGGATAAAGGAAGGTGCGCGAGATAGCAACTTTTGCGGGGAACGCCTCTTATGTAATGCTAAATCCCCAAATAGCGGGTTTAGGGACTCTGGCGTAACATAGGGCCCTAAATCTTGAATTAAAAGCATCAAATTAGGTAACCCATAAATAACCCCTTTGTGCAGAAGCCAAATTTGGCTAAGGAGCAAGTATAACTTTGAAATGTACCTCATTTTAACAAAACAGACATTCCACTATCAGGATAAAGCCGGCAATATGCTACTCTAGATTGAACCGAATCAGTGCAATGAACATAGCACGGTTTTACCTAATTCCTAGAGCTTTCTCATTTTGAATGAATGAAAACCTAGGTATTCGATTTTGCTGAATGCGGTATAAATTCTAAAATATCACTACATTGAGCAAAATGTCGCCATACACAGTATTATTTTCCCCTCGACATATAATGTGGGGGAATATAGTCGTGGGTGCGGTTGCCTGTCCATCCGTCCATCTGTCTGTGAACATTTAGTTTCCGGAGCATAACTTAAAAACCGTTCAATATTTTTCCTCAAAACCTGGTGGGCACATAAATCATGACCAGACGTGGTGCCTTTTGCAAATCCGAAGTTGAGGACATGAGGTCTGGGGGATATGCCATCTCCTGATGGCTCTTTTTATCTAAGGCAAACTGTTACTCATACTAACCGCTAAGGGAAACGAGCTCTGTGATCATCATGGCTATGGTAAACAGAAAATAAGAAGCAACTAGCCAGCCAGCTAGCAAGCCATAAGAATGTCTCATTATTCCATCGTACTTGCTAAAAATGAATCCAAACTCTCCATAATTCAAGTCCTCCTCCAGATAAACGGAGCAGCAGAGCTTTCCGGTATGAGGAACCTTCCAGTACTGTTCCATTAACAATAACTCCCATTATCCTTGTCAGAATCAAACTGCCATCATGTAAATGTAACCTAGCCACTTCTGTTGCGCAAGGGATTAAATACTTTTCTGAGGGTCCAATTGAAGGCTTTCAATTGCTGTGGAAATCTAATACTGTCTGGAATTGGATACAAACTTTCCAATCAGTATATAATTACCGGGCTGTAGTTCAGGTAGGAATGAACTATTATTATGCTTTACGCCGATAAGCCTAAGGAAGCTTTAGAGAGATTTGATATCACTGAGGAATAGTATGAGGTTGTGAGGAACAACTGAATTTCTTGCGGGGTGAATCTACAGTACACGTAATTCATTGCTGGGGAATCGCACGTCTCTAATGTCTGTTGACTATAATTGATTGTATTCATACTGTACCATTGTACAATGTTGAATTTTTGCTTCGGACAACTTTTTTCAGAACTCAGTAGAGATACCTTTGACCTATTATTGCTGAACTGGTTGTAACAAAGGTGTAACAAAGGTTTTTTTACACCAACCCTAGGGTCTAAAGAGAGATTTTTTATCAACTGCTGCAAAGATACTATGGGCAAGTATATTGCATAGTTTGCACATCAGGCTTGGCTGAGGAGTTTAATTCATACAACTCCTGGGAAACCGGGATGGGACTTAAAATAAGACTTTATTGTCAGTTGAAAACTGAAATTTGTCTTGCATCTCCAGGCAGCTTCTAAACAGTGTTCCAGCTTGGCTTGGTGGTGAATATTCAATGACTGATCTGGGAGTGCCGTCTATTGATAGAACAGTGCAACTCTGTGCATAAATAGAGCAGCACCATGTTCGCTGGCATCAACATCTGCTCAAAGGGGTTAAAGCCCACCATGCAGTGCTCTGTGCAGTGTGCTATAAATCATGCTACGTTTGGGTATTATAACCATCGCTTAATCGGGAATTACAGTAGTGTTATGGACATCTTTCTCTTGCAAGTTAAAAAATTTGTTTAAAATAAGGGGTCAACAAAATATTTTTGGTAGTATAGTCTTCTTGCCTTTGTGACTTCCAAAATTTGAATGCCTGGACATGAGTCTTTATCCGAACTTTGCTATGAGTCATTAATTTATCTTTCCCTTGCGGTCTGTTACTAATTCACTTTCTACGTGTCCCATGAATTGTAAATGTCTACTTTCTTAACCTTGATTCAACTACCCTCTGCGTACTATTGTTGTCCTGTTCCTGCTGTTTCAGCAGTGTTTTTAGAAGAGGTGGCGAACCCCTTTCCTTGGCAGCATAAGTGTCCACAGGCGTTTTAGGTTTCTTTAGCCAGTTCAGACCATGTAGACGGCCACATTGAAAACCTTTGAAAACCAACTGAAGCATGTTTGATGGATGATGGGAATCGTGCTGAAATGTTGGGCCTTTTTTCTCCTCTTTTTTGTCTTAGGCCGTTGTGCTGTGGGGAGTCCGAAGTGGACCAACTGGGAAAGATTTTTGAGTGAGTATTGAGCCTGGTGTTGATTTGGTTGTTGATTGTAGGGCTGTCTTTAAGCCAAATCTTGGCCGACCAACAGTCGGCCATTTTTGTTGAAATTTTGAAACTCTTCGGAGCCTCCTTCATGCTGCCCTTGCAGATTTTACCATTGGACTTGCGAAGTTGAAGTATGACCACACATTAGGTAGATGCTTTTATTTGACCAAAATATAACACATTCTGGTGCGCGGGCTTTGTTGTATTGTAGCCCTGGGACGAAGTAGGGCGGCTACTATAGATTCATGGTCGTCGTCTCCACCACCACTGCGTTCGTGGAGATTTGATATTTGGTGTGGCCATAGCTTAGGCCTAATAACAATAAAATCCGGTTTCCGGTAACCCACCCGTCCCTCTGTTTTGCCACCAAAAAACGTTTTTATGAACATACGGAAATGTCCAAGAGTAAAAATGGTAAGTTACAACTTGAATAAGAGCAGTGCGCAGGTGATTACGTATGGTTTGGGCAGTCACACGACCTCTAAACAATTCATTCCTAGTGGACGTTGCAGTGACAAATCGATTATGCAAATGACATAAGACAATTTGTCGGTCTTCTGC
Organism: Gymnothorax reevesii; assembly: GCA_029721435.1. NCBI lineage: Eukaryota > Metazoa > Chordata > Actinopteri > Anguilliformes > Muraenidae > Gymnothorax > Gymnothorax reevesii. Next base: position 30,097,195 of record CM056581.1, on the reverse strand, counting down.
TTTTGACGTCACACGTGGGCTACCAGAACGAGGTCGGTCAGCTGTGGTGCCAGTTTGTTGGAGACATGTCTGAAGATCATGGATAGTCCGTCGACTGCATCCCATAACCCTTGCAACGTCAGTGACGGACGTTTCCGTACTCAGCATGCCAATGGCACATTCACGCTGAATGTTTGACAGCCATGGCATTGAAAATCAACGAATAATTAACTGTAAAAACTTGTTTTTTGGAGATTTCACTCTAACGTGCTAACGTGAGCTCAGTTGCTCATCTCTCGTATGGTCACATGACTAGGAACACGAGAGAACATGGTTTTAGCTTAAAGTATGCTCGCACGTGCTACGTACCTGTGCACGTCGGAGTTGATGTGTGTCATGATGTCTTTGACAACGCATTTACCCCTAGTGATAATAAAAACTCCTTTATTAAAAGTTTCAAGAAAATATTTACAAATTTATGAGTGTGAAGTTTCTTTTATATTTGCCAGAACGATTTAAAAAGGGGGCGTCAGTACATTTTGATGGGTTTTTATAAGTGAGATGGGAGTTTATAATAAAATACTAATATTAATATCGTGAATGCATGCCCCAGCAACCCAGTGGGTAAGATGAATTTGGCACTGGTCTGGTTTAAAAATTAAAATAAGCCTGAATTTGTAAAAATATTTTTTTCCTTTTGTACACAGATTTCTTGTCATTGCACATATACCCAATCATGATTACCAAGTGGCACATTGACATTTTAAAAATTTGGGTATCCCAGTATCAAATACTATCATAACTTGTTTGGCACATTGAATCAGTTATCCACAATATTCCTAAAAAAATTGGTAGTTTTCTTCAAAAAGCCTAATTTGGTACCTGACTTGTCCACTTCTAGGTGGCGCTGTAGCCATATTGATAAAAATGGTGAGCTCAAACTCCAGGATTTTCTGTTACACGCATATGGGCACCATTCTCCAAATATCATGCAATTCTGAGATGTCAACTCCATTAAGTATCTCAAAAGTGCCATTCTCTCAGAATATGGTTCTTAGGAATGGCAATGCAGAATGAACATCAAGTGCTATCTATGATAAGAATGTATCCTACTCTGAGATCAGTTGGCCAGTTACCTTTTTATCCCTCCAGCATAGAATGCGGGGGTATGTACGCATCGCCTCATTCGTTCGTTCGTCGTCCGTAATCATTTTGTTTTCAGAGCAGAACTCGGAAACTATGCAAGCTATCAGCACCAAACTTGGTACATGTATTCTATGATGTATAGTCTAGATGTGCATTTTGCTACTTCGGAAGTTTCAGGGTTCCTTTTTTTGTCATTTCCTTGGAAACAAATCTGGACTTGGTGCAAATTCCACTGTGTTTGTTTCCTGAGCAGAACTGAGAAAGGATGTAAGATATCAGCACCAAACTTTGTGTATTTTATGTAAAGTCTAGATGTGCCTTTTGCCACTTTGGAAACTTTAGGATTACTATTTTTGCCATTTCCATGGAAACAGATCTAGACTTAGTGCACATCAGGCCAAGTTTGTTTCCGAAGCAGAACTCAAAAACCGTTCAATATATCTTACTGAAACTTTGCATATGTATTACTCACATACTGAAGTGGTGCCTTTTGATATTTTTAGATTTCTAAAAATCTTTTTTTTTTTTTTCATTTCCATGGAAACCAATTGCAATTGGACTCTGTACAGAGAGAGGTTCATTTCTGGAGCACAACTCAAAAATCGTTCATTATATTGTTCTGATACTTTGCCTGTGTATTACCCACATACTGAAGTGGTGCCTTTTGATATTTTCAGATTTCTGAAAATTTTAGTTATTATGATTTTTATTAGAAGAAACAAGGTTGTACACTTTGCTCTCAAATTTGTACATTTCTTCACACACTCCTCGGTTTTGACATGTAAAAGCAGACATATTTTAAGAGAGAAGACAGAAACAAAAAGGAGGGAACCAACAATTCCCATCAGTATCTATTTCCTCATCCCCCTTTCGCAGCATCTTATACCTCATAAACATCTATGTTTGTATAAAGAGAGCTTTAGGGTTCAGAAGTGTAAAGTTGCATTAATAAATCAAATATTATGATTAACTGAAAAATACCTGCTTCATTGCCGACCAAAAGGGAATAAGGGCATATGTACTTCCATGACTGACAAAACAGATTTGACAGACTTAATAGAAAGGGGAAGGAAAAAGGATAAAGAAAACAAACTAAGAAAATCAGAAAATGAACTGAACCATTTAGAGCAGAGTCAGAACTAGGTGGCGTTTTCATCCAGTATTTAACCTATAGGTTTCTATATAGTTTATCCAGTTTTCCCAGTATTTCCTAAATTTATCTTGTTCCATCCTAAGAGTGAAAGTTAGCCTCTCCATCGTAAATATATCCTGAATCACCTTAATCCAATCCTCAAACTTGGGGCATTCCTTCACCAACCACTTCCTAGTAATTGTTTTTTTGCTTGCTAATAGCAGAATGTTATACATATATCTATTTTCAGGCCCTTTCACAGTGTCTGGTTGTAATCCCAGACATAAAGACTCGAACCCCGGTGGAATCGCAATTTTCATTATTTTCTCCATTGCCGATCTGATTTTTTGCCAATAACCTGAAATAACTGGGCAGCTCCAGAAAACATGAAAATGCGTTGCTTTTTTCTCGCCGCAGGACCTCCAACATGATGCGTTTCCTCCTTGAGAACTTCTTTGAGCTGGTACTCTAAAAAATCTAATTATACTTTTCCACCCAAATTCTCTCCAAGACAGTGCAGATGTGCTCTTCCATTGCTGTGAAAGTATTTTTTCCCACGTTTCTATCTGCAGCGTGATGCTACCCTCCCTCTCCCATTTCTCCTTATATATGCAGTGTCACTTCCCTTTAGTTTTTGTAGCTCTTTGTATATCTTCGATATGATCCCACCTCCAAGATCAGACCTGTATGCTAATAGAAATATTTTCAATATGCCCAAATCTGTTGTTTGCATATCTTCTAATTTCGTCTTTTTTTCTAAATAATGCCTAATTTGTAAATATCTGTAAAAGTCTTGGTTTGTTAAGTCAAATAAGTTTTTAATATCCTGAAATTGTCTCAGATTGCCCTTATCGTAGAGGTTGTAGAATATTTTTAATCCTTTTTCAGCCCATTGTTTAAATCTCATATCTACCCTGTTTGGTGGGAAATCAGAGTCGTATCCTATCCATCTTATGGCCCAATGCGGCTCCCTGGCTTTGGTCTTAACTAATCTATGCCAAGTCTCAATTGACAATTTTATCCATGGGTTTATGTCTTTTAAATAAACCGCCAACCCACTATCCCCTATGATTGCTTGTAATGGGATATCACTAGATATCTGACACTCTATATCTTTCCACCTCGCTTTATAAGAAGGGTCGCAAATGTTCACTAAGATTTTAATCTGCACTGCTTGGTAGTAGTTTTTAATATTTGGGAGGGATAGGCCCCCTTTATCTCTTGGTAATTGAAGAGTCTTATAGCGAATCCTCGGCCTCTTGCCTTGCCAAATAAATCGTGATGTCAATTTGTCTAATTCTTGAAATGTTCCTGTTAAAGGTTCTGCTGGAATATTTTGGAACAAATATAACAGTCTGGGTAAGACATTCATTTGTATTGCCTCCACCCTCTGTCCCAGTCCTAAAAAGGGTACTGAATTCCACCTGGCCACATCCGCTTTAATTTTAGAGATCAGGGGGTCATAATTTTCCTCTATCATTATGTTTAAATCTTTAGGAATATGCACGCCCAGATATATAATTGAGTTTGCTTCCCAAATTAAGTTCCTCTTTAATTGATTGTTCAGGAGAGTAATTGAAAGTCAAAATTTGGGATTTGTGGGTATTTAATTTATAGCCTGATAAAATACCATATTCTCTCAGGGTTATGAGCAATTCTGGAAGGGAGGTAGATGGGTGCCCCAAGTATATCAAAATATCGTGGGCAAACAGAGCAATCTTGTGTTCTTCCTGAGCTATCCATATACCATTTATCTTCTCATTCTGTCTTATCCATTGGCTCAGGGGCTCTATGAAGATCGCAAATAGGAGCGGAGACATAGGGCAACCCTGTCGACAACCCCTTTCTAGTCCAAAATTGTTTGATAGTCCGCCATTTATCCGTATTTTAGCTGTTGGTTTGTAGTATAATGCACGTATTGTTCTAATAAAATCATTATGGAATCCAAATCTCTCTAATATTCTATATAAAAAGGCCCAATCAACAGAATCAAATGCCTTCTCCGCGTCTAATCCCAGCAAAACAGCTTCTAAATTGTTTTTCTTTATATGATTAATTATATGCAATGTTCTCCTTACATTGTCTTGCGTTTGCCTCTGTTTAATGAAACCAGTTTGATCCAAACTTATAATATCAGGGAGAATTGAGTCTAATCGTTTCGCTAGGATTGACGCGAAGAGTTTATAGTCCTGGTTCAACAAACTGATAGGACGGTAGTTAGAGCAATCGGTCGTGTCTTTCCCTCTTTTGGTAATACGGTTATGATAGCTTCCCTCCAGGATGGAGGGACCTCTCCCCTCTTAAGAACCCAATTGAATGTTCTCAGTAATAAAGGTGATAAAACGTCATTGAAGGTCTTATACCACTCCCCTGCAAATCCATCAGAACCTGGGGACTTGTTAGGCTTGATTCTAGATATCGCCTTCTGTAGTTCCCCCATAGTTACCTCAGATAATAAGACTTCATTCTGGTCATCCGTAATTGATGGGAGATCAAGGGATGCAAGCAAGGCTCCAGGCATTTTGTCTTCTCTATGTACCATCTGGGTGTATAGATTTTTATAGTATTTTTCAAAGCAATTGTGAATTTCCTTAAAGTCGTGTTTCGTTTGTTTAGTTACTGGATCTTTAATTTTATGTACTACCCTCTCTGCTTGTTGCTTTTTTAATTTGTATGCCAGAAGCTGAGCCTATTTGTTCCCTACTTCGTAGTATTTCTGTTTTAAAAATATCAATTTCTTCTGGACGTCGGCGTCATAAATTTCTTTAATCTTATCTTTAATTTCCCTGATGTCCTGAGTTATGTCTGGGTGGGTATTGTTTTTATGTATTTTCTCTAAATTACCTAATTCGGTCTCCAGTTTATCCAGTTTTTCCCTACGGAGTCTCTGTTGTAGTGCTGTTTTAGCAATAACCTTGCCCCTCAAGACTGCCTTGCCTGCATCCCAAACCATAAGTGGGGATACCTCCCCATTATCATTTTCTGACAGATATAGCTGGATTTCCTCCTGTAGTTCTTCCTTTAATTTTCCCTTAAGTACATTTAAATTGAGTCTCCAGGAAGTATTTTTGTTGCTGATAAGATTTAAATCCAAGTAAACCGGACTATGGTCAGATAAATCCATTATCCCAATTTTACATGACCTAACAAGACCCATATCCTTACTAAACAAGAAAAAATAATCAATCCTGGAATATGTTTTGTGTGGTAGGGAAAAGAAGGTATAGTCTCTAGCTGCAGGGTTCAATTCTCTCCAAATATCACAAATTCCCATCTCCCTCATTATTTTTTTAACTTTTCTTCCAATTGAATTATTATCAGTCTGAGACAACCTTGTCACATCCAATTTTGGATTTATTCTCAGATTAAAATCACCCCCACAGATCACTATTCCGTGCGCTTTAGTAATCATCAAGTCAAAAATATGTTTATAAAACTCCCATTTTGATCCTGGCGGTGCATACACATTTAAGAGGGTGGTAAAAGATCCTTCCAATTTTCCTATCACCATACTGTACCTTCCCTCCTTGTCTGCGATTTCTGTTATCTTTTCAAAAATGATCCTATTCGATATCAAGGTGGCCACTCCCCTTCTATGGCCTGTTTTGTATGAGGCTGAATAAACCTGGTTGAAGCCTTGCCTTTTAAGTTTAGCATGTTCCAAATTAGTTAAATGAGTCTCTTGCATATATATGATATCCACCTTGTCCTTCTTCATTTTCCCCATAATTTTACTCCTTTTTACCGGGTTTAGTACACCTTTCACATTGTAAGAAGCTAACTTAAGTGGGATTTTATGACTTTTCATTATAGATCAAAAACCACCTGTAATTCTCAACACTCACCCTCCACTCAAACTGTAAAAAAAACTGAACACAATAAAAAACAAAACTAGAACAGTCCCATAAGAACATGAAATCAGAAGGTTTAACCAAAGTCTCGTAGAGAACTTCCTGTTTTGAGGTCTCGTTTGTGACCCTTAGGGAGCCCCGGTCTTGTGCTGGCTCGGAGGGAAACCCTCCACACTTTCTTAGCTGTGGAGGGCCCCCCTTTAAGTTTTCAAGATGTCCCATCCTTTACGCTCAGAGCCTCCTCGATCAACCAAATCTTAACCATAATGTCACAAAGTAATTTATATGTCGGTAGTATATCAGCAGTGTGTTACACAGTCATTAGTACTTTGCCTCCTTACCGTGTAGTTTCCATGCCAAGGCAGTAACAATTTCAACGATCACCCCGTCTGAATACCTCCAGTCTCTTTTTAAAACCGCCCCGCGGAGCTCCCGGCTGCTGCTCTCCTCCCCTCGACGGTCCCGCTTTGTTCCACATCAAGCTTTTAATTTTGTTAGCCCAGCTCTCCGGGGGTTTATAAATCGCCACGGACAGACCTCTCCTCACCATATCCTTGGTGGCTTCCTCCGCCGAGCTGTACAGGCAAGTCTCTCCCTCGTAGTGCACCCTCAGTCTGGCTGGAAACGGCGCCTGGTACCGTATGTTGTTCTCCCTCAACACCTTTTTCGCTTCTGTGTACTCTCTGCGCTTTCTGAGGGTCTCCGGTGCATAGTCGTGGTCTACGAAAACTCTCCTCTCTCGGTACAGGAACCCCTTTTTCCGCCATACAATTTTCAGGATCTCATCCTTAGTTTTGCTGCTTGCCAACTTTACAACTATGGATCGCGGGGGCGAACCAGCCGGAGGTTTCGGGCCCAGTGCTCGGTGTGCCCGCTCGATTGCTAAGTCCTCGGTGTCTGGCCACTCCAATTTTTCCTTCAGTAGATTTTCAATGAATGTTATCATTGAAGGGGAATTGTTCTCCGATTCTTCCGCTATACCGTGTATTCTTATATTCTCCCGTCTTGCTCGCCCCTCTTGATCCGTAAGTTTGTCCTCCAGTTTAGCCTGTAGCTTTAGTAGCTCCCTTGCAGCCTCCTCGAGCCCCTGTACTCTTTCCTCTGTCTCCGTGATCCGCATTTCGGCCTCGTCCACCCTGCTATTGGTTACCTTTATGTCTTCTCGTATTTCCTGGAGAGTAGTAGCACTTTCACTTCGAAACGCTCTCAGCTCCTGCAGTATCATTTGGAGGCTAACGTTAGCCGTGTCCGCCTCCACCTGTAGCTCTTCTGAATCGGCGCCGCTAGCCGTTTCGGTCTCGGGTGGTTCGTCCATTTCTTTCGTCTGTAAAACGCTTTTTTGCTTTTTTTTAGACATATTCCAATCGCCTTTCAACTTACATCAACTACATGTTAACAATCTTTAAGGAATACAAGGCGTACTTTTTGGTGGTCGAGGAGCTCTGTTAGTGTGCGGTCTACCTCATGGCTGCTCAACCGGAAGTCCGATTTCTGAAAATTTTATTATTATTTTTTTTCGTTGATGGAAACAAGTTGGATTTGGACTCTGTACAGAGAGAGGTTCATTTCCGGAGCACAACTCAAAAACTGTTCATTATATCTTTCTTAAACTTAGCATGTGCATTACCCACATACTGAAGTGGTGCCTTTTGATATTTTCAGATTTCTGAAAATTTTAGTTATTATGATTTTTATTAGAAGAAACAAGGTTGTACACTTTGCTCTTTTTTTGTTTCCATGGAAAGAAGTTTCCGAAGCAGAACTCAAATATCTTTCTGAAACTTTGCATGTGTATTACGCATACTGAAGTGGTGCCTTTTCACATTTTCAGATTTCTGAAAAAAAAATTTTTGTTTTCAAGGAAACGACTTGGATTTGGACTCTGTACAGAGGTTGGTTCATTACCGGAGCAGAACTCAGAAACCGTTCATTATAACTTTCAGAAAATTAGTATTTGCATTACCCATGTACTGCAGTGGTGCCTTTTCATATTTTCACAGTCCTGAAATAATTATTTTTTTTTCCTTTCCATTGAAGCGACGTGGATTTGGACTCCTTCATGGGGCTGGGTTTGTTTCCGGAGCAGAACTAAAACACTGTTCATTAATGACCCTTGTTATGCCCCCGCCCTCCAAAGAGGAAAGGGGGCATTATGTCGACACCATGTCAGTCCGTCGTCCGTTAACTTCTCATTTCCGTGGGATAACTATAGAATCCCTCGTCGGATTGAGGCCATTTCTTAATGGCCTTTTGGGAGTGGCTAGAGGAAGGTTCCTTTCGAAAACCAGCATTGTGCGATATCTAATAATGCCGCCACAGCAGCCATCTCAATATGCCCTTGATCAACATACAGGCAGGGACATATCCCTCGCTCTGCGTTGCTCTTGTTTTTTTTATTGCCTTTGTCAACGTGTGCTTCATAGTCTTTGGCAGATGTTGCCAGTACATACTTCTAGATCATTCCAGAGGAAAATCACCTCCCAGCATTCTTGTTTGAATTTCTTTGAAGGTGTAGGATTGACATGATTTTCGCAAATAATCAGGGGCTGGCGGGATATGTCATCTCCTGATGACTCTTGTTTAAGAGCTGTCACATAATATAAAATGAAATCCCGCTAAAAAGGCCATAGGCTACATATGCTGGTTAATGTTCCTGGTTAATATTAAAGTGCTTGTTCATCCTAAAATGAGATTTGTACCACAGGATCTTTAATATGCATACATCCTTTGAGCATTGGTCATTTCAAATTCTAATCAACCATTAGAAATTTATTTGCATTTTAATCACTGCAAATCGTGATCATCTAGGTAAGAATTTATCTTCGGCCATCTTCGGCGATGACGTTACGGGAGGAACCTAGCCAGTGGCAGATTATACATTGTCCATAGCATTGGCTCAGGGATTCGTAACTGTTGATTAGTCCTTTGGGAAAATGCCAAATATCTGCCTTGTGTACAGCTGCAATGATAAGGTCGATGCAAGCAGGGGCATCATCACCATCCTCCATAAATTTTGAAAAAACCCCACAATTCGAAAGGCTTGGGTGGATTTTGTGAAGAGGGAACGTGTAGATTTCACTGAGGCCGGTGTTGCGTCCAATTCTGCTCCCCTGTACAGTTTGCAATCCTGTTGCTGATTTAAGAAAATCATGAAAGAAATTGCGTAACGGCATCGATGAATCAGCTCACTCTCAAATTTATCACAGATGACGCCTCATAAAGCGATGAATTTCGATACTGTCCCATCTCCTGGGATTTGTCGTTTTGCAATATTGAGTTCTTCTGCTCGGCAGTGATTAAACATTTGCCCCATGCTGTAACGATCTGTTCTGCCATCAAATTTAGAGTAAAATGTGCATTCGCTCTCTGCACTGTTTTGGGATGTCATTGCAAATTGCGTTGTTCGTGGAAAAACGATTTGACAGGGGAACTCAATCAGATATAACCCCGGATCAGTATTGGAAATCTGCTCTGTACACTTCACTGATGACTGCTGTGATGAGCCAGATCCCAAGTCACAGGAAAAGTCTGGACATGAATTGCTGAAATCACCACTTTATACACCGTCGGTCAAGCTGAGCCCAAACTGCTTCCGTCCCGAATCTAACTCATCTATCCTGTATTCCGGAAAGCAGTTTAATAAGCTCTAGGCCATCCTAAAATGAGTGGAGAAACTATGCAAAAAAAAAGACTTGAAACAAAACTAAATCCACCTTCCATCATGAGACTTTGAGTATTTGAATCTTCGACCATGATACTGATGCCAGGATGAGACCAGGAGCTGCAGTTGGAGAATGAAAAAAAGCTTAGACTTCTGTATGCACAAGTCAATGAGATGGATAATTCGCTAGCTAGCCTGCTAATATTTTTCGCCAATAAGTTAATTCAAGTTTCAGCGACAACTGTTACAAGCGAAAAGCTTAAAGGATCAGTGTGTAAGATTTAGAGTCATCTAGTGGTCAGATTATAGATTGCAACCAACTGACCATTCCTTTTCTCAGAAAACCTACGGTGGCCGCAAAACTTGCGAAAACGTGCAAGGCGCTCTCTTGTGTCAGTGCTTTATTCATTTACTTTTTGCCCCGTTCTGGGTTACTGTAGGAAAAATGGCGGCGCAACATGGCGGCCTCCACGGAGGTGGACCCGCTCCCATGTAGGTTTAACCCCTTTGTGCAGAAGCCAAATTTGGCTATTTATGGGTTACCCACTTTAATGCTGTATAATTCAAGATTTAAGCTTCATAAAGAGGAAAAATGAGGCTCAATTCTGAAAAGACACTTACAGCATCTAGAAATACATAGTATTTCAGTTAATTTTCATGATTATGGTAGAGAAAATGAGCTGCAAACATAAAAAATCTTCATGAGAATTCGCCATTGAAATTGCAAAAAAAAAAACAATTCTGAGGATTGAAAAACTGCTGGGGCTTAAAACTATACATTTCTGGGATCATAAACTCCTTGACCACAAGTACAATTCATCTTCAACATTACATTCTAGATTACCTACATGCTTTTAGCCAAATTATACAGCTATCCAAGTGTCTCCCCGAAGTCTCACAATGAAGTCCTGTCAAATCATAAAAAAATCATGTATATGACACAAATAAAGTTTTAAGGCATGAAATTTAATATGAACAAATGATTTTCTGGTTGAGTTTAGTATGAATTTATCAATCTCAGTGCAGTTGGATATCAATGGTTACCAGTAACCTCTCCAAACACAAAACATGCCTTTTCTCCATAATAAAGTTTAGAGTTTTGGCCATTTTACTTCAAAGTCCCCCAAGCCAGCACAAACACGCATTAAATAAACTTCTTATTAAACGGTTAGAACATTCACCCTGTAATGGAAGCTACCAGTCCTCACAAACTCATTTCAACAGTTATAAGGAACAAGTGCAACTCACTAACTCAGTAATATCTAAATTCTGAAATATACCTTATTTTAACAGAACAGACACTCCACTTTCAGGGAACAATCCATTGCCTCCCTGGATTCAAAAGAAACGTGCAATGAACGTACCAGGGGGTCCACCCAAATGCACGGGCAGTTCGCGTATTAAACAGGAAAAAAACCTCGACATTCGACTTTGTTGAGTACGTATACATTCCAAAAACAAAACATCAACAAAAAAAAAAAAAAAAAAAAACAAAGTAGCAGCCTCACCTTTTTCATGAATCTCTTCTCTAGAGACCGATGTATCCAGTAGCAGGAACCCTCCGGTCCTGTTTCATTCGAAATAATTCCAATTGACCATATCCTTATCTCATTTAAATGCTGTAAATGTAACTGAACACTTCAAGGCCAGTTTTGCGAACGTGTTTTCTATAAATCGCGTCTATTTTAGCCGCGTAATGTGCTTAACGTAGACAGGATACAACCGAGCCTGCTGATACGCATAGGTTTGTATGCTCTGTGTTTGTCCAATCAATGTGTTTCACTTACTCTAAAATGTTTAAACACTCGGGAATTGGACAAGAAACGAGCCAATCAATACATTGTTACCAGGGAAACTTCACGAGGGCATGAAGTGTAACTCAATAATTAGGCAGAAGAGTCTGAGTGTATGATTGAGTGATTGGCTATCAACGCCAGTACTCGGGTGGATATAAGGAAGCGCTGAATTTGTCAATGAATGAATCTGCGCGTAAATCCACGGTAGGGAACTACGAATTTTTTTGTATGTGACGACTGTAATTAACAGTAGAATCTGAGAGAATCAATACCATGTCGATTTTTTTGCCTCAGAAAACTGATTTTTCTGAACCATTACTTGGAATACTGTTGGCTCACTGTGGCTTAACTAGTTGCTGCAGATAACGTTTTTTTCTGTGTCAAGATATCGTTTTTTTTAAACTGCTGGATCGATACTATGGGCAAGGAAACTGACCAGTTTGCACATCAGGCTTAGCTGAGGAGTCTAATTCATGCAGCTCTTGAAAAACAGGGCGTGGAGTGAACTTCCCCATATTCAGAACCGCGTTTGAGGTCTGCTCGCTTGTGAACAGTCAATAACTGATCCGGGGGTGCTATCTAGTGATCGAGTACAGTAACAGCGTGCATAAATTTGCAGGTCTATAGATAGGCGCCTATAGGCGTCTACATCTGCAGAAAGGGGTTAAAGGGCTTATTCCAAGTTAAATGAAACTCAAAGATTATTGTTTTCACCTGATTATGCTCTACTAAAAAAGTAGTCATGAATGTTATATTCCATTTCTGCCAAGATAGCAATTTAAATTCTCCACACTGCTCCTTCAAGCATGCTAGCCACCCAGTTTCCCAAAAGCAGAGTTGCTAATTTACATATACTCAAAGGCAGTGAAAACGCAACTCTCTAAATTATGGTTTATTTGGGGTGACCATTGGGGTCACAATGTGTACCTCGTTACACATGAATGATCATCATGTAACTCAAGTGTGAGTTGGACTCTCATCAATCCATATTGAGTACAACATATGGGATTAGGAGTTGTACAAGTATAGTGGTTGAAATGAAGGAGGGGTTGTCTTCCCTATATAAAGGCATGAGAAAAGCCACACACAAAACATTTTGTCATAATGCCACGTCTGTCGACTGAACAACGGAACAGGGTCCTGGAAATCGTAGAGGCGGGAGTAAGTGCCTGGCAAGTGGCTCGCCGTTTTGGGTGTAGTATGTCCTGTATCGGTATGTTTTGGCTGTAGTACGTTCAACTGGGGTGAGCTCTTTCATGAAGAGTACCCAGATCTCAAACCAGGCAGCAGCTCCAGAATGCACTACAGGCAGAGTGATGACATCTTCCCCAAGACAACCTAAGAGGCTTAGTCAGGTCCATGAGGAGACGTTGTACTGCCCGTGTGGATGTCCGTGGGGGTCACACCCGATATTGACTGTTCTTTTGAGTTCATTTTTAAATGTGTGTTCCGTTCAGTCTTGTTGTGATTTTTCATTTTCAATTTGGGCTCGTTATGTTTAATGCATCTGTTTATTATTGTCCAAATTGGCCCATTAACACATTTAGTTCATCAAAGTCAACCCACCCAACATATTTGAATTGTTAAAATAAGAAAATAAATTTGAGTCACAAAATTATTTGAATCCAAACAGGTGTTGCATTTTCATTGCCTCTGAGTATAGTTTCTCCATTCAGTCAGTTGCTCCAGCTACATAAGTTAGCATCTGTGATTTTGGGAAACGCACCCCAGCTGTGCAAACAGGGCCTCATTTGACCTGTAAGGGCCGTGTTGTTTGTCGCATATGCACTGTGCAATCAGAGTTAATTGATACTGAAGGTCTCGTGTGGTCATGTACGTAGGCAACCAATTTTCGGACACCTTTCCTCGTCATGGCCTCAAAGCTTTCAATACGTTGTTTGGATGCACCATGCTACAAGCTGATTGTCACATTGTTCCTTTTACCCCACTGATGTGATAAATATCTGTTTTCATCTACAAAACCCAAAACCAGTGAAGTTGGCACGTTGTGTAAATCGTAAATAAAAACAATACAGTGATTTGCAAATCCTTTTCAACCTATATTCAATTGAATACTCTCCAAAGACTACAAACTGAGTATTGATAAATGCACAGATTTCAAATTTTGACTTTACCGCTCTCCATATCTACATAATTAAACACGGGGCAAAATTTGCATTCAATAACATTTAATCTGTTCAACCCAAATGTCCCTCGATTTTCTGACAGATCTTTCGTAGCCTGCCGTCCTTAATTCTCACACTTTTTCTGCATAATTGCACTCACCCTTTTCGTGTATAAGCTCGTCTGATTAACAATAGAACTGTTTTTTTATCCCCCCGGCATATAATGCGGGGGGATATAGCAATCGCTCTGTCCGTCTGTCTGTCCGTCTGAAACATGAGATTGTCCGGGCCATATCTCGGAAACTATATGTGCTAGCTTCACCAAACTTGACAAACATGTCAATCATGATGTGTAGATGTGCCTTTTAGAGGTTGTTACACAACCTACAGCCGGGAGGATCTGCCATTGCCAGATGGCTCTTGTTTTACAAAACCCAAAACCAGTGAAGTTGGCACGTTGTGTAAATTGTAAATAAAAACAGAATACAGTGATTTGCAAATCCTTTTCAACCTATATTCAATTGAATACTCTCCAAAGACAAGTTACTTAATGTTCAAACAGGTAAACTTTGTAATTTTTTGCAAATATTAGCTCATTTGGAATTTGATGCCTGCAACATGTTTCAAAAAAGCTGGCACAAGTGGCAAAAAAGACTGAGAGAGTTGAGGAATGCTCATCAAACACTTATTTGGAACATCCCAGAGGTGAACGGGCTAATTGGGAACAGGTGGGTGCCATGATTGGGTATAAAAGCAGCTTCCCTGAAATGCTCAGTCATTCACAAACAAGGATGGGGCGAGGGTCACCACTTAGTGAACAAATGCGTGAGCTGATTATCGAACAGTTTAAAAACAACATTCCTCAACGAGCTATTGCAAGAAATTTAGGGATTTCATCATCTACGGTTCGTAATATCGTCAAAAGGTTCCGAGAATCTAGAGAAATCTTTGCACGTAAGCGACAAGGCCGAAAACCAACATTGAATGCCCGTGACCTTCGATCCCTCAAGCGGTACTGCATCAAAAACCGACATCAGTGTGTAAAGGACATCACCACTTGGGCTCAGGAACACTTCAGAAAACCACTGTCAGTAACTACAGTTCGTCGCTACATCTGCAAGTGCAAGTTAAAACTCTACAATGCAAAGCGAAAGCCATTTATCAACAGCACCCAGAAATGCCGCCGGCTTCGCTGGGCCCAAGCTCATTTAAGATGGACTGATGCAAAGTGGAAAAGTTTTCTGTGGTCTGACGAGTCCACATTTCAAATTTTTTTGGAAACTGTGGACGTCGTCTCCTCCGAACCAAAGAGGAAAAGAACCATCCGGACTGTTATAGGCGCAAAGTTCAAAAGCCAGCATCTGTGATGGTATGGGGGTGTATCAGTGCCCAAGGCATGGGCAACTTACACATATGTGAAGGCACCATTAATGCTGAAAGGTACATACAGGTTTTGGAGCAACATATGTTGCCATCCAAGCAACGTCTTTTTCATGGACGCCCCTGCTTATTTCAGCAAGACAATGCCAAGCCACATTCTGCACGTGTTACAACAGCATGGCTCCGTAGTAAAAGAGTGCAGGTACTAGACTGGCCTGCCTGTAGTCCAGACCTGTCTCCCATTGAAAATGTGTGGCGCATTATGAAGCGTAAAATACGACAACGGAGACCCCGGACTGTTGAACAACTTAACCTGTACATCAAGCAAGAATGGGAAAGAGTTCCACCTGAAAAGCTTCAAAAATTTGTCTCCTCAGTTCCCGAACGTTTACTTAGTGTCGTTAAAAGGAAAGGCGATGTAACACAGTGGTAAAAAGGCCCCTGTGCCAACTTTTTTGCAATGTGTTGCTGCCTTTAAATTCTAAGTTAATGATTATTTGCAAAAAAAAAAAAAAGTTTCTCAGTTTGAACATTAAACATCTTGTCTTTGCAGTGTATTCAACTGAATATAAGTTGAAAGGATTTGCAAATCATTGTATTCTGTTTTTATCCACGATTTACATAACGTGCCAACTTCACTGGTTTTGGGTTTTGTATTTATGGAAATTATATTCTTTGACAACGTGTAGTTTTACTATTGTTTTCAGCTTGACTTCGATGTTTGGAATACCGCCCGTTAAGCCACATCTGCTAAGTGGCCAGTTTGGGTCAATCTTCATTTTGTTATCGGAAATCTCCATTTGGGCCTCTAAAAGGCTAATTTTCGAGAAAATTTCAGGCCATATAATTAGTAGGATACTGTTCGTGAACAGTTTAACAGAATGTTTACCAGGTTAGTTTTTATTAAAAGAAAATCTGATGAATTTGCACCTTAATGTACGTGAAATTTTATACTATGTTCACCAATAAACCACATAAAACATGCGTATTTGTGGAAAGAATGCAAAGTGGGCTGATTTACCATGTATTCAAGTGATAGGTCATGTTCGTTGTTGAACTGAGAAAGGCGAAATATTGCTTGCATTCCTGTTATTTTCAATAGGGACTTAACAAAATGCTGCCTTGCTCCAGATCTTTTCTCTAACATTATGATCCAAGGTTATATCGAAATGAGCAGCAATTGAAGTATGCCTACATCACTGAACTGTAGCTTAGGGTGGATTTTAGGCTACTGTTAAAATGCATGGTTGTACCTGGAAGGATACAAACAATATAGACACGGAAGGAGGTGTTGCACATGTTAGTTTTACATATATAAAAACAATTACTATAAAATATTACTTTGATTACTTTTGCTGAATCATTCACATTAATATTCCCGAAATTGCCCAATATAACTTATTTAAAAAGAACATGGGCCTACTTAAGAGTGTAGGACTGTCACTACCATATATACTGCAGCATCCAGCATGGATCATCCATAAATATGGATTATTACTGATTGATTGATCAAAGTCCTGATAGACCAACAGCCCATTAACCAATCGATCAACCAGCAGACTAAATGAGGTCAGCCCTAGTAGATTCTCAGCCGCCGCTGCACAAGACCACTTGGCTGCCGACCCTGACCACTCTGGTTTGCTGGATCTTTCTGCAGAGTGATTGGTCTACCAGCGGAAGAGGACTGGCCTGCTGATGTCTCACTGTCGCATCGCAACTTCAGCCCCCTCAGCCGCCGTCCCATCACAGACTTTGTTCCTGAGATCAGCCCCCGGGGGGCGGACTTGCTGCTGGTAAGTGGATGGAAGACAGTGTACTGGTTTCAGGGAGGTGGAGCGCCATGTTTCTCAAACTTTGAAACGAGATTCGTGGCATGCATTGTTCTATCAAATAATGTCAACCGGCTAGTGGCAATGGACATTCTGTAAGAGAAGCACGTTCACTATAAGCACTCACAATTAACATAACTCCAACTGTGTACTTTATATTTCTGTCTTTGATGCTTTGTTTAATTGGATGTTATAAGCCGTAGATATCACAAGCACTGAAACAAAATGAAAAAATAATCAGACACAAACTAAAAAAAAAATCCCCCATATGTTTAAATGACTGTCCACCCCCACGGCAAAGCCGATGTGATGAGAAACTGAAAAGTCGTCCTGCCCCCCCCCCCCCCAGAAGCTCTTTCACTGGACTGATGACAGTGTATGATGACTAGTCAATTAGTATACTTTTTTTTGTTTTGTTTTTTCTTTGATATCACATACCCTATGCACTTCTCCAGCTCTCAGCGGCAAAAAGTTAATTAGCTGAGCCTTGCTTTTGGCATCACATGACAAGCAGTATTGTGGTCATGGGGTTATCATCACAGCCCTAGTCCTGAACTGGACAGTTAAAATGGTGAGCTTTGTCTAGGCAAAAACCACCATGTGGATGCTATGAGCCATCAATTACTCAGTCCGTGGACTGAAAAAAAAAAGTTTTGAGAAATCTTTGTGTAGATGATGTGGCAGGAATTGGTGGGTGTGACAAATGCTTAAACCAAGTTTTATTGTGGTGGTGGACTGGTTAACATTTTACGATTTTGTTGATTACATGCTGCTTAGCCAGCTGCTATCGAACTGCTTTTCTTAGGTAGAGATCTTAATTCACAATTTGAATTTGTTTTTGGCCAAAATCTTTTTCATTTTATGTGATGACCAAGAATACATTTGATAAACTTTAAAAGTGCCCCGCAAATGTATTATGGTTCCATTCATTTGCACTGCCCATTTGAAGAAAATGCAAAATTAATATTTTCAAGTGCTATTTTTTGGTGGGCAAATCTAAACACAGATCATGGGGGAGCTGAAAATCACTAATTTTGCTATGTCTGTAAATTTGTGGAGTAACTTTGACTTGAGTTCTGAGTTTTTTTTTCTGAGTTCTGAATTTATACTACTGACCTAGATTGATATATACAAGAAAAAAAATATTTACAGTCCCTTGAGATGGGGTTGCTTGGTGATGTCCTGGGACAGGAAAATGCTCCAACACAGGCAAAAATCCACAAAAAACTTAACAGGTCTTGAAAAGAGTGGCAGGTCTGGTCAAATGTATCCTTCTCCTTGCAATTATTCCTACTACTTTACTCTCTCAATTTTTCTCCTTTATATACTCTTTTGCAGCCCCCTCCCACTATTTAGACTTTTTTTTATTCACTGGGACTTTCCCCTCTCAGACATGCCCAGGACATGCCTAAACCTAGCTGGGCTTAACAAAAAAAGGTCACATTTTTTCACATTACACAACCTACCTTCAAAAAAACTTATTGCAAAATCTTTTGATGTGGTGTATCGATCTGGTACAAACTGCCTGAATCTTTCAGGAACTGGCTCTTAAAGCTAAATAACATTGCTGGAGGAGCATATTATGGGTAAACAGTTTCCAGTGATATTCTGGAATATTATTGTGAGCCATATTTCTTGCACTACTTATGCTCTTTGGCTACATGCCAGTTTGTACTGAGGACGTATTTGGTTAAAAACAGTAAAAATTAAGGTATTAATTCATTTTTATTATTGCTGTGCTTTAGTTTGCAGTTACCTTTTCCACCATTTATAAATTGTTCCCCCGTTCTCTGCCACAGGAGATGTTGACCTTTGACCCCCTTCGAAGAATCTCAGCACTGAGCGCCTTGGACCATCTTTATTTTCAGGAGGGATGAGGAGGCCGACTGGTGGGGGTGGGAGGGGGTTGACCGATTGATAAGCTTGATGTGAAAGATTCCTCGTATCTATGACCTATTTCCTCTCATTTGGAAAGCCTGAGACTCCTATTGGTGCTCCATCATAATGTACTGCCAAATAAAAAGTAAGGGATGATGGTGTTTGAATAGAAGGGTTGAGCATGATGTAGATGTACTCTGGATGGAAAAGAGGGAAATGCTTCAGATTAGGACCCTTTTGTTGGGAAGAGCAATTCCAAAACAGCCAGCAACTGAGGCTGCAATTCAGGCAACATTTGTCCTCACCTTTGACTGAGTGAAATCTGAACTTATGTGCTAGACACGTTTCACCTCTACGTTTGCTGCGGAGCAATCTCGAGAAATGTAAAAAATTGTGCTTACTTTCAGGTCAAAGCTCAGGATTCATGTAGCTTGAATGCAGGTCTGCCTGTCAGTCACTAACATCCCTTGGGTGTCTTAAGCCTGTATTTTATATTTTTATGAAATATCTTTGGGAATCTTGGCTAGTGGCGTGAACTATGCTTTTTGACAAAAAGCATAATTTCAAACATTTCAATGGCTCTGTGAATTGAGTGGGGAATGCACCCGTGCATTGGTCGAGCACACTCGCCTTTGTGGACAGAGAGAGCTGATGAATGCTGCTCTCTGCAAGCTTCATTGGACCTAGCCACATTCCTGTGTTTCATTCCACTCATAACTTTGGGGTAAACATTCCTTCACTTGCTAATCAAAACACGGGTGTTGATGCAATGTTAATGTACTAATACCATCGTGGTTATTAAATGCTGCTTTCCTTTCAGTTCTTGCTGTAGAAAGATTTTTTTGCAAGAGCACTTCATGTTCAGTTTGGAAAATTCAAGGCTGTAGTTAATTTTATATGGTGATCATTATTTTTTTTATTAAGTTCTTTCACAGCAATTCAGGCATCATTTACCCCAATATTTAAGGTTAATTTTCGGAGCAAACCAAATCACCCAGAAGCAGAATGGTAGAATGGGACTTTCATTCATAAAGTCACCTCTCACAATGGGAAAAAATTTATGGGATGGCTGTGCAGAAAACTGTTGCTGTGAACTCAACTGTCACTTACTAAGCAAATAGTTCATTCTGCCATCCTATGCTCTGAACCTGTCTTTCATATCCTCAGAAACTGAAAGTTGGCCTTGATTGCCTTTCAAGAACCTGCCTTTTTTTCTGCAAGAAATCTTGCAAGTAACCAAAGTTCCCAGATAACTGCCCAGACCTGACACCACTGAAAACAATCAGTCTGGTTCTTCCTAGCACTCAGTTCAGTGGCATTATCAACACGTTTCAGTAAACTGTAATGCAGTTTCATCAGTGATGTGCACCCAGTCATTCCGAGGTGAATTCAAGCTGTGTTTGCGTGAGCCAAGTCTTCGAAAACCCCGTCTCTGGAGTACTAGAGTCCCTGGGTCAGGTCAGTGGTTAAATTCTGCATCAGGATTTCAATGCTTGTAATAAAAGTCCTGTGTACTAGTGGTAACGAGCCAGACTTCAGGATAGCTACCATTGTGAGAGTTTTCATCATAGCCAGAGTTTGGCAAGCCTTGGTCAAATAATCAACTCCCAAAATCTCTGGCTGTTGAAGCATGCTTTGTTGGGGTCTATATGGAAGTTTAAAGGACAGTACTCCATTAACAGTACAGTCGCGTCCAGGATTCCGCAGGGGAACCTCTGTGGTAGAGGCAAGCAAATGGTGCAGTAGAAACCTCCAGAGGCAGATCACTAACACTTCAACAGTTTAAAGAAGGTAACAGAGTCCATTTTGGATCTTGACATTTTTTAATGGGGGAAAATTCAATTCAGCAGGAAAACAATTATAGCATGCCCAAAGTTGGGTTAATCTCTCAAAAACAAAATGTTCAAGATGGTACAAAGGCAGAGTCTGCCTATTATGAACAGAATGGTCCTTCTCCATCCAGAGCCACACATTCACTAATCTGGGACCCAGTCCAATAAATTAATGAACACCTTAAGTTGCATCTGAAGTCCGTTTCGTACAATTCTACTTCCAGTCAAAAACACTCAAAACCTGAGAATGATTCAGAGAGCAAATCACCACTGAACCCTTTGTTAGCAGGGGCTGATGGGAGTTTGAATCCCGGGATTGTCCTCCATACTTGGAAATATTAAGCCGTATGCCTCTAGGCCACACACGTGAAGCCAACATACCATTACCATTACTATATTACTCTGAATGCATCCCAAATGTCTTTGAAGATCTGGACGTGATGCTACAAGGCTGAGGACATCGATCACAAGCAACATTTCTGAACAGTATTTAAAAAAATACAACAATCAATCAGTAACTCGCAGCCAACTGGACACTTCTAATGAGCCCCATGAACATTGCCCGGGGATTGTTAGATGCAGGCTGTATTTAACCAGATTGCTCTATTTCTGAAAACCAAACCAATTCCAGTTGAATGATTTGACCCTTGGTTTTACACTTGTTTAATGCCCACACAACATGAAATAAAGGTTGCCTGAAAGCCAAATTGACGAGTTTTATCGACTGAATTTGATGCCTCAGTTTTCCTGCGGAGGTAACACACTAGCTTTTTTTTTTTTTACAACATAAGTCATTTTCAACACAGAATTATAATCATTTATGCCTCATTGATGCAGATCCAAAAAAAACTAGGTCATTGGATCTCGCTACTGTAAAATCAAGGCATTAAAGAATTTTCATGTCACATTATTTAATGAACACGAGCAAATTTGCTCATATTTGGATGCAAGGCGTTCGATCCATTAGAAATGAAGATGCTTCCTACCAAAACATCGCCATGTTAAACAGCTTCCAGTCTCTGAACCAGAGCAGCAGTTTTAAGAATTTGGCAATATTCTACCACAGTACCAACAAGTTATCTTAAAAAAAAAACAAAACAAAAAAAAACACTGATGTTAGCATACAATTACACATTTGGCAAAATAATATCGCTTTACAATCTGGGATCTACACTCATCCACCTTAATTTCACCTAGTGACAGTTTTCAGTGTGAACTGCTTGAGCTGGGAAAAACGCCACCTCCTGTCAAATAATGATATTGTGTATTGGCTTAACAACTGAAGGACAAATTCCTACGCATCCAGCAAAAACACACTCAAAGCTCATCAAACATCCTCATTATGGCAAAATCATTGAAATATATACACCAAAAAATACAAACTAGTTCATCATCTGAGACTTGGGGAGATTCTGAAAAGTAATTTTTTGCAACTGCGATTTTTTTGGTAATTTCCAATGACAAGGACAGCGTAGCCACAAGTGGACTGAGAAGATTAGAACAGAAACCAATTGAACCAGCCAATTCCATTCATGTCAATGCACACGGGAGAACTCATCACTCAGGAATGCAGACCAACAGAACTATCTAACCAGCTATGAGTTTAAATTTTATAGGCTCAGATACAGAACCACTTGATCCTGTAACCCAATTAACATTAAGAAAAACATGGCAGCTTTCATAAAACAGCAGCCAAAAATGTACGACCATAGGATTATAGAAGGATCCTGCCGAGAAAAGGATTCAAGCGTGCCTCTTTGTAACCCGAAAGCAACATTGTGTCCCACACCCGGTGAGATCAGGACCGAAGAATTATGTAATGGACACTGAGTGAGGCAGTGCCTTCAACCACTTGCAGGTCACTTGTTCGACAAGCAAAAAGGACTCAAAGACCTTACACTGTACCAATTCAAACATGAGCACATTTAGTTATTCCAGTGTGTCAAGTGTGAGCAAATAGTAGTTTTAAATGGAGGGGGCTTCCTGAACTTTGGCCAATTTACAGACTATTTTTTTTAATGTTTCCCGGGGAACGTGTCAAAATAGAAAGAAGAAAATAGGCGCGCAATGCACGGAATACCCCTCAGCCCGATGACGAAGTTTTTGGGGACGCCCGCCCACCCGCCGCCCGCCAGCCCAACCGTACGAAGGATAGCAATACCCCATCAGCCTTTAGGGCTGAGGGGTAAAAACATGAAATGTTTAATTAGGAGTGTCCAGACCCCATTGTCTGACCAGTTTCCAAACCAGCCATATGCGATTGGTGCACTTGGTGGTTGGCGTGGAAACTGAACAGTTCAACTCTCTCAGTAGCCCATGTTAGACTGAAGGAGGAAGAGTTCACCTCTGACCTCCTTCTGTGCTGAAAAATAAATGCATCTATGGCAGCAACATCTGTGTGTTTGGCCAGGTTTTGAGAAAGGCAAGAAGCAACAGCAATATCTGCCACAGTATCCAAACACGCATCTTCATATATATACACCATAGACATATACACAAAACAAACACTGTATTCCTTGCAAGTGCTTTTTTTTTTTTTTTTTTTTTTTTAGGAGTTCAGTGTACCAAAATGACACGTCCTTAACCTTGTCCGAAAAGGGGTGAGGGTGGATGCGTTCGCGCTCGTCATTTTGGCCTTGATGTGGTGAAGGATCTCCATCTTCTGCGGCGGGATGGTAAACTCATTATCTGGGCGTGATGAAAACGCACAGAAATCGGACTACAGAAAAGGACTGCACCGCAGAGGAACAATGCATTTTCTAAGGCCGCAAAAATCCTTTCTTATTCCAAAACGCAAGAAACAAAAAAGTGCTGTGCAGCCAATTTGCCATCCTGCTTGCACTTTACTCACGTCAAGGATGGCAGGAAGGAGGAAGGGTACACAAGCTACAGAAGCCAATGGTTATGTTCAGAAAGGCAAGAGTGCAGACAACCATCCAATCATACACGAGGAAAGTAACAAATCAGGGGCTGCTGTGCGCATAGCCTTTGATGATATGGCTGCATGTGTGCATTATCAATGCTCGTGAGGGCCAAAGTTTGTACTGCATGGATATCTACATAAATTCGCAAGTTGTTTTGTACACAAGTCATACATGACATTTTGTGAATGTACGAGTACATATTTGGCTCACACGTACAGAGCACGCAGGGCTCCGTATAGAATGACCAAATGTGAAGGACTGCTTAACCGTTGGTGCCGTTTCCACGTCACATTGAATTTGAACAAATGTGTCTCAGTGTGGCCACGTCAGTGTGGGTCTGCATGTCTATGGGTTGCTTGTTAGTGCGTTTGATGGTGTGTGTGTGTGTGCGTGCGTGCACTATCCACTCTCCTGCTGCCAGTGCACAGACCTAAAGAAAGGCGCTGGGATTGGCTCTGGGGTCTTTCTGGTTCCTGTAGCGTACTGCCAGCCACACCCCCAGGATCTGAAAGGAAAGAACACAGCTCTAGTGATCTGGAAACATCCTTTTCACGCAGATGAGATAAAAGTGCTCTGGTTGGACGGGAGGCTCACCTCCGTGAAGCTGAAGAAGAGGCCGACACCTCCCAGGATCCTCAGCGCCTCAGCAGAGTGCTGCAGCATCTTGTTCCCACAGGTGACGCAGGATTTGTTGGATTTACAAGCCTGTTGCGGTGGGGTGGGGCAAATACAGAAGTACATCAGCAGCATGGCCAGGTTAAGACCCTCACGCCAGCAAGTCTGGGGCACATGCCAAGTATGCCAGGCCAGATCACAGCCACAGCTTTCATAAGGAAAAACTGCAGAGGTGCCCCAATAACCATTTTGGCCCGTAAGGAGCTGGGTCACAATTACTGCGCAGGCTCAGAACATACATCCTAAGTAAGTGAATTATAATCTGATCCCATCCTTGCCAATCAGTCTTTGTTTAGCATTGCATATACATTTTGGTTACTCCGGCATTATGCTTTATATATATATACACACACAAGAGCTTTCTATGGAAATTTGAGGATTTAAAAAGATATCTTAAGCTTCAGAAAAGGGATAGGAACAATGTAAGATGGTAATCATATCTTCTATATTTTAACTTGCAGTTGAGTGGATTTACATTGTTCAGAGTTGTGAGCATGCATTGTGATTGTGACTGCTCCTTTAGAACAATGATGTTTTGCAAAGCATCTTTCAGTTTTAGGCTACCAATAGGCAACCACAGCACGTCAGATCTTTCTGATTACTTTGTGAGCGGTTTGAAGAGCGAACAAATTGAAATTTAAGCACATATCATGACATTAATCCGGACCTGTCCTCATTAAATGCTCACAGCCAAGGAATTGCTCAAATGACTTCAGTCAAGCCGAACACTATGAGAGTGTTCCAGGATTCATTCACTGTTGTCCAGTCAACTCAGTAATCTGGTTTTGAGATACTGGGTTACCAGGTAAGGATGCAGTACACTGACGATAGTTCCATTTGAAAGACCAACAAATTTAAAGCACACAGAGTCTAGACATTCATAAAATTCAGTCATCCACTTATTTTCGTTGTTTCAGCCTAGGTCACTGCTCCCCAGGTTACAGTTGGTCGATGTACAGTATATCCACCCAACTTGGCTTAAGAAAAGAAGCTCCAAGTATGGATGCAATGCATGGCATTCCGTTGTTGGGTCGGCGGCTGGGATCCTTACTGCATCACATTGCAGCCAATCGGAGGCGAACTGCCCCTGGCTGAGTGTGGAGTTGAACAGTCCGCAGCATTCCAGCTGATGCTCCAGGCTCTTCCTAGTGTCATTGCTCATCAATGACCATGTGGTATTCATCAGCTTCTCCTGCAGAGGGAGCAGAAAGAGTGGTCAGACTGACTGACAGGTCCTAGTTAAGTTTTTGATCTCCTTTTCTTGCTGAACTGAGATTTTTCTGTCAGTTTTAATTAATGCTTTTAAAGAATACTCATATTATAGTTGTAAAATGTGTTCTTTAACTAAAAATTCAGACACATAGAACAAAGAGGGACAAATAAGCATGGAGTAAATTTAAGTGGAATGAAAGTAAGCGTACTGTATATCAGTGATTTCAAATGTGTTTCAATTGGTAGGAACAAATTGCAAGGTTTCAGGTAAAACAAGGATCGAATCTGCGCCTCAATTCCAACTACAGACATTTTTTTTTTGAACAATTTGTGTTTTTGATCTGCTGGAAAAGGGAGAGTGGAAACCCATCAGCTCTCAGACCATGAAGACAGATTTGATGATCCTGCAGGTAGAGGGTTACCTGTTGGTCGCGGTTCATAGCCAGACAAGAGCAGGACACTCCAAACTGAAAGAGGAACACTAGGAAGAGAATCACCATGTACTGGGAGGAGCAGCATTTAAGGAAATCACCAACCAATGGGTGATCGTAAACTTTACACAGCAAGACTAAAACCGCTGAAGCAATTCTGAGATAATGACAAACACATGACCAAGGATGAAACCAAAAAAAAAAAAAACTGACAATTATGACTTGCAAGATTCAAGGAAACCTCCAGAATTTAGATAAATATTACCAATTTTACTAGTCAGACTAAATACTTTCAAGCAAGATCACTGCATTCTGGTCTTTAGTTTTGATTTTATTTGCTGCCGAAGTATAGTTACCATCGTTTGAATTCTCAGTGGGCTACCATATTATACCATAAGCTCAATAAATATCTTGAGTGTTATGTATTCTGGTTCCCTGACCACATGAAACTCAGCCTGAAGCACTTATAGGTGAGAAAAGCATTGTAAAAAGGTGGTTTTCCAAAAGCAAGATTTTTCCCCCCCCACTTGTTTAAGCAAGAAAATCTCCATCATGAGGCTAACAGAGCCCGTAACAAGAAATTCTTGCATCTTAAAAAAGTTCCTTCCTTTAAAGTTTCAAGCTTCAAGTGATGCAAGATTTCTGATCATCCTGTCACTGACTCGATCAATTCTTAGCAACCCAGAAGAATGAAGAAAATTAAATTGTATGGGCCATAAAGAGACACATAATTTTCCTTCAATTAAATTTATTTGTCTCGCCTCCAAAATCTTGGATTTGTTGATTGATAAAGTTTACAGCGTTACAAGTAGGTTTGCTTCAAACATGACAATCCATGTACAGTCGTGTTAAAAAAAGCAGTGTGTTAAAAAATGTGCATAAAGTGCAAACATTTTTAATGGCCTTCAGTTCCACATTTCAAATGTAGTGGAAATATTACACATTCAATTCCAAATCAAAGCATTAACAAATTTGATCAAGTCTGTGCTAACATTCTTTTACATGAAGCAAAGGAAAAGAATATTTTAAAAATGATATTAAAAAAAAAGCAGTGTAGACGGTTTTCTCTTCAAACTCAAACTAAAATTTAACTCAAGATTTAACTTCACTTTAAATTACTGAACTAAAATTTTGTTGCATAACCATAGTTATTGATAACCACTATGCATCTGCGTTGCATTGAGCTGTTGCAGCTCGTGAACTGGCAACAGGGGAGGCTCAAACAATCCCTAAAAATGAATGATTTGTCACAACCTGTTTTCAATCATTAATTTAAACTACCATTACAGAAACTCCAAAAACTACAAACATTACCAGGTGAGGCCAGTTTTCATTAATAACGTTTGCCGATTACGACTCCAGACTTCTCACGCTTTTCTTTATTCAGGGGTTGGAAGGAATGCATGTGTTTCATGATCGTTCAAATGAAATAAGATCATTAGAAACGTCTTTATGCAATTCCAGTGCTTCCAACCACCTCCAGTGCACAAGGACTTAAATTCCACGCGAGAATCTCTTACATACGCGTTGATTGAATAATTCCTGACTACAGCAGAAGAACGTAAATATGCCACTTTAACTCACACCCAATGCGTGAGAGTTGACAGGTATGTGCTATAAATGAAAACTGGCCACATCTCATAATGTTGAGTGCGCTCAGAGTTTCTGTAATGGTAATTAAAATCAAAGCTGCAAGCAGCGTTGAACGGGCCCTCGCCCCCTTGCGCACGTTGGGCTTGTGGCGAGATATGACGGGTGCAGCTGTACACTCACGACCACTGGACAGGTCAAGTACAGGCGCCAACCTGAGAGAAAGTGTCGAGCGAATCGGACAAAGCTGAAGGAGTTATGATAAGTTCATACTTTATCCACCAGGGGGCACGTAGAGCGTAACCAAATTTGGGCAGGCGCATTTAGAGGAAGACCCTAAGCACAAATATGAAGTTGAGCAAATCGGCCAATGTCAGCGTAAAATATGGCATTTGCTGTGTCGACAAGGGGGCGCCATGAGCTAGATTGCTTAGCAGCACATCGAGGTATTCAGGGTGGGGCTTTTAGCATGAACAGTAATTTTAAATCCATTTAGATGAAGTATGAGGGAGAGAGAGCTGCTCAAATGTGTTTGGCGAGGCATCTGAAATGAAGACACCATGGCGGCCAAGCCTATTTGGCTACAGATATTCAGAGCGCAACTTTTGATCAGCATGGTCTCTTGATGATCTGATATAAATATTAGGTGGATTGGACAAAATTGCAAGGAGGAGTTCGTGAAAATACAATGTGTGGAAATCAGATCAAAATGACACGTTAAAATCAAAATGACTGACATCCTGTTTGGAGTTGACCAATCGTGCCAGGCTTTTTTGTTCGTGTTGGCAACATACACATGTACCAATTTTCATCTTCCTATTCCAAATAAATTTCAGGCCGGCGCTATCGAGGCATTTTGCTGGCCTCATGGGCAACGCCCCAATCAGATGTTAGAGCTCACCGCCCTTGACCGGCGTATCAATTTCCATGATGATACGAATTCATAAAGAACATCAAAAACCCAAACGTATTTTCATGGCGAGGGATCCAGTGTCACCGCATCGCCACAGGGACGGCATGACTCGAAGCTTCACAGCATTCATAAGGTAGCTTTAACAACTTGTTCTACATGTTGTAGAGGGGGAATAAAGTTGATGGGTTCAACTATTTGTCATCAGTACAAGTGAAAGTAAAAACTGGTCACTTCCTGTTAGCGGCCACGCCCACTGACCTGCAGAGCACAACTTTTGATCAGCATGGTCTCTTGATGTTTACTGATAAATCTGGTTTTAATTGGATGAAATCTCTAGGAGGAGTGCGTTAAAATGCAATGTGAGGAAATCAGGCAAAAATGACACGTTAAAAGCAAAATGGCCGACTTCCTGTTTGGAGTAGACAAATGATGCCAGAGACTTTGTGCGTCTTGGCCAAATACACGTGTACCAATTTTCATCTTCCTACTCCAAAAAAACCCCTATGGGAAGGGGTTTTTGAAAATTTCAAGGGGGCGCTATCGAGGCAATTTGGGGCTTTGCCCATGAGGGCAGCAATCAGATGTGAAAGCATGCCAGCCCTGACCGGTCAATGAAAATTTATGATGATACAAGTTTATTGAAGACATCAAAAACCCAAACGTATTTTCATGGCGAGGGATGGATAGTCGCCGCGTCACTACTCAGACGCCATTATGCGTAGCTTCACAGCATTCATAAGGTAGCTTCACCAATTTGTTCTGCATGTAACAGAAGTGGAATGAGGTTGATGTGTTCAACTATTTTTCATCAGTACAAGTGAAATTAATAAGTGGTCATTTCCTGTTACCACAGGGGGGCACTAGTAGCAAAGTGGAAAGTTAATGTTTTTGGTCGTTCAGGGCAGAGCAATGATCATGACCAGCAAGTTTGAAGCTACTACAGTCAAGTATGTGGGCGTGAGAGCATTGGGAATCCCAAGCGTATTTTCATGGCGAGGGATCCAAAGTCACCGCATCGCCACACGGACGCCATTACTCGTAGCTACACAGCGTTCATAATGTAGCTTCAGCAACTTGTTCTGCATGTTTTAGATGTAGAATACAGTTGATGGGTTCAACAATGTGTCATCAGTACAAGTGTAAGTAACCCAGTGGTCACCCAGTTATCACACGGGGGCGCTATTAGCAAAGTGGGAAGTTAATATATAAAGACGTTCAGGGCGAAGCAGTCATCATGTTTTGCAATTTTGAAGCTACTGCAATCAAGTAGTTGGGTGTGAGAGCATTGTGAAATTTCTTCGTCAAGTCACTGAAATTTGTCACGCCCAAACAGCCACGCCCTTTGACCTAAAGATATGCAGAGCACAGCTTTTGATCAGCTGGGTCTCCCGATTATGAGTACCAAATTTGAAGTCGATCCGGCGAAATCCCAAGGAGGAGTTTGTTTTAAAATTCAAAAATTATAATCAAAATGGCAGACTTCCTGTTGGGTTTAGGGCTTGGCTCTAATAAAGTTTTTTGTAGGCCCGTGTACGATGCATATAATTACCGAATTTTGTCTGCCTACAACAAAAAAAACGAATTTCCCGATGGGAATTTTGAAACCTGTTTAGGGGGCGCCATTTCGGCATTTGGGGTCGAACCTGTGCAACCGCACAAAAATATCAAATTTCGGATCCAGACGGACGTATGTGGAAAGTTTTCAGCATTGGGAAAGGGGCGAAATTGCCCTTTGAATTCCCTTTTGCCCTTCGCAAGAATAATAATAATAATAAACTGTACGATTTCAATAGGGTCCTCGGGCGACTTTTAGTCGGCTCGGGCCCTAATGAATGATTGAAAAAAGGTTGTGACCAATCATTAATTTTAAGGGATTCGTTTGCCAGTTTAAGGGAACTGTTGCCAGTTCATGAGCCGCCACTGATTGAGTCAACTAACTTCTGGCACCTAGAAACAGATATTTCAGCCCAGCATGAACAAACTACTTTCCTCAGTTCCTGTGGATTCTTGGATTTTACATCAGAAAATGCATTTTTAATGTCATCCCACCAGTTTATAATGGGGTTGAGGTCAGGAGATTGAGCTGGCCATTCCATTACCTCAATCCTCTTTGTCTTGAACCAAGATGTTGCTCTTTACCCATGTGTTTGGGGTCGTTGTCTTGTTGAAACACCCAATTCAGGGGCATTTCCCTTTGGGCATACGGCAATATAATCTCTTCAAGTATTTATATGTATTCAAACTAATCCATAATCCTTGGTTTACTATAATAAAAAGGCCCAACACACCACAGTATTGAAAACCATCCCCACACCATCATTTTAGCACCACTATTCTTCACTGTCCACGGTGTACTGTTGCTGGAATTCAGTACCCGGCGGTCATCTGACATTCTGTCAACGACCTCTAGACCCGAAAAGAACAATGTTACTCCCATCAGTCCGCAGGATGTTATGCCGTTTCTCTTTGGGCCACTCAATGCATTTTAATCTATTCTCACATGCCGTTTTTTCCAACAATGGTGCTTTACGGGGGCTTCCTGGTGATAGCTTAGCTTCGATCAAATGCCTTCCGACTGTAACAGAACAAATTTTATATCATCTTTGATTTTTCTGGAGGTGATAACTGGCTGAATCTTTGCCATTCTGACCAGTCTTTGATCTGTTTTAATGGTAGTTGCTCGTTTCCTTCCACATGTTTCAGGTTTTTGTTGCATTTTAAAGCATGAGATCATTTTAGCTGAGCATGGTATAGTTTGGTTTACTTCTTTATACATTTTCCCCACTCCAATCAACTTTTTAAATCAAGTTACATTGTTCCTCCAAACTATGTTTGGAATGGCCCATTTTACTTTGCAATTCAGAAGGAAATACATTTTATACAGATGTGTGAAATATTTGCTTCCCTTCTTCCTTAATAAAGGAGACATCCATTTCTTTACAGAATAAATGAATTCTCAGATAAAACTCCACACTGCTATTATTTTGAACATGCCCCTTGCAGTTTGCATGTAATTACAGTTGGGACTGTTGATTTTCTATTACACTGCCACATCTACAAATAAATGATTTTCCATGCAGAAATATCACTACTACTAATAACAGTGTTATTAACACCTCTGTGTTAACTGTGTTTAACACCTCTTCAGTGTTAAAGACCATGCCATTCTGGTGGCTGTACTCTCTGTACTGGAACACTCGCCTTTGCTCCTCTTAGCATGACAATCACTCTCATTTTAGGGTTCAAATTGATACAGTCCACACCCAAATATTCTTGGTAAAAATTCATCTCCACTACATTCCTGCTGTACTTCACCTTTAAGCGGCATATTATTGCTACAGGAGTCGTCAGAGTCAGAGGTGGTGCTTGAATCTCCTGCTATTATAGTTGCCACGTCCATGCCTAGTTGTGAGAGAGTCTGCCTCCGATGATGTCATGGCTGAGAAGACAAAGTTTTCAACTCTGTTTTCTCAACATCAAATTAAGCACCTTTCTGACTGCTTAATATTTTCATTTTTATACCTAATATATAAGGTACAAATAACACTACCCGCTGATACTACCTTATAAGAAAAAACCATTTGGCAATACCTTTAAAGTTCAGAAATGTATGTGGTCTCCTGATGTGTCTTGACTTACCACCCATGTGGATGACCCCAGAACAGCTTAGCTTCACTGAAAAGGATACGAAGAAAAGCATAACTTGGTGGTGGTTGAGGGCACCGATGAGTCCCACGATGGAGATGAGGAGCAAGAAAACGCCTACTGCAATCACACCGCCAATGATGTGGATGCTGGAGACTATGCCAAAGCCCTTCCCCCAGGCTGCTACGCCAATGAGCAGCAGCCCCACCAGCTGGAGAGATGCAGAGAAAGAGCCGGAAAACCAAAAGACTGATGAGGCTGTGATAACTGCTGAATAATTCAATTTGAATGTTAAATAAATAAATATGTTACAATATCAATATTACTTGGGTATCATTTGTACACCAAAAAAAGAAGCAGTTCACCGTGAAGCACAAAATGTAGGCTTTCACTAAAAATGCACACTGATGTAGATTTTCACTGATGATGCACCCTGGGATAGTCTGCTTTGCACAAAGTCTGCCAAAAGGGAATGAGTTGGTCCCCAGCAATGTGCCTCATGCCTCATGTTGCACACAGTTGAATGGGGCACATTCGCATGGATATAATTTACAACAAGCCAGCATTTAGCAGTATCAATGGAAGGGAATTCTTTACAAAATACAATCAAATGCTCGAGGCCTTGCACTCAAGGTAAGTTCAAAATTGAAATTTGCCTGAGCCCATGAAGATTATTCATTAAATTAAAGCCTGTATTTAATTACCCATTTCACACAGGAGAAGCTGAAAGTAAAATCTGGATGTTCAAAATTGCATGTGAACATTAAAAGTGATCGAAATTCAAATATGACTTGACTTCAGAGCACTTGTTGACAGCATTATTGACTGACAGGTGCATTCTCAGTGCAAAATGGCCATGCCAAGCACACTGCCACACTGTGCTGTGACATTGTACACATCCCAAAAATTACTGAACAGAAAATTTGAATGTTTTCATGTGGTAAAGTCAAGGAACCCAACCCAACTTCTGGGGACTACCATTATAACCATGATGGGGAAATGGGAACATGCTTCCAGAAAAAAATTAGAGACCCAGTTTGTTCTCCCCCTGTAAACCAACTAGACAGTATGGTTGGCGGCGACCGCATGGGTGTGGCCCCCGAAAACCTGCTTCTCCCCTTTTTTGCGGATTATTCGGCTAATACTGCCGCCGTGACTGGCGAAATTGCGTTACAAGTGAAGTATATCACGTCTATACCAAATATGAAAGAAATCGGTCCAAAATTGCAGCCTGTACTGCGTCCACTAGGAAATCTCAATGTTTTGCCACTAATGTGCATATTATTCGGCCAATACTGTAGCCACGGCAACAAAAATCGATAGGTATCATTAGTTAAGTACAACAAATTTCCGTACTAAATATGGAAGAAATCATTCAAAAATTACAGCCTGTAGATCCACAAGAAAGTGTCTCTGGACTCGGACGCAGGTGTCAAAGACACATATGAATCCATAGTAGCCGCCCAACCTTGTCCGGGGGCTGCAATTACACAGAACAGGTCTTTTTACATATCTGAACAAACTAAAGGCACCACATTATGTGCCATTGATGGCACCTGATTTTTAGACATTGCTGACGCGTTCAGTGTTACAGGCATTAACAATATGAACACCACTGGCAGTCTGTCGACTCAGCTTACCAAGCCAACATGTCCGATTCATGCATCAGCAACTGCTAACAGTTCGCTAGCTACGTGCCATGACAGACTGATTTCAGCTCGCTGGCTCTGCGGAAACCGTCCTAAGTTCATTATAATTGCAGGTAGCAAGTAAGCTATAGCTTGCATAATCGCGCATAATGTTGTGTTATGCATAATCTCCATTTCAGATGGAATCAGTTACCAAATCATTAGCTGATGATTGAAAAGGATGATTGATTTTTTGCGCACGCTTTCTCCATGAAGGTAAACTGAACTAAGTTAGCTGGTTCAGTTTAGCTTGGCCTATAGCTATTAGCTACTGGCTATGAGAAGGCGCGGCGCCTATTTATTGATTACCAGCTCGTTTTAAGCGCAAAACTTTTACCAAAAATTGCTGAATCCTTTGATTTGATATTGCTGGCAAATGATCATGGTATAAGTAGGATAATCAACTCGTATGTGTGCATCACACGGTTTTATAGGCACTTCGCGGAGGCAACTACCCAATGCAAATTCGCCTCCGTGTCATGCCTTAAAGGGGACCTAACTTGCTGATCCTTCTTTTAATACATATTAGTAAAATATCTGAAGATAAAGCCTGTATCGGTCGTGACTGTCCGTGACTCATAGGCACAGAAGCTGTAAGTTTCTTTTACTGCATAAGCCAACCTGACGTGATAGCCAGTTGATTGTGGCTGTAGCACAGCGGCTAACATAGCCAAGTTACTGTTGCTAATGTTTGTGTCCTAAATATGCAAGAGTGATATCAGGGGGAAATTCTACAGAAGCTGTGTGAACATAAACCTCATTTGAAGCTAACTTTTAGTGCTTGTTTATAATTTGGACACTTGGTATAACTGTTCACAGTAACAGAACTTGCTGTCTGTAAAACCTGTATTGCAAGGGTTCGTCTCTGTGGTTATGACCGTTCGGTCACCAGCTACTGCATGTTAGTTTGCGTGTCGTGCTAATTAAAAATGCTCCTGGTTCACTTATATGCAGTAATTCTGATCGGTATGCTTGCGTTACTTCGGTAAGCATCAATGTGGTAGTTTCATCATAACGTTGCCCGATTGTAGCCACTACAGTTAGTGATCGCTTCACTTGAACGGGAATCAGCGGGATACTTCACAAATGTATGAGCAAGCTCTCAATACGAAACGCAGAAGCTTTACTGGCTTACAAATGATTTCTCTGCACTACCTTGACATAATTCCATCCCCCTTTAGAAATTGTTGATGCTAATAACAAGCTGAAAAAGGCAGAGATTAAATAGGTAATTCTTTCCTGTAGAAATCATCAATATGCTAGCTCCACATAAGCTACTTGTCCGCGCTAACGGAACTTACAGTCTGCAAAACCCGTATTATGTTCATAACATAACCGAGCTCTCTCTAGCTGTTGCGTAACAACCATAAAGCTACTTTCACATCAGACACGAAACTAATTTTTCACAGGATAGATTAGCCTACATTCAAAGTCAATGCAAAGGCGCGAATACAGGCGTCATGGGCACACCGTACGTGAAACAAATTTTTTGCGCGCCAGATTACGTTCAAAGTCAAGACTGCTTATCAGCTACTGCATGATAGTTTGTGTGCTATGCTAACTAAAAATGCTTGCGTTACTTCAGTAAGCATCAATGTGACAGTTTCATCATATCGTTGTCGGATTGTAGCCACTACAGTTGAAACTAAATGGAGAGGTGCCCAGTTGTGCTGCAGTAAGACCAGACGTAGATTTTGCAGAGCTTGGGGTGCGTTTTTGGGTGCTTATGAAACGATCGCTTTACTTATCCATGACCTGGGTCAGCCTGACACATCTTCAATGTCTGGGCAAGCTCTCTGATACTACCAGTGAAAGCAATAGGGAAGCACACAGGCTATAACGGTCCGGTATAACAAACGCTGCATTGCCATTGATTGAATATTAAATTCTTTCCGGTAAAAGTGATCCATTCGCTAGCTCCACATAAGCAACGGTTCTTGCAGACGGAACTTACGGTCTGTAAAACCTGTATTATGTTCATGACATAACCGGAGCTCTGTCTAGCTCTCGCTCACTATCCATAATGCGCCCATTTTCCGCGAGGAAAAGCTGGTCATTCTGAAGCAATAAGTAAACCATTACCAAGGGCAATTTCCAAAAAGGCCGTTTAGCTTGGAGCTTTCGCCCCTCCGTCATATACCAGTGCGGAAGCTGTTCGTTTCTCCTGGCTAACAACACACCAAAGCCATGCACAAAAACCAGCAGGTCCTAATACACACTGAAGCAGTCCATAAGCTGTTGGTCCACTTTTAGCTGCTCCTCACTGTCCATGTTTCCCTCTAAACTCAGACCCACTGGATTTCTACGGTCTCCGGTCTACACTTGGGCATGTTGACCCGTTCTAGAAATGTGTCTACATGGGGTGGATTCTAGCTTTCCCTGCATCCGAGCTAAAGAGTAGTAAAACCGCTGTACTCACAGACTGTTGCCATAGCAAAGTCATTAGATAAAACTCTATCCGTCTCCCCACCCTGCTGAGGCTAGTTAGGGGAAATGTTTGTCATCATTTTTATACTTAATTGCTGCGATTCGGTTTTTGCCCTAGCTTCACTAGTGAATTGCTCGTGCTTGCTGAGTCGCAAGTTCACCACTCCTGAAACCATGCAGGACTGTCCAATAAACAGCCAGCAGTCAGGCTGCTGCTGTTCCTAGTTTAATTGCGATTCCCAAGCCATGTAGCAATGAGAGAAGGTTTGATGACTCTGACTCGCTGAAAACAATGTTCCTCACTTTCTAACTTAACCTGCTGAAATATGAACTTCTTTGATATGTTTGACAGCACTTCTGTACGTCCCAATAGTACTATCAGATTTCTAGGAGATTTAAATGGATAGCTCATTACCTGGCTAGCTCAAGAACAATCGGCAAGCACTAGAGCAATCGCTGTCAGCTAGCTAGCTTGTGAAGACAGGGGAAAAACCGAATCAAAGTGATTAAATGTAAAAATGATGACAAACATTTCCCCTAACTAGTGTCAGCAGAGTGGGAAGACAAATAGCGTTTTATCTGAAGTAATGTAATGCGCTATAGCACGCATGGAAGGTAATGCTGCTTTAACTAGCTATGAAATAACATGTCTCAGGCTGAACTGTCAGTTGGTTCTTTAGGGAAAAGAAGCTGCTGATCAATAGTGAAAGAGCTAGCACACTTGGGTTGCAGTTGCACAATACTGCCGCAAAGCCATGGATAAGTTCATGCATATTACAGCTAGCTCAGTTATTAGAGTTGGGGCAAAAATCAAACCATATCGCTTTAATGTGATGATCATTTACAAATATTTTCCTTAGTTAATGTTATCTAGCATACTAGCTGCCGAGATGGCTACATCCAAAGCGCAACGTAGCCTACTGCGCTATGGCACACAATACATAGCAGCCTATCTATCATGACATTACCAGTAAGCCTCCGTGCGTACAAGCGCTGCCCAGAAGCTGATTGGTTGGTATGCAAGTAAGAAACATGGTTTCCGTTCGCGCCCCTAATGAGTGACGTCCTAGCGGAAGACTCGCCTTATAGAGTTTGAATATTGTCCCATGTATTGCAGGAAAAGTCTTTGAAAATTAAATGTCAAATTTCATCATCATTATTGTCATTATTATTTCCAAGTGATTAGAAAACAGCATTTTCATTATCATGTTGAATCTAAAAGAGCGTGATGACATGTAAATGTAATAGGATGGGGGTGCAGTTTTACTTATTGCATTTGAATATTGTCCACTGTATTGCGGAGCATGACTTTGAAAATGAAATGTCAAACAGCTTTTCATAATGATTTGAACATAGTCATAGATTTCCCATATGTGTATGGGAAAATGAAAGTGATAATTGGATTAATGAATTTTCAATTTAATATTGTCTCAAATAAATCATTCATAAGTGGAAAATTATTATGCAATTGTGGGATTACATTTTCATTTGAATATTGTCCACTTTGGGCTTCTACATGTTTTGTTTATTACAAAACCAGTGAAGTTGGCACGTTGTGTAAATTGTAAATAAAAACAGAATGGAAAGATTTGCAAATCCTTTTCAACCTATATTCAGTTGAATACACGGCAAAGACAAGTTACTTAATGTTCGAACAGGTAAACTTTGTAATTTTTTGCAAATATTAGCTCATCTGGAATTTGATGCCTGCAAAATGTTTCAAAAAAGCTGGCACAAGTGGCAAAGAAGACAGAGAGTTGAGGAATGCTCATCAAACACTTATTTGGAACATCCCACAGGTGTGAAACGCCGCCGGCTTCGCTGGGCCCAAGCTCATCTAAGATGGACTGATGCAAAGTGGAAAAGTGTTCTGTGGTCTGACGAGTCCACATTTCAAATTGTTTTTGGAAACTGTGGACGTCATGTCCTCCGGCCAAAGAGGAAAAGAACCATCCGGACTGTTATAGGCGCAAAGTTCAAAAGCTAGCATCTGTGATGGTATGGGGAGGTGTATTAGTCCCCAAGGCATGGGCAACTTACACATATGTGAAGGCACCATTAATGCTGAAATTACATACAGGATTTGGAGCAACATATGTTGCCATCCAAGCAACGTCTTTTTCATGCTTATTTCAGCTAGACAATGCCAAGCCACATTCTGCACGTGTTTCAACAGCATGGCTGCGTAGTAAAAGAGTGCGGGTAGTAGACTGGCCTGCCTGTAGTCCAGACCTATCTCCCATTGAAAATGTGTGGCGCATTATGAAGCGTAAAATACGACAACGGAGACCCCGGACTGTTGAACAACTTAAGCTGTATATCAAGCAAGAATGGGAAAGAGTTCCACCTGCAAAGCTTCAAAATTTGGTCTCCTCAGTTCCCAAACGTTTACTGAGTGTTGTTAAAAGGAAAGGCGATGTAACAGTGGTAAAAAGGCCCCTGTGCCAACTTTTTTGCAATGTGTTGCTGCCTTTAAATTCTAAGTTAATTATTATTTGCAATTATTATTTCTCAGTTTGAACATTAAACATCTTGTCTTTGCAGTGTATTCAATTG
This sequence comes from Gymnothorax reevesii, assembly GCA_029721435.1. NCBI lineage: Eukaryota > Metazoa > Chordata > Actinopteri > Anguilliformes > Muraenidae > Gymnothorax > Gymnothorax reevesii. The sequence goes on along the minus strand of CM056581.1, from coordinate 30,058,524 downwards.
AATATAAGTTGAAAAGGATTTTCAAATCATTGTATTCTGTTTTTATCTACGATTTACATAACGTGCCAACTTCACTGGTTTTGGGTTTTGTACATTTTGAAATATAAACGACCATGAAACATGACAGATATGCCTGAATCTGTTAGTGCAGCAGAATGTAAAACCAGAAATGATCTGAGTGCAAATGCCTTAATTTACGTGAAGTTCGATACACTTAAAAAAAATGCATTTCCACCTTTACTGTTGGCCGTTAGATGCTCAAAAGTAACCAAAATCAAGAGCTATAAATTATTTTATTTTTAATTAATCTTGATTATCAAATAAAAAATGCAACAAATTTGCGGCACAGATTCATCTGAACTTGTTCGCCAAGTGTTCGCTATATTTGTCTCTTGCGTGCAATGCGAAAATATAATTTCTCTCACAATCACGTTCGAGATGCTTCACAAAAGTTTTCCACTTTGTGTATGTTTTGAAACGCTTAAAAACCAAGGCCATCTTGAAATGGTTTGTTTTTAAGAAATCTTTTTAATGATATGTAAAAATTCTACGAGAGGTGGAATTCAGAGGTCTGTCATTTATTCAGATTATTAACATTCTTTCAATCTAACACGGCAGCCTGCTTAGTAATACAAATTTAAACACTGTCAGAAACCATTTAGCTTTCACAGGCGATTTGGCCTATTCTCCATAAGCCAATGTTAATGTATAGCGCCCCCCCACTAGACCCACTTCCGTCAATTGAATCAAAATGTCGCTCGCACTGTACATGAAGTTTATCAAAGTGAGTTGATTGCCAGATTTAGAAAAAAGTTATCGGACAGTTTTTGAGAAATTTTTTTTTGAAATTTCGAGTCATATCTTTAAACATTGTTAATATGTTCCCTGACCACGATTTTGACCTTTGAAAGTCATCTGAGGTCAACTTTAACACAGCCAATGTATAGGTCATATATGACTTCCTATATGTGAATAAAACAGACTTAATCTCTATCTGCTACGATTTGGCCTTCACAGGCCATCTTGCATATTCATAAAGTACAGCACTTAGACCCACTTCCGTCGATTCAGTCAAAATGGCGCTCGCACTGTACATTGATGGTACCAAGGTAAGTTGATTGCGGAATTTAGAAAAAAAAAATTATCACACAGTTTTTGAGAAATAATTTTTAAAAAGATAGGACTGAGAATTTTAACATTAGAGCCAAAATTTCAAGGGCCCATAAAACAGACAAAAATGATTCAATCAAAAAATCTGAGAAAAAGATCTGGAGATATGGTCTAGTAGTATGTTATTGCAAATATACACAAAAATTCATCAGGCCAAAAAGAGATGAAAAATGTTCCGGACGACAGACGCCACACCACAACAATAGCTCATCGACCCATAGGGCCGGTAAGCTAAAAATTGGGTCAGCACCATTTTTGCCTGTCAGGTGGGGGTGATCATCAACTAATTTTTTTTATATGGCCTAATGGCTGAAGTGAGATGGTTAGCCTAAAGAAGATGTCTGTTGTGATTCAGAACTAGCGTAGAAAGATTGGAACGTCTGTGGTTCTCGAACTCGATCCTGGCGCCCCACTGCGTATGCTGGATTTTGTTCCAACCACAATAGCAATCTTAGGATTTATGCACCCAATTAAGACAAATCAACAACGTAAAAATCCTGAGATTGAAATTGCTGTTGGAAAATTGTGCTTCGCGGAAACGAAGGCAGTACCCCTCAGCCCCGACATATTGAATGAACGGCCCGGACAAAGTTTCAATGGTCAAGGTCACAGAGCAAAGGTCAAAGGTCATTCGGGAGCAAAACCACAACGCTGCACGGCTCCCCACCAAGGCGAGTCCACAAGTTCCTAACCCAAGCAGTTTACGAGAAACGGGCCAGACAATATTTCACAGGTCATAGTCACTGAGCAAAGGTCATTCGGGTACAAAACCTCAACGAAGCACAGCTAACCACCAAGGTGAGTCCAGATGCGCAAAATGAAGTTCTTAACCCAAGTGTATGCAGAGAAATGGCCCGGAAAATGGCTGGACGCCCGGACACCCATACGCCTGCCCGCCCATCTGCAAAGGGGACGACAATATCCTCTGCCCCTTAGTAGGGGCTGAGGGGAAATATTTGATTTATTTATTTATTCTAACAAATGAGCAAGAATACAAATAACCAACAGTAACAGAAAAGAAAACTCAATAAAGAAGAATAGATAATTCTCAACTGAAAAAAAGAAGAAAAAGTAGCTTGCTTGCCGACACGTTCCAAAAGGAGTAAGGAATACTAATTTACTCTTACCCGCAACATAAAAACCAGCATACATAAAGAGGCCCCAGGACTGAGCCTGAGAACCACAGTTGAACCTTCAGTGGAAAGACATCAAACAATGCTTTTATTATGAACAAAACATTTAAATCCCAAAAGCACATGACCAAACGCCTCAACTATAAGGAACGCTTCGACTGAACGTAAACCGAAGTGACGTCACCAGGATGCCTGTAAAGTGAAGCCATTTCACAATCATTTTAAAGACCTTGTTATTTAGACCGCCCGTCAGCCACTTGTACCTCTCTTCAATTGGGGTTTCTTTGACCCTTTAAATGGTAAGCCAGAAAATTCGACAAATCGAGTCGACCAAAACAAAAAAAAAATCGGGACAAATGAACCCGATGCAACGCTTGGGCTAATGTTAGCTCACTATAATGTACGACGCTGTGGCTAGCTAGCGCTATAACTAAGCTACTAGCAAGTTGGCGAACTAGAACGCAAGTCAGTGCAACGTTAGCAGGTTTGTGCGACAGAAGCAGAACATCCTGACAACTGATATTTGGTAACGTTTAACGAGCCGTAACAGCCTCGTCTACGCTCCTTCAGCGAGCCGACAGTCAGCTAGCAAAGCACAAAACGTCTAATTGACACTGGGACGTTAGCTTATTTACTTAGCTAAGGTTTCACAGCCCACGTCGGTTAGGGAAGTTTCTAGACCAGCTTCTAATTATAATTCGATAGACCAAATAACTTCTCTGTTAATGTTAAACTCTGTCTACTGATCATAAATTTCAATTGAATCAGTCACTCGGGAAAATTTGACTCACCTGACACCAGCGCTCGACCTGTTAGCTAGCTAGCTATACCGTTATCATACATACGACTGAGGCACTCACTTCCATTTGCTAACGTTACTCACCATGTACACCACGTTAAGAGAACAAAGAGCATTTTTTGAACAGGTAAATCCTCCACAAACCATCTTCAAAATGCTAATTTATTGATTCCAACAAGCCACAATTGTGCGGAAATGTATTTCGCCCGTTTTAAGTCTGTCTGTGAACACGGATCGCACAGTCTTTCTGGGCACTTGTCTTGTATACTCGGAACGGATTTCCTCCGTGCACTCAGCTACCCGGTAAACGTCAATCAACTCCCAATCACAGTAGTTCCGCCTCATAGAGGCGGTGCGTGAGTCCATGGCAAAGACAGTCGTGGAGCAAGACGAGTGAGCGCAGTTCTTCGTTTTCAATTAACGTCAAATGCAAATTGGCAAAATTATAGCGTCATGTTGGTTGGAATACGAACGCTCATAACCCCAAGTCACGCTACTTGATTACGCTGTTGTGCCAAAATAATACCTGTTCTATGCGGTGTTCAATGACTCAGAGAAAAAAAAAAACTACACTGCGCGCTCTCTCCTCTCAGTGGTTCCTAGGGCGGGGCAGTAAACGACATGGCGTATGACTACCACATTTGCAGGGGATGATGTACACCTAAAACTAAATTACTACAGTCATTTTGGCATTATTATGATCGATTGTGACGTCATTATGACATCATGTTTTGATTTTTATTACCTTGAATGCTTTGCTTATCTTATCCCATTGTGCACCAGCTCCGAGAGTCCAGAAAATACAAAAATTTCTATTTATGTTCCGTGAAAATAGTTTTTTATTGACTCAGAATGTTTTTCCTGGAAGTTCAGGTCAGAAGGAAATGAAAGTGAACTTAGAAAGGATAACAGGTTTGCGTGAGCAAAACTTGCTCTGTTCTTATTCTTTGTGTTTAGTACAACCCCAATTCTGAAATAGTTGGGACAAAGTGTAAATTGTGAATAAAATCAAAATGCAATGACTTTCAAATCACACCAGCCAGTATTTTATTCGCAATAGAACAGGGATAACATAGCAAATTTTGAAACTGAGAAATTTTACAATTTTATTCACAAAAGGAGCTCATTTCAAATTTGATGGCTGCCACATGTCTCAATAAAGTTGGGACAGGGGCCTGTTTACCACGGTGTGCCATCCCCTCTTTTTTTAACACAGAGTGGAGGCGTCTGGGCATTGAGGAAACAAGTTTCTTGAGTTTAGCCATTAGAATTTGATCCCACTTTTGTTTAATACAGGCTTCAAGCTGCTAAAGAGTTTTGGGTCTCCTTTGATGGTCTTTTGGTTTAATTATGTGCCAAATTTTCTCAATTAGTGAAAGATCAGGACTGCAGGCAGGCCAGTTCAGCACACGGACTCTTCTACTATGAAGCCTACTGTTGTAATAGCTGCAGTATGTGGTTTGCATTGCATTCCTGCTGAAATACACAAGGCCTTCCCTGGAATAGATGTTGTCTGGAGGGGAGCAATTGATGCTCTAAAACCTTTATATACCTTTCAGCATTCATGGTGCTTTTTAAAACATGCAAGTGTCCCACACCATATGCACTAATGTATCCCCATACCATCAGAGATACAGGCTTTGGAACTTTCTCCTCTTTAGGCCGGAGGACACGACTCCCATGATTTCCAACAAGAATGTCAAATTTGGACTCGTCTGACCACAGGATGCTTTGCCACTTTGCCACAGTCCATTATAAATGAGCCAACAGCGGCGCTTCTGGATCATGCTCAACAATGGCTTCCTTTTTGCATGATAGAGTTTTAGGCGGCATCTGTGGATGGCACGGCAGACTATGTTGAAAGACAGTGGTTTCTTAAAGTATTCCTGAGCCCATTTAGTAATGTCAATGACAGAATCATTCCGGTGAGTGATGCAGTGGCATCTGAGGGCCCGAAGATCACGGGCATCCGGTAAGGTCTTTAGCCTTGTCCCTTACACACAAAGATTTTTCCAGTTTCTCTGAATATTTTGATGATGTTATGTACTGTTGATGGTGGGATCTTCGGTCTTTGCAATTTGACGTTGAGGAACATTGTTTTTAAAGTATTCCAGAATTTTTTTACGCAAGCCTTCACAGGTTGGAGAGCCTCTGGCCATCTTTAATTTTGAGAGACTCAGCCTCTCTAAGACGTCCCTTTTATAGCCAATCATGTTGCACAACTGATGCCAGTTAACTTAATTACTTGCTAAATGTTCTTTCAGCTAATTCTCTTATATATTAATTGCTTTCTCAGCACTTTTTTTTGCCTGCGTCCCAACTTTTTTGACACCTGCTGCAGCCAGAAAATTTGAAATAAGCTCATTTTGTGGATAAAAATGTAAAATGTCTCAGTTTCAGCATTTGAAATGTTATCAATGTTCTATTGTAAATAACATATTGGCTCATGTGACCTGAAAGTCATGGCATTTTGATTTTATTCACAATTTACACTTTGTCCCAACTATTTTGTAATTGAGGTTGTATATTAATTTCAATATAGAGCCTAAAGACCACCTTAATAACGAAAAAAACATCTATTTTTTGGTAGTAGAAGCTTTCATCATAGGAAAAATTTAAAAAATCAATGACGCCATCAAATTAGCATAAATTAATTCTACTTAACAAAGCTGACATTAAATTACGTAAGACATTGACAATATAATGGAATAAGTATATGTTAAAAAGAAGATCTGGAAACTGCATTGCTGAAAGCGAAATTGGCGATTTTTTGTCAAACATTCCTGTTAGACAACCGTTGCCATGGAAACGGCAAAGATGGTGGACTTGACTTATTGGTATAAAATTGTTCCCAGTGAAGTTTTAGGAAAAGTCACCAAGTTTGATGGTTCTAGCTCAAGCCGATCAGAAATTATACAACGTGAAAATGGGCGCGGGCATAAAAAGCCCGAGCCCGTTTCGCGTGTATTCGCGTCTTTGCATTGACTTTGAATGTCATCTGTCATGTGAAAAATTTGTTTCGCGTCTGGTGTGAAAGCAGCTTAACACTAGAACTGCCATGACGGTCATTTTGACCGTTTTGAAATTTGTTTGCGTCATAACTTTTCAAAATAAAAGAATACAACCTTGAGGGTCCCTGACTTTTCCTAAAAGTGTCAATATTTTAACGTGCAATTGATTTGAAATAGATTACACCTACGAAGCATAAAATACCACCAAATCTACCTATTACAGCCATTAGCGGTCTCACTGACCGTATAGTTTTGCGGCTCTTATTTTTTTCGAAAAAATTATCTTTTGGGTGCCTAGCAACTAACCGATGCCACTGTCAGGAGTTGGTAGAGTAGAGCCATCTAGAATTATTTTATTGGGCAGCACTGGCAAAAAGTTTGAGCCAGCAATAGCGGGAGACACTGGCACCAAAACGGAGGCAGTGCCAGGTCCGCAGAAGCTGCTCACAAATTAAGACGCTCGTCACCTGCTGAAGATGCGTCAGACCCGTCTGTGGGAATTGCTCCAGGAGAACGGAGGTTACCAACGCAGACAATTACGAGTAGACTAAATGCTACGCCTGGCCATGTTTGTGTTCGACCTTCACAAAATGCAAATTGATAGCTATCCGCTTTTCTTGATCTTTTTATTCGTCTGTTTTCTTTCGTTGAAGATAGACAACAGTTTTTATTCGGTCTCTCTTTTGAAAATTAGTCAGATGGATCAAACAGATTCCCGCTTCATTTCCACACCAGAGATAAAATAGTGCTTGTAGCCAGTGAGCAAATCAATTCCATGACCATTGACAGTGTGAATTAAATATTGCATGTACGATCAAGACTGTCCGACACGAAATGCGAAATACTCCATGTCCGGTAGACAACAGAAAGTAAAAGTAGCCTATTGATATGAGAGCAGATTTATAACGAAATAAAGAATAAAAATATATCACCAACAAACAGAACGTCCAAACAAGATGGCCCGCAAATAAATAAATTGCAGTGTTCATTGGTTGTTTTGTTTGTTGTAAATTTTTTTTTATTCTTTACTTCGTAATCAATCTGTTCTAATCGTCCTCTTTTTTTAGGCTGTTGGACACGGAGTATTTTGCATTTAGGCCTAATATCTGACAGGCATTGTACGGACTTCATTGTATTTATAAAAATTGCCCAAATAAATTGATTGCAGAGCACATTGGTTGTTCTGATTGTCTTTGATTGAAATTTTCGGTACACATCTTGAAGAAATGAGCCCTCTGATCAAAACATTCACGTTTAATATCGAAAAGATTCAGCAGATTTTATGAGATTAAAAACAATAATCGACTGTCGGACACGAAGTTATATTGAAACTATCCGACTGTCGGACTCGGAGTTATATGAAAACCCTGTCCGACTTTCGGACACATGGACATTGCGTAAATAAAAAGGTAATCAGAAAAAAAAAAGTTCAGCACCTACCTATTGTTTTCTAATCCGTGTGATTGTTCCGATTAATTATTCCATAATAAATAAGATATTCCATATAAATGTTGAATCCGAATGTGTATTAATTTTTGTCGTTCTGAATTGTTTAATTATTTCTTTACCCAAAAATATCGTTGTGAATGTTTAAAATAAACCCCCTTTCACATTGGACTCGAACGAATTTTTCGTAGACAGATCACTTTCAAAAGTTAATGCAAAGACGCGAATCCGCGCGAAACACGCGTATTTGCGTCTCTGCATTGAATCTGAATGTAACCTGTCTTGCGAAAAATTCGTTTCGCGTCCGGTGTGAAAGCAGCTTAATTCATGTTAATTATACATAATTCTATTACCTAAATATTCATACATGTATTATTAAACTTGTTAAAACGTAATGCTGGTGTTGTTTCATTCTTTTAAGATACATGGTAACATACAAGATGCATTAATTGCATAGGTGCTCAGAGAGACGGATTAGAATGCTTTGAACCTAACGGTCCAAATGACCGTTCATGGTAGTTCTAGTAGTGATAAAATTTCGGCGCTTCTAGTGTTAAAAGGAAAAGGTTGCCTCTTTGAGAGATTTCAGATGCACCCTAGGGCTGTCTTGATGCCTTTTTTTGTGAGGGATGCAATGCCTGCCAACCTGGTGTGTGGTTATAGCCTCTGCTTTCTCATCAAAGTCATTCAAGTTTCATCTTATCAACATGCTAACTGTAATCATTATTATTACTCCGGCCACAGGGTATGAGTCTAAGTTTCGGCTCCGGATCTTCTTTTTACTCGGGCCGGTAGGCCACGAGTCCTGGTTTCGGCTTCGTCCTTTTTTTTGCGGGGTCAGGATTGTCCTGCTCATGCACGCGCGCAGTTCCGCGATTGGCCCAGGTCTAGACCTGCCAGCCAGAGTAAAGGCTCTGAGGAGCCTCCTGTTTTTTTTTTTTTTTGCCTTGCTGTTCCAAAAGTATTGGAACAGCAAGGCAAATTCCCTTGTGTTTGTTGTTCACTGAAGACATTTGGGTTTAAGATCAAAAGAGGAGTATGAGACAAGAGTTCAGAATGTCAGCTTTTATTTCCTGGTATTGACGCGCCTCTGTCATCGATCCACATTCTGGATGACCGAAGCAAGAGAGCATGAATTTGGTTGCCTGTTGGACTGCATCTTCGACAGAACTGTTGACGTCGCCCACACTGGACAGAGTGTGCTTATTGGACCTCAGAGCCTTCAAGGCCACTCCCTTTCCAATCCCGTGATATGTTGCGACGGTATCACATCCGGTAACACCGTGGGCCTCCAGCAAGTTGCTCATCACAGTTCGGTTTCTGTCAACACTGGTATTGATGTCGATGATTGACCTTCCTTTTACTGGTGAAACCATCATCACATGACCAGTGATATCAGATCGAGAGACGAAGTGGCACAAAATGACAAATATGTCTGTGTCGTCGGCTACAACGAGTACCTCTGAGGCGCCGGAGGCAGCCACTTGTTGGATGATGATCGTGTCGGCTTCCTCGTGTGTTATCCTCATGTCGCCCCTTCTCGTGACAGTGCCTTGGCTGATCTCAACAGGACTGGGGTCATTTCCAGTAACAATCAACTTTGATCTGAAACTATCCTTGAGAGAAGCGAGGTCATCCAGGATCAAGGTAATGAGCTGTTTTTTGTTGCTGCTCACGGTCAACAGAACTTTCTGTGGTGGTAATTTGGTTGTTGGACGCAGACTGTACTCCTGACTGGTACCCCTGTCTCTTTCGCTTCTGGTGGATTCCTTGGTGCTGCCTTGGTTGTACCTGTCAAATACGAGATAAACATCACTCGTTTGGAGGTAACCCTGGACGTGATGACGAAAGTTGTTGAGGTAGTCTTGGACATTGCCACCAGCAGGCCATTGCACGACCCACATCACTGCACACCCATCTAAAAATGATGCGTCGAAGTTCACGTGCCTCGATGACACTTCAACCTTCAAGGAGTTTTTCAGGGTTGACTTTGTCTTTGCCTCTTTCATGTGTCCGCTGTCATCAAACATCGAGCTTGGCTTCGGAGACAACTCATGTGCCATCAGATTGTTCGTGTCAAAGTTACGAAGGCTGCACTGCAGAGCCATTGCTCTGGCGTATATCATCTCAGTGTCAAACATTCAGAGATCTCCAACCTTGACGTGCTTTCGAGAAATTGTCATCGTTGTGACACACTTAGGAATAGTGGCATGAAATGTGTCTGGCTAGCCGTTTTCGAAAGATTCCATTTGATTGGTTCTAAGTTCCACAGCCTTGTCGACATTCAGCGATGAGTGGGCAACAACCTTTCCCGTCACGATGTTCACGAGTCCCTCTTGAGGTTGATCAACTTGGAAGGGATCAATGCAGATATCCAGTTTTTCCCGAAGATGTACCCTGTCCTCTCTGTCTGATTTGATTCTGGCTTCCATCTCCTCTTTGTGATGTGTTTGTGAAGTATGAAACTCATGGTCTCTCATCGCCTCGAGGACTCTGACGATTTTGTTGCAAGTGTGCAAGCTGAGTGCCCAGGTTTTTAGCGTTTCCGACCTCAGAGTGATTCCCACGATACCATCCTGGCTATGGCCGTGTCTCATATAGGTTGTCTCGATCATCATATCAATCCATATTCCATTGAATAGCCCTGGTTCATAAAGTGTCCTTCATAAAGTGTCCTCGGACTTCATCAGGCATCGCTTCCATTGACCATAGGTAGTACACACCGTAGCGTGCGTAGTTGATATGGGAAGCAGCGAAGAACAGGGGCATCATCTCTCTCACGCTTGCGAGGTGGAGTGGCCAATCTGCTTCTCGCTCTGCCCTGACATATTTCATGATGGTGAATACTGGGTATATGAGACAGTTAATCCAGAGTTTAGCTGTTCTGTTCTGTGCAGCTGTAGCATCCAAGAGCTCAGTGAGATCTTCCATGCATTCAAGACGGTGGTTGTCGAACAACGGTTTGAGGAGTTCTTCGACCAACATTCTCAATGCTCTGACGTTTTCTGGGAACTTATTTCCAGTGAGCATTTTTAGAACTCCTCCGAAGGCTGAACTCAGTACTTCGACCATGCCACTGTCTGCCATCAGAGTGCCTATGCATCCCACATAGTTCATAAGGAGATGCATTCCATCTAGTCGAATGTAAAAAACATATGCCTTGCCGGAATGTTCTGTCAAAACCTTCGCCTTCAGCATTGAAGTCATGATTGTTGCTGGGTCGGCTGGAGCCTCGTCAATCAGTGGTAGGTAGACAACATTTGTCTTTGGCTAGAGGTTGTGTCCCTGTTCTCGACACATCTTTGTGTTATAACCGTTGTACTCTGGACAATTCGGTTTGTGAATGTCTTTGAAGAACTGGAAATCCAATTCCCGAGCTCTGTTTGACGAGATGGTTTAGTCAGTTGAGAAGTCATCCTGAAGATTAGAACGTGGTACGTATGGTATTGGTGGTTTTTTCTGGCCAACATATCGAGGAATGATGTCGTCAGCAGGATCGATGAGCGTTGCTGCCTTGGCTTCGGCATGCGTTAATCGGGGAGTGGTCTCAACGTCATCTTCTTCACCAGTGCAGCTTGGTTGGGTCACGATCATGGCAAGTGAATGCGTACATTTCTTTCCATTTGGGGAGTAGATGTCTGTGTCGAAATTATCAACCACAGTTTAGACGAGATCACTATCCGAGTTCGAGATACCATGGATGCTTGGATCCTTGCCTGCTGCAATCGCTGCTGACTTCTTGAAACACTGGACTTCATGATAACTGCAAGTGACGCCAAAGTCATACAGGTATCCAAGTATCGTCTTTGAGTGCCTCAGCAGAACATCGATAGATATCTGCAGGTCCGTCGATTGGTTGCGTACCATGCTGGTCACGATGTTTCCAAACAGCAGGGCAGGAATTGTATCTTTCAGCTTAGGCGATATCGCAGCCAATAATGATTGCAAGATGTCAGACACGGCTTCTCCAGCTACCACTCTATCGATGTTCAGTTGGTACTTTGTTCTATCGAGACTGATTACCTTAGATTCTTTGATCGCACTCTTTGCCACCTTTTTGACGGAGTTCTCTGTATCATCAGCTTCGTCAAGTTTCACCACCTTGAGAAGTAGTGCAGCATTATCCTTGAAAGCGACAATGTTGGCGTAACCTGGCGATGACAGGACAAGGAGTTCCCCCTGGAAATGACATAAAGCTTGTACACTAACCCTGAACGAATCAAGGCAGTGCCTCCATGATTCTGGTATTCAAGAAACAGCTCTACGGAATTCCATATACGTGTTTTGTTTTCTGATATGGATCTGACTAAGTGCTGCAGAGCCAGATCGGGTGCGTTTTCGCTGTGTTTTGCCCGAGGTTCGTCCTCTTGCTCAACTGTGAGTTTTCTGTTGGCAAAGAAACGACTCATACAGTCCCTATGGTACCGTGCCTCCGCAGCATGAAGATCAGATACAACACCAAGTACTCGGTGACTCACTTCATTGGCCCGGTCGTCATTCCTCGTCTTACACTTGTCTAATATGTACTCTTTGTAGGGCGTTTTATCACGCTCGGACACAGTTGACCGACACTTGTATGCAGGTCTCCACCTGTCGGGGTGCTTTTTGTCCTTCGTCAATTCGCAGAGTTCCCCACAGTACAGGCAATGGTTCATAATGTCAAATGGTGTGTGAGAACATCGCAGCTTCTTGGTCGGAGGGTTAACGGAAGAAGGACCTGCCTCATATTTAGCTATGTTCAACTTTATACCTCGACACAATTTTTATGATAGTACACAGTGAGTCATTTTCAGATAGTTCTTGCTCTAGTTTCAGGTGAAGATTGTCACCATCGACTTTGCTGGCTTTAATGATTGAGTCAATCCTAGCGCGCCCTTGGTTTGATGAACACCATTCACCATCATCGCACTCACGCCCATAGCTTGAAACTTGAACAAACATGACTCCTCCATGATTTAGCTACAATGAGGGCCAGCGACCAAGCAGCTTCTGTTACACAATGATAATAAGAGTCGAAGACGAATAATGATATGAAACAAGCGCAATTGTTAAGAAAAGCCACTGAAATGTGCAGACACAACAATACGGCATGCAAACTGAAAGCTCAGCAACGCTTCGAGGAATCAAAACAGCAAATCCCAAGTCAGTTCAAAGACAGGCTTAAACCAGTAAGCTGCAAGAATCGTGAAGGTGTTCCAGAAAGGGCAACCGTTTTATTCACATCATGTGGCACGCATAACTGAAGCGGAAATCAAATCTGTCATTTGACACGTGACGGACGGAAATGAAGGATTCTTGTATTGGGTCATTGGTTGTGCCATGCATCTGTACATTCTTTCCCACCTCAAGCACGGCCAGTTATGAGCTTAAACAATGTATCAAACTATAATCAACCATTTAGATCAAGCTTAATACAACATCCAAAATGTGTTAACTGAAATGAGATTTTACAGTGAGACATGTAAATTGCTTAGTCAGCATATCACCATATTTACACAAAACACGACATTCTTTATATAGTTTGGACTATTGAGATGTTCATCTGTCACTTTTAGCTTGCATGCAATAACTCTAAGCATTATTTGGTGATGATACACTTGTCGTACATGAAATTTTGACGAAAATTGTTATTTTTTGCTTATTTGAGACGCCATCTTGAATAATTAAAATTGCCCAAGGGTGAGAACTTCACATCCCCCTAGATATCTTTATATAGGTCCCATACAAGAATAACCAACAGAGAAAAAAACTTTATCAGAGAATTTGGGGTTGAGCTCATGACTCCCGGACTACGAGCGCAGGCTCTGAGGAGCCTCTTGTTATGAAGTAATTGGCTAACCCAGAACATTTGCATGCTTTCTGCATGCACCCTAAGCATTTGAGGATATGAATCTTTTTATTATTTTCACAAAATTGATATTATGCTCATCAACAGAAATTGTGTAACAAAGTGCTTGGTTTGTTTTACAGTAGTTTTCTGGTGTGCACCACACTGAACAATATATATTCTCAGCATATTGCTCATACGTTTTTAAGTGTTTTCAGTTTCAGCGCTGGTCCTGTGCACAAACTTCAGAGTGAAAACCAGCAATCCCTGCCCGCGGTGCCCTTGCTCAGACCACACCCACCCTCAAACTGGGCCTTCAATTTTATGTCAATTACCTCACACGCGCGCACGCACATGCATATAGACTCACAAGGTGTAAACAATACCAGCTGAGGCACAGGGGTGTGTTTCCCGAAATCATTGGCGCTAACTTACATTGTTGGAACCACTGACAGTGAATGGACGACCTGGTTTTGGGAAACGCGCGTTTAAAGGTCTATCTAGCAGCCAGCAGGGGGAGTAAGCGATTAGTGTTTTTTTTTTTTTTTTGGCAAACAACGAGGGCTACGAAACTGAGCATGATGAGAAATGACCAATCTGCGCCAAGTCTCCTATGGAGTTTGCGGACTGTTGACTTTTATTAGCCTGCTCTCCTGTGGACGGTGGAAACAGCTAAGCATGAATTAAATCTGTTTCACGATCCTGTATGAAAATGAACGCGCTCGCACGCACGCACGCGCGCACACACACACACACACACACACACACACACACACACACACACATACACGCACACACACACACACGCACACACACACACACACACATACACGCCACACACGCGCGCGCGCACGCACGCACACACACACGCAAAATCCTAACTATTAATGTTTCAGTTTTTAAAGAATACATTTTCGAATTACCGCACCTGTATTGTTTCGTTGAGCGACAGGGTGTGCGTTCATGACATCGCGATTAGGTGGCAGAGCATGACAAAAGAAGAGAATCCTACTGACGGGCAGAAACACTCTAATCATTTAAAATCAGGAAGTAAACCGAAGGACTCACTCGGCTGATTCAGAATGGGGAGTTAACTTATTCCAGAATACCACCAAATTAATAGAGTTCAAAATTATTGCAGTAGTAGTGAAATGCTGTGAAGATAGCTAATAAATAGTTATTGTGTCTTCTTGGGATGCGGAGCTATGTAGCGCGTATTGTTTTTTGCTGAGCGATTTCATGGATGTCAAAATGAACAGCATCAAGGTGTCGCATTCAAGTGCAATTCGAGCGGAGGTGAAGCGGCACGAAACGGTCAAGAACACCATCTCTAAGCTTTTCAAACTACTTGAGAGGATTGACGATGAGCAACTCCGCACCGGGCTGAAACTTTATCTCCATGGTGTCCAAGGTGAGTAACTTTAATTTTGGTGGGGTCAATCAAACTTTGGTTGATTCCCTGGCTTTTTAATCATTATTAGGCTATTAGCCTAGGATCAACTCAACTACTGTAAAATTGCGTTTTTAAACATTCAGTATTACTTTTTTTGCTATTAATTTAACTTAGTTCGATGTCTTATCCCGGGATAGTTTGGCATCCAGTCATTTATATGCGTGTTAACTACTGGTATGCTATCCTAAACCCTTGATACGACTTTGCGGCATGTCGAATCATGTCCTTTTTTGAATTCAGTACCAAACGGTGTCGAGATTATATGTGTTACTATTCCATTATAACACAGTATCTTAAAAGAATTAAGAAACTATTTAGGTGGTCAGATGCCCCCTAATAATAATAATCATCATCATCATCATCATCTTCATCATCATCATCATCATCATCATCATCATCGTTTTCGAAGTGAAAATGATAAATGAAAAGAAATTCATTGTCCTCAATTTCATCACTCAAAAAAAAAGAAGAAAAGAAAGAAATACTCAAAAGTAATGCAGTGGAATAGCTGCTTGTTTCTTTATTTGTATGAAGGCAGCGTTACAGTATTCAGTCATATTTCAGAGAGAAAGTAGGGAAATATGAAAGACTGTCGCACTTCAGAAATTTAAACTGTGACATTAAAAAACCTCTTCAGTGGTGAAGCTTATAATAGCCCTTATTGTTGCAGATGTTTCAATGTCTGACCCGTTGAAATGATAAGGCCAATGTACAAAAGACTGTAGGAGTATCTTAATGGAAAAAAATGCATTTATGGCAGCCAGTTACAATTATTGTCATATGAAAAAATATACTTATCACATAACTGAAGTACTTTTCCCATAGCCCAGGTGATGACATATTTATATTTACCGTAGCTACACCTCGCTTTTGCAAAAAATTTCATTTGCTGAACGTTAGGAAAAAAATTACACCACATTCTGTCTCGCTGTTAACATTGGGTACTTGGTTAAATCAGTATGGCTTAGTGCTGTAGCAAGCTACCCAAGTTCCACTCACATCAATTAGATAATGTTACTTAGGTAGCTAGCATGTACACTGTACTGTTTCATAACCACTATGTAACATAAGTTGGTTTGTTAGCAAGTTAACTGTGCCTAGCTTCTTAATTAACTGAATTTACAAAACGTTGCTGGTTCAGCCACAAATCTTTGTGACTCAGTGACTGGCTATGTTAGCAGGGTGAATGAGTTACCTCAAATTGCATTTGTTTTCTATTAAACTATGCAATTCAGTTATGTGATAAACAAAATCTTATACTCTTGGTTGTTTCATAGGAAAGTTATGAAACTCCTTGAGCAAATTTTGGGTTTATTGCTCTCTAAAGCTTGCAACAACTCAACTCAACTCCTTTCATAAATTTCATATGACATGCCCGCTTGTGTAAGATCCCATATTTATCATATAACTGTTGTTATTGTTATGATTCTGATCTGTCTCGCCATGATCATGTTCTGATTTGCCATGTCTTGTTCTTTTTGCCATGTTTTGATATTATGTTTTATTGTTATTTGAATCATTGCTATGTCTGACTATTCTTTGGTATGTGTATTGTGATTTGGTACTTCGATTTGTTCGTGCATTGTCTTAGTTTTACTTTTCCATATTTTGCATTTAACCATAGTTTCTATCCGGTCCATGTTTTGCTTTCCACCTTGCTTTGCACTTTGTCTCCCCCTGTCTGGTCTCTTGTCTTGTCATTGCTCACAGCCCCTGTACTGCATACCACAATTTCGGGTGATTTAATGGTTTCTGGAATTCAACCTTCCTTCCCATCTCATTTACTACTTTCACTCCACTTTTCTATTTTTACTAACCAATACTAACAGTTTGTTGTTTTCGCTAAGATTACTAATCCAACTAACATTGCATATAATACTAACTTACTAACAAGCACTAGGGATTGTATAGCTGCACTTTCTATTTGATTAACAAGCTCTCAGCACTCCCCCTGTTCTACTCTCCGCCTCTTGATTCTCTGCATTTCTGTGGAATCTCCACACCTGCTCACGCTGTCCTTTCTCTCATTATCTATGCACCTTAGAACTCCTTGACAGGAGCCATATTTTTGTCAATAGGATTATTTTGTGATCCCTGTCCGCATTTTGGCTTTTGCCTATTTTATGTGATTAGGTTCTCCCTTTTGTTCCACCCTTTGTAACCAGTCTCATTTCCTGCACCTGTGTTCTATGTACCATGTGATCTGCCTGGAGTGTATATTAGGTGTCTCTTAACAGAACTTCCATGTCAGAACGTCTCTCATATTCACCTGCGCTTCTCATTATCCGCCTTGTACTCACTTCGTTTCTCTTCTGACTGGACAGTCCGACTTTAGATTTTTTGGCTTGCCCTTCTTGGATTTCCGTTGCATCTGTGTCTACGAATCCTTTTTGCCCGACTACGATTTTTGTGATTGCTGCCCTGGTTCCGACTCTGATTTTGCCCCAGTGGATTTTGACGTTTGGATTGTGGACTCTGTACTTTTGCCTTCTGCCCTGCGGGGGTTATCCCCCTCACTCAAAATCTCCTCATCTGCAATCGATTGGTTCCTGAACGATACCTCACAGTTATGTGATAAATATCAGCTCATGACATATTTTTGATATTACCCTATGGTAATATCACTTTTGCAAAAATTTTATTGGATGGCAGCATGATGGAATAAAATCGCTCCATGTTAAGTCATGCTGTTTACTTTTAGCCAAACTGAATACCAAGTGAGACATTGGTCAAATCAGTATGGCTCAGCACTGAAGCAAGCTAGCCAAGCGCCACTCACATAACTTACTTAGCTAGCTAGCTAGTGGCCACATAGTACCTTTTCATAACCCTTATGTAACATTAGTCTGTTAGCTAGCAAGCTGATATTAGCTAGCGACTCAGTTGACTGGATTTAAAATGCTAATGTTTGTGACTCAGTGACTGACTAAGTTAGCAGAGCGTTGACATTAGCTCAGTGCTAAAATACATTGAACAAAAATATAAACGCCCCATGTCAAATATTGATGCCTCATGGGGCTCTAATTTTTTGGCGTGGCGTAGCATGGCCCAGCCCGCGCAGTGGTAATTTCGTCAGGTGCAGCCTGTGCAGTGGTAATTTCATGCGGTGCAACACCATGCACAGCCACTTTGTCTTGGCTGAAGTTGCCCAGAAAGCTGGCCAGCTCCAACTTAATTTACTTTCGGTGCAGTGATAATTTGGCTAACTGGCACACAGTGCGCACACGTCGCTGAAATCTCACAAGCAGGTTTCCAGAATGTCAGGCACATTTCAATGCAATAAATAAATAGAAAAGCACTCAGAGAGCGCAGAACCTCCGCCAGGGGGCAGCAAAGCCAAAAGCACGGCGATTGGAACTCCAGCCCATTGGAAAGACTTGAAATCTTGAACTCTGGCGTATATCTCAGCAGTACTTTGGCCTAGATATGCGTAAATTTAATCACCTCTTACTTGAGTTAATACCCACCTGCCCTGAAAATTTTGTCAAAATCCGGCCATAAGTTTTTGAGTTATGTTGTACACAAACAAACCAACAAACAAACGGCACCGAAAACATATACCTCTTCGGCGGAGGTTAATTACAGCAAGCACTATTTAATGTAACTATCTGAATCAGAACATTTATAGTATCCATATCGATTGTCCTGACACGTAATGGAAACTTGATCTGGCTTAATCATGCAAACTAACGACTTCACATCTTTTTCAGCCAACCACAAACTGCCTATAATGCTTGCGTTCTATGCTCAATAAAGCTGCTAGCACACTGGACACGAAAGAAATTTTTCACACGACTGATTACAGTCAAAGTCAATGCAAAGACGCAAATACACGCGTCTGTTTATTCGTCTGTTTTCTTCCGTTGAAGATAGGCAACAGTCTCTATCTGGTCTCTCGATTGAAAATTAGTCAAATGGATCTAATAGATTCATGCTTTATTTCCACACCACAGATAAAATAGTGCTTGTAGTCAGTGACCAAATCAATTCCATGACTACTGACATTGTGAATTAAATATCACATGCACGATCAAGACTGTACGACGTGAAATGCAAAATATTCCATGTCCGGCAGCCAGCAAAAAGTAAAAGTATTGATATGAGAACAGATTTATAACGAAATAAAGAATAAAAATATATCATCAACAAACAGAACATCCAAAAAAGATGGCCCACAAATAAATAAATTGCAGTGTTCATTGGATGTTCTGTTTGTTGTTAAAATGTTTCTTTTTATTCTTTTTTTTGTTATCAATCTGTTCTAATCGTCCTCTTATTTTTGGCTGTCAGACACAGAGTATATTGCATTTAATGTTCGACAGGCATTGCGCATTGTCCCGCGCCAATGTCAACTCACTTTATTGAGCAGAGCTTAAACAGAAACATTGATTGAAATTTTCTGTACTCATCTTGAAGAACTGAGCCCTCTTATCAAAACATTCACGTTTAAAGACTCAATAGATTTGAAGAAATAAAAAACAATAATCGACTGTCGGACACGGAGTTATATTGAAACCATCCGACTGTTGGACACGGAGATATATTATAACCCTGTCCGACTTTCGGACACGTAGACACTGCGTTCAACGCAGCTACGCAATCTTTCGTGCAAAAAATTTGGTTCGCGTCCAGTGTGCAAGCGGCTTAATTCTACTATTATTGTCACGTAGGTTTTATCGTTTTCAGTAGGGGAAAGGAATACAGCCTGATTGCTATGATCTCATGCTGAGTTAAGATCACATATTTAAAATAAATTTGAAACGTATCTTGCGTTGTTGTCCATGCATGTTAATCCCAATATTTTAAGCAGCAACAGGGTGTAAAAATAGGAACACGCTATCCATCCTTTCTCTTCTCAATGATGCAGGCAGAAGAAATAAATGAGCAACCGTTGTATTTCTTTCCAACTTCATAAGTTTAAATGATCTGACGTAGCTTTGTTTTGAAATTCCATTCAAGTTTGCTAATGGAAATAATTTGAGAATGCCTCATATTCGTAATGCTTAATATAGACCTAAGAGGTGCAGAAAACATGCCTGAAGCAGCAAAGTAAAATGTAACATTAATGCATCATACAGCTATAGGACAGAGGCTTCTTTATTTCAACACTTTAAAGGTGAGGAGAGGAGCTCATTTTATTGGTGAAGAGTTGACTCGGCTGTGTTAAACCCACATTAGCCTTTTGTCCTCGGTCTTTGCCTCTTGCGCCAGCAGGAGGGACAGAGGAGTACTTGCGCCAGGCTACACCGGGCTCGAAATTGCAACATACGCCTGGACAAAAGTTGCTGAGTTTTAAGAGAACCTTATACAACATAGTTTTGCAGACCAGAAAGAAATTTAAATGTAGTGGAAGCTTTAAAAATCAAAGCATTCGATTCATCGAGCCCTTGAATTTTGCATTGATTCAGGCTGATCTGAATAAAAAGTGAAGGACCTGTCAAGACATCTTATTGTGAGATCTGCAGCCCCAGAGTCTGCCACTACTAAAAGGTGTCAGTAGTCCTGTTTCAACCCATGATTGACTACACAACAGTGAATTAAAAAATGTGAAAGTAGAATGTCTTGATGACGATGCTGGCTTGTATTCTCTGGAACCTTACGACCATGCTTTTGAGATGAGTCAGTAACTTTTATGCAGCTCTGACAGATTGGGTTCCAGTAGCTGTTTGGCTTCCTGTCTGCTCTGTCACACACTTCCTGCCTGTTGTGGCACAGAAGGTATCACCACTCAAATACCTCCTTGCTGGCTCTGAGCGTGACACTGATGTCCACATCCTGTGCCCTGTTTCAGAAACAGTGTGTGACATGAAAACCTCCGCTGATCTAAATACAGAAGTGTAGCAAGCTCTGCTGTTTTCTTGATTTTCAGTCAAATATGAGCGGACTGCTCCTAAAGTTTGTCAAAAATACTTCCCATTGGGAGGGCACAAGAGCAATCTTTCTTTCACAACACAGGCAACATTGCAGGGCTCAGACCACCACCATTTCACTGTTTATCCTTTCAACTTTGCGATGATTTCCTCAAAATGGCCACCTCTTGTCTGCTGTTTCGTGCAACCTGTGCCGATAGGCGCTAATTTTTAGTTAAGTGGTGTACCCTTACCCTACAGGTTCAGTTGAAAGCAGACAATGAGAGACTACTGGTCACAGTACCACCCAGTGAAGGGGTAACCAGGGCACAAAGATGAACTTTGTGCTGTATCAGAAACTTATGATCTTCCTGTGTTTGGTATCAATGCATGGATATGATTGAATGTGCAATTAATTCTGCTTTAATCCAAGTCTACATTGACCCTGATTCAGGAATATATTCCTCATTTTCTGTAGATGTTAGTTATACCTCAGTCCCAATCTCCAAATTCTTTGAACTACAGTCACAGGTTTATAGATACTACCACTCGTAGAAGAATGAATGTTTTCTCGTAACATCAGTGCATGTCAAGGTCTGCAGACAGACCTTAGACCTCAAGTGCATAGTCAGTTCTTGTGGTCAACATGTTGGATGTGGGAGAAAAGGGATCTGAGCAATATCGACACAGGACGAGTGGGTTCGGGTATCCCCACAGCTGCAAGGCTTCAGAGTTGCTCCCAGTCAGCAGTGGTGAGTGTCTACTGACTGTGATCCAAGCAGGGATAAACCATGAGCCAGTGACAGGATGTTGGGTGCCCAAGGCTCAACAATGCAAAAGGGCTGCAAAGATTGTCCTGTCTAGTTTGAAGGGACAGAAGGTTTTCAGCGGCACAGGTCCGAGAGTCTTTTTATGACACTTCTGTGAGGAATTTATCACAACCTTGCTTTATATAGTCCATGGCCGCAACACACAGTGCATTGTACCCTGCTGCTCTCGCGCTTTTTAGCAGCAGACCAGCTGGTGTGCCCATGCTTACCCCAGTCTACAGCTGAAAGCACCTGCCTTTCTATCTGCATTGGAGCTATTGAAGAAGGTAGCCAGGTCGAATCAGTCCTGTGTTTCTTCTACATATTCCGCATCAGCCGGGTACGCGTGCACTATGCACTTCGGGCAGAGTAGGGGTGTAAAGTCCGCGTTCAAAAAGTAGAAATCCTCCCCAGAACTTTATTCCAACCACCTGGATTTATTTGGACAGGAGATAGAGCCAATATGAGTGATCAGTTCATTCTGTGGAGGGAGAAAAACTTGGCAGGACTTTTGCTTTCTGACCCCTGGATTTTATACCTCTGGGTCAGAGATAGCTCTAGGTTGCACTGCGGAAAGTAGACACACAAGTGGAGGGAGTGTGATGAGCTGGGAAATGTTCTGCTGGGAAGCCCGGGGTCTGAGAATTTTCAACTACATCAGTCTGTTAGTGCTCTTTTTGGGCACCAGGGGGACCCACACAATATTAGGCTGGCAGTTTTAATGTTGCATCTTATTGGTGTAACACTGTAACATGCTGCTGATGAGGCTGGCATTAGGTGCCCATACAGTGATGCCCTATTTCCTGCCTCCCACTCAATCACTACCATCAAACCCACTTCCTGCCTGATTAGAATACATGTGATCTGAATGCCAATCATCTTGCCGTTATTTATTTAGCCTGTCATCTTGCCTCCTCCCTAATATGAATTTTTTTCCTGCATAATTAGTCTTTGTTTTTATATTTTGTGGTAGTGTTATGTCTCCCAATTAGCCATTGTTTTCATATCAGTCTTGTACTCTATTAATTGAGCATGCATTGCTGTTGCAGGCCTACAAGTTCTGACTTTTGGTTATATGATACAGACACACAGAGTTCCTATCAGGTCTATGGTGCTGAGCACTGGAAGCACAGCACAAATCTGGGAAAATGTATTTGTATATTTTATTTAACTGGCTTAGGTCTGTGAAATAAAATTAAACTCAGATTTAAGTTAAAAATATGCAACCCGAATTCCAAAAAAGTTGGGATGCTGTGTAAATTGTAAAAAAAAAAACAAATGGCAATGATTTGCAAATCTCATAAACCCACATTTTTTTCACAACGGAACATAGGCAACATATCAGATGTTGAAAGTGAGACATTTTACTATTTCATGAGAAATATTTGCTCATTTTGAATTTGATGGCAGCAACACATCTGAAAAAGGTTGGGACAGAGGCAACAAAAGGCTGGAGAAAAAAAAACAGCTGGGGGGGGGGCAGGGGGGTGCATTTTGTAACTAAATAGGTTAAGGTAGATTACTGCTGTAAAAATACCGTTACCACTTGTCGTGGTTTTCATTCAGACATATTTTCATATTATGAGGTTCCCCCATCCTCAGACAATTGGAGAGAGACAGATTCTTCAGAAAATTAGGCTTTAATGAGGCATATTGATAAATATAAAGCCGAGTTCTTTTTGCGCAATATGAACTGACATTTTTCTTTTCACATCCAGCTTTTATATCTTCATCACAGGAAGTATCTTCCAAATATGGTCTTTCCGCCTTCTCATTCTCACCCTACAACAGGACAGGCAAACCAAAACACTGCCAACTTCCCTTCAACCAAAAGATAAGCATGCACATCACTAGAAAGAAGAGGAAAATTACAGTCAAGAGTGGAAAAATACCGTCAAAGGTATAGGATACACATGGATACATAAATGATTTAACTGATTATGTTTCAATATTGATCAAAGCTACAGAAATCAAATACATCACCTGATTATGTTTTCGAATCAACTAAACAGAAGCCTGCTTACTAATCAAAGCTACAGAAACCTGCTGCCTGTGTGTGTGAGCTGCTCATGCATGTGTGAATTGAATTGCTTGTATGCGTGTGTGTCTCTGTGTTAACTGCTTATACCTATGTGCGTGTGTGTGTGTGTGTGTGTGTGTGTGCCTGTGTACGTGGGCTGCTTGTGCCTGTGCATGTGTCTGTGTGCACTGCTCACGTGTGTGTGTACTGCTTGTATGTGTGTGTGTTTTATGACGTGTCCACCGCTCATCCCCTCCCTATGTGTGTGAACTGCTTGTGTATGTGTGTGTGTGTGTGTGTGTGTGCGTGTGTTTGTTTGTTTGTGTGTCTGCTGCATACATAACATAGTTACTGATTATGATTATTGAGTATATATAGTTATTCAATATGGTTATTGATTTACTGATGAATATGATGAGAAATATTGAAATATGATCCTCAACACATTTCCACATTTTTCACGTGCCATTTCTCAAAAACCGCTAGTTCGATTTTAATGTACTTTGGAACATAAATAGATTGCAACATGATGGTTGTCCTGAACCTAAAAAATATGGCCCTTTTGGTACTCTTTTAAGAGGGGTGCTGAATATATAATGAGGTAGAGAATTGTCAAGTCAAGAGCAAATTTTAAAAAACCTTTGCATTTTTTTGGTTTAGCCCATAGATGCAGAATCAGGCAACCTGTGTGCAAAATAGGAAGTTGAAATATGTCTATTAGTTACTGAGGTATGGTGTTTTGAAAAGCCCTCATGATATGCCCCTTTGTGGCAGCCATCTTGGACACCTGATTTGCATAATTTATGCAAATCACCTCCATCCCTGCTAATTTGAATGTTTGCTTCTCATATCAATAAAGCAATTTGATGTAAGTGATGAAATAAAGATTTTCATGCTTAGTAGTAGTATTCTACCTTAATGGGCAACAGGTCAGTAACATGATTGGGTATAAAAAGAGCATTTTCTCAGAAGTAAAATGGGCAGAGATTCACCAATCTGCAAAAAAACTGCATCTAAAAATGTTGTAATAATTTCAAAAAAATTTCCTCAATGTAAAATTGCAAAGACTTTGAATATCCCAACATCTATAGTACATAATATCGTCAATTCAGAGAATCAGGAGAAATTTCTGTTCGCAAAGGACAAGGCCGAAGGTCAATTTTGGATGCTCGTGATCTTCTGGTATGATTCTGCACTGGAATATATTGCATGGGCTCAGGAATACTACCATAAATCATTGTCTGTGAAAAAAGTTTGCCATGCAATCCAGGAATGCAAGTTAAAGCTGTATCATGCAAAGAAGAAGCCTTATGTGAACGTGATCCAGAAACACCACCGTCTTCTCTGGGCCAAAGCTCGATTAAAATTAACTGAGGCAAAATAGAAAACTGTTTTGTCGTCAGATGAATCAAAATTTTAAATTCTTTTTGGAAACCACGGGCACCGTGTTGTACAAACTAAAGAGGAGAGGGACCATCTAGCTTGTTATCAGCGCACATTTCAAAAGCCTGCATCTCTGATGGTATGGGGTTGCATTAATGCTTATGACGTGTGCAGCTTTCACATCTAGAACGGTACTATCAATACTGAAAAGTATATGGAGGTTTACAACAACATATGCTCCCATCCAGACAATGTTTTTTTCAGGGAATATTTTATGTTATTATATATTTCAGCAAGACAGTGCTAAACCTCGCACTGCACCCGTCACAACAGCATGGCTTCGCAGTAGATGAGTCCGAGAGCTGAACTGGCCTGCCTGCAGTCTAGACCTTTCACCATTATAAAACATTTGGTGCTTCATAAAAAGAAAAATCCGGCAAAGACCCAGGACTGTTGAGCAGCTAGAATCCTACATCAGATAAGAGTGAGAAGACATTCCTCTCCCAAAACTCCAGCAATTGGTCTCCTCTCTTCCCAGACGTTTACAGACTGTTGTTAAAAGAGGAGGGGATACCATACAGTGGTAAACATGGCCCTGTCCCAGCTTTTTTGAGATGTGTTGCTGCCATCATATTCAAAATGAGTTAATATTTCTCATGAAATGGTATAATGTCTCACTTTCAACATTTGATATGTTGTCTATGTTCTATTGTGAATAAAATGTGGGTTTATGATATTTGCAAATCATTGCCCTCTGTTTTTATTTACATTTTACATAGCATCTTAACTTTTTTGGAATTGGGGTTTTAGTTCAGCTCTGACAAGCACTGAACACAGTCAGATTTCTACCCTTTGTAAGAAAAATCCAGCAGGCACTGGTGTGCAGGTTTAGATAAGCAGTTGCCATGTGAATTTTGTGGGCACAGAGCCAGTGATGCAGGACTTGTCATCCGTGTCAATCATTCCAATACATATCACTGGAGCCCAGTGGTAGTCCTGTTGGGCTGATATTGTTTTTGGTTTCATTTTGCAGTTTGATTCTGCATTCATTTCCATAATTAATCCACTCAATTTTTATTGTATTTATTTATTTCTAAATGTGCAGTGATGGTAGAACATGACAGTGTATTATTTTGACAACCCATATATTGTCTGTCAATTGCACCTGGTTGCATTGCACCGAGCATCCATTTTCTCATTCATTTTTATGGCTATATTCATCCTTCATTACAGCCCCTCTCGAGGTAAGAACGTTCTCTCATCATCAGAACACTCAACAGACTGCTTTGGCTGCATTATCAGGATCCACACTGATGAGTAATAGCCGGCAAAACATCATGGTTCTATGCAATTTCAAGTACAGAGCCATCACCATTTTTTAAATACTGATGTGGTGAATACACAAGAGACATCCTGACATAAAATATGTGATGAAGAAATGGTAATGGGTCAACATACCTGTACACAGTTTACATTGTTACTGCAAGGATCCATATAATTACGGCATAAAAACTGTATTACATTTTAAAAAGAAATGGACATGGTTGCGGTGGGTTTCTCCCTTTTTTTTAACACAGTTGCACAGAGAATACTGCCACATCACAATGTACTTACGCCTTTGAACTGGTAAGCAGTGTTTCTTAAATGCAACCCAAGAATCTAGGGGCCGTCTCCCTAACTGGTCTTGTAACTGGGAGATGCAAAGCATTTGAATAACTCTATCTGAATTACAAATCAGCTGCTGGCTAATAGCACTACACCACAAGTGTCCAGTTTTTGATAGGCAGCTCAGAAGGCCCGGCCCCTATGCCCATCTGCTCCATAGCCCTTCCCACTGCACGGCAGGTTATTAACAGCTCATTAAACACAAGCAGGTCTGTGTGGAAACCATCTGAAATGAGAGGTTAAATGTCGCATCATTTTTTTTAAATTGCATCTTGCATTACATGAGTATCAAATGCTATTCATGCTTAGTGGTCCAAGGAACTGATGCAGTCTCTGCTTTTCAATCAGACATAAAAGAGCTTCTTTTTCAGATTAAGAGCTAAGTCTTTTCAGTGAGAGAGCAAATCTCAGGTTTTCTGTTTTTGTGATTGCATTGCAGTTGAGAAGTTACAAAGCTGCATAATACAACAGTCCACCTCTTGGGGAATATTAGTGATCCTGATTAACTGCAGTTTTGAAAATCAAACTAAATACTTGGTGGAAGTCATTTTTCAACTGTGCAACTCAATCCAACATTCTGCGGCGGATGATACAGGAAAATCTGCCACCCCTCACTGTGGTCCCCTGCTGCAAAGTACACCCCAGGGATGCATCTCTCTCTCTCTCTCTCTCTCTCTCTCTCTCTCTCTCTCTCGCTGATGTGACATGCATTTCTGAGACTGCAGTCACTGCATTGATTCCAGTGAGCTCTAGCTCAATTGATGATGAATAATGTGGTTTTGCCATGTTAAATGAAAAATATCTGAGAAAGACGACATGTTGGCTCAGATGTCCGTATAATGAAATAGCTTTAGTGGTGTGTTGATGCATCTGTTCCAAACCCATTCCCTACTATTGAGGAGATATTCCAGCAGTCAGCGTTTTCATTGTCATATTATTGGGCGTATGGTTGCAGATCTTCTGACTAAAATAGGTATCAGAATATTATCATAATATTATCATAATTATTATTATTATCACAAATTTTATCAAAGATTCAGGCAGTAGTTGGCAGCTTTAAAAAATGAGCAGACAGGGAATGTTTTAATTAAGGAAAGCTGATAAGTCACCATATGTTTGCAAGGGACAGGATTTCAAGTTTCAGTGCAATCCAGCTGCAACCTCCCATTGCATACCTTGTAAGCAGTTTAGCCATGTGCACAGATCAGAACTGTCGGTTTTCAGTGCTATCTACAAATGGATGGTTCAGTGCACCTAGCATTTCCACATCCGCAGTGGAATGCGCAGAATGTTAGTCCTGTGTGGAATCTTTAAACTTTAAAGCCAGTAGGAGCCCTACTGAAAGTGAATTAAAATCAGCCTGGTTTTCTGTGCAACATATTCTCCTTTTGAAGTACTTTTGTCATGGACAGACTAAAATATAGAGATAAACACAATCTTTCCTTATCAAATCATCTTATACTGAGTCCATTTGAGATCACTCTTGCCAGAGTGGAATCAAATAGACTGAGAGATTTTATTTCGCTCTGAACATTATACAGTGTAGGAGTTGAAAGTTCTATCAATAAAGGAAATGTTCACCGTGTCCGGGGATCCAGTTGATTGACAGAAGATGTCAGGATCGTATTCCTAATCACAACCAGCATGCCCATAGTAATCATATTAAAGCCCTCGTAAACATCCTCTTAACGCTGAAGGGTCTGGACTGCAATTTGGAATCGCATAAAGCTGCCTGCAGTCCAGAGTATGAGGGCAGAAATGAGATCATTGCTACTATAGTTCTTAGGCTGTCACCTCCATCCTGAAGTCAAGAATCAGGAAGGATGAATTGCACAGGAGAAAGGAGACGATAAAGGACTGCTACATACATAATGTATAGACAGGTCCATGAACCTATTGTTATTTTAGTGTCTACCACAGCATTTAGGAGCTAGAATTAAATAGCGAAAGTGACCTCAACGTGCTGACTTTCAGCTCCAAATTTGAAGGAATTTACATCCACATTGTGTGTATTACAGCACTTTTATTCGCAATCTTTGCCTTTAAAAGGGATCAAAATTAATTAGGCAATAGACTGCTCAAGCTGTCCGACAGCCAGGGGCCTATTATTATTTCATTTTATAAAATAACTTGATGAAAGATGTGGAATTGATTTCAAGTATGGCATTTTGGATTTGAAATCTGTTCCTGCTGAATCTCGGTGAGAACAACGTGCTTTTGCTGCAGTGAAGCAGAAAACTATTAGGCAGAAAAATAAAAGCAAACCCATCAGAGAAATGGAAAATTCATGCAGTGAGGGTGAATAAATAAAGTCTACATTTTTTCGAAAAGAATACACTGGTGAACTCATGAACACCAAAAGGACTGGTAGACCAAGAATTACAACTGAGGTGGATGACTTAAGAATGTTCTCCCTCTAGCAGAAAAACGGCTGACAAAAGAAGCAGGGTAAATTCTGAATTGTATACGACTATATTATCTGCACAGATTCAGCCAAATGCTTCAAAACTCGTTGGACCATTGCATATTGCAAAGTTCTCTGAAAGTCTAACCAAAATTTTTTAAGACAAAGAAGTTGAATTTTCTACAGTGTCAAAGTCACTCGCTTGACCTAAATCCAATTGAGCATAGATTTTACTTGCTGAAAACAAATTGAGGGTAAAATGCCTAAAGAGTAAGACCAAGTAGGAATTGAATACAGCTGCAGTGAAGGCTACGCACAGCACCACCAGAGTAGAGTCCAATAACTTAAGGAAGTCATTGACTGCAAAGGAATTTTATCATGCATTGAAATAAGATTTTTATTATTATGCTAATACATTTATGTGAATTTTAGCTCTTGAAATTGAGAGAGTGGGCTCTAAATTTGTTGACCAGGCACAGGCGCGGCGAATGGGGGGAGCGCCGCGCCAACTGGGTGTATCCAGGCGTATTTTGCAATTTCATGCCTGGCGCAAGTACCCCTCTGTCCCGCCTCTGTGCCTCCTGCCGGCGCAAGTGGCAAAGAGGGAGGCGAGAAGCCTTGAGTGGGTTTAACACAGCCAAGTCAAATCTTCACCAATCAAAAGAGCTCCTCTCCTCACCTTTAAAATTGGAATAAAGAAGCCTCTGTCCTATATCTGCATGATGAGTTAATGTTGCTGTCATGGTTCTGTTGTGATTCTGCATTCTGCATGTCATGTTTTAAGTTTTGTGCCTGGCCTAGCCATGTTTAGGATTTCTGTGTTTAGTGACCACTGCCTGCCCTTTGACCATTCATAGGATCATGTATTGTGTTTTTGGTCATTTAGATTTCATGTTTTATTATTTTTTCATGCCTCAGTTTTCATGCCATGTTTTCATTTCCATGCATTGCACTTCGTCTACCCTGTCTTGTCTTGTGTCGGTCTTTGCCCACGGTCCCTAGTCTTGCGTGACACTCATTCGGGTGATTTATTGGTTTCTGGGTTTTCAATCTTCCTTCATTATCTCGTGTGCTTCCTTCCTCTCTTTTACTATCTACTAACCATACTAACAGTTTGTTGTTTTTGATAATTACTAACCCTCATAAACATTGTATATTTTTGCTAACTGACTGACATGCACTCGGGATTGTATAGCTGCACATACTAATTGACTAACGATCTCTCAGCAGTCGCTCAATTCTAATCTCCGCCCTCCTTGCCTATCCCTAATTATCTCTGCTCTCCTTTTCTTTAGACTATACACTTTAGTACTCCTTAACCGGAGCTGTTGTTTTGTACTTAGGTTTGTCTTGCGATCCCTGTCTGCGTTTTAGCTACAGCCAAATTTATGCAATTAGTTTATCCCTCATGTGTCTCTCCCTGATCATTGTTACCATTGATTGCACCTGTTCTCCCTGGTCATGTGTTTACCCCGGATGTGTATAGAAGATGTCTGTTTGGTTCACTTTCTTGTCAGATCGTTCTCCCTAGTTTTCTTGTGCCACGCATCGATTTCTCGATTTCGATTTCTCAGTGTTTATCTTTCTGACTGGATTGCCCGACTTTTGATTTTTGCCTCTGTGTTTTTGGATTACTGTTGCATCTGTGTGTTTTGACCATTTTTTTGCCCGTCTACGATATCTCTGTTTGCTGCCCTGGTAACGATTCGGATTACGTCCTGTGGATTCTGTCTTGTCTCTCTGATAGTACTATTCCTGTGTACCAGACCCATTTCTGTCCGACTACGATTACTGTGATTGCTGCCCTGGTTTTTGATACTATTTTTGCCCAACTGGATTTTGACTTTTGGATTGTGGACTTTGTACTGTTGCCTTTTGCTCTGCGGGGGTCACCTCCCTTTACCAATAAAACAAGCTCTACTGCACTTCCTGGTTCTCGCATCTGGTTCCTGATCGCAATTCAACAGGTTCTGGTTTTTCGTCATGTTTATGTTCTGGTTTTGTGTTCATGATTATTGTCTTTATTCTTTGGGGTTTTTGTAATATTCGGGTTTTTGGTTCATTCCATGTTTCAGTTCCATTGCACTTGTCTCCCGTCTTGTGATCTAGTTGGTTTAGTCTGTCTTCCCTGTCTGCGTGCTCACTGAATTCGGGTGATTTAAATGAAGTCCGGTTTTTAAAAATATTCGTAACTCGTTTTCTTCCTTCACCCTTCTGTTCTGATTACTAACAAGACTAACATTTGTATTTTTCATTATAGTCTATTAACATAACTAACTGTGTGTGTGTGTGTGTGTGTGTGTGTATATATTCGATTACTAATGAGCACTCTAAGTTGTAAAACCGCATCGCTACTAATGGACTAATTACCTCTTCGCAATTGCCCTGTTCTATTCTCCGCCCTTTGCTTTTCGCCGTCCTCTCCCTAAGCTCAGCGAGAATCTCTCGCACGTGCTTAATTACTTTCCTGCTATTATCTGTGCACGTAGAACTCCTGGACCGGAGCTGTTTAAATGTCATAGGCTGTTTGTGTGATTCCCGTTCGTATTTTCTCTCGCCAATTTCCGCGTGTATATTACCTTTCCCGTGTGTATTAGTCTTTTCACTCACAGCTCTTGTCAGAACGTTGATCAATATTTCATTGTGCCGAGCTCCTAGTACGCCTTTGATTATTGTTTTTCTTCTACTGGATAGTCCGACTTTGATTCTTGCCATTGCCCTTTTGTACTGATTTTTGTCTTTCTGGATTTCAACCTATGTTTGTATGACCATGAGTTCTGTGTTTGGATGCCCTGTGTATGACCATTGGCTTTGCCCATCGACTACGACTTTTTGCTTATCGTTTTTGTACCTCTGCCCATCTGTCTTACTGGCTCTGACCTCTGCCTGTCTTGTCGATACTGTTTTTGGATTTCCTATTGTGGCTTGGCAATACCTGTGTATTTTGGCTTTGACCCGGACTCCATTAAAGGCATACGTTTTTTGGATTTCTGTCTTTCGCCTGTGGTGCCTGAACTATACGTCACAGTTGCATTTTACTTTGCTGCTTCTGGCAGATTTTCTGCACCGCTTGCGTCTATTTCAAGCATTACGAATATGAGTTAGTTGGCTAGCTAGGGCATTAGCAAATTATTTCTATTAGCAAACTTGAAAGGAATTTCAAAACAACGTAAGCAAAAGAGGAACATGAGTTTTCAATTATAGCATAAAGTAGTAATGCCTTACATTTATATGTTTGAATTGCTGCTGACAAAATGGAAAGAGGTCTTGATATACTGTAACTGAAATACTGCTAAGTTGTGCATTCAGTCAGTCGATCAATCATCTGATCAGAGAATCAATTAGTTATGTGTCTGGTACCCCATGTGCACACCTTAAAGTTAAAAGGGACAAGATTTCCTTGCTACTAAAGTGTATGACTGCATATTGCACATTTTCATACCATTAGTCTGGTCTCTCACTTCTAGAACCTGGGAACACAAGGTAAATTGACCCTTTGACAGATCATTGCAAGGAGTCATAAGATTTATTTTTATTTAACCCTTATTTAAGATGTCTTTCCCATTAAGATTTTGTTCTATTAGAAGGTCCTAAAGACCATCAAAGTCCTATAGAACAGGTTTTTCAACTAGGGTGTTCTATAGGAAGGTCTTATAGAACACCAATCTTATAGGACTTTCTTTTCCATAGAGGTGCTCTATAGGTTTCTTGCAAATTCCCATAGAACACATGGAAAATCCTATAGAACATGCTGTTCTACTGTACTAAAATGTTCTATAGAGTTCCATTGATGTTCCATAGAGTTCTATAGAATTCCATCGGAGTCCTATAGAACATTTTTTCCAGGGAGGACTCAGCCTTAATGAATGTGGCATGCGCTCTGCTGGGTGAGTTACCCGGGTATGACATTTCTGTATTCAATAATTAGTAATTTACCAATGCTTGTTCAACTAGTTGACATTCAACATTGTTTTGATGTTGAAATAATGTTTGCTCTTCAACTGACATACAAAAGTCAAAATTTATTGATATTGTACATTTCGACATTCGATAGTCGACATTTTGACATTGAATCTTTGTAAGGGTTGTGCTTCACACACCGTTGATGTGCATGGAGGACAGGAAGTTAAGGACTGGATTCGGGTACAAGGATGGACTTGGTTGTATTTATTATGCGCAGCAGGAAGGCACACAAGTGGCAATACATGAAGTTAAAGTGCTGACGTAAGCAACAAACCGCACTTCGCTCAGACAAAGCTATACATGAATTTAAAGTGCTGACGTAAACAACAAACAGCAGTACATACAAGAGTTAGAATATATTCACGCATAATGCGGGAGATTCATACTTAATGCGGGAGATACATGCTTAATCATCCAATAGGCGGAGAATAAGTCTATGCAAGACTCGAGTTACAATACCGACATGAAGCTTACGCTGTTTACGAGACTTTGCAAAGACTAAATGCGAGGTTCAGCCTTAAATAGCTCAACACCACCACACAGTGGAAATTAACAGCGGATTCATTCAGTGATTGCTGGACTGAAGAATGTGGTCCAGGCCTTAATAGACTGGTGAGTTTGCAGGCTGGAGGCGTGGCGTTACAATCATTAGGAATTTTTCAACTCTTCTTAAACCGTTTAATGTTCACCGTTGCTTTGATGTTAAAATAATGCTTTTTCTTTAACTGACATAATTTCACCAACATTTAAACTTTAAAGGTTGGTTAATTGCCAGCTGGGGTAGAGCACAGAGTGGCTAATTAATTAGTACAGACTCACCGAGGAACTTGCAAATTTCATTTGTAAATCTGAAATTGTTCTCTACAGGAATCAGGAGGATCACAGGACGTGTAGTTTTTAGATTATAGAGCATTAGCATGTTGGAAAAACTTTTAAATGACTGAAATTATGGGCAACTTCGGTCTAGAAAAATGAAATTTAGTTACACTGTAATAGTACTTGAACACAGTACTTGAAAACAGCGGGAGCTGCCTCAAAATAGAATTTCTGAAAGTCTATAGGTAAAATGGATGGGGACTTTGACTTCTACACAAGAGTGACATAGTCACCTCAGTACTCTATACAGAAGATATACAGTCAATGGAGCAGAGCTGTTTGCGTTTTGTTACTCTGATTGGTTGTAGGTCTATTCAACTGCATCCAGGGTCATTTTGGTCTGAGCCTGGTGGTGAGCCCCTTAATTGGAAACTGAAATTGAATGGACTGTCCAGACTGGTTTGAATTGCAGAACAGATCTGGCAGTGCTTGGCTACCCTGGTCCCATCAAAATATCTCACCTCTCCCATTCTTTCTGAGGCAACATGACAGACCCTGCTTGCTCTTTTATTCATGACCAGAAAAATCTCTGGGCAAGCCAAGCGCATCCAGTGGTGTGGACAGTCTGTGGTATGGGGAATGAATGCAATGGGGGTGCACCGTGTCAATGACAGTTCAGCAGCTGTGGCGAGGGGGGTGGGGGGCTGGCTTTGTCAGGGACAGAGGGATGGATGAAGCCGAGGAGGGGGTGGGGGGAAGTGTATTTCAGGGAAAGAGGAGTTGAATACAGGGGAAGAGTGGAAATCACTGCATGTTAACCTGCAATAGATCCACATTTCAAACACAAGATCATAAACCTGTGCAGCTATTTTGTAAGTGCATCACTCCCTGTGTTATGAAATAATTGCGCGCAATTTGCTTGAAAAATAATCATGACTGTTTTGTAAGTGGGTTCACCTCTCCGGGATTGATTTGCATTGGTTTACAACAATGGAGCCACAATAGCAATCATTTTCTGTGTCACAATTTGACACATTTTTGCCTACTGTGTTCCGTATTGAGCTATTCTTCCGCAGTGTGAAGCTGACATCACTTCATTCATGTTAAAAGGTTTCAGCACTGAAAAGGAAAGCGCACACACACACACACACACACACACACACACCTACACACACACACACACACACACAAGAACACATATACACACCCCTCCACCCGTGCACATTTACACTCACCCACTCCCCCCCTCACACGAGCAATGAGCAAGCATACATACACACACAAATGCACATACAACCCCCTTCGCCCGTACACGTCCTGCCACATGCGTATCCTCAAACCCACACACATTCACACATGTACCAACACAACCCCCACTGACATGTACCCGTAGACACATGACCCCCCCTCACAGCCCAGCCCAATGCACATTCATGCAAGCGCACGCGCACACACACGCGCACATTCCCCCAATAAATATGCACAAAAATACACATTCAGATTGTGAATGAGATTGTCTGGGATGTAGAAGCAGACAGAGGCAAGAGGGCTGTTATTTCGCGCTGCAGGAGTACCTCGGCGTACCACATGCTCCTGAACAGAGCACTGAGACAGAAGGGAGAGGGAGGCTCCGGTCAATGCTGTTGCCACGGCGCTGCTGACTGGCTGTGGCTGACGGAGCTGGTGCTGTGGGTGATAGGAAGAGAAAAGTACCTCCTCCCTCCCTCCCTGTTTCTCCCTGCCTCACTGGTTGGCCTTGCTCGCCTCCCTATTTCATTCACATGCAGTATTTTACCACCTCCGTGCTACACTGTTCTCCTCTCTCTCCCCAATCCCTTTCATGCGCTCCGACAATTTATCTTCTCTCTCTCCTTTAGTGCATCATCACTCTTGCCCCTTTCTGGGAGAAAGAACAAGAGAGAGAGAGAGAGAGAGAGAGCTGGGACTGCCTGGAGACTGCCTTATGAGAACATGCACGAGAGTGAGAGAGGGCAAATGAGAGAGAGAGGAGGGGGAGAATGAGAGAGAGAGGAGGGGAAGACAGCGTGGGGGAGAGGCTGAGAGGTGAATGAGGCAGAGGTTTTCTATCTTCTCTGTTCAGTTTAGCTGGGAACAAGCGATGCGAAACGGAAGAGGAGGGAGCGAAAACCAGCATCCCGGTGTTTTTTCCTGCCTCGTCCCCACCAGCCGGCAGCACACTCGTTCACTCACTCGCTCCTCCAGCCGCTCCTTCACTTTGCACCTCGCGCTTGGAAACAGGAACGCTGGACACTGTGCCTCTCGGCAGACGCTGTCTGTCGGCCACATTTTAGTGACTTGCTCATTGGCTGAGATGCTCGGAGGATGCAGCGCTTGAGGGAGGCACAGAGAGCGGGGGAAGAGCCGTGATTCTCCGTCCTCCGAAACAACAGCGTCTCTGCCGCTCCGCTTTCTCCGGCACCACTCCCTGGACACGCTTATCGCTTGGGCTCCATTCCCACCCTCCACCTCGCTCGCCATCGCCGTCAAAAAAAAAGGACGCCCACCGTCAAGGATCTGCAGGCGTGCGTGGCCCTGAACAGCATCCATCCATCTATCTGTCCCTTGCGTCTACATCTGTGCATTCCCTTTCAGTCTGGATCGAATTGGATTTGCCTGCTCTCCGAGGGCTGCGGACCACAGTGGAGATCGCGGTGACTAACGAACGGTTGCTTTGGTCTTTTCATGCTCGTGCACCTGCAGTTTTGAGTAATTTGACCTTTATTGAAAACAAATTGATCATACTGATTTTTGGGGCCCTCTGATTTTCTCTTTCTGTGTAAGTTGTAAGTGCTTCATAGACTGGAAGCAAAGAAATAACATGGATGGTGGGTGGATTGAAAAATAACGATACCATAACGAACAGAAGACAACCAAGATAGGTATCCCGAAGAAAGAGAGGTGCATTAGTAACCAGAGTTAATCAGGAGATTTCCAGGATAATTGAATGAAAAGAAAAGAGCAAAAGGGATTTTTTTCAAAAAAAGAGAATGGTGGAGCCTCACGCTTACCTTCCCCTGACTTGTAAACTGATGAGAGGAATGGTTGTATGGAGGGCAGGATGCAGCCTTGTCTTTGAGGACAGAAGAAGGGAGTGAATGCTGAAGGGCAGACACAAGTGAGTAGAGGTGCCCCAAAGCCTCTCTGTTTACAAAACTGCTGAAGATCGAAGGAGGAGTGCAGTCAGTCTGTTCTTCCGCATCATCTCAGCCCTCCTCTTGGGTTTCTTCCTGAAATCAGCGTCTGAGCCAGAAACCTTATAATATATTGCTCCCGTGTCTTGCTTTATCGAATTTTGTAATTTGACCCTGTGTCGAAATCCTGAGAGGCTCGGGCCTTGGGCCTTTCTGAGGAGGTCTAAGAGCAGCTCGTCATACGAGCTTCACTGCACCCGTCTTTTCATTTAGCATCCCGATTATCTGCGGCGGCCCTTTTGGTTATTAAGTCATCCTGGTGGGGCACGTGAGGGCTCTTAATTCTGTTTAGCCATGAGCTCTGGCACGTGACCTGGGTTTAGTGCAAGCATGGCAAGTCCTCTGAAAGACGACCCTATGAGCCAAGCCGGGACGCTCCAGCGTCGCACCACATACCTCATCTCTCTCACCCTGGTGAAGGTGGAGGAGGTGGGGGAGGATGGGGCCCGACAGTCAAAGGTGGAGGCGATGGGGAAAGGGGCAGAGCAGAGCAGAGATGAGGAGCTGCTCCCGAGCTCCCACATGGAGCAAGAGGTGGGGGACAATGAGCAGGAGAAGGAGGAGATTTTCAGCATTTCTGCAAAGACAACGGCTGAACTCCGTCACAGAGAGGAGCAGCCATTGGGACATGCGAACCTTGGAACGTCCCGTACTGAAGGTTGCTCATACCCTGTATCCAAAGATGGCGCAAAATTTTCTGGAGAGCAGAAGAGAAGGGTTGAGCAGATGGAGGGAGCACCAGAAGGAGGGTATCAAAGAGATGATGCCCCGAAAACAGAGCCCAGCAGTGAAACCTCACAGTCCTCCTGCATGTCAGTGGACACCTGTGACAGTGGTGTCTCCACCACATGGGCCGGAGTACAGCTGGGGGCCCTGGCAAAGGGCCACAGTGGCGCCATGAGCCGTCGCGAGCTGAAGGAGGCCAAGGAGAGCATCCCGCCCTCCGCTAAGAGTCTGGACCGTAAGGATGGCAAGGCACTGGGAACTATGGTTCTTAGCTCTTGTAGAGCCTCCTGGGCAGATAGTGAAGGGGCCTTCAAACCCCAGCGTGGTTTCGTCCGGGAGAGCCCAAGGGCAGAGAGGATGAAGACAGGATCTGCCTCTCTCCCTGCCCCCGTGGCTGCAGTCCCCAAGCCCCCACGTAAGGGCAAGAGCCGCACCCTGGACAACAGTGACCTGCACTTGCTGTCCGAGGACCTGCGGCGCGGCAAGGAGAGCCAAGCGGGGGCCCCTACTCTGCCGGGACAGTCCCAGCGCACCTCGGCCCGAGACCGGAAGATGCTCAAGTTCATCAGTGGAATATTTACCAAGAGCTCACCTATTCCGGCCAGCACCGCCACAGCTCCGCCCCTCTACAGTTCCGTGCAGAGGGAGTCCAGTGAAGAGGAAGGTAGGACTGTGCATGAACCCAATTCCACTGCCCTCTTCCATTCCAAACCTATCTATTACCCCCAAGCCCTACTGACCGTCTCCAACTTACTGTTCTGTTAGAAGCTATTAATTACAAATAAATAACAGATGTATATGCTCCAGTTACAGTTTTGGCTTTTGCAGCATAATTATACAGAATATGTAAGCCTAATTCAACTAGAACATAAACCTAACATTTATTTCAACTCTTACTGGTGATTGAGAGCAATTTTGTTTTACCAAGATCTGTACCACATTAAATTAGCTTAAAATGAGGAGTCAATTTGTGTTTGTGGCCATTTTTTGCAATAAAAAATTGAGACTATCAAAGAAAAGCAGCCAACTAGACACCTCACAGAATGTCTTTCAAAAAATGCTCATTTTTACGA
Source organism: Gymnothorax reevesii (assembly GCA_029721435.1). Classification (NCBI taxonomy): domain Eukaryota; kingdom Metazoa; phylum Chordata; class Actinopteri; order Anguilliformes; family Muraenidae; genus Gymnothorax; species Gymnothorax reevesii. The sequence goes on along the minus strand of CM056581.1, from coordinate 30,019,765 downwards.
CTGTTCAACCGCCTCATCGGAGAATGTTCTCCTCCTGTTGGATTAGGCTTCTGTTGATGTCGCCAGAAAGTTATAGAACAGGGCTATTCAACATTATCCTGCAAGGGCCAGTGTGGGTACTGGCTTTCATTCCAACTAAGCACCTACACACCAGATACTACTAATAAAGCTCAATAGTTAAGACTTTTGGGGTTGATTAGTGGTAACAAGTGTGTAAGTGCTTGGTTGGAATGAAAGCCTGTACCCACACTGGCCTTTCTGGACACGGTTGAATAGCCCTGCAATAGGACATGCTTCAGTGTTAGATACTCTAGGGGTTAGAAATGTCCTGCTATGCGTTTCTTCCATCTTTTAACATAAAATTTGAGGAAATACAGGGGAGTATGTTTACTTTTGGGCCCAAGGTTTGCCACCTCTCACAAGCTGACATAATGCAATCTCCCTTCCCAGTCATATCCAGCCTAAAATCGAGTTTGGAGTGCTTTTATGGTGTGAGTCCACCAGTTAGAACACTAGATAGGTGGACATTCTTTCTTTATAGCTTCCTGCAAATGCAGACGCAACAATTCTCACTAAATTATTTCACATTGTTAAACAGAGAAGTGGCCTGTCTCATGCCTAATTACAGAGCATGGATGATACACGATGAAAACAAAAAATGGATCACATACGCTGAGCTCGACATTGGACCAAATTGGACAAAAGCCTTTTCATGCTTGGTGAAAACAAGCCAGGATTCATTATGTTTTTCCCAGGGTGAAAGAAACAAGCCAGGATTCTTTATGTTTTTTTTTTTTTTTACCAAAGTGAGCCATGTTTGACCATCACTACCACGGCAGCCTAATCAAGAATATTTAAGGGCTCAGAGTGAGTTTTAAAATAGCTTTCAGCTTTGCAAAGCGACTCTGAAAGTCCAGGAGGTTGGATCTGGATTTCATTTGCTTGAAAATCCTGGACATTATCATGCAAGTCTTTGCACCGACTAAAACTTGCACTCTGAGTCCGACAGTAACAGCTGAAAAATAGCTTTGAAAAAATGATTTTGCATCTCGTAGCACTGCAACTGACTGTGCCTCTTCTGCAACATGAAGGGCGGCTTGAGGTGCAATAATTTTAGTAGAGAAACATAGGTGGGGCATTTATTAATGTTATAAATTCTTCTTATAGTCTGAGAAGCTGTGATGGTGGCCTGTTATGTTTGCAGATATCACACAGCCAGTGAATGCTCATGCCTCCTTGCCCTTTCATCAGCATGTACACAGGAACATAGCTTGGTGTTTTGGGACAGACATCCAAGATGTTGGCTAGCCTTCACGTTACAAGACCTGTCCTGCACGTCTTCATCAAGTAGCTACAAAACAAAGGCAAACGTCCAGCCAAGGGCCGGCTTGCAGGAGAGAGCCTTGACTGGATCTTATCGATAAATCAATACTATTAAACGCAGACAAGTTGTGAGCAGCGGCACCTGCTCTCCGCCTGGGCCACATACGGGAGCCCGCAGCCCATGAGATATTGCCAGAATGAAACTCCAACCCTTAGCAGTTGAAGGGAAATGCAGTTACCGCAGATAGAAAGCCAGACTTAGCATTTTTCCGGCCTGGCCCCGTTAACAAGATTGTTGGTGGAGTTAAGCCAAGTCGATATTTTACTGTCTGGCCACTGCTTTTCCAGGGCAGCTGTGTGAGGATGGGGGAATAAAAAAGGAATGAAAATAACAGATTGGATTTCAGTTACACCTTCACTGACAGCAATGAAGAGGCTTCGACAATTGCTACAAGTGCTCAGTGATTTGTTTGAAATGACAGCTTGTTGAATAATTGATGGAAGACATACACCGAGTTGTAGTCTGTTGAGAAAAATGAGCGTGGGGGGGTGGGGGGGTTGTTTCTGGTGGCTGGTGTATGAGGTACCTGTCATGATTCTGTCTATCCTTGAAAGCATTGAATCAGAAAGGACAAAGATGAGTTTACTGGACTTGGCAACAGACAGGCACAAGACTGTCTGGCAAATTTGATTCTTAACATTAGAATTTTTATCACAATGGCATCTTTGCAAAGCATGGCGGGCATGAGAACTGTGTGAGAACGGTGTGTTCAAGTCGGCCATGTTTTTTTTTTTTTCTACAGCCTCCCTATGAGCAGGGCTGATTTGTCTGAGCCCTGGCTCTGTGCAGCTTGAGTGTGTGCACACGTAGGATGTGTAATGATTTAGTGCGTTTGCGTGTATGTGTGCGCGTAAATCGTATGTGCGTGTACGCTTTTGTTGTGCGGGAGATCAAGGCAGTTGTTGGAGGAACGGTTGTCATGGCAACAGAGAGCTGTGAAAAATGCCTGTTGGAAGGTGGTGTGCATGCCGAGGAAAATGAACGAGGGAGAGGAAAAGAGAGAGAGAAAAGAATGGACAGAGCGATGAAGGCTGCAGGATGTTTGGGGCTGGAATCTTCTCCACAAATCTCTCACTGTGGGAGGAGATGGGGGGGCTTTGCTCCATGAATGTCATTGATGTGTGTCGGAATAGCGCATCCTTGTGCTGGGGGGGTCCGGATACACTGCCGATTTTCCTGCACAGTGTGTGTATTCACTATGAATAGGGGGCACACTGTCTAATTGCTTTGGCACTAGCGCAGACCATGTTGTGCCAAAAAAAAGTGCCCTTTGACTTGTGTCGAATTCATTAGGAAGCTACAAATGTTCATGTGTGCGTATTTTTTTGTGCTCACGTGTCTGCATGTAATGGGCTTCTCATTGAAAATGACATCTGCCCAGTGCCTGCAGACATGATCTGTGTGTAGTGTCTGAAGATATGATCTATGTGTCATCCCCCCTCTTCCTCCTATATCTTTTTACCCCCATTCTATTCCTCCCCCTCTCTCTCTCTCTCTCTCTCTCTCTCTCTATTTCTTTCTATTCTGTGGAGTCGACTTGACTTGGGCCTTGTTGCAGCATCTCATTCGCCCACAACACTGTGTTAAGTCTCCACTGCATCAGGGAGGGGGTCAGACCTATATGTGTAGCCTACATATTGATCTACATGGATGTATCTCAGGCCCAATTTGATTTAATCTCCCCTCAATATTCTTTTTGTATGAGTTATGTTTCTGTGAATCTATACTTAACGCATTTTTGATGAAATAATCATTTTTTGGGCAGCATTTTGGTGCACAATTTATTTTTGAATGGTTTTACTTTATTTCTCTGCGTGGTCAGCCAGGGATTGTGACCTCAATTTTAGAATCAGAGTTCTGCCATGGGTCCATCATACCACTCACGATTGCAATGTTGCAGTGCTGGTCGTTTTATTACATTCAAATACCTTTCTTCATCCACAAAGGTCAGTTTAGGGCCTGTACTTTTGTTTTACATAACTAGGAAGGCAATTTTCCCAATATGCCATTTCCCATCCCGATAATAACCAGGGCTGTGGCCCACTTAGCCAGAGCCATCTGGCAGTAGAAATTATAGAGTGGTGAGGCTGCTGGTTGGGCAATGTAAATGCAGGCTGATCAGCAATGTGAGTATGTGTGTGTATGTGTGTGTGTGTGGGGTGGGGGCAGGCAAACACAGACAGAGATGTGTGGATTTGATTCACAAATACTGCCCTTAGTGGTTGGAAGGCTCTCTTTAATGGTCGAGGCCAAGAACTACCTTGATCATCTGCGTGTGCATCATGCATAAATCAATCAGCAGCATTGCCCCAGACTCCTACTCACTCATATTCATTAAAAACAGTGCCTTTGGGATCTGTTGCTTAAGTATGTAATGTATCACTGTACATGCACTCACTTCAGTACGTGGATATGTAGACAGGCAGTCAAACTGAGCTACACCAAGGCTGTAGTTTTGGTGTTTTAAAGAAAAAAATGAAATAAAACAGCAAACAAAAGCTGGTAATGGAGTCAGACCTAGCAATCCTCATCTAGCTTTAAAGTCCCCATTGTTCCCTTATACACAGAGACACGAATATACACTCACAACCATGAACACATACTGCAGAAACATCTGTCTGACTACCTATAAATCAGCTAGAAACGTATTGTCCCCTGGCTTTTCGGCTTGCCAAAGTCAACTTGTGCTGTCAGGTCCACGGCGGCACTACAGAAGAGGAGGGTTTTGTGGCTTGTCCCCCCGCATTATTGAGTGAGAGATTCTAATTATTGCTGGATTGGAGATTTGATGAGCCACCGGACCTTTCCATGGCTGCAGTGACCCTTCTCTTCTTAGGATGGTTCTGTGGATGCTCGTTCCCACTTGCCAGTCAACAGGTGCATATACTAGTGCCCGAGTGTGGTGGTGCACTTTTCTGTGTGAGTATATACTCGGGTGCATTTGTGCGTGTCTCAGTTCCACTGCATGGTATGGCTGTAATCAACTCGACTTGCCCCGCTTGGAACCGGTATTAGTTTTCCACTGGCAAAAGTTGTGAATTGTACCAGGTACTTTTTTGGTATCACCTTTGTTGAGGCTCCAAGCAAGCTAAGCCCATTCTAAAAGGTGATGCAGAAACAATGCAGACCACTGATTTATAACAGAGAAACGTCACTAAAATTGTCACTAGCGGGACACAGCGACAAGGGCGCAAATTTCCCTTAGACATTGGGGGGACACATTTAGCGGGGGGTCAGGGGTGGATTTTTATCCACCCATTTACCATTTTTATGCATCAGTTTACAAGGAAAATAGGCCTATATTTTATTATATGTAACAGAAAAACCACATTCAGCTAGGCTAGCCAAGTAAATACTGTATCCTCTAACAGTGGCATGAATTCCATTAGCGGCTGGGTCTCTTATAGTGGCCATTGTTGGCTGAAGCAAATAAAACCCGGTCTATTATAGGCCCGAGACTCTTATTGAATTTACCATTGTAAAATGTCTATTGCTGAAACAAGGCTAAGTCACCATATGAGGAGAAACAAGAGCACTCTTACCTACAGTGATGAAAAAGTGCAATGGTCACTATCCTCCTCATCCAAAACAATAATCCACAAAGTTAGTCTTTATCAGCATCAACTTTCTTGTAGGCCCTCTCCTTGCAATGATGTCCTTCAATCTGACAGTCTAGCCCAGATTTATCTTTTTGCGATCATTAGGGAATCAATGAATGCACTTTCTAAGTGATGTACAATTAAATGTCCTAATAGGCAAATAATAAGACTATCATTAGGTATTTCAAATATTTCTGTTGAACCTAATGTACACAAAAATTAACCACCATTCTGTAAAAAAAAAAATCTCTCTTTCTCTGCAGGTGTACAAGACCAAACAATCCGTAGATCCTGTTCACTTTCACTCACAAAACACAAAATTATGATCCAAATAGGAACACTCAAATACAAATAATAAACATTATGATCATCATTAGAACTTAGACCTTGTTAACTCTCAAATATAAATAATTAACAATCCACTCTGTCTGTCAAGCTTCCATTCACTGATAACTAGAAAGGTGCTTTTCCAAAGGAATGGTACGGTACTGAATTGCTTAAGTTTTGCTCAAAATAGGAACAGTCAGAAGGTCCTGATCATTATAAGCTAGAACTGCTTACTTATCAAACAGACCTAACAATTCAACTACCAATGAATGAGCACGAGTATGCCAGTGATAACATAGATTGAATATGAAAATAAGCCGAAGTGATACCGCTTCTCTGAAAAGACAAGCAAAGATGTCAGTGTGCTGCTGTTACCAGTGAAAATAGAGCGGAGTGGCAATTCTTCACTTTGTTTAACAGTCCATGACAGTGCGCTACGGTAGCCTGGAAAGTTTCTTAGCCTTTTGGACTCGTACGGTGCCGGTGCAGTTGTTTTTCTTATTCTGCGATTCTGTGTTCACGAAAGAAAAATTAACAACAAAAAAAAATTCGTCGGAGCTGCACGATTCACACAAGTCACCCAAATGGCCATGAAAAAAGCGAGTTGCGCTTTTCGGTGCGCTGTTTGCATCTCTGCTATTTACAGCTGCCGACTCAAAGTCTGCACGTGTAACTCTATTAAGGCAGTATTTTCCGACAACTACTGTAGGGTTAAAATAGCTAAAAACTGCCTCGGTCAAACTGTAGCACTGAGACGGACTCATGATTCACGACTGACGATCAGGTCGTGCTGCCTCAGGAGCCCGACCCAAAGCCTCACTCCCCTCTCCTTTTCCACCTTGCGATGTCTCCACTGCACTGTGTAATAGACTGTCTCCCTATCTGCTGCGTTAGCTAGCTAGCTAGGCAACACTTAACTTTACCCCTTGTGAACATTCGCCCCCAACACAACCTAATAAAGTTATCACCCCAACCCTACTTATTCTCATAGGTTATAGACACACCGTTGCACTACAGATCTTAGCTACATAGTGCTTCTGTATCTCCTGCCTAGTCTAATGTTAGTTCATAGAGTTAGCTAGTTAGCTAAAATGATAACCATTAGCGAACTTTAGCTAGCTGCTAGAATTTAGTAAAGTAGTACCGGTAAATCAACAAAATCAAATTGATAACTTCAAACAAGTTATAAACAAGATAAGGATAAAAAGGGAAGAATACTGGAGTGGACGATCAGATTCACTCACAAGTCAACTAGTTAATGTCAGCCACTTAATCAATCATTCATGCTCTTGCACTCTGAAGCAAACATTAACACTGCACATGCAGCCATTGAGATGAGGTATGCAGGCAACGTAGCGTGAGAGGGGTGCCAAAGTTAAAATGGTATGGTCCAAGCATAGGGGTGTAAGGCTTTTTTCGGAAAGCAATTATGAATGATTTTACTAGTGTTTTTCCACCCTGTATTGTTATATTACCCGTATATGTGAGGGGTTTGTATTTTTTTTTTTTTTTTGGGGTGGGGGGGGGGGCAAATGTACCTTTTATAAATATTGAGGGGGACTTGTCCCCTCTGACCCTCCCTAAATTTGCGCCCATGCACAGCGAGACAGGGCTTCCCACACAAAGCTTCTATAGCGACTGCAATTTAATTAGTTTGACCTAGCCCAAATTTTAAACAATGGCTGCCTGTCTAACCTCGCCATAGTCAGTTGACAAGGTGCAGACATTCCTCTGCTTGGTAGCTGATGAATCGATTAATCCAGAGTTGGACTGAACAACGCATAACCTCACTACGATGTTTAGCTAAGAACCCGCCTGCAGAAGGCAGATACTGTCTGTAGTGGAAAACGGAGAAGAGAGAGTCCTAGTATCACCAGACCAGTCGAGTAGAGCCAATGCCGTACAGCGTAGAAAAACGACTTACAGGAGTATGTTACATGATCTGACTTCTCCTGGTACTTGTAAAGAACAAAGAGATTCTTGCTCACCCTGAAGGTAAATTTCCCCCAAACGTTCTGTTTACAAGCTGAATGCAGCAAGAGGTCAATCCCTCAGGCCAGGGAGATGCCTCCTGAAAATTTCTTCTTAAACCGGCCTATCCCAGACAAACTGGCCAAACCTGCATTTTGTCACTTTGTTGGTGAATCAGCCGTTAAACAGCTGACCAGCCTATATGGTTAGTTAGTCCACTGGTCTGGCCACCAGCATACTCTACCAGTGTAGCCAGCTTTGACCTGTTTTGATGAAAATACGGCCTAGACCAGGGGTGTCCAATCTTATCCAGAAAGGGCCGGTGTGGGTGCTGGTTTTTGTTACAGCCCAACAGTAACACACCTGATTCTGCCCACTAAGGTCCTGATTGAAACCCCTGATTAGTTAATTAGTGGAATCAGGTGCTGTAGCACTGCAGGCTAGGACAAAAACCAGCACCCACACCGGCCCTTTACGGATAAGATTGGACACCCCTGGCCTAGACCATCTTAAGTTTAGAAGCTGAGCTGCAATTTTCAGCAAGGAGATCTGTTCGCCTAACCAAAACAGTCCTAACAAATGTTTCTCTGAGTGACTTAAAATTGTTATATTTTTTCCCTGTAGAAAATATAAACAATAATAGATTTTTTTTAAGTAACCGTGTACTTAACAAGAAATAATTTCTCAGATTATTGACAAATTTTTAAATTATCCTGAAACTGTCTGAATTTTTTTTTCCAAATCTCATCTCACTGGAAAATATCGTGCTCCATTATTGACCAAAAAAGTATTTTTTAAATCCATGAGTATAAGACTGAAATGCTAAATAAGAAATATTTACTTTTTTGTAATGAGCTGGCATGTTTGGAATAGGCCCGGCGCTAGAACAGGGAATAGAGAGGGCACAGACATGTCCCTTTATGACAATTAGGATAGTCCTGGTTAGTTCTCAATTATTTTCCTTTATTGACGTGTTTTCCAATTATCGTAATTGGCAACTGAAGAAACGGTTTCTCTCCATATATGATCTAACAGCAATGAAATCATGGGGTAAATTCAGCAGAACTGAGAATTGGGGTGGACAAAACATCCGTTTTAAACAATTATTAGTCCTGACCTGTTCTCAGTCATTTCATTATTAACAAAAGGATCACTCCGAGAGCACTCCACACTTAACAGACGTTGCTTTTTCTCCCCGATTAGGTAAGACGACAATCATTCATCTGGACGTGTATTTGCTGAATTTAAATCAGCGTTATTCAAAATTGCATACCTGTGCAAATAGCTTGAGCCGCATGCTTTTGATAGCCTATTTCACTGGCTAGTGCCACTTTTTTTCACTCAACACCAAGAGAAATTTTGAATAACGTTGATTTAAATTCAGCAAATATGCGTCCAGATGAATGGTTGTCATCCTACCTAATCAGGGAGAACAAGCAACACCTGTTAAGTGTGGAGTGATCTCAGAGTGAACCTTCTGTTAATCATGAAAATCACTGAGAACAGGTCAGGACTAATAATTGTTTAAAACAGATGTTTGGTCCACCCCAATTCTCAGTTCTACTGAAGTTACCCCACGATTTCATCGCTGTTAGATTGCATATGGAGAGAAACCGTGTCTTCAGTTGCCAGTTAGGCTACAATAATTGGAAAATGCGTCAATAAAGGAAAATAATTGAGAACTAGCCAAGGGACATGTCTGTGCCCCCCCCCCAATTCCCTGTTCTAGCACCGGGCCTGGTTTGGAGTTTCTTTTGCAGGAGATTTACTGTCATTCCAAAGAGTGGCTGAAATGTGTTGAAGAGCTGAATGAATTGTGCCTCGACACATCTGTCACCTGTGAGGCTGTTGCCCGTGGGAACTCCCTGAAAGCTGTCATGCTTGACCATGATGTCAGTGCACAAACAACTGCAAAAAAAATCTTTCATATCAAAATGCTTTGTCTTGAGACTTTCTCCCACAACTGCCAAGTTTTTGCCAACTGTTTAGTGTTATTTTGCAAAATAAATTAATGTAAAAATTTTGAAGTCTTGATATTTGACCTCAGTGTTTGCCGTGTTTCCATTAAAAGCTTATCTTTGGGGCTTTAATTGAATAAGATCAGAAGTGTAAATTGTGAATAAAATCAAAACGCAATTACTTTGAAATCACACAATCCACTATTTTATTCACAATAGAACATTGATAACATAGTGAATGTTGAAACTTTTACATGTTCATCCACAAAATGAGCTCGTTTCAAATTTGATGACTGATATAGGTCTCAAAAAAGTTGGGGCGGGGGCCTGTTTACCATGGTGTAGCATCCCCTCTTCTTTTCAATACGGAGTGGAGGCATCTGGGCATTGAGGAGACAAGTTTCTTGAGTTTAGCCACTGGAATTTGATCCCACTCTTGTTTAATATAGGCTTCAAGCTGCTGGAGAGTTTTGAGTCTCCTTTGGCGGACTTTTCGCTTAATTATGCACCAAATATTCTCAATCGGTGAAAGATCAGGACTGCAGGCAGGCCAGTTCAGCACACGGACTCTTCTACTATGAAGCTATGCTGTTGTAATAGCTGCAGTATGTGGTTTTGCATTCTCCTGCTGAAATACACAGGGCCTTCCATGGAATGGATGTCATCTGGAGGGGAGCATGTCACTCTAAAACCTTTATTTACCTATCAGCATTCATGGTGCTTTTTATAACATGCAAGTGTCCCACACTATATGCACAAATGCATCCCCAAACCATCAGAGATGCTGGCTTTTGAACTGAACAGTGATAACAGGAGGGGTCGTCTTTCTCCTCTTTATCCCGGAGGACACGATGCCCATGATTTCCAACAAGAATGTCAAATTTGGACTTGTCTGAGGACAGGACACTTTGCCACTTTACTACAATCCATTTTAAATGAGCCTTAGCCCACAGAAGATGGCGGCGCTTCTGGATCATGCTCAACAATGGCTTCCTTCCAATGTTGCATCTATGGATAGCACGGCGGACTGTGTTTACAGACGGTGGTTTCTTGAAGTATTCCTGTGCCCATTTAGTAATGTCAATGATAGAATCATGCTAGTGAGTGATAAGAGTGGCGTCTGAGGGCCCGAAGATCACAGGCATCCAGTAAAGGTCTTTGGCCTTGTTCCTTACTCACAGAGATTTTTCCAGTTTCTCTGAATATTTTGATGATGCTTTGCACTGTCAGTGATGAGACCTTCAAAGCCTTTGCAATTTGATCTTGAGGAACATTGTTTTTTAAATATTCCACAATTTTTTACGCAAGCCTTCACAGGTTGGAGAGCCTCTGGCCATCTTTACTTCTGAGACACTCAGCCTCTCTAAGACATCCCTTTTATAGCCAATCATGTTACACTCCTGATGCCAGTTATCTTTTCCCAGTGGCAAAACATAACACAGCCGTTCTGTAAAAATAAATTTGGTGCCTAAATGTGTCGATGGATGTGCATAACTTACAGTCTAATTCAGAGTATCCTACTGTCTGTACCTGGAGCCACATTCAAAAATTGACCAAGCTGGGAATTCAAGAGAGGGCCGACTTCAAGGTTTCCCTGTGAAACCTGGGTTTTACCAGCCCGCTTCATCCTGCTGACCACATGTAAGCTCACATAGAGCGGTGCCCAACTTGATTTTGTTAAATCCCCTCTCATGGATTCTCTCTTGTGCTGTGAATTTGCCTTGCTCCACACGTGTATAGGATAGACCACTCTCCCACAATGATTTGTAGGAACAAGTCAGAAATTACTGGAGACCCCAGGACCTTCTGGGAGTGATGGGTCACCTGGTACTTCATATGCCCCCATGATCTCCTTGTGATCCTGAGCCAAAGTTTAAAGGGCTCATCTTTTCCTTGCCCTTACACACACACTATGGTCCTCCCTCTGTCTAATACCTGACAAACCGTGCAACCAGATTGTGTCAGTGCTGTTGTCTTAGAGCTCTTGCACATAAATCATGCGCTTAAAGGTCTTGCTGCAATTCTGTGCCCCTCTTAACGTCAAGAGGGGACTTATTTGCATAGCATATCCCCCTCAGGTTAAATAGTTTCAGACCTCAGTGTTTACTTTATGCTGATAGGTGCAGCATAAGCTCGAACTCATGTCGCAGACCAGAAGCAAACTGCCAACTGACCAGTAGTTGACCACAAAGATGAGAACTAATGAGTTTTTGCTTAGGATTGGACGGAGCAGTGACTTACAAATTTTGTTTACCAAAAATGTTCTAACTGCAGTAAGCGCTAACTTGTGTAACAATATGCTATTGGCCATCTGTGTGTCAAAAAAAAAACTGTGACTCATCAAAGTTTGGGCTCTACAAGACGTGTAGGAGCCCAGGGGTATCTGGCACCAAGATGATGGCAGCTAATGTCGTGTAGGTTGTGAGGAGCTGTTCCACCACATCCCACAGATGCTTGATTGAATTTAGATCTTAGAAATTTGAAGGCCAGGGCAACACTTATGAGTCTTCATTATGTTTCTAAGACCATACCCAAACATTATTTGCTGTGTCCCAGTGGAGCTGAAAGAGAACGCCGCCAATAGGAAATACCATTGCTAAGAAAGGAGTGTATCTGCCCCTTAACAAAATTAAGGTTGGTAGTGCACAAATAAACATCCACATCAATGCCTGGACACAGGGCTTTCATGCATAACACTACCAAGAGCATCACACTACCTCCATCAGCTTGTATTTTTTCCAACAATGCATCCTGGTACTATCTATTCCTCAAAAAATGGAACGTACCTCACCGTCCACAGGATGAAAAAGAAAATTAGACTTACTGGAGCCAGCAATTTTCTTCCATCACTCCAAGGTCCATTTCCAATGTTCACGTGCCCTTTAAAAGTGCTTTGTATGGTGGACTTGGATTAACATCGGCACTCGAACTGATCTGCATCTACTTATCCCTATTTACAGCCGGGTGTGACACAATGATACCTCCTTCCATAACCATCATTAAAAATATCTGTAACTTGTTCCACAGTAGCCCTTCTGTCAGTTCAGACCAGACGCGATAGCCTTGATTGCCTTGGTGCATTGATGAGCTATGGGTGTCAAAAATTTTGCTGTAGGTTCTTGGTTTGTCCCATCTTGGACAACTGTCGGTAGTTTTTCACTCCTGCTGAGTGGGAGTACATCACATAGTCTTGAGTTTGCGAGATGCTTCAACATAGTCATCGCACCATAATGATTTTGTCCTTGTCAGTGTTGCTAAGGTCTTCACACTTGCACATTTCTCTCCAATCCAGTACTTTGACTGAGAACCGACTTTCTCATGACAACTATCAATGATTGTTATGGGAAAACTTAAGCAGGATTTGCGACTAAACATTGCAAAAAAAAAACTGGTGCCAGGCACAAAAAACCCTGCCCCTCGCACATACTTTCACCAACTTGTACGAGATTCAAAAGGCTCTATTCTGGGTGAGTGGCAAACCCTATACCGAAATTGGGGTAAATCTAGCCATTAGTTTTGCTGCTAGAGTGTTAACAAACAAACACTCAAACGCACAAACACATAAACAAACCAAACCGAACAATACCCCTTCCCTCACCCTTCAGGTGGGGAGGAGTAATGAATCCAGCCCCAGCATTCTGGACCCATTTGCCACTCAAAAATCATTCCACTTTTTGATAATGGTAAGTGTTTATTCAAGTCAACTCAGCTTGGTCTCAGTGGTTGTTGGCTTTACTGTCTGGTGTAATTCTGGTCTTATGCAACTCTAAATTGCCACTTACGTACCTATTTAAGTTGACGTGTGTGAAGAGACTTGTCCGCTCACAAACTGCGGTCAATCAATGAGCTCTTTGGAAAAGCTCAACTAGTAAAACTAACTACTCATCAAATGACTGTCCGCAGCTATACTCTATTATGTTACCCCAGTAAGCAAAGCTTAGGAAAGGACAGTAAATTTGAATACACTCAAAGACAACTAATAAATCATGTTTAAATAAGATCAGTGCTGTAAAATGTTAACGTTTACTTTCAAACTGCCTTATACTCTGTATATTTATGCTCCGTTTTTGTGCTAAATTGCATAGTCCATATTTTCCTACATGGTGCTTATTGGAGTACCATAGTTCAAAGTATATGTCATGGTTTTTGGAGACTGGTGAGCTTTCTTTGTTTCTCTCGTCCATGACGATATCATTTTGCCCACAATCGGATTCTTTGGTCTGCTGGCATTAATTGTAGGCGGCGCCCGGACTCAATTTAAACCCAAGTTCCGCCTCGCTGCCTTTGCTAGAGTGTCAATGTAACTATGCACTATAGTCGGTACGGTCTCTAGCTATAGAATTGTTTGAGGAATCAGTTTCAAAGAGGAAAGTGCTAGTTAGCGAGAGAATCTTTCTCTCTTTTTTATTTCTCTTTTTCTGTGCACTGTCTGGTGCCTTATCTGCTGGTATCTCAGTAGCCGTGATTTTCGCTTTATTTCATTTCAGTCCTGCTCGCGTTGCTTCCTTTTGTACCTGGACTAGATCTTTGTCCGTTGGAAGCGCAAGTCTCTCTCTCCCTTTTTGTCGGTTTGTCTCTCTTATTTTGCTGGACATCCTTTTGTTTCGGCTGCTGCTTTTGGCATCTCGAAACACCAGCCATCACAGTACACTCTAGCCTACATGGAGACATCAGAGGTGGCCGAGATTAAAACGGCTGTTTCCATCTAGCAAGATACGCTGTCTAGTTTTGGCAAAGGGCTTTCCAGCCTGGGCAATCAGCAGGCTGGTTTAGCTGAGAGGATCTGCCTTCAGGAGGATTCGCTTCAGAGACAGGAGAGCATTCTGTTAAGCTTGACCGAGAGTGTTAGTTCCCTGTCTAAACAAGTTTCACAAAATGATGCACAAGCATCATCCCTGAGAACCGAAGTTACAATTGCCACAAAGATATAGCGGCGAGGCCGGAAAAAGTTAGGATTTCATCACCCAGTGTGAGATATTTTTTAACGTTCAGCCGGCACAATTTGTTAATGAGGATTCTCGGGTGGCATTTATACTATCCCTGTTGGCTGGCACAGCACTCACTTGGGTCGGCCCACTTATCAGATCTAATTCACCGGTCGTAAATTCTGTGGAAGCACTTGTTAGGGAGATGGTGTCAGTATTTGGTCAAGATGTTTGTGGTCAGGACGCGGCTATGCATTTGATGCACCTTAAACAGGGCAAAGAAAGTGTCGCAGAGTTCTCTATCTTATTTTGCTCTCTGGCTACTGAGACATGACTGGCCGACGGCTCCTCTTATGACTGTGTTCAGTCATGCTCTTAGTGAGGAGATAAAAGACGTGATGGCAATATTGGGGCCCTGTTCGACTTTAGATTCTTTGATTCGCACTACCGTGCGAATTGACAATCGCATCAGCGAACGGAACAGGGAGAAGCTCAACAGATTGCCGCTTGCTGACAATGGGGTCAAAATTGCTGGTGGCGAGTGTGCGGCTCCTATTCCACCCCCTGAAAATTCTACTCCGGTTGAGCCTATGCAAGTTGATAGTTCGTTTGAGAGTCGGACCCCTAAACTTACTCGCAGAAGAATAATCTGCATTAATTGTAATAAGCTGGTCATACCCGTCCACGTTGCCCGAAGCTTCAGGAAAATGGGAAACTCCTCAAGCAGTTTGGGGGGCGCTAGAGGGGCAGACCCAATTTCCCTTCCGAACATTAATCCCTGTTGAACTGACTGTGGGGAGCAAGAGAGTTATTATCGAAGCGCTCGTGGATTCAGGCGCTGTAAATTGTTTCATGGATGTTCCCACCGTTCCTCTTTCACAGCCATGCTCTGTCAGAACTTTCCACGCACTTTCCTGCTCACCTGTTCCCTATGATAGCATGTGACTTCCCGTAGGTGTATTTAAGTAGTCATTTCACTACCACCTCTTGTCAGAACGTTTTCCTTGGTTTGCTTGTGCTGTGTTGTTTATTTCTTGTACTCTTCATGTTATACTTCTGACTGGAACGTCCTGGATTTTGATTTTTGCTGCATCTTTGATATACCTGTGCCCATGTAACGAACCTGCTTTGCCCGACCCTGAGTCTTGTATTTGCTGCCCTGTTTATGAACTTGATTACGTCTACTGGATTTTGATTTTGGTTTTGTCTCTGATATACCTGTGCCCGTGTAACAAACCTGCTTTGCCCGACCCTGAGTTTTGTGTTTGCTGCCGTGTTTACGAACTGGATTATGACTACTGGATTCTGATTTTGGATTGTGGACTCTCTACCGTTGCCTACTGCCCTGCAGGTGTTTCCACCCCAGAACTAATGAAGAACAAGTTTGCTGGATATTTTGGGTCTCGCTTCTGGTTCCTGAACGCACCCTCACACTTACCCTGGAGCCAGTTATTCCTGGCTGCTCAGATTGTGGCGCCCATTCAATGGGAGATTGAGGCGGTGGTCCAGGAGGTTTCGAAGACTGATCCCGGTCCTGGGGAGAGCCTCCTGGCTGTTTGTTTGTCCCGCTTAGAGTTAGGCCACAGGTCCTCCAGTGGGGATACTCTTCCCGCTTGGCTGGGCACCCGGGGCCCATCGGACTAAGCAGTTCCTGGCCGAATGTTTTTAGTGGCTGGGTATGATGAGGGACATTCGGGAATTGGTTGTTGCCTGTGGCATCTGGAACAAAACTTCCCACCTCCCTCCCTCTGGTCTGCTGCGACCATTGCTCGTTCCCAGGCGCCCTTGGATGCATATTGCGCTGGATTTCGTCACTGGGCTGCCTGTATCTGACGGCAACACAGTCATCCTGGTCGTGATTGACCGTTTTTCTAAAGCCGCTCATGTTGTCACGCTACCTAAGCTGTCTTCAGCGCGGGAGACGGCCCTTGTGATTAACCATGTGTTTCGGCTGCATGGGCTTCCGCAAGATGTTGTCTCAGACTGAGGCCCTCAGTTTACGGCCAGATTCTGGCGGGCGTTTTGCAAGCAGTTGGGGGCCACTGTGAATCTCTCCTCTGGGTTCCACCCAGAGACTAATGGGCAGACTGAGCGTACTAATCCGTCTTTGGAAAACACTCTTCGATGTTTAGCGGTGGATATTCCATCCTCATGGAGTTGATTTTTAGCATGGGTCGAGTATTCCCATAACTCACTGAATAATTCCTACATGGGTCTTTGCCCGTTTGAAGCTCAGGTGAGTTACCAACCCACACTGCTTCCTGAGACCAAGAATGAGTCCGAAGTTCCCTCGGTCAACCATTTCATTCATCGCTGTCGTTCGGTTTGGACCAGGGTCCGTTCTTCTCTGTTGTGCTCGGGGCTCAAACAAAAATCCACCGCAGATAGAAGCCGTCATTTGGCCCCATCTTATCGGATCGGTCAGAGAGTTTGGCTGTCTACCCAGGACCTCCTCTTGAAGGTAGAATCCCGAAAACTGGCGCCCCGCTATATTGGCCCATTCAAGATAGTGCGGAAGATCAATCTGGTCACGGTCCAGTTAAAGCTCCCGAGATCTTTGCGCATCCATCCATCATTCCATGTCTCTCGGATTAAGCCGGTTAGCACTAGCGTCCTGGCGCCTGCCGACACACCCCCGCCGCCACCGCAAATGGTTGAGGGGGGAGCTGGTTTACGCCATACAGCTCATTCTTGCCGAGAGGCGAGTTTCGTTGTGGGGTCCAGTTTCTTGTGGACTGGGAGGGATATGGTCTTGAGGAGTGCTGCTGGGTCCCTTCTTGGGATATTATGGATCCCACGCTTATTTTCCGAGTTCTGCGCACTGGGTTCTTTAGGGACTTCTGGAGCTGTCTCTTGGGGGGGGGGGGGGGGTCCTGTCATGGTTTTTGGAGGCTGGCCAGCTTTCTTTGTTTCTCTTGTCCGGGATGATATCGTTTTGCCCACAATCGGATTGTTTGGCCAGCAGACATGAATTTTGGGCTGTGCCCGGACTCTATTTAAACCCAAGCTCCGCCTCGCCGCCCTTGCTAGAGTGTCAATGTAACTATGAACTACAGCCAGTAAGGTCTCTAGCTAGAGAATTGTTTGAGGAATCAGTTTCACAGAGGAAAGTGCTGGTTAGTAAGGGAATCTTTCTCTCTTTGTGTGCACCATCCGGTGCCTTATCTGCTGAGATTTTCTCTTTATTTTGTTCCAGTCCTGCTCACGTTGCTTCCTTTTGTACCTGGACTAAGATCTTTGTCCGTCAGAAGCGGAAGTCTCTCTCTCTCCCTTTTTGTCAGTTTGTCTCTCTTATTTTGCTGGACTTCCTTTCGTTTTGGCCACTGCTTTTGGCGTCTCAAAATATTAGCCATCACAGTATAGCTGTGCATGAGGTTTTTGATTAGAAGATTGTTCTTTCAAATTGGTATTTTGATCACAGAGCTAACTAATGGTTGTTTGTGGGCCCACAAGACCACATGAGCACGGCAACCATTTATGATCGGTGACACGCACTGTCAAAATCAAACCTACCATTCTAAGATATTCAGCTGTGTCTGTCGGCATAATTGCAGGACCTGCCTCTGATGTCTAATTCCAAATCATATTGGTATGGTCATGGTCTTGCAGCCATGCTGGTTTATTTGACAACTGGTCACTGCAGTGCTTCATTTTTGATTTTCAGATGCCAGAGGATTATTATAAATTTTAATGCAATTTACAGTATGGGTATTTTAATGGACTGCAGTAATGTGTGTCTTTGTACTAAATGAATGAATGCTCCCAAACCTTTGGCAATCCTGTTGGCAATTGTGCAGGCCTATTGGTGGTACTGGCATGCTCTGGACTAAAATCAATCAAGACCGTGTTGCTCATCTTTGGGCCACAGCATTCATCATAAATAAATGAACCACCTTACAGTACATATACATACAATACACACACACAAACATACACACACTCTACAAGTCCATATACACACTGAAATGCATTCACACAGAGCTACCTGAGTCTTGGACACTGAGCTGCGAATAAATTCACACTACATGAGAGCGGCCCCATAGAGTTTGTTCAATCAAATTCATTCCTGTGCCTTTTATCTTCCCACAACCCCCCGCCCGCACTTCCCACACACCACCATCTGGACCTGTGCTAGGACACGCATGCTATGTCACTGTCCAAATGGCGTTACACCTAACCTATCAAAAAAATGCTAGAAAACACACTGTGACTTTCAAACGTTTCCTTCTGGCTGACTAATTCCTGGCGCTGGCTAGGCTTTGACTTTCAAACACTTTCCATGGGATGGCATTAAAAATTAGCGCAGATCAGTGCTGAAGGCTTCACATTGTGACCTGCCTGTGAAAGGCCACCGAGAATTAGAATTTCTCAGTAGCGGGTAGTGAGCTGATATTGTGCTCTGACCACACAAACTGCAGGATCAGGATATGCCTCAACAGCATGCAGCCAGTGCACTCCAGTACTCAGGGGTGGAAAAATGATTTTAAAAGTGTGGGTGTTCTTGGAGTGGGATATGAGCACTGTAACCCCACCTCCAGCCCCCCTTCTCTAGTCTTCACAATATGCCAAAGTTGGGAATTTTCAAGAGCAGGCTTGATTTAGTGATTGACACCATTTAGTCATTGAGTGTCTGAAGTGTTAGATTCACTATAGTAATAGGAAAATGGCGGGCCTAGTTGGGCTGAATGGTTTTCTCGCCACTCATGTTATGTTCTGTTGTGTTATGTTATGACAACATTCTAAATTGACTCAAGTTATTTAAACCCCATATTCCTATTGGATATTCAGGGTCAGGCTTTATTCAAAATGTGGCAATTTTTAATTAAGATGTGGGATATGGCAACATTATTCAAGGTTCAGGACCATTCTGTGGACATCTAGAGTGCTCTGAGAAATTATTGCCACCTTTTTTGAATATGAGCAAAAGAAGCAATGAATACAATGTCCTCTTGGATGTTCCCTCACACTATTCAGAGAAATATTACCTTTACATTTCAGTAAATTATTGAAAGAAACTAAATGGTGACATTTAATAGATATTTTTTTCTCCAAAACATGTGTACCGCAACTACAGTATTTGCACCAGTAGAAATTCCTTCTATTACATTCTAACTGAAATATACTTCCATTCATATCTTACATTTTTTTGTTCGCCTGCTTGATTAGGAACTCTGAAGTTGTCAACAATGGGTTCTTATTTCACAAGGGTATATATATGACGTGCACAGGCTGAATATCCATATTCATTTATCAATACAGGAAAGACCCGGAAACAGTAACAATGTGCTATGTTGTTGAGCCGAATACAAAAAAGAATCAAAAGTAGCTGAACGAATGAAAATGAGACACTGTGTTCGCATGGTCGCCGATGTCCATCAAAGGTGGAAAACTTTAAAAAATCATATTTTAATCAGAGAGTGCACAGATGCATGTAAAAAGGAATATTAATGGAATATTCGTTTTCTTTAGCCATGTAAAAATCTTGGTAGGACTATGGTCTTTTAAAGAATAATGGTAAAAATTAGAATATCTTCTGCATATAAATGTTGTCAGTGCCGAACTCACTTGCTAACTTATCAGCTACACATACTATCAAGCTGGCCAAAATTGGTGTGCTCCATACTGCTCGCCTACTAATTCACTCTAGACATGAGACACTGTTAACAGAGTGTACGAGACATGTCCTTAAAAGAGGCGGGCATTCATACTTTATTCATACTCTCGTCTTCCACCTGGCATGCATTTGAAATGATTGAAGCAAATTTATTTTATACTGAATGACAAATGTTAGCTGACACATAACTTAACTATGCAAATTAGAAAAGAAAATGCTAGCCACATCACTGACAGAGAAAACAGTCATTATTCCTTGATTTGTTATTACTACCAGTAAGTGACAGAAGCCCCGTTTCTGAATACAAACGCATGCGATGACATATTTCAACCGTTTTCTTGTTTCTTGGCCTAGGGGGCTGATCAAATGGCTGTGATTTACTGAATGGCTGTTCTATCCATCTCACTTGACTGCCACATTTTCATGCATGGGGGACTCATTTGCTTAAGTACTTTCTTTAATTGATGATGGTCTCATTTGATCGAAGACTAGGTAAAAGTGGGGGAGATGGAATCATGTACCTACAAATTGCGGGTTTTGTAACAAGCATAACATCCACGGATGTGGCGCACCTACCTGAACTATAAATTTGGCTTCCACTTTGGCAGATCCAGCCATATTGGACATTCAGTTATTAAAGAAGAAACTGGATATATCAGTCTATCATTGATGATGCGGATTTTTCTTGCCAGCATCTGGGGAACATTCCTGTAAACCAGGGATGGGCAACTCCTGGAGAAACACAGTGTCTGCTGATTTTTGGTGCATTTCTGTTCAATTCCTTCAGTTCAGTGAGTGATTAGCTGATAGGTGAGCAGCTAAATGTGAATTTTGTGCGGAATTGTGCATTTCGTGCATGAAACTTGACATAAGTGCTCCTTACTGGTCCCTTTTTCCGAAAAAAGTGCTAGCCACGAAGAAAATTCAACATGGCAGCCATTTTCCAAGATCGCCGCCAAATAGGTCACTGTTATATGGTTCTGCTCTGATATCACTGAACAAGTTCATTTGGTAAAATAATTTTGATTTATTGCTGAAATTATACTGAATTTGAGGTAGAAAACAATGATTGCACTGTTAATTGATTTGGTATGATGACCCACCCCCCCATTCTCCACCGCCACGCTGAATAATCACATGTCGAAACGATTCAAAGTCAACATTAACAATCGTGATTAAAAGTCCAACTCAACATCAAAATTACTTTCTGTGATGATGTCCAGCATGAAAAACTATTCATATCTTGGAAAAAGATATCCACTGGTCAGATCTATCCTGCTACCCCTAACCTTGACACCCCCGCCCCCATTCCAAGTGCAGGTGGGACAGCCGCCTCGCCAAAGCCATCTTTGAGCTCGCTGCTGAATTTTGTCTTGTGCCGGGGTATTTCTTATCTTTGGATATCTGCTGCCTTAGATAGATGGATAGCATTGGTATATTGGCTAGCTTCATTGAGCAGTGGCCCTATGTCACCTTTGAAGGCAAGAATTACATCACGTCCCTTCTTATGAGCTTCAGGTTCTGGAATCCGAGCGAGTAGCTGTTCCTTCAACCGGGTTGAGTAGACATTTGGGGAATTAACCCCTAGCTGTTCTAAGCGAGACTTGCACAGTGAGGCTAGGTCAATCAGGTGAAATACAACTGGTACTGCTTCCGTGTTGGTGATTTTGCTATCCATGATGTAAATAACTAGCTCTGAAAAGGCTACTGGGTATAGATCCTTCCCTGGATCACTACACTCTGCTTTCTCTAGAGACTTGAGATATGCTCTTTCTGCATCGTACAACTTTGTGAGACATTGAAGGTGATACTTAACCTCCAGAGCAACAATGTCTCCGCCATTTAACTTTGTTAGGAGCTTTCCCTCGTTCAGGGTTCTGGCACATTGATTGAGGTGTCCATTGAGTTTCTCAACCATCCCCTCATGCGGTTTCGAAATGTCATCTTCTTCTTCACAGAAGAAGCATTCCACTTCTGGAATGTCCGCAGATTTTTGTCTCTTGCTTTGAGGTTCATCTGTTGTGCTGGAGGTGCTCGGGACCGCTCTTCTTTGCTGTGTTCTTTCTAACTTGGTGTTGTTGAACAGCAATCGGCAACTCTGATGATATTTAGCTCCATTTCATATTACAGTGGCTTCTATACCTTCTCCTTCATCTAGCCTTGATGGGTCAAATGCTATCGGCATATCATCGATAGCAAGAAACGATAGTACATTTATTGCAATATTACTGTACCCAGCATAATCTTGCTTCCTCTGGAATGTGCTTAGAGGTGATATGAGATTTTGGTTTCCTTTTTCCTGCTGACAAAGACAGCATTTACTCCAGTCAGTCTGCGATGTGGAAACTTCATCCATCCTCGGACAGGAAAGGTCAAGGGTTTATCCTTTTACCGCCTTTTGCTCACTTTGATGCATAGTATACAACTAGGTTCATGCAAGTGCCCTACACTTAGCCCGATCGTTCTTCCAATGTCATTTGAATCCCGTGCGATCTGTACACCATCCAGATAACTTCAAAAGCCCCTGTTATCCTTAGCTCGGCTCTCCCGCGTCGGCACAACCTGTCCATTCAGGTACGTCTATCTAATATCTTAGGAGCTTACTAGATAGAATTTGGGATACTAAACTCCATGTTAAGCTGACATTGAACCCTATGCTGAGTTCCACAGCAGTGTCTGTCACCAGTGTGCCATGGTAGTGAGCGACATACACTCTCTTCATATCTCTCACCATCTTTCCATTTGAATGTTTTCTCTTTGATGAACTGCCACTACTTGGCCTCCTCGATATGACCTGCCACTACTCGACTAATGAGTTCCATCTGCCCAGAGCAACTGCTTTTGAGGCGCCAGATACCCGCCTTTCGCACCACCACTATCTGCAAAATCACCCCTGCCTCGAGAAGGCTAGGGTGGACATTTGACTGCCAGAGGCTATGTGGTTCACAAGCCGTTGGGGTATTTTGTAGGCAGTGATAGCTTGGCATTAGCAGTCCATTCTAGGGGCAAAAATATTTCAATGCTAGTATCAGCCAAACGAAATAATACTGGAGGGATTGTCGATATTTTTATGGAGCACTGGCGGCCATCTTGATCAAGATGGCCGCCATATTGAGTTTCCTCACTGCTAGGAGTTTTATCTGAAAAATTGACCTACAAAGAACACTCCTGCAAAAATTTCATGTTTGTGTCACAATTTGCACTATGGTTTTTGAGCAAAACCATGTGACAGAGGTCCGTTTGGCGGTCATCTTGGAAAATGGCTGCCATATTGATTTTTTTGTGCAGATAGTACTTTTATCTAAAAAAGGGACCTACAAGGAACATTCCTGCCAAATTTCATGTCTGTGTCACAATTTGCACCGTGGGTTTTGAGCAAAATCATGTAACAGTGGCCCATTTTCCAAGATGGCCGCCATATTGAAATTTTTTTTCATGGCTTGCACTTTTCTCTGAAAAAGTGATCTATAAGGAGCCCTCATACCAAATTTCATGCTTTTGTCACGATTTGCACAATAGTTTGTACTATGTGCTCCACAATGAGGAATCCGTCCACCTTGATTGCAAGGCATTCCTTAACTGCTGACTGATAGTATTGAAAACCAGCAGGCGCTGTGGCCCCTCAGGATCAGAGCTGCCTATCCCTGATATCTCTAGCACTCCAATGTCCTATAAAAGTACTGCCAGGGATCATAATCTGCCAATGGTCATCTTTATATCTCTTTTTGGCTGTCTAACCATCCACTCAACTGTCTATCCATTAATCTGTCTCTCTACCCGTCTGTCTGCATTAACACCATAAAAATCTTGGATCCTGACATTCATGTGGATATTACTTTGGCACATACCACCCACCTAAACATTGATGCAGATTAAGCAGATTCATGGAATTGGTATTCCCTCATGGCACCGGCCGCTTTGCAGAATGATGCTCATTGACACACCGAAAAAATGGCTCAGAAAGGTTCGAGGAACAGTCTTACAATATGAAAAAGACATGCTTTTACTGAGTTGGAACCTACTTAAGGGAGAACTAAAGTGAAATATTTGAGTTTGATTGATAACACAAGGCGAGGAAATTTGATAAAAGTTTATGAATTTTGATTTCAGCTTGTGCTTTAAGCGAAAACTACCATTTTGCTCATTTTTTGTCAGAGACTGAAGGATGGGCAGTAATTTAATTTGGGAGCTGCTCTCAGCCTAAAACCGACAGATTCAGTTCCTTGGTGCAGGACTGACATTGTACTCCAGAGATAAATACTTTGCATACGGGTTAACTGCATAGCTATACAGTATTTTCAGGTGTGTAAGTGTACACTCTGAAAAGAATTGGATAGATTGGTCTTAATAAGATTAGTTGCCTAATGCCCATAATGTTGTGAATTAATAAGGACATTATGACATAATGAAATAAATTTTTCAAGTAAAGGCTCATGCCGACATGAGCTTGTAAACGCACTTTGCTCATCAAACGTGTACAGGTGCAATCGAGCCTGCAACTTTGGGGTTGTGTGTGAGTGTGTAGCTGGGATTCCTTGCTACACTATGCAGCCCTGGCTGTTATTATAGTTTTGGTGAGGTCGTGGGGCTCCATCCAATTGTGATTGGCTGGCCTGGTGTAGCCCGTGATGAAAAAGGGGCAAGGAAACTTAGCTGGCCTTCTACACTGGCCTTTATATTTGGTTCTGAGGTTTTGGTCAGTGCTTGTTGGATGGAGGTCTGTTATACCGCAGATTTTTTAAAAGAGTGAAAGTCCAGTGCCAAACACTTAATACTTTACATCACATTTTTGATGAATGTGCAGACTGCTCTTTCACATGGATGAGTGAAGTCAGAAAGACTGATGTTTTGGATGGGGTCATGAACCTGAAGTGTGTGTCCTGTATGTTAGTCTGGATAGAGATTCTATAAATTTGTCTCAGTTGCCCTTTAGCATTGTTTTTTGGACAGATCGAGTAAGCCAAGTAGGATTTTTCACAACATTTTTTTTTATCTTACGGTTCATTATGTGATTCTTGACATTTCATTGTGCTACTAAAAAGGTAAGCTTAATCTGGAATATTGTTTTCTGTTGGGAGCAAGGGTGGTGACAAGGAATTTCGCACAAAAGAAGTTTGACAAACTTGTGAAAGCTTTGAGATATTTTATGTGACTCTGCAGTCACCGGGCAGTGTCGTTCCCCGGTCCTGTCTTGGTTTAGTGAGGATAATACGCTCAGAGCTGCAAGGTGGAATGATGAATTACATTTTTGCAAGGTGGAATGATGAATTACATTTTTCTAAACCCTTCAAAAGGCATGAAATAGGCCCACTTCAGTCATGGATTTTTCATTGAATTCTCTTTAAATGGTAATCTGTGTCCTCTGATGCTGCATAAGCTGCCCTGTGCTCTTCAGATTTCTGGTGTGGTTTTCCTTATTAGATTTACACCGTGTCTTACAAATCTTTTTCACTAACTCCTTACTGGAAGTATAACTCTCTCTCCCTCCTCTGTACCTTTCATACCAACAGCTGCCTGCGCCAACAGTCAAGAATGGACCCTCAGCCGGTCTATCCCTGAACTTCGACTGGTAAGAAAAGTTCTTGTTATCATTATTAATACAGTGTGCACTGTTTTTGGATGTATGAAGAGTCCAAGCAGTTGTAGCTGTCATAACTCAGTTTTTGTTGTCGTTCATAAATATAATTCGATACCTATCACTGTCACCTGTCACTGTCAATGGCAAAAAAAAGGGAAATTATCTGAGCAAGAAACTTAATATTTGCTGAGATAAAACTGTTTGCTTGGCCAAACGCTTATCTGTTATTTATTCAAATTATGTGTTACTTTTACCCACTAGTAGAGGTTTGGGACCTATGGCCGAGCCACATGGATAGCAAAAATGAATTCTTGAGTCAGCAGCATTGGTATCTTTTACTATGGTCACTTTTGAAGACATGATCAACGAATGTGTTACCCAGTCAATGGAGTATTTTAATTAAACATTTTCATGGATTATTCCCACTAAAACACACGTTCTGACTGCCTGGGAGGGAGAATTGCGACTCACTATGGCGTGAACCTGCACCCAGACATTTCCGCAACATTTGCTCTGACAGCCCAAATATATGTCACACAAGTCATTAAATGACATGATTGTTCAGGGTTTCCCACAGAAAATTGGTTAACCAAAGCAGTTGAAGTGCAATAACAAAGTGACAAAGTCAACAGTCTTGTAACTTTATTGATTGACACTCAGACATAATAAAATGCATGTATTATGCTTTCATGGAAGTGAGTTAAAAAAATGCAATTTGAATGGGTTTCTGGGTTTCAATGGTGCATCTTTTGCACTTAACAGTCTGAGTATAAAGCTGGATTTATGGTTCTGCGTCGAACCGACACCGTCGCTACGCAGCGCGGCACGACGCAAACCACCTCAACGCAGAACCTCGAAAGGTTCACGATGGCATCAAGGCGACGGCGTGCCCTTTGCGTGAAGTCGACGCAGAAGAAGAAATCCAGCATAACACTTTAGCCTTACTGTAAGAGCTGAGCTGGAAATAAAAACACACAATCTTACCAAAATTCATGCTACATGCATGAACAAAGCCAAAATTATCAATTAAAAAAAAAAAAGGAGATTGAAAAGAGGGTAAAATGCGCACCACCGTCCCTAAACTGGGGACACACTACAAGATTTTTGGCCAGATTTTGCCCACGATTTGCAGTTGGGGCTAGTCTGTGCCAGTCAGCTGTAGTTGGGGACTGTCGTTATGACAAGTCAGCGCAGAATCTGTTAGTGCGTGATGTGATACAGACTTGAATCAGTAAGTGTGTGAGGTGAACAGACTCAGTCGCCGTAATTCAAACGTTTGAATTTTTTGAGCTGACTCAGTAGTTTGAGTAGTGTGTGCTCCCTCATCTGCTGCAGTCCTTAAATGTGTGATCCACAGTCTTTACAAGAATCTGCTGAAGCCAGTCGTGTAGTGTGTGCCCCAAGTCTTTTCAAAATCTGCAAAGATTATGAAAATCTTGTGGTGTGTCCCCAGCTTAAGGGTTAAACGAAAATTAATGTAAGAACGGAAAATGTATTTGTTATCTGTTTTGACTTCAATTCCCCAAATGCTTTGCGGTTGTGGTTATGTTTGGGGAGAGGAGAACGGTATTATGTACGGAAGCACATTGCATTCACAGGATAAAAAAATATACACCTTATCTCGTAATTACGAGATCGAATTACGCACAGAAGGTTTAGTAAGCCGGCTTCTTTGAATAAAGTACCCTGATATTTTTGACTGCATTTTCCCATCCATTACTGTACACTAGAGAAAACCACGTGCAATTGTCAAACATAGCAGAAAGCCACGCACAAACACATCGGTAGCCTTGATAAGAAACTAAACAAATTGCATATAGCCTATCTTAATGAAACAGAATATGTGGGCAAGCAGTTAATAGGTGACACTATTCAAATGTTTAGTTCAGATGAAAAATTCTTACCTCTACATGTCCTTCCCATGGCAACGACAGCAGGTTATTAGTTGGATGAGATTCATTATGTCTCTAATTTTAGAATTAAAATTTGACTTCTTTTAGATCAGACAAGAACGCGTAGTTCTGCATTCATACCTTGACATGTTTCGACATGACTTCTAATGAAGATGCGAGTTCCGGTGAAAACATGTCAAGGTATGAATGCAGAACTACGCTTTCTTGTCTGATCTAAAAGAAGTCAAATTTTAACAACAGGTTATTGTATATCCAGATAATTATCTTTTTCCTGATACAAAAACAATAATGTTGGCATAGCAACAGGTTATAGATGGCGCAGTAGCATATTAAACCAACAGATGCCGGCCGCTATTCGGCCTTATCGTGATGTGGCCTTATTTTACTGTGTATGCATGCGTGGATGCAGCAGAATTTTTTTTTTTTTTCGGGGGGAAATAGTCAAGGTGGGGGGCATTTGTTGTCAGGGTGGCCGCCCTAACTATAAAGCGCTGTGGGAAACCCTGTTGTTTCCCATAGAGGAGACCAGTGATCAAATATGATATATATATATATATATATATATATATATATATATATACTCAAAGGCAATGAAAATACAACACTCTAAATTTTGATTTATTTTTGCTCTGGACCTGAGTGGTCCAATTTGAGTTCTTTAGTGACCATTGGGGTCACAATGTGTACCTCGTTACACATTAATGATCATAATGTAACTTAACAGTGTGGGTTGGACTCTCATCAATCCATATTGATTGCAACATATGGGATTTGGAGTTGTGCAGTGTACAGTGGTTGAAGGAGGGGTTGTCTTCCCTATGTAAAGGCATGAGAAAAGCCACACAAAAAACATTTTTAAGTATCATAATGCCACGTCTGTCGACTAAACAACGGAACAGGACCCTGGGTATGCTAGAGGCGGGAGTAAGTGCTCGGCAAGTGGCTGACCGTTTTGGGTGTAGTACGTCCAACTGGGACGAGCTCTTTCATCAAGAGTACCCAGACCTCCAACCAGGCAGCAACTGCAGAATGCACTACAGGCAGAGTGGTGACAACTTCCCCAAGACAACCTAAGACGCTTAGTCAGGTCCATGAGGAGACGCTGTACTGCCTGTGTGGATGTTCGTGGGGGTCACACCCGATACTGACTGTTCTTTTGAGTTCATTTTTAAATTTGTGTTCCATTCAGTCTTGTTGTGATTTTTCATTTCCCACTTGTGCTCGTTATGTTTAATGCACCTGTTTACTATCGTCCAAATCGGCCCATTAACACATTTAATTAATCAAAGTCAACCCACCCAACATATTTGAATTGTTAAAATAAGAAAATAAATTTGAGTCACAAAATTATTTGAATCCAAACTGGTGTTGCGTTTTCATTGCCTCATATGTATACAGTATGTGTGTGTGTGTGCGCTATATATATGGGGGGGCCCAAATCGATTTCCAGTCATGGGGCCCAAAATTGCTAACGGTGCCCCTGGTTTTGGCTTCCAGTGTTCCAGATGAATACCGCCTCTTTCGAGAAATGTGTAGAAGTCTAGAGATGAATGAGCATCCTACTGGCCCAGATTTATCCTTCCTTATAGCCAATGACATAGTGCGAGAGAAAACTATCCTTAGTCCAGGCCAGTGGACTAAGTGTTCCTCTCAGACTTGTCAATCTATTCTCAAGGGATGTACACACTGTCCAGAGTCTGGTGCAGTTGAATTTATTGTAATTAACTCAAAGTGAAATACAATAACCCAGGCTAGTCTGCGCAAACCAAGTAGCATTCATTCCCCATCAATCACCCGACACTAACCGGTCACCTATCATCAGGTTTCCCCCTTTATTCCCGTCTTTAAGCCCCACCCGAGGTAGGGATAAAACCTGATGCCTTCCACCTAATCAGACATCATTAGTTCCTGATTGTTACATTGTCTTTATTGAAATTTTACAGCCCTATTTACAAGTTTACCGGAACTGCCTTTTAAAAAAAAAAGCCTTAATTAATTTTAGGCATCTGGGGTCGTTCTTGCACTGCACTTGTACTCCTAAAAATTAGGGCTCACCTGAGGATTCAACTATCCTCTGGGTTTCCATCATTTTGGGACCTAAGTTGGCTGGACCCTCAGTTTTGTCAGGAATAAACCAGTTCATGCTAATCAGACCTCTAATTAGCTGAGTGCCAATATGGTCATTCTGGAGTATTTGCTTACACATTCTGGCCTTGAGCTGGCTGCTGAAATTTTTTAAAAATCTGGTTTGTTGACAGATTTATGAATTTTGGCTTCTTCACAGTTCTCCTTTCTCTTTCAGTGATTTTGAGGGGCCATATGAACCTGCCTCGGTTCTCTCTGTTGAACTGTGATTTTAGTTATACTTTAGAATATTTCAGAATATTTTCCACCATAATAGATTTGGTGTTCCCAAATCTTGCTGCTCAATACAAAATATCTCACAATCCCTGTTAGTAGCACGCAGGCTGCACAACCCTTCAGTCACCTCAAACTGTCAAAACCGTACTTTCGTGCCACCATTGGAGAGGATCGTCTCTCACAACTGGCACTTCTTTTTATGGAAAGAGAGTAAGCGGCAGACTTCTATTTGGATCAGGCGGTCACCAAATTTGTAGGAATTAAATGTTTCAAGGTAAATTTGATAGTTTGTGGTACTATTAGTATGATAAAAGTGTATCTGTTCTATGTCCTTTGTCTTTTATTTCCATTCATCTTATGTCCACGGTTCAGTTATTTGTGCTGGGCATATGATTATGCCCATGACTTGCATGGTGTGCTGTAGCGTATGTGCCTGTTATCTTTACAGTCAATAAAGAAATCGCACATGCATTAACAGTTGCACATAAGTGGTCACACTTTAGATCAGGTATTGCTCATTAAGGCTTTATACAGCATGCATGTGACGCCAGACGTGATAAAACTGACAATGTCACTTAGCTAATGGCTAAATGCTATAAAGGGTGACATTGTCAGCGAAATGACATTGTCATTGTTACATTTGGCATCACATGCTGAATAAGGATGTGTTATTTCACCCTTTACAAAGCATGACATTTGCTTTTGTATGATTTATGAAGACATTAAATTACATTTATGAAGGCATTATGTATGCTGTATAAAGCCTTTATGAGCAACTCTTCAACTAAAGTGTGACCACATAAGCCAATAAAAATGTTGATTTCATGTAATTTGTTGACTTTGAATTTTTGATCACAGATTTCATTTCTGTCCAAACCAATTGGGTCGCCAAAACTACGACTTAATTCGGAAAGCTTTGGTCTAGAAATACTTCAGTCTGTAAACATATTTTCCTTCCCAGTCCATAAGGACAGAAAGTCGTGTGGGTTAAAAGAACACCCACTGTTCCATTGGTTCTGGTCATTCGTATCCATCGTCTGGAAAGCCAAAATCCGTCCTCTGCTTTTACCTTGAATTGAGATTGGGTCTTTCAGAATTGCATTGAAAACGCTGCAGCCATAACAACAGCAGCAATATCATTGTGGTGAAGTGAGATAAAGCCATAGAAAAAAAAGTTAGACGGTAAGCTTTAGCGGGTTTGCATTCCTATCCTATCCACCCCAGAAAAACCCTCCCGCCTCCATCACGCAAGTGTCATGGATCCCCACTCTCCCACTGCAAATTACTGGGTAAAGTTGTGAGTTTGTTTACAACTTGGTCAGACTTTTTTTTCGATTACAATATCTCCAGCTGATCACAACACTCGAGTAGTACCTGGCCACTACAGCTTACAGCTATCTTGTGTTTTAACATTACTAGTGAGCGAACTAAGGTGACCTGCTGTGGAATCGTGCTTGACTAGCAAACTGATTTTGCATTCCAACGTTAGCTTTACCTCTAAAATGACTTTACACTCTATTTAGAGTGCAAGCATTTTACCGTCAATTTTTGTCGAATTTTTAAAATCACCAAGGGTTATATTCAATTGTACTGGGATTTTACAACTTAAGCATGTGTAACCTTAGAGAAAGAGGGCCATTTTTCAGTTTGTATTTTAAAGGTGCGCTATGCAAGTTTGTTTACTTTCACATCTGTTGACATTCGAACTCAAACAAAACAGAGGTAGCCCGCCCCTCCCTCCCATAGTTCCCTCCTTCCCATGCTTCCATAACTGTCAACTCTTGTCGGTGATTAGCCGGGACGGTTTGTTATGATAGGGGGCACAGCCTATGCCCCTTGTATTTATTTGCAGTTTGTGAGGCTTGTGCAGTCTCCAGAGCCTAGGTTTTTTTTTACAGTGAATTTAGGGGCAGGCAGCTAGCGGATCGTGGAGAGATGTCGAAAAATTGAGACAAAAATATAATCGCGGAGTAAGTAAACAAACTTGCATAGTGCACCTTTAAGAAACCACTTACTTTGTACACTGTTAAGACTCCATTTTTTAGCCCCTTGGCTCTACTCCGGTCTTCCCTTTCTCTCTGATGATAGCATATGTATATGCCACCGTGACGGTGTTATGACACCGAACTTCAAATTCTTCTGCAAGTTCAAGCAATAGTTCCAATTTTATATTAAAACCCATAGCCCTAGCGCATACAGTCCTCAAGTATGTCCACAAAATCCAGCCATATACCAGGTTTTGAGCTTGTTTTACTTTACAATGGCTTGTGGCTAAGCTATAGGCCTAAGTCGTACCATTACAAGGTCTGGCATTAACGTGGGCCTTATGGACAACAAGTGGATTTCCTGTTTGTTAATTATGATTTCCAGGTATTCATTTCACTTAATGAACCAGGTAGCTTGTGAGGATTGGGAAGAAAAGTGGGTTTTTCTGTGTAAAATTGCTGCCAGTTGTCATGTACTTTTTAATACATGCAATTGTGTCTGCTGTACCTTATTCAGAAAAAGGAGAGAGGTATTTTGATATCAGTGCGTGAATTATGTTTGGAACTGCCTTGTTTTAAATCTCTGCACCCCCAACCCCTCCCCTCCCCTCCCCTCCCCACCCTTCCCCACCCTTCTTTCTCTCTCGTCCAGGGTGTTCTGGGAAGTCTGAAGAGTGGGAAGTCTGCCCTTATCCATAGATACCTGACAGGGAACTATCTCCCCCTGGAATCTGCAGAAGGTGCACTCTGTGGCTTCATATCATATTTATCAGATCTCTCTTCGTTGCTAAATCGGCTCCTGTCTGAGGAGTTCGTTGTTATGGTCCGTGAACGACACAAACATGCTGATAACCATTAATCTTTTGTGTTTCCACTCTCATTTGATAGGGGGCCGGTTTAAGAAAGAAGTTCTGATTGACGGACAGAATCACATTCTGCTGATCAGAGAGGAGGCTGGACCACCAGATGCACAGGTGTGTGTGTCTGTATATGAGTGTGTGCGTGATTATGGTAAGGGTTTCGCAGAGGTTGCACAGAATGAGTGCAAGTAAATGCAATGTCCACATTGCTGTAGCTATGCATATGTGTCATGGCTTAGCCCCCGCCGGCAGAAGGCATGAAGCCGGCGGGCACTGGGACCATGTACCCAAAAGCAGAATTAGGGACCCAAAAGCACAGGCTGAGTAAAAATATAAAATACTTTAATTAACATGTAAAATGCGCATAGGAGGGAGGAACTTAGGGCTCCAATAACCAGAATACTGCTGCACCAAGACAAGGTGCAGCAGCCCTTAAATACTGCACTTCACCTCCACCTGTTGCCCGTTGAGGCAGAGGCAAAAAATGCAGCAGGGGGAAGGGCCTGCAGGCCAACACCATGACACATATGTGTACGTGCATGTGTATGTGCGTGTGTGTACGTGTGTGTGCATGTGTGTGTGTGTTTGTGTGTGTATGTACATGTTTGAGTGTATCTGTGTTCACGCATCTCTGTATCTGTAAGACTGTGTGTGCGTGTGTGTGTGTGTGTCTGTGAGCGGAAACATTGCTGATACAGCAGACTGGCCAGCCACTTCAATCACACCTCAGGGAAAAGGAAATAAAATGTTGGGGCAACACATTTTTTACCCTTATTCACTATCTCTTATCCTCTCCATTCGCCTGTATCTCCCGTCCTCTCCCCATCCCCTGGTGCATGCCCTGTTTCCCTGTCTCTCACTCCTTCTCTCTATTCCCTACTGACCTCTCTAGTTCAGCTCCTGGCTAGATGCAGCCATCTTAGTTTTCAGCCTGGAAAACGAGTCAAGCTTCCAGGAGGTGTATAAGAGCTACAGCCAGCTGACGATGCATCGCAATGCTGCCGAAATCCCGCTGATTGTGGTTGGGACACAAGGTAAGGGGAACATGGCCAAACTGTATGGTCTGTGTGCTGTCTTCCCAATTACTGTGCTTCCATTTTGCTCATTTTATGCTTGGCGATTTATCTTTGGTATTTAGCTTTAGTCGCACGGCAAACATATATTTGCCTTCCAGCAAATTAGGCTCAAGAGGATTGCTACTATGCTGCGTGTCCTGTTTTGTTATGAAGTCCATCTGATCCATTTAATGCCAGGTGGTGAAATGTGAAACATAGGGAAACGGTATTCAGCTATTCTAGACCTAAAGCGCCATGTTGGGTTCAGTATCTTCACTTTTCTACATGGATTGGTCCTAAATATTTGTTGGATATGAGGACAAATGGACTTCAAAATTTCAAGAAGAGAAAATTGAGAAATGGGGCTGTTATCAGGGACAGAGTGATGGGATTTTGTGCTTGTAATCCCATCCCATGCTTGTGCTCTCCCTTGCGGCTTGTGTGTTGACCACTCATCTGTGGTCAATTGAGCTAAAAAAAAATGAAGGGGTTATTCGATTAAGAAGAGAGGTCTTCATGATTTGCACCAGGTAAACTTATACGCACTTCCATGCTTACTTACATTAGAAGTTTGTTTGCTGTATTGTTATGGTAGCTAGTGAGATTTCCAGCTCGCCACGTCATGATTTTTTTATTCAGATTGAGAATGCATTTAGATTTCATAAGCGAAGAGATAATGATAAGAAACCATAGATACGAACGAAGCGCTTGTTTATCGCATTCATGTTGAAAATCTTTGGTTAAGCCTGTTCTTGGTCATTGTCTCTCCTCACCAGACAAGATTAGCAGCACCAACCCGAGAGTAATTGAGGACGCGCGAGCACGGCAGCTGTGCTGCGATGTACGGCGCTGTACGTACTACGAGACCTGCGCCACCTACGGTCTGAACGTCAACCGCGTCTTCGCAGAAGGTAAACTGTTATCACACCACATTTGCGGCACACATTAACACTTGTTACTTTGCATTTAATACCTTTTTTTTTTCATTTAGTACTTGCACTTACATTTGGGCACAATGCTATTATGTGTATTCAAGCAGTCACTGCGAAACCACTGAATAAATTTTATAAACATGGTATTCCGTGACTCTAGATGATGCAAGCTGCTGGTAACTTCTTTTATAGTCAAACCATTCCATCTGCAAAAATCTTACTCATAATTTCTTGAATATGCGTCAGGTTAGAAACATTGCTGTTAATTGCTTTTCTTCAGTATTTTTTCATTTGTGTGATTATACAATCAATACTCACAACAAACTTATTAAAAGTTATTTTGACACTAATTTCCAGTTTGCCTTTTGCCAGGGAAACATTCCTATGACATCTAATGCATTCTGTATCTGTTGATACCTTCTATTCAGCTGATGGGTTCATTCATACAAGAGCAGCTCATTGCTCATTTTATTAGCTCATTTGGTCCAACTTACCAAAGCTTATGGGATCACGCGTCAGTGTCTGTAACGGCGTCTGTGTTAACTTTGATCTTTCTCTGCCAAACCACTGAAGGGATCGATGTGAAATTTGGTGGGGAGGCACATATGGATGTACAGATTAAAATTAGTTTGAGGCGGCGAAACTCGACGTCGAACATGGCCACAATTGCACTATGTCACGCTGAAGAGCGTTTTAAAGCAACTAGAATGCTGAAACTTCGTACACACATACTTTTGAGGATATGAGAATAAAGAGCTTCGCTCTTAATTTGCTACAATACGACTCCCTTGAACAGCACAGTTAAGCACAATAGCCAACTGGTTAACTCTTCAGTATATAATGCTGGGTACAGTGATCTGGTGTCTGGAGCTTGATATTTCAATGAAGATGTACAATGAAAAGAGCACTGAGCTGCAAAAAAAAATTGCTTGATGAAACTTTAAACCATGATGTTGAATTTTGCTTGAAATTTTTCCCCCCACACAAATTACTAAAGTTGTCTTCATTTTCCCAATGTTGGATCCAAGCATGAAAAATACTCCCATTTGTGAGCTTACGTAACATTAAAGCCTGAAATAAACCAAATGAGCACAGTGCCCATGGCGCTATTTTTTTCTTTTAGAATGGAGCTATCCACCATACTGGACATAATTACGTTTTGAAATATACAGGGCATGGACAAAATATCAAAAGCACTTCTGACTTTAATTTTGTAGCATTTAAAACACAATTACTCTCACTCAGGTAATTACAGTTGATCTGAATGCCAATCAGAAACGTGTCTGCTTAACGAACATCTGACCAGCAGCACTTTTCTGTATAAAAAAAAAAAAAAATACTGCTATAAAAGTAAGAATAAAATTGAAACCATTCATATAATACCTGAACCAATCAGAAAAAAACACTACTTTGTGAGCC
Source organism: Gymnothorax reevesii (assembly GCA_029721435.1). NCBI lineage: Eukaryota > Metazoa > Chordata > Actinopteri > Anguilliformes > Muraenidae > Gymnothorax > Gymnothorax reevesii. Next base: position 29,983,884 of record CM056581.1, on the reverse strand, counting down.
TCTCGCATAAGACCTTGACTTTGCTTCAGCATATATCTTGATGCTCACAATTAGGCATGACTTAAGTTTTCAAAAATGTTTGAAACGTTATTATTGTATATCAAGAAACTAATTGAACATGATTAGGGTTTTGTAGTAATTTTGTAGTCAGATGGCCATCATTCTGAATTATAAGGAAAGAACTATCTCTGAGCTGAGCGGAATTTCAATCAAAATACTTTTTAGACTATGACGTTAATTTTCTTTCGGACACACCCTGAGGAAGACATACTGCGGAAATATGTCTGCATTTATTATTACATCATTCAGATTTTAATATGGATGGAAATTAGAGTCTAATTTTCTTTAATAAATTTGGATTAATGTGCTGTAAATCTGTACCTTTTTGTGTGCGCATTCTAGCTACTTTTTTACTTGTAACTTTCTCTCAGGCTGCGAACTTTGAAGACTTGAAAAGCGTGTATAGATGTGCCCGAGACATCAATATCAACAAATTACTGTCTAAATTACTGCTGGCTAGAAATGACTCCCATATATATTTTGTAACAAATTAAAAATTGTTATAACCCTGATCTCCCATCTTGCATGGGCCATGGCCTGGGACGGTGTCCAAGTCGTCCAACGCACCTCCACCCCACCAAACCATGACTGTCTGTGGTCCTGATGCAATTATTACTGTCACTGTTGGAACCTTGTTACTGCACTAAATCAAATTACTGTTCATAACCTCATTGACAACAGGCTCTAGTTTGAATTTAGCACACCACTTCCTGGCTGAATGTGGTTTGTACAAAAACTTTAACCTTAGCATCCCTGAGAAGTACAGGCATGTTTAAGCTTGCCACAGTGGGTTCGGGAGAAAAAAGGTTTGAATCATAGATGAGAATAGTTTTTGAACCTAGACCTCACATCTATAGATCATTACTTGAGGGTGCAGTGTCAGGCGAGCGTGTGAACTGTTGATGGATATGTTTACAAAGATGAGAAAAGAAACCTGATCCGAGATCAGCACTCCTAATCAAATGCTTCATGAATATAAGCTTCAGGCTAACAGTCTTATTTATTGTTGTGGCCTAATTAACACAGAATGGAACATTACAGGGAGCAGGTTGGCTTGTGAGTCATCCATGTTATGTAAGTAGTCAGAGCTTAATCTAATTTCATTTCCTTAGATAAATCGGGACTAAATTATAAAACTCTAGTTAGGTTTGGCGAATTCAGCTGGCTTATAGGTGCAAATATATTATCTGTTCTCCCAAGGAAGCATAACTAAAGAGTTACAGTGGGCAAGGTCATGGCGCACTGTACCTGTGGGAATGCAGTGACTCACCTGCCTTTTCTTCATTTGTAGCTGCTCAGAAGATAGTGACAGTGAAGAAGCAGGCTCTCCTCTTGGCCTCCTGCAAGTCTCTGCCCAACTCTCCCAGCCATTCCGGGGGATCCACTCCCCTCTCTGGAGCCTTTCCTGGGCAGGTAACATGACCTATCACAAACCCTGCTGTCACTTCTTACGACACCCCCCCCCCCCCCACCACCACCACCCCCACGTGTTTCATTTTCATGGCCTAGACAGCATTTTGTGATACTGATGGGTCTCCCTGATGGATGGAGCTCAACCAAAGTTAGATAGGGAAGGAGTGAAAAATAAATGTTTGTAATGAGGCCAGAGTTAAAGATTACACAACACTGACCGCAAGTATTTTAACTGCATACTGCAATCCAAATGTTAGATATTAGAGAAAGCTGTCATTACATCTACATATCAATAAAATTGTTCAATCCACGTACAAAGTACATGAGTTTACCTGACTGAACTAGCATTATCTGTAGATTATCTGTAGTTTGCTGCATAGTTCCATAAAAATATCTACACAGCAATCTAACATGAGCAAAATTGTAACATTTTCATTGATTCATTTATCAAAATGGAAAAACCCCCGCACACTGTCTTCTCTGCAAAGAAAAAAACTTTATTCACAACTTCAGGAGTTCCGAATAAAGTTTTTTTCCTTTTTTTTTTTTTTTTCTTTGCAGAGAGGACAGTGTGCGGGAGTTTTTCCATTTTGATTTTGCCGACCTTTGGTCCACTCCGACGCACCTGTCAACCTACTAGGTCTGCAAAAGCCTTCCTAACGTATATTGATTCATTTATAAAATTGAATAAAACCTTTGAAAACAGGTATAAAGTTTCGATTAGATAAGATAGATAAATGGCTGGCCTGTAGTAGCCATGATAAATTATTTAAGGTTACCTGACATTAGCTGAAGCTCTCAAACTTGGTATCCTTCTTGAAATCTTTCCGGTCACTAAGCCGTCTTCATCTTTCAAATGCATCTCCAATATTTGCCCGCATTTTATCATGTCTCTGGTCATGGAGCTTCTTAGTAGGACACCAAGGTTTTTTCGGGTAGAATTAAATGATAGCTCTGTTGATCCAGTTTGCTTGCTTTGCTGACATAGCCGCAGTTTACTGTTTACCTGCCAGAATGGAAATTTCAACGGAGAATATACTGGTTGTAACATTGTTGTTGGAGAAGCCAGTATTTCAACTTAATGTTTCCTCAATCTTTGCTGATATAACATGATCATTTTATGATTTAATACAGTAAATATATGACATAATGCTCCTTCAAGGATTTGGATAATTAGGATGAATGCTTAATAACCTGACCCTCACCTCAGTCTGCCTCCTTCACAATCATCCATGCCATGCATAAACCCAACCTTCTCTTATTTCATTATACTTGCTTTTTAAATCTTTATATCCTCCAGCACCAACTGCCTCCCTCTCTGCCTCCCCGCACCCCACCGTCAAAATGAAGGTCATACTGACTACGTTTACATGCAGTCATGTCCCTTTCATAACCGGAATATTAGCAATAACCGGTTGCGCACGGCCTCGTAAACACCAATAACCCTTTTGAAAAACTGGAATGTGCCCTTATTCCGGTTTTTAAAAACCCGGAAATGATCCCTGAGTTACTTCTTTTATAACCCGAATATTTGGTCATGTATGTCCTATCGGAATATCCCCATGGAAAGGAACATTAATTTGTGTTCTGTGCATGTTCTATTAGCAAGGAATCTTGGTCTTTTGTGTTTTTGGATACAGGAAGAAGAAGTGGAAATGACGCGCATTACGTCATGACGTTGTCCGTGCGTCAAAACGTTGTCCGTGCGTCGCTGTTTTGATCGGGATATCCCAATTGATTACCATTACCATGTAAACAGGAATAACCCTATTTGCTTATGCATGTAAACGGGTTATTCAAAATGTTTCAGAAACCGGAATATTGACTTTAACCCGAATATTGAATGCATATAAACGTAGTCACTCATTATCAAACAAAATAAGTAGATACTCTAGTTATTAGTATGTATTTTTTATGTTTCATGTAATCTAAGTGTAGGCAGTGCTATGATCCTTGAAGAAGGAAGATGAAAAAAAGTTAAAATTCAAGGAAAAATTGTCATTTTCAAAGCTTCACATCTCTGTTCAGTGAGGGTGGAGTAGTGGATGTTTTAAGTTTATACACTTACAGGACAAATAATACATTACAGATCCTTTTTCATAAGGCAGAACTCATCATTCACACCTTATCCATTAAGTCCCAAGACCATCAAATGCCACTTGCACCTCATTTGGGAAGAGTAGTATCAGATTAGGCTTGGGACTTAAGGGGTTAATGCTGTTACTTTGGAGGTACTGTGAGGGCCCCAGTTCCCCAATTACAGTACATTTATTTAAGATGACACTTTAATCCAAATCAGCTTGCAATTAACTTGACTGTGGGGTTAAAGCCTTACTCAGGGCCCAACAGTTGCACTGATCTTCCTGTGGCAACAATGAGGCTAGCGCCATCAACCGTCTGTGTCGCAGTCAAAGTGGGCACCTCAGTGACAAGGCCACAGACTGCTCTCATCCCATTCCCATTTCTCTCTGTCCGTCCCTCAGGCCAGTAATGGAGGCCAGAGTAGCGACTACTCCTCCTCTCTGCCCTCCACCCCTGTCATCAGCCACAAGGAGCTGAGGGGGATTTCTGGAGGGGAAGCAGGGGGCATCATTACCTCGGGGGCTCAACGAAGCACCCCTCGCCGCCGGGCCTCCCGCTTCACGGTCAGCAACGCTCTCCCTGACCCCCACCCCCCCTCCCCCCAGCCACTTTCCTTTCTTTACCTTTTTGTCCAACCTTTGTCTTACCATCTGAATGATATCATTGCTCCTTTTCACAACATCGCATCATGGATGTGGCCATTTGTGGAGAGTTAAGGAAGCATTGTTCTCTTTCTCCAGTCACAAACCAGTTCCTGAAGTATTTTAGGGGAGAATTACCTTATTTCACACACTGTAGCAGTCAACCTTTTCACAATAAGTGCCACAATGGTGTGTGCAGGTGCAGTAGCACTATATGTTTGACGGCGTGCATCTCAGTATCCAGCTCACATTGTGCATATTGCCTCTTTCTTTCGCAGCATATGAACCACTGTTGTTCAAATTAGATCATTAACCCTCCTATTATCCTTAAATATTACTAACACATTTTACCCTTGGGGTCTGACCCCAGGGATATTTGCCTCCAGAAAATGAGTTTTTTTGTGTCAGACACTTTTCTTATTGGTTGAATACATAAATAACCCCTTGATCCTGTCCTCTAGCGCCACCATCAGGTCAAACTATTAAATTAGAATTTATTTATCTGGAAAGTTTTTCATACAAATCCTCTCAAATTTACTGACAACATTATTGACCACAAGAGGATGAAGCCTATCGGTTTTAGTGATGATATGACCTTTCCTGTAGCGCCACCATCAGGTCAAACTTTTAAATTAGAATTCATTTATCTTGAAAATTTTTTATAAAATTCTTCTCAAATTTACTGACAACATTAATGACCACAAGAGGATGAGGCCTATCGGTTTTAGTGATGATATGACCTTTCCTGTAGCGCCACCATCAGGTCAAACTTTTAAATTAGAATATATTTATCTTGAAAATTTTTTATAAAATTCTTCTCAAATTTACTGACAACATTAATGACCACAAGAGGATGAAGCCTATTGGTTTAAGTGATGATATGACCTTTCCTGTAGTGTCACCATCAGGTCAAACTTTCAGTTTTAGAGTTAATGTATCTTGAAAATCTTTCATCTAAATCTTTTCTAATTTGGGGTGCACATTTATGACTCTCACAGAGTGAACTATATTGATTGATGTTGGTGACCCCCCGCCCTTTCCTCTCATCAGCATATTTATTTACTTTTTTAATCTATTTTTTATAATATTATCAGCGCTAAGTCTGCCCCGCTGTTGAAGTGGGGAAAGGGACCATATTATCATTGGAAGTGATCGTGTCTGCTGGTGGTTGAGAGACAACATGGGGATCAACACTCTCATTCTCATCAGATGAGAGTGCCTCAAAATCAGGGTCCTTCTCAACAGACACATTCTCCTCTAAGTCACTTTCACTGTCAAAGGACAGTATGGACAGTAAACCTTTTCCCAGAGGACATTCTCAAGTGAGAGCGTGCAGATTGTAGTATACTTTGCTCCTCCCCTTATTTTGCATGAACTACCAATGTCCTTGTGGGCATACCCATTCTCCACAGCGCGGGAATTATCAGTTCTACTTCGGCAGGTGTGAGTACAGTAGGTCACACATACACATACAGACACAGACACACACACACACTCACACACACACACACCTTCATGCCCATGGTGCGGGAAAGTTCTCATGAGAATATTGTTTCCCCCTCCCCCATGTCACGTTAGCACCAAAAATGGGAAATTATGGTCCCTCTACTCACTTCAACCACAAGGTAGACGTGCTGCCAAGAGTGTCCCACCAGACACACAGTCAGCCATGTTGAAGCCATAGAGTCATTGTTCGAGCTCTTCATTTTGTTTAACCATCATTTGAAAACATTGTACTTGAGACAATCATTTTAGAGGGGAGGCATGTGTAATTGGAAAGACTTGGATGTGATCAACTCACAAGCCTTCATTGGCTTCCTCATTTTGGCAGGGATTCACAAGTCAATTTATTTCCCACATGCCCACACCAGGAGAAGTATGAAAGTTCTCGTGGGAATAGTTCTTTTCCCCACCCCCCTGATATGTATCAACTCAAAAGTATCAACTCTGCACTTGCAGGTGTGGGGATGTTAGGTCACACACAGAGACAGACAAGTTTTACGCAGCAAAAACAGCTTGGGTTCAAATTGACCCTAGAGGAACACCAATGCGTGCAATATGTGTTCAGCACATTGAAAAAATATCATCATGAAAATTTCAAGCTTAATCAGCTGTCCCCATCATATTAGGAAATGTCATGAAATATGAAGCAAAAAAGAAAAAGTCAACTATTATTTTTTGAACGATAAACATTGAATGGGGTCAAATTGACCCCAAGGATAATAGGAGGGTTAAATCAAGAGTGAAATGGTAGAAACAGAAGCAGGATTCAAACCCATGAAATCACAGAACTAAGCTTTGTTTCTAAGAAGAAAACCACCTTGTTGTTCGCCTCTTCTCTTGATCTTCTGTTGCAGAGCCGGCAGGGCAGTGACTCGGAGAAGAGGGCTGCTGATGCTAAAGGAGATATGGGCAGTGGCAGGTCTATCCCCATTAAACAGGTTGGTGTCGGGTTCTTTGTGTGACCGACCTGACCCTTGCTTTAATAACACCCCACCCGTCCTCTGCAAAGTGAGTGACTATTGTCTCGATGACAACAGAGCATCCTGCTGAAGCGCAGCGGAAACTCCCTCAATAAGGAGTGGAAGAAGAAATACGTCACTCTGTCCAACAACGGCATGCTGTCGTACCACTCAAGCGTCAACGTGAGTCAATGCTGTGCTGAACGTTTTAGGCTGTCCAGCTGCAATGGTATTATTGTTATTTACAAGTATTGAATGCTTATCCAAGGCCACTTACAGTTAATTAGGCTGTGTATAGGCCAACCCCCTCTAGCAGTGCAGGGTCAGGGTCTTGCTGAGGAGCCCAAGAGCTTCACTGGCTTTTTTGTGGCTTAGCTGGTGCTGATACCATCAGTCTGAGTGCGAGTCAAATCTCTTCCCTTAGGTCTCTCAGGACACGTCATTTTTTTAAATGGATGAGGCCCACTTCAAAGTTAATGGAATGCCAATTACAATCACGTTATTAAATGAATGGTAATGCCATTCATGATATAATTGTTTATATATACGTAATTGAATGGTAGTTCCAACAAAATGCATTATGATAACTTCTGTCTACAGCCCTCTAGTGGTCAAGAAGGTTATTGACATGCTTTCCTTGTTATTGTTGAATAATGATTAATCAACTCTTAAAAGGTGTACTGTCACGGCAAATGATGCTCGGGGTGGATGCTCATTGGTTATCTGTGAGATTTTTCAGCTGTCGACAATCTTGGTTTTAAAATGTGACTTGCAAAATAACCGAGAATATATCAGCCCACATTTTTAATGTTTTGGCTTCCCTTTTCTGTATTTTGTAATATGCCGTCTGTAATACAGTAGTATGGACAGTGACGTTTGTAGAGGTTCCACTTTTCTTTCCAGCACAGAAACAAACAACCATCTCAAAGTTCGTGCAAGCAAAATGTATATATATATATATAAAAAACAACTGAAATACACAGAGTCCTGCCCCAAAACAAATACTTTATTTTTGGAAAATAAACCGATGATTAACAGCTATAAATAACTGCAAAATAGCATTAAACTAGCTATTTCCACCAGTGAAGAACTAGAAAAAAATGGCCAGATTTTCCAGGTTTGCTCTGCATGCTGGGCGGTGACAGTGCCCCGTTAAATGTGTCTTCTCTGAGACTCTGATGTGCTTGTCCATGTGTTTCTTTGTGTTGCTGGTGTTAACTGACTGTATTTTACCTGAAAGGACTACATGTTGAATAATCATGGGAAGGAAATAGACCTGTTGCGAGTGACAGTGAAGGTGCCCGGGAAACGGCCGCCCCGTGCTGTGACTTCCTGTGGCCCTGCGTCTGGTCTCAATGGATTGGTCAAAGACATGTCCGGTCCCGATGGGGCAAGTGCAGGTAATATTAAACGGTCATAGATTTAAACTTGATGTATAAGTATTTGGACAAAAAAGCAGGCTTCCTGTTAGTACGTTATTGATAATGTTTTCAGCATTTTGGGGTTGGATGGAGCTTTTAAATATGAGAATGTTGTGCTTTTAGATGTTGTGAATTGATTGTAGTCAAATTTTCATTTATTTTGCTAGCTCCTACATTTCCCAGCAGCCTCCTGCCAGTGGAGGAGGGTAATGGGAGTGGCGTGTCGCCGAGAGGAGACAAAGGGCCATCTCTCTCCGGCAAGGCGCAAAGTGTGGGTACGTCATCCTTTACAGGAATGTTTACCAGCTATTTAATCCCCTTTTATGCTTTTGCTTATTATGAGCTTTTCAATTTCGCTTCACACAAACATGATGTCTACTGTGTTCATGTCAGATTCAGCCATTGAAACAGTGTCCAGTCCCCCCACGTCAAAAGACTTGGCTCCAGCCTCCCCTTTAATTGACCGGAAAAAGCACAGAAGAAAGAAAAGCATGAACCAGAAAGGCGATGTCACCATTGGACAAGCTGAAGGTGATAATAATTTATACCTCTTTATCTCTGACCATTTTTTCCGTTATAATTGAAAATAAGCTAATTTAAGCTATGACCTTGATCCCCTGACATTTAACCTCCAACTGCTCCGTCCAGGGCGAGATAATTGCCAGTGGTTCATTCAAATCCGTAATGCAGTCCAGGCTTATGATGTAGCAGGCAGCTTTATCGGAGATACATCCTGCCTCAGGAAAGTATGCAGTTAGTTGAATAACCAGTGAGAGTGTTGTTTGCGGTTACTGCCAGTGAAATGTGAATCGAGCTAACTTGGTGGCTTATGGTCCGTTGTCGTTTGTAGCAGTCTAGAGAGGTCAGCTGCTCTAAACAATGTGAGAATGGACTCTTTATTGAGGTTAAATGTTTTGGGTTAGGATATGTCCATGAATTATCTAGCAGGGGGCCCACGAACAATTCTGACTAGCTTGCAAAGGGCGACTGTCTAAAACTACGTTTCCAAAAACCTGTAACCTTGTTGTGAAATTGTGTTGTGAATTTACCAATCTTATAATTTAACGCCATCTTTGAAATTTTTTTAACAAAATATACAGTCATAATGTGGTGTTATCGCAGGGCAGTGCACAGGTCAAGCGGCAGTAAGTCGTTCATGAAATGAATGATTCCATTTATTGATTAATAATTAAACATTTACTATTTTACATATTTGTCTACATCACTATATTTTCATTTTTGGTGCATTTGATATATAGGCTTTACAGTTTCAGAATACTTCTTTTCATTGATTGGTAACATTTTATTCTGTAATTTTATTATACTAAGGTGTTCTAACTTCGATAAGTGTCAAATTGATGCTTTTTTTTCTGATGACTTTCATCATGGTGGCATAGTGGTTAGCACTGTTGTTTCACAGCAAGAAGGTTGTGGGTTCAAGTTCTAGCCTGGGGCCTGTTTTTGTGGGTTTTCTCTGGGTACTCTGGTTTCCACCCAAAGACTAAATATTCATTTCAGGTTAATTGGAGACACTACATTGCCCATAGGTATAAGCTCTATGGTACACAGCCAGATGGAATCTCAGATGAAGAAATATAACATTCATTTCTTTAAAGTACCATTATACACTTTCCAGCCAAAAAAATAAAAACAGTCGCACTCTCTAATATTTTTGGACCCCCTTTACTTACGGCATGCATTTACCATGGCATTGTTTTGATAAACTTCTGCAATGTCAAACCATTTATTTCTGTCCAGAGTTGCATAAATTTTTTCCCAAGATCTTGTATTGATCTCCAGCACGTCCCAAAGATTCTCAATGGGGCTAAGGTCTGTACTGTGTGGTCATCAATCCACGTGTATAAATGATGTCTCATCCCCCCTGAACTACTCTTTCACAATTTGAGCCAGTGAATCCTGGTAATGTCATCTTGGAATTTGCCTGCGCCATCAGGGAAGAAAAAATCCATTGATGGGAAAACCTGGTCATTAAGTATATTCAGGCAGTCAGCTGACCTAATTTTTTGGGCACATATCATTGCTGAATCTGGACCCATAGGCTTGTAAGGTAGGCACAAGGCATGATGGGTGCCTCACTTTATCCGTCTCTCTTCTTACCCTGATGCACCCATCACTCTGGAACTGGGTAAATCTGGTCTCATCAGACAAACTTACCTTTTTTGAATTGCTTCACAGTCCAATCATCGAAGGGTAAGATATCGCACAAGGAATGCTAGTGTATGATAATGGACTCTTGCTGCAATTGCAGTAACTTTTTAATATTTGTATACCTTTTTTATTGCTGAAAATAGAATAAATACAAATGACGATGGCAGTGGTGATTGAGGAATAAACAAGCAATTCATCTGTCCTGCAGATATATTAGAGGAGTTTGCACAGTATAATGGTCTAATGTTGAAGAATGACGATAAAGTGAAGAACTATGGTGCACATGTTGCGTAAAAAGAATAATAATTTAAGACTTTATTATTTAAGCGGGTGAATAAAAGTGAGAGCTCTCACTTTCTTCTTACGTTCTTTTCTGCTTTGCACTCTGCATTTTCATAACTTTTTAATTGCTTTTTTCCTCTTCTCTCTTTCTCTCTTATGCTCTCTCCATCTTTGCCTTCCTGGGACACGGTAATCTCGTCACTCTGCAGCCAAGCGCAAAATGTGGAAATTAAAAAGCTTTGGTAGTTTGAGAAACATTTACAAGACAGGTAACAGGGAGTTTTGGAGGGTGAAGCATGGCAGTGGACCACTGTGTTAATCTGTCTGTGTCTCATTTCAATAAGCTTATGTCTCATAAAACTCTGCCAAAGTGACAGTGTTTTTCTGTATGTGTCTTCATGCTATCATTTTGCCTCATTGGATTTGCAACACTACTTTTCCAAAAATTCATCAAAATCCATTTCCAAAAATGTTGGGACACTGAGTAATATGTTAATAAATATAGAATGCAGTGATCTGCAAATTATTTCACAACATATCAGACGTTGAAACAGAAATGTTATTGCTCTCTGAACAACATGTGCTCTTTTTGACTTTGATGCCAGCAACACTTTCCAAAAAAGTTGGAATGGGGGCACTTTTCGACTGTGTTGCATCACCTCTTCTTTAAAAACACTTGCGTTTGGTCAAGCGTTTTGAACCTGAGGAGACCAACTGCTGTAGTTTTGAAAGCAAAATTTTCCTTTATTTAGCTTGATGAAGGATTGCAGTTGCCCAACACTTCGCGGCTTCTTTCATCAAATATTTTAGGTCATAATGTGCCAAATGTTTTTAGTAGGTGACAGGTTAAGAGTGCATGCTGGCCAGTTGAGCACCCAGACTCTTTTACTAAAGAACTACAGTATACTGTACCACAGAATGTGGTGCTTGACATCGTCTTACTGAAATAAGTAAGGCTTTCCCTGAGAAAGATGGCAGTATGTGTTGCTCCAAAACCTGTATATATCATTCTGCATTAATGATGTCTTCAAAGATGTGCAAGTTACCCATGCCATGTGCACTAATGTAACCTCATTCTATCGTGGATGCTATCTTTTGATCTGCGCACTGACAACAAGATGGATGGCCCTGGAGGACACTGTGTTCATGATTTCCAAAAAGAATTTCACAATTTGATCAGTCAGACCACAGGACAGTTTTCCTCAGATGTTGTGGGCAGAATAGGATAGCACAGTTCAGTACAGATGTTGTGGGCAGAATAGGATAGCACAGTTCAGTACAGATGTTGTGGGCAGAATAGGATAGCACAGTTCAGTACAGATGTTGTGGGCAGAATAGGTTAGCACAGTTCAGTAAAAAGATGTGGGCATAATAGGATAGCGCAGTTCAGTAAAGATGTTGTGGGCAGAATAGGATGGCACAGTTCAGTACAGATGTTGTGGGCAGAATAGGATAGCACAGTTCAGTACAGATGTTGTGGGCAGAATAGGATAGCACAGTTCAGTACAGATGTTGTGGGCAGAATAGGATAGCACAGTTCAGTACAGATGTTGTGGGCAGAATAGGATAGCACAGTTCAGTACAGATGTTGTGGGCAGAATAGGATAGCACAGTTCAGTACAGATGTTGTGGGCAGAATAGGATAGCACAGTTCAGTACAGATGTTGTGGGCAAAGCTAAGCTATCAATTTCCGGCCAATAGCTTTCGAGATAACTACCAGGCGAACTGCACAGTTTGCCTGCAATGAACTGTCCCACAGGAAGACGGAGTAGCTTGAGGGGAACTCTGTTCTAATCCTGAGGACCGTAGAAGGAGTGGGAGCTAACTAACTAACTGGACAGAGGAACACACTTGGAAGGGTTAACAAGAATGTGGTCCCGATCCTGGACCCTGATTAGGCTTGGGAGCTTGTTCCTATTAAACTGGATGGATGAATTGACTTGAACTGGGTTAACTTGAGCACAGTCCAAATCCTGGACCCTTATTAGGCTTGGAAGCTTATTCCAGTGAAGTAATTAAGAGGAAAGCTTTCATGAACAGCTGTCATTAAAGTTCTTGTTGCACTTGATAAAGAGTTTCAACTAACAATACTGACTGGTTGCAAGTTGCTGAAAAGGAAGACATGTGAAAGGCATTCGTATGAGGGTTGTGACAGTTTATTGATAGGCTGCTAATATTTAAAGGGTCCAAGATGGAGAACCCTGTTTGTCCTATTTTACCAGTTGTGCCAAATCACCTGACTTCACCTAACCGTAGAGAGTGGAATCGCCAAATTCTTTGCAATCATGCATTGAGAAACATTATTCAATTTTTTGAATTATTTGCCCATACAGTCTTTCACAGAGTGGTGATGCTCTCACAGTCATTACTTCTGAAAGACTTTTGAAACCTAATCATGTTATTGACTTGTTGGCAATTACCCCTGACTCTTACCCTGTTCCACCAGGTGTACTTTTTTATGCCCCGCCCAGACTTTTTAGAAACATACTGCTGGCATCAAATTTAAAATATGCTGATTCTTTCAAAAAACAATAAAATTCTGTTTCAATGAATGATATGTTGTCTGTATATTACTTTCAATTAAATATAGGGTTTAAGTTTTTTTCAAATCATTGTATTCTGTTTTTATTTACATCATACACAGCACCCCAACTTCTTTGGAAATGGGGTTGTAGGTTATGGCACAGCACATTACATATTTGCCTGCTTGCATTTCTGTGTATGACTATGCATGTTTTTTGCGTGTTATGGAAGAGACATATGGCAAGAATTGAATGCATGTCATTGTGTGTTTGTTTGTATTTGTGCATGTATGAAGAGTTTGTTTCCAAAACACAATAAGTGCCAAAATTACTAAATTGAGATAATACCATGGAGTGAAAGCCCTGTGCTTCTTACACTTTGGTTTTTAGATTTTCATACTATAAGGTGTATTTTTTGATGGTCGAATTTTTTTGCTTTTCTAAAAAAATGCAATAGGCATTTAGTGAAATGGATATATTGAGTTTTGGAAACAAACTCTTCATATACTCACCGGCCACTTTACAAGGCACACATTTTGAATAGATGTGTTACTATTTAGAATTGACTGCAATTGGGATCCGGCCCTTTTAATTTTATGCTGATACCACTGCATGTCACACTGGCCGATATGTGGATGTCTCACAAGCTGGCTAGATGTCCACCCTATCTTTGAGGCTGCGAAGAACAACACATCTTTGGTATATCCAATACACTCCAGGAACCAAAAAAAATACCAGAATTAACTATCAGTGATCCCCATTCTAAACATAAAAAAGCAGCTAAGCCAAGTGACAGATTTAATGACATAGGTCTACTTGTGCAATACTCTGTAATACAATAAGCTTAAATGCAAATCCTCTCGAGACCTAACTTTAGGGATTATCCCAACGTTCTATGCTAGCAGAGAGAGTTTATTTATATTCAGAGAAACCAAACAGATGAAGGTTAAGGATTTATTTCCCATGCAGATCATTTGAAGCCTACTGCATTCCAACTTAAACATGCAGAAGGGTGACTAATTAGTGAAAAAAATCTACATAAATAGTCTTGGGCTGGAAATACAGTAGTGTATAACAATTATTATATATTTAACAAAATGAACATAAATCAGAAACCAAATTCTATTTAAGTATTCATTTCATGTAATACTGGATCATATCGAAGAAAATAAGTAAACAAATAACATATAGTAATAACAATAATATGTTTTTGAGTTTTAGTTAGTTTTCACATATTTTTTTATTTCCTCACTTGCGAAACCATTTCATATGGTTTGAAGTTCATTCAAAAGAGATTATTTCAATTATACAACAGATTTGCTCAATCAGATAAAGGTCTGGACTTCAAGGTTGCCAAGTCATAACTATGTGACAGGATGTTTTTTATCGACAGATCATTCTTGAACAACTTAGAAGTGTGTTTAGGGTCATTATCCTGTTGAAAATAAATGCCTGACCAATCAGATGGCAATTCTTTGCATCTCTTTGCAGATGGCAATTCATGCCCCACAAGGATGCTGTGATACTTCTTTTGATCCATGTTTCCATTGATTTTTATGAGATCACCAGTTCCTTTCGAGCAGACCATAATATTACCACCTTCATGTTTTACCTTCAGTCATTTCTGTAATGTTCTGTAACTCTGCAGGGCTCATAAGTTCTGCGTTTGGGTGAGAAAATTTCAAATTTTGATTCTTAGGTCCAAAGGACTTGTTTCCAGTCCACTGGTGTCAAATCCTTGAATTTCTTGGCAAACTCAATTATTTTTTTATTTTGCCAGCTCTTGGCAGCAACACGCCCGATCAGACCATTTTCACACGACATCTGGAAATAATACATCTTGATACTTCATCTCTTCATCTGTCGCCATTAATATCATCACGGAGTTGTCGTGCTGTCAATTGCTGATATATATTTTTTTTTACATTTTTAACGAACATCAGAGGCACTCAACTTCCATTCAGCACCTCTGTTGTGCCTAGTTTTCAGTGAACCTGTCTCTGAAGCGCTTGGTGGTGTTTCTTATAGTGCCATGGCAGCATTTAACATCCTCAACATCATGGAAGGCCTTAATTGCCTACGACCAATTTCAAAGAGCTCCTTCCTTAATCTCAATGGCTCTCATTTATCAAACGTGCGTACACCAAAAAAATGGGTGTACGCCAAAGCTCCTGTAATTATCAACATTTATCAATCTGAACGTGAGCGAACGGTCCGCAAAAATCTCACGCCAGATCTGACCAGTGGAACCAGCGAACAACATGCAGGAACGAGTGCAGCTATCAAAATGAGTGATAAACCACATGCAGCGATGCGGACGTCATGCTGTTGTTGCTGTTATTAGTAAAATGAATAAATAGGCTAAATGAATGAATTAATTAATTAATGAATAAGACACCTGTGTTGAGAAATTAATTAAACTTATATTTTGAGACAACCTGCTTGTCAGACCAGACAGCTGAAAATTACAATCAATTTGATTAAGCGTAATGTGTGGCTTGGCAGATACGCAGTTTGGTATGTCTACTGAACAACAAAAGAAACGCCAGTTAATTAAAGGCAGACTGAAAAATAAGTTTGCGTGTAATTATTTTTGAAAATCAAATTTATTACTAGCGCGTGCACATTTACACTGGTTTCATCAAACTTTTCTCTTTTATTGCGGTCACCTTGACTGAGTAACGAGTAATACTAATACATGTACAACTAGAACGGGCACTCGGTAGAGCGCATACCTTCGCCGACGCCACTGAATCCCTCGCCACTGGCGTTGGTTTCATGCCGATCGAATAAAAATTTACCGAGATATGGCCGAAAGTCGGTTTTGACCTTTTCGTGGCCTTGACCTTGACCTTTGACCCGATCACTCCCAAAATCTAATCGATTGATCCTCAGGTCATGCCAAATGAACCCACCAAATTTTATGAAATTCCGTTTGGTACTTTTTGAGTTATTCGATACACATACATACACACAGACAGACAGACAGACAGACACACAAACAAATAAATACACGGGGATCAAAACATTACCTTCGTCAGCGACGTCGCTGGCGAAGGTAATGAAAAGTGATCTCTGCAGACTGTATTTTAACAATTACCCTCATGCAGCTTCGTTCGAGGCGGTGGGGACTCATCCGTGTCCCCACTGCCTCGTGTTCCCATGTAGAAGGGGAAGCCCTGCTGTCACGCGCTCCTCGAATGGTGACAGCTGGAGGTTCGAGTCTGGTTGGCCTCCACCGGTCCGTGCGCCGCTGCGCCTGAGCGCAGCAACCCATTTTTCGGTGGCGATCTTTTTTAATCTACATGTAAAGCATTTGGATTGTCAATTATTTAGGCTTTATAACATGAAATATCATGGATCTATACATTTTATTTATTAAGGCTGATGTTATTCGCAGTTATACTGTACGTCAATAACCTTTATCAATCAATAACCTTAATTGCAGGGAAGTCCCACTGAGACAGAGGTGAGCCCTGATTACAATAAAACGATTACAATGGAAGGTTAAAGACAAATTGCACACATGAAATACACAAAAGGCACAACAATTTCAGATTAAAGGAATAACAAGTTTTAAACTGGAATAAAACATGATAAAATTTAAAAAAAAGAAAAAAAATATGTATATATATACACACATATACATATACACACACAAACATATATATATATATATATATATATATATATATATATATATATATATATATATATATTTACAATTTACATATATATATACACACACAGGTGTGGCCAATGCTGAATTTATTTATTTTTGGCCACACTTATTAGTGCGCCAGTTGATGACCATTCCAGTGCCGCTTAGAAAGTACCGCTTAAAATAAGTTTGGACAAGAAACATTTTTTTGCTTTGGACAAACTTAAAATAAGTGTGGGCGATGGAGAAATGTGCGTCTTGGCCACACTTATAAGTGCGTCTTACACTAATTTTGATCAATTTCTGTGCTTGGACGCACTTAAATAAGTGCGATTAGTCACTTTGATTTATTAATGAATTAAATAAAACCTCTACTGCACTCTGGTTTTCCACCCCAACGGTGATTATACCGTAGCAGCAATAGTTTTCCAAACTGTGGCCTTCTGGGCTCCCTTTATGTCACTCTTAAGGCTTCCAAATAAAATAGTTTTGTTTTTCTCCACCTCGGACGTGATCATTTATATTTCCTCCTCAGTGAAGTTCTATCTTCTTTGCCGTCTTTTTAGAGTCCATGTCGTAAAGTGGGCAGGAATATGTCTCCCGGAGCATGAATTTATAGGGGTGTGTCATGTACAAAAGTAAATTACGATGGTTTCAGCCGCCAGATTTATCAACGCCACGCCAGTTCTATGCCGAAATCAGCGATGTACACACTTTCATTAAATCAGACGTGACACTTGGCGAACGCTGATATTTACACCAGAATCTACACCAGATCCTATGAAAGTTTGGTGAATCAGGGCCCATGTGTTCAACATTGTGACACTGCTCAGTCAGGGAAGCCTGACTAAGAGCTGGGGGAGTTGCCTGTAACGGACTGGCATCCCATGCAGGGGGAGTAGCAATACTCCTAGTCACTTCCTGCTACAGAAGCCAGGGTTAAGCACTGGGTCTGATGGGCTGCTTGGAACAAACTTACTCTATACTTGCAGTATACTTGGACATGTACTACTTCAGTACTTCTCGGGACTAAATTGGCGCACTTTGTCTTGATGAAAGTATATTTTGTGTAGGAGTAGTAAACTTTGAGTACACGACCAGTTTACTTATCTCAAAATTTTTTGTTCATGAAGGTATACTTTGAAATGTGCAGTAACTTAAGAGATATACATTATGAAAAATTACAGTTTAATTATTGGCACTTTAAGCCCAGTATTTTATGACTGGATCATTTCCACTGCGCTCCTTCAAACACACATAGGCATTGTCCTCTACACTATTACACACTCACATGAATGGACAGCTCCACATGGAAAGAACCCGGGCTGGGTTCGATCCTCATGCCTTCTGGCTTCAAGGCAAAAACTTTACCTGCTACAAGAATCACGAAGTCGCACTGTGGTGCTATGGGTAAAGCTGCTGCTTTACCACCAGAAGGAAGTCAGCTCCTTTCCATGTGGAGTCTTCCATTTGTGTGAGTAGCCTGGTGCTTTGGCACGTCAGGATGGATCCATGGAGTTACATTTTTTTATGTCAAAGTCTATGCCTGCCGTCTGATGCACAGCAGAAATTATGATTTGTCAGACCTGGCAGTGCTTTTTTCTATCTTTTACCCTCTTGTTTTGATTAAGTTTTGCCCTCTTTCCCCTTATTTCCTGTTCTTAGCTGACAGGTGTGGTACCCAGCATGGTCTTAGCTGCTGTTCGCACAAACACATACTTTTCTGAGTTTCTGCTACCTACCAGTCAGCTTGAAACAGTCTTCCCATTAGCGGCAGTGCCAGAACTGTAAACTCGGGGGCGACAGAACATCCCTTTATGACTACAGTTTGTGCTGACTAGTTCTCAATCATTTTCATAATTAACAATAGATTCACTCCGAGAGCACTCCATTCTATCAGGTGCTGCTTATTCTCCCCCGCAAGGTATGATGTCGACAAACATTCATTTGGAGGCGTTATTTGGTGCATTTAAATCAGCGTTTTTTAAAATTGCATACTTGTCCAACCTCATGCATATGGCATGAGTCAGTTGCTTTTTAGTGGCATATCACATTTTTATGCCATAGTCTGCAATCTTACACTAAGTAACAAAAGGGATGATTTAAAAATTTAAATTCTGCAAACAATATTAAATTTAATTGCCCAGTCCAACTTTTCAATCAACCCACGCTGCATCGAGAGTGAAAGGCGACATTTCATTGGAACGCAGACGAGTCATTTTTCAGTCAACGCGTATTTAAGAAATTCTTTCACAGAATTGAAGTCTCTCGCTTTTCTTTTCTCAGGGGTTTGAAGCTAAGAAAATGGCATAAAGACAGTTCAAATGGTCTTTTAATTCATTTAAACAATTTAAATGATCATGAATCACAAGTTAAATTGCCTGATGTGCGGGAAAGGTAGCGCAAAAGTTTCACAGCAGTTTGTCTTTCAAAAAACATGAGCCTTTATAAGTAATTTTTTTTTTTCTATACTGAATAGATCTAATTATTTCATCGCTGTTAGATTGGATGGGGAGAGAAGCCGTGGCTTCAATTGCCAATGGATGATTACTATTATTGGAAAACGTGTTAATAAAGAAGAATGATTGAGAACTAGTCAGGAATGCTTGTTGTTTTAAAGGGATGTTTTATAGCCCCCAGATTTCCAGTTCTGGTGCCAGCACTGCTTCCCATTCTCCTCTGACCTCTCTTATTATTAATAAGGAGTTTTTACCTGCAGAACTGCCACTCACCGGATGTTTTATCTTTTTCACAACTATCTCTGTGAACTCTTGGGCCAGTCATGCATGAAAATCCCATGAGATCAGCAGTTTCTGAGATACTCATACCACTGCGTCTGGCATGAACAACACCAAGCATTCCATGGTCAAAATCACTAATATCATGTTTCCTCCCCCTTCTGAAGAATAGACTAAACATCCTCAGTCTGTATGTTTTTGCATTGAGTTGCGGCCACATAATTGGATGAATAGATATTTGCATTAAAAACCAATTTGAATGATAAAGTGGACACTCAGTGTAAATACAGGGTGTTTGAAAGTTCACAGTGTGTGGATGCATGCTGCTTAGACTGCTATTTGTCAGCATTTTTGTCTTTCAATTTTTCAGATGAGGAAAACTTTGACTTCATGATAGTGTCCAGCACAGGCCAGATGTGGCACTTTGAGGCCCAGAGCCTCGAGGAGCGAGACGCCTGGGTCCAGGCCATCGAGAGCCAGATCCTGGCCAGCCTGCAGTCATGTGAGAGCAGCAGGAATAAGGCAAGTCCTCGGCTTGAGTGTAGCCCGTTAATGGCTGGCTGAGCATTCACTTGGTCTAGACGTACAAAAATTTTGCACGTGCTCTCATGTTAACAGGCTCGGAGGAACAGTCAGAGTGAGGCAGTTGCTCTGCAGGCCATTCGTAATGCCAAGGGCAACAGCCTGTGCGTGGATTGTGAAGCACCCAGTGAGTGTTGTTTGCTTGACCACCTTATATCCACAAGTCAAGCTCTCATGTTCTCTGTATATGTGGGTCAAGCCGCGGCGTGACACTGAACACAGGTCTCCATGCACGCCCTTTCTCCCCTCTTCAGACCCCACATGGGCGAGCCTAAACTTGGGGGCACTGATCTGCATTGAGTGCTCAGGGATCCACCGCAACCTGGGGACCCACCTGTCGCGTGTGCGCTCGCTCGACCTGGATGACTGGCCGCGCGAGCTTACCCTCGTTCTCAGTGCCATCGGCAACCACATGGCCAACAGCATCTGGGAGAGCTGCACTATGGGCCGCCAGAAACCCACGCCGGACGCCACGCGGTGAGAAATTGACAACACTGATCTTGGGACAGTTTCCTCCAGAGTGTTCAGAAATGTAGCACCCAACAACCTCTGATCGAGGATCAAGATATGCTGGGGGAAGTCACTACCTGAAGCACTGACAGGCTCAGTTCTTCATTATCAGCAAAGGTAGACCATATAGTAGTGTGCAGTGATGATTATACACTTAACAAAATGAAGATGAATCAGTAACCAGATACTATTCAAGTATGATAACTGATAACAATATGTACAACCCTGATTCCAAAATAGTTGGGACAAAGTGTAAATTGTGAATAAAATCAAAACGCAATGACTTTCAAATCACACCAGCCAGAATTTTATTCACAATAGACACAATAGAACAGAGAAAACATTGCAAATGTTGAAACTGAGAAATTTGACAATTTTAGGCATCAAAATGAGCTCATTTCAAATTTGATAGCTGCTACAGGTCTCAAAAAAGTTTGGACAGGGACCTGTTTACCATGGTGCAGCATCCCCTCTTCTTTTTAAGACAGAGTGGAGGCGTCTGGGCATTGAGGAGACAAGTTTCAAGTTTGGAATTTCATGCCACTCTTGTTTAATACAGGTTTCCAGCTGCTAGAGAAATTTGAGTGTCCTTTGAGGGACGTTTCATTTAATTATGCACCAAATGTTCTCAATCGGTGATAGATCAGGACTGCAGACAGGCCAGTTCAGCACACAGACTCTTCTACTATGAAGCCATGCTGTTGTAATAGCTGCATGCTGTGGTTTTGCATTGTTCTGCTGAAATACACAAGGCCTTCCCTGGAAAAGATGTCATCTAAAGGGGAGCATATGTTGCTTTAAAACCTTTATATATCTTTCAGCATCCATGGAGCTTTTCAAAAACATGCAAGTGTCCCGCACCATATGCACTAAAACATCCCCATACCATCAGAAATGCTGGATTTTGAACTGAACGCTGATAACAAGAGGGGTGGTCTTCCTCCTCTTTAGCCCGAAGGACACGACGCCTATGATTTCCAACAAGAATGTCAAATTTGGACTCGTCTGACCACAGGACACTTTGCCACTTTGCCACAGTCCATTTTAAATGAGCCTTAGCCCACAGAACACGGCGGCATATCTAGATCATGCTGAACATTGGCTTCCTTTTTGCATGATAGTTTTAGGTGGCATCTGTGGAAGGCATGGCGAACTGTGTTTACAGACAGTGGTTTCTTGAAGTATTCCTGGGCCCATTTAGTAATGTCAATGACAGAATCATGCCGGTGAGTGATGCAGTGGTGTCTGAGGGCCCAAAGATCACGGGCATCCATTAAAGGTCTTAGGCCTTGTTCCTTACGCACAGAGATTTTTCCAGTTTTTCTGAATCTTTTGATGATGTTATGCACTGTTGATGATGTGACCTTCAAAGCCTTTGCAATTCGACATGAGGAACATTGTTTTTTGTTGTTTTTTTTTTTTTTTAATTTGGCATCTCCAATGCCACCCGAATTTGGAATGCCCAATTGGGGAACTATGTACAAAGCTTGCTCGTATGCGACCCCTTGCTGCCAACTCAGGATAGTGAAGACAGTTCACGGCTCTCCTCCGAAGCACGTGCCTGTCAGCCACTGATTCTTATACACTCGCTGGTTGAATCTTCGCAAGTTCAGAGCGAGGGCGGAGGATACCCGGACATGAACCAAGCCGGAGTCTTCCTGACGAGCGCCCGTCTGGCCAACAGGAGACGCTGGAGCAACGAACAAAGCTGTTATCGAATACCCAAATCCGGCAGCCCCTTCCCAATTTGTAACCCTGTAGCGCGATAGCCAATTATGCCCTACTCTGAATAAGCTGCCGACTCCTGCCGGTGGGTACGCCGAGGTTCGAACCCGCGACATGGTGATCACCTCTGCACTGCAGCGCGAGGAACATTGTTTTTAAAGTATTTCACATTTTTTTACGCAAGCCTTCCCAGGTTGGAGAGCCTCTGGCCATCTTTACTTCTATGAGACTCAGCCTCTCTAAGAAATCCCTTTTATAGCCAATCATGTTACACACCTGATGCCAGTTAACTCAATTACTTGCTAAATGTTCTTTCAGCTGATTTTCTTATAGATTAATTGCTTTTTCAGCCCTCTTACACCTGTGTTCCAACCTTTTCTGAGACCTGTTGCAGCCAGAAAATTTGAAATAAGTTCATTTTGTGGATAAAAATGTAACATGTCTCAGTTTCAACATTTGAAATGTTATCTATGTTCTATTGTAAATAACATATTGCCTCATGTGATCTGAAAGTCGTTGTATTTTGATTTTATTTACAATTCACACTTTGTCCCAAGTATTTCAGAATTGGGGTTGTAGTAAAAACAAAAATAATGTATTTTGCAGAGAAAAAGTCAATATCAATTGTGGCCAGCACCCGTTGATGGTTTTTCCTACAGTGCCATGGCAGCAATTAACGTCATCAGCATCATATAAGGCCAGAATGCGGCTATGAACAATCTCAGAGAGCTCCTTTCTTCATGCCATCATGTTTAACACTGCGACTTTGCTCAAAGTTCATGTCATCTAATATACTGGAACAACTGACCATTAGAGGCAATTTTGCAGAAATTATGTTTCCTCAAAACAGTTTAAACAGTTTTTTGCAACAATAATCTTGGAATGCGCCTTCAAACATGCATTCAGGCTATGCAAGAATAAAATTTAATATCTGCAACACCTTTCAATTGTTGGAAAAATGGATGTTTTCAGTGTTTTTCTTTATTACCTATCTGTTTAACTCAATATACTAGTGGGTGTAATTTGTTTTTGCTTTTAGAGCCTAAAATAATATTTTTCAATCATGCATCATCACTAAAAATTCATGGAGAAGTAATATATTAGTGCCCTTTTCAGACAAAAGTTGGTGGTGTATATTATCATCAATAATATGGTTAATGGTCAGTTTCTCAGGAGTGAATATGACGGATTATGCCATCAAGCATTGAGATTGGCCGTGTACTCCCCACATAATGCAAGGAGGGCAGCCCTGCTGTAATTTAGGTCCGCTCTGCTTTCTTGTCTGTCCTACATAAAATGATAGTGTCCTCCTTCTGCCCTCCCCCAAATTATCAGAAACAAAAAAAGAATAAACATAGCATTTCCCCAGTGTCCAGTGGACCTTTCCAATTAGCTGTGACAAGCTCCGCCCCCACAAATATTGCAGTTTGTTTTTCACTGAATAGGTCCAAATTTTCTAGCAAAGTTGCCCAGAGAGACATTAAATATTTTATGCAAGGATATATCCATGAAATCAAAATTTCTAACAGAATAGGTGGAGATACAAAAGTCACAGCGAAGTGCTGGAATCGATGCAGAAAAGCCAAACACCCTATAAACTTTACACTGAGATCCAACCAGACAAAATAGTGGAATCATACTGCACATGTATAGCAGGGTGAGTATTTTTCATATGGAAAGATTTGCATCATATGAGTTTTCTTTTGGGGTATGTAAGTGCATGCATTTGATTAATTCTCTAAAACTGGTACCTCTGAAAGTGGGACCCTGGGGTGAAAAATTCAAAATGCCACAATTCAGGTGTATTTTAGTGCATTTCCATATAAATTTACCATAGATTGATAAGCAATTGTTACAAAGACAGCACAAGAACTGTTTCATGCACATGACAGCACATTTATTAGTAATTGTAGCGCCCCTAAGCCACTAGTGAGGCATGTAAATAGGAGTTACTTACCTATTGGGCGCCCCGAGTTCATTAGCCTTAACAATAACACCAATGTTTAAGTGTGGGGTTTTGCTGTGTTCCATAGTTAGGCTACTAGTATTACTGTGACACTGTATTTAAACAAATGAGGAATTTCCACAAGGAATTTAAATTAAATAAAAGCTTTTACTTTTTTAAGTTGACTCTTTTGTTAGAAAGACAAAAAATACAAAAATAATATACATGAAATAATGTCTTCCTTCAATATTTTACCCTTGGTTTCAAATAGGCTATTGTGCCTTTTACACAAAACACACAGCGCCCTTGGCACTTGAAAATGCAAAATACAAATCACCGTCAGTTCAATAAACCCCCTACTGCCGGCAGTATAACCAAAACACAAATGTCACCCTTGGTGCAGGCCTGTAACGTAGCTCGTGTGCGGTGAGACCAAACCAAGCGGTCGCTTCGCTCCAAGAGCAACTGAAACGTAGACAAGGTACCTCGGCTTTGGAGAGTAGCAACGGGCCCTTGCGGTAACACCCGCGAAGCTCTCAAGGTCCTCGTAAATCTGGAAGCGCCTACGTTGAGTCTCCTTTCCTTCCACCTTGTCCAGCTGAATGGCGGATTCTCCGTCGTCTCCCCAAAATGGCGATTAGGCGTCCTCCCCTTGAGGCAGGCTACTCCTGGTATATAGACTCACGTTACGCAGCGACTGATATTAACTGTATTTTCAAACCGAAAATTTATATCAGTTTAAAGTCCCCTTCTATAGGCTACAAACGGACATTAACTGCGTACATTTATATCTGTAACCATCACGGAGACAGACTAGCCGCCTGCTTCCACTATCT
Organism: Gymnothorax reevesii; assembly: GCA_029721435.1. Lineage (NCBI taxonomy): Eukaryota > Metazoa > Chordata > Actinopteri > Anguilliformes > Muraenidae > Gymnothorax > Gymnothorax reevesii. The sequence goes on along the minus strand of CM056581.1, from coordinate 29,958,834 downwards.
TCCCTCTTCTCTCACAACTCCCCCCATCCCCGTTCCAGCCGCTTCCGGTTCAAAGGTCACCACACATTTAACCAATCAGAATGTATAGAAAAATAAAGTCACATATTCAAAAAAATCAAATAAAATACAGGCCTTAATAAAATAAACCACATTCATATTCAAAATTCACATTGTATAATATCTTGCATTTGAAAATAAAATAAAAGAATATAGCACAGGGCTACACTCTCCCCCCCCTTAAATGGTTTTCATGCCCCTATGAAACCAAACTCGTGAACAGGAAACACAAACTAGGGAATGTCTAACCAATCTTTATGACTACACCCCTATGAACTATAGTCAAAGGCTGGTCTCTAGATCTTCCAGCCTCATCATAAGTCAGTCTTATAACAGGTTTTATAGACCTTTTCTCTCGTCTAGGGGAGGTTCTCTGAGGTTGAGCTTCCTCAGCAGCTAATACTGGAGAATTTCTCTCAGACACAGTACCATCTCTATACTCAACAGGTGTCTCTGCATCATTAACAGTATTCACGTCCCCATCATTGTCACTTGCGTCTGGAAGGACACTTTCAGCATCGGAGATCACAACAGGCTCATTGTCACTTTCAGCATGTTCAGACACACTCTCATGCTCATCAGCAGTATTCACTGCTGGCATCACTTTGTCATGGACCCTCTCAGAGACATGATCCCTAAGATCATCAAACGCCGACCTCCATCTGAATACGGGCCGAACATCAGACTCAGAGTCACTTGTCTCTTCGTCCACTAAGGGACTTGTGATCTCTCGAGGTCCCAAACTACTTGGCCTCCGGGACACAGACTTTTTCTGAGTCCTAGTTACAGGTCTCCTTGTAGGCTCTGGAACATCTGACTCCTCAGATATCCTAACCAAACTACCAATCGGCAGAATGTTGTCTCGGTGAATGGTTCTAAGCTTCCCCTTACCACTCTCTGTTTTCACCCTGTAGACAGGCAAATCAGGGAGCTTCTCCACCACCACATAAGGTAAAGAGTTCCACCTACTCTGCAACTTATGTTTCCCCTTTAACCCCAAGTTCTTCAAGAGCACCCGATCACCCTCGTCTAAAACCTGGTTGCGTAGGACTCTCTCATAGTTCTTTTTGTTTCTCAGGTGAACCTTTGTTGCAGACTTTGCAGCCAGTTCATAAGCACTCTGTAAGTCCTTCTTCAGTTCCTCCACATAACGTGAATGACTGACAGCTTCCTGTTCATCAGTGCCAAAGCACACATCAATAGGCAATCTAGCCTCTCTGCCAAACATGATGTAATAGGGTGAAAACCCTGTGGCATCATTCTTAGTGCTATTGTACGCATGTACAAGCTGGCTCACATGGCGACTCCACTGACGCTTATGCGTGTCCCTCAAGGTCCCTAACATAGAGAGTAACGTTCTATTGAAACGCTCTGGTTGCGGGTCTCCTTGGGGATGGTAAGGAGTCGTCCTGGATTTACGGATCCCCAAAGTCCTCAGAAGCTCCTTAATCAATCGGCTTTCAAAATCTCGGCCCTGGTCCGAATGAATTCGGGCCGGGAGGCCATAATGAACAAAGAACCTCTCAACCAAGACCTTAGCGACTGTCACAGCTCTTTGGTCTTTAGTAGGGTATGCTTGCGCATAGCGGCTAAAATGATCTGTGACCACCAGTATGTTCGCGAACCCACTGGAATCCGACTCTAAAGACAAAAAGTCTATACAGACAAGCTCCATAGGACCACTGGAAGTTATCTGGTGTAACGGAGCGACTCGTGGACAGGGACTCTTCCACGTTACACACCTCCCACAGTTTCCTATGTACTTCTCCACAGTTTGGGCCATTTTCGGCCAATAGAACCTGTCTCTTATCAGATCTACCGTCCTCTCTACCCCCAAGTGCCCCATATCATCATGCAAAGCACCACACACCCGCATTCTGAACTTCTTGGGTAGTAGAAGCTTGCGTTGCTCTTTTCCAGAAGCTTTAAGTGTCACTCTGTACAACGATCCATCCTGAATTCTCAATCTCTGAGCTTCACGCTTCAACAAAGCTACCTCAGGATCAGAGTCACTGGAGTTAGACGGCCACCGGCCTGTGTTCAAGGCCTCTCTAGCTACTCTGAGCACGCTGTCCTCTAGCTGGGCCTTTTGCAAATCCTTACGGGTGAACTGTTCTAGTTGAACCAAATTAAGATGGGTTGTCAATGCATACAGCCCAGGAACACCTTCAGCAGGAACTCCTAGCCTGTCGGCAACACGCACATCACTATCGGGTGACACCGGTGTGTGCACACACACACAACCACAAACAGCCTTCACATCACCCTGGGAAAGCTTCTTCCAGGGCTCAGTGTCTTCATCAATGGAGTTACGGGAAAGCAAATCAGCGTCCACATTTACTCTACCAGGGCGGTATTTGATCTCAAAATCATACGTGGCCAGAGCAGCTAACCATCTATGCCCCGTAGCGTTGAGTTTCCCTGTTGTCAACACGTAGGTGAGCGGATTATTGTCCGTCATCACAGTGAATCTCACCCCATAAAGATAATCGTGGAATTTATCCACCACGGCCCACTTAAGGGCTAGAAACTCAAGCTGGTGTATGTGATACTTCTGTTCAGCGGCATTTAAACCTCTGCTGGCAAACGCGACGGGCCTAGGGCCCTCGGGATGCACCTGATTTAAAACAGCGCCCAGCCCTTTAAGGCTAGCGTCAATGTGCAACACATAAGGCATGTTCGGGTCAGCAAAGGCTAAGACCGGCGCGTTAGTAAGGCGCTCGATGATCTCATGAAATGCCTTTGTACATGCATCCGTCCATCGCGGGCCAAACGGTTCAGTCTCTTTGTAGTAGTGCTGGTCCTTCACAACACTCAGCTTTTTGTCTTTCCTCACAGGAGCATAACCTTTAGTGAGGTCAGTCAGTGGCTTAACTATGGAGGAATAGTTGGCGACAAATCTGCGGTAATAACCACAGAAGCCAAGAAATGACCTCAAAGACTTCAAGTCTGTGGGCTGTGGCCACTGGGTTACAGCTTCCACCTTAGATGGGTCTGTGGCAATCCCGTCGGCCGACACTATATGCCCAACATATTTCACTCTAGGCTGACAGAACTGGCACTTGTCCAGCGACACCTTTAGACCCACTTCCTCGAGGCGGTCTAGGACCTTCATGAGCCTCTCCTCATGTTCCTCCAGTGTAGCGCCAAACACAATCAAGTCGTCCAAATAAACAAGGACTTGAAGCAAGTTCATGTCCCCTACGGCCTTTTCCATTAAGCGTTGAAATGTCGCAGGGGCCCCCATAACTCCCTGCGGCATTCGCTCAAATTGGTAGAAGCCGAGAGGACAAATAAACGCGGTTTTCTCCTTGTCCTCCTCCGCCATGGATATTTGGTAGTAACCACTACGGAGGTCTAACACTGAGAACCAGCGGCTTCCCGCCAAACAATCCAACGCATCATCAATGCGCGGTGTCAAGTACTGATCAGGTATTGTCTTACTATTCAGAGTCCGGTAGTCGATGCACATACGCACTCTACCATTCTTTTTCCTCGCAATCACTATAGGTGACGCGTACGGACTCCGAGACTCCTTTATCACCCCTGCAGCTAGCAGGTCTTGGAGGTGCTTCCGCACATCCTCAATGTCAGCAGGCGCTAGACGCCTGGACCTCTCCCGAAATGGTCGGGGGTCAGACAGACGAATGCTGTGTTCCACCCCCTTGGCTAAGCCAACCTCCCATTCATGGAGTGAAAACACATTACGCCGGCAACACAACTTCCTCTTAAGCCTCTCCCTCCATTCCAGAGGAATAGGTGAATTGCCAAAATCAATCAAGGACGGGTCCACCTCATCAGACGTCGGACATCTCACTAGTGAACTTGCCAACTCAACAGTCTGAACTTCACCCAGAAATGTACCGGGAGATATACTAATCTCCTTCATTGTCTCATTCTGTATTAACAGGGAGAAACAGCTAGGGTCAATGGCACTAACTGGGGCTACCACAGGCTGAAATATCACACCTTGAGGCAATGGCGTGGCATCACCCGCCTCCACTACAACGATGCCTTTAGGTTCTGACTGGCAAAAATCCACCTGACATGGTACCCAACGACTCTCTTGGGGTCGAAGGATCAGCTGATCAGGGCCCTTCCATCTCACCAAGCCCACCGTGTCATGTGGGTCCACCTCGCTAACGCTATGCAAACCAGGCTCCTTCTTAGGCCCCACACTGCCGACATTCAATGCACGAGCCAGATCTTTACTCTTGGAATGACCACATAGAGCAGCAAGCCTATGAAACAAGCTAGCATTAGTGCCTAGAATGACTGGGACCTGGTCTGGTGTGTTAGGTCCAGGACAAATCAATGCCAACACAGACAGTGTCTCCGACTTCCCAACAAGCTCTTTAGGGAACTGCATGTCAACCACAACATATCCTAAATATGGGTAGCTTGTATCACTAAGTCCCCAGATGGCTAAGCCAGACACAGGTTGGATGGGTATACCCGTTAAGTAGTTCTCGTACCATTTCTCGAAAATGATGGTCACCTGTGACCCACTATCCAAAATCGCCATACAGGGGTGACCATTCACCTTCACCTGCACAGTAGACGGGGGACCGATAAGACCCTCAGGAAACGTGGCAGCTGTCTTAGCATGCACTGCCTGTTTCTTGGAAAAACACTGAGTAGTCTCACCCTTAGGCTCTCCTTCAGATCCGTGCCCATCTTTGGCTTTCTTAAGTGAAGCTATAAGCCTCCTAATCACCTTTTTCTCATTCTCCTCAGATGAGCACTTAGTAGCGATATGCCCGTCTTCCCCACATCTGTAGCAGAAGCGGTCGTCGCCACCTCTACGACTCTGTACTTGCCCAGGTGTACCACAATCAGCAGGCTTAGTAACAATAGCGGCAACTGCGGCTGCTGGCTCAGCTACGTTAACCTCCCTAGCCTTTAATTTGTTGTTCCACCTTCTGACATTTTTACTCAGAGCAACAGCTTCAGGCCTATTTCTAGATTGGGAAGTCTGGGCTGTCGACACAGAAGTAACCGCTCCCTCAGTGGAGGACTGTTTCTTACCCATCTCAATCACTTGGGTTCTTAAGGCTTTAAACTCAGCCTTCAGCCCCTCAATGTCCACCCCTTTCTCTGCAGACTCATCCCCAGTAGAAACACTCTGAACACGAGCGTTTACTCTCTGTCGCGTTCGCTGGTGCTCTTCCTCTGTTCTGATCTCAGAGAGCAAATCAAGAAAATGGGGCGGATCATCACGTCTCTCCTTTAACCGTAGCTGCAACAACATTAAGTCTGAGTCAATTGCACCACGAAGTAATTGCTCTACTCTCACTCTGTCTTTATCTTGTGCCACAATCCCACCTTTCTTCACTACTTTGGCCAAAGAAGGTTCAAGTCTGCGAACGTAGTCAGACAGCTTCTCTCCAGCCTTCTGCTGAATGAGGCGAAAAGAGAAATAAAGGTCCTCAGCAGACTCGGCTGAACCAAATGCGCTATCCAGCGCATCAAGAAACTCCGCGGCAGTGGCTCCCTGCTTACTGAAGCGCAAAGACTTCACCACCTCTAAAGCAGGACCTCTTAAACACTCTAAGATTCGACGTCTCTTCTCCTGTTCAGTCAAATCGCTCTCTTGAACCATTAGAGTGGCCTGTTGAAGCCAATACTCCATAGACTCTTCCCCTGCGGGAGTAGGAGTGATGCCTGAAAAAATGCGTAAGCGGCGATAACCATAGCCTTCAGCCTGGCTTTTATTAGTTCGGCTGACTACATCGACCATAGCCCGGAGAACTGACTCGTCAGGTTCTCGCGCAGGGGTAAAAGGACTGTAACAACCTTGCAAATCAGCCATTGTCCTCCCTTCGGTTGTCAAAAATTCCCTCAACCGGACAGAAAAATCATCAGAAGGAGCTTCAATAGGGGCTTGTTCCTCTGTGACAAACCGAGGAAGCTCATAATCAGGAGCTTGATCAGCTACTATGACCCTCCACACAGCCTCACCATCCACAGGCCTAACGTCAGGGGGAGCCAAGCTAGGATTGACAACTTCTCGGCACTCACACAGAACTAATAGGCCAGCAGCATCACTGCTAAATCTCCTGCCCCTTACTCTAACACGTCCCCAACAACGGACAGTATGTAAAGCTTCTTCAATTTGGCCCACTGCAAGATCTTCACTAACCCCAACCACCAGTATAGCATGGCTGACGTTAATATTTTCCCCCCTGCACCAATGTATCAATTCGGTCTGGTAATTCGGCTCCATTACAGAAAAAATAAAGTCAGTTAACAGAAAACTATAGCTAAAAAACACTAGAGCAAAGAAAACTTAACATTACCCTTCAAAACCCCAATCCCAGCGGTGCCTCCATTTTATGTAGCGCCCCTAAGCCACTAGTGAGGCATGTAAATAGGAGTTACTTACCTATTGGGCGCCCCGAGTTCATTAGCCTTAACAATAACACCAATGTTTAAGTGTGGGGTTTTGCTGTGTTCCATAGTTAGGCTACTAGTATTACTGTGACACTGTATTTAAACAAATGAGGAATTTCCACAAGGAATTTAAATTAAATAAAAGCTTTTACTTTTTTAAGTTGACTCTTTTGTTAGAAAGACAAAAAATACAAAAATAATATACATGAAATAATGTCTTCCTTCAATATTTTACCCTTGGTTTCAAATAGGCTATTGTGCCTTTTACACAAAACACACAGCGCCCTTGGCACTTGAAAATGCAAAATACAAATCACCGTCAGTTCAATAAACCCCCTACTGCCGGCAGTATAACCAAAACACAAATGTCACCCTTGGTGCAGGCCTGTAACGTAGCTCGTGTGCGGTGAGACCAAACCAAGCGGTCGCTTCGCTCCAAGAGCAACTGAAACGTAGACAAGGTACCTCCGGCTTTGGAGAGTAGCAACGGGCCCTTGCGGTAACACCCGCGAAGCTCTCAAGGTCCTCGTAAATCTGGAAGCGCCTACGTTGAGTCTCCTTTCCTTCCACCTTGTCCAGCTGAATGGCGGATTCTCCGTCGTCTCCCCAAAATGGCGATTAGGCGTCCTCCCCTTGAGGCAGGCTACTCCTGGTATATAGACTCACGTTACGCAGCGACTGATATTAACTGTATTTTCAAACCGAAAATTTATATCAGTTTAAAGTCCCCTTCTATAGGCTACAAACGGACATTAACTGCGTACATTTATATCTGTAACCATCACGGAGACAGACTAGCCGCCTGCTTCCCCTATCTTCCCTCTTCTCTCACAACTCCCCCCATCCCCGTTCCAGCCGCTTCCGGTTCAAAGGTCACCACACATTTAACCAATCAGAATGTATAGAAAAATAAAGTCACATATTCAAAAAAATCAAATAAAATACAGGCCTTAATAAAATAAACCACATTCATATTCAAAATTCACATTGTATAATATCTTGCATTTGAAAATAAAATAAAAGAATATAGCACAGGGCTACATAATGAACAGAGAATAAGAATCCATATGTAACTTGGACACCAAACTAACAGCAGGAGTCGAAGGAAAACTTTGAAAATGGATTCAACAGATACACATCACAGCACTTTGTTAAGAAACAACTCTACTCCTGAAAATTAAAAAAGGATGGAAAAGTTCACAATAAAAATAAAAATTTCATCATGGCAGGTCAGTTGATTGGGCAGATTTTGACCATCTAAAATTTGAAACTCTTTCACTTGAACACATCAATGTAAAATCTGTCTAATGCCACTATACTGTGTCCAATTTGCCACCCTCAAATGGTTTTATCTTCTTCAGCAGTAAAAATGGTTGATCTTCACATAGCCTGCCAGTATTTGGACATGTTTCGTGCGTAACATGGACACCAGGTAGCATTTTGTCTCTCTGTAGTTCTGGTGCAGAACAACTTTGAGGAGCCTGTTTTGATATTTCAAATGACAAATTAATTTCATTCTGCATAAGATGTGAACTATAAAAACAATGAAAAAAATTAGATGTAACCAAAAAGAGGAATGTGAACACCAGTGCTGTGTGACAAAGTTCGATCCGTTCGTCACTCAGACTCAATACACGGCGATGTCCACTATACTGAGAAGTGCATTCTCATCGGCCAGACATACGAGGAAAACATTGTCATGATTCACTAAATGTTCCACTGTTACACAGATATCAGAGGTGTATAAAGTATTAGAAAAAAATAAGTAAAAGTAGAAGTACCATAACTGAAAGTTACTTTGGTAAAAGTTGAAGTCACCCATAAAAAAATTACTTACACTTGAAATTAAATGTACTTAAGTACCAAAAGTATCTTGTGAAAAAATATACTTAGCAATTCTTACCTTTCTGGCATGTAGCACAGCACTTAGTAAAAATTTGAACATAAACAACTCCGCCTCCCTCCAAAGTCCCACCCTCTTCCCCCTGCCTGACCTCTGAGGCTCCCCTCCCCCCCTGGCCTGTGCGGTGAGAAAGTGAGCAGCGCGAATGAAGATTTAATTCATGAAGATTTCATTTCATGAAGACTTTCACACCAGACGCGAAACAAATTTTTCTCATGACAGATTACATTCAAAGTCAATGCAAAGAAGCGAATCTCGCGCGTATTTGCGTCTTTGCATTGACTTTGAATGAAATCTGTCGAATGAAAAATTCATTTTGCATCCTTTGTGAAAGCTGTAACGTACAGTTCAGGAACCACACGCGAGAGACAAAAATCCAAAAAACGTATGCCTTTAATGAAGTCAGAGTCAAAGCCAAAAAACACAGGAATTGCCAAGCCACACTATGAAATCTAAAAGCAGTATCAACTAGACAGGCAGGGGTCAGAACCAGTAAGACAGATGGGCAGAGGTAAAAAAACGATACGCAAAAAGTCGTAGTTGATGGGCAGAGCCAATGGTCATACACAGGGCATCCAAACACAGAACTCGTGGTCATCCAAAAATAGGTCGAAATCCAGAAAGCCAAAAACAGTACAAAAAGGGCAATGGCAAGAATCAAGGTTGGACTATCCAGTAGAAGCAAAACAATAATCAATGGCATACGAGGAGCTCTGCACAAAGAAATATTGATAAACGTTCTGACAAGAGCTGTGAGTGAAAAGACTCCTAATATACACACAGGAATGGTCACATGCTATACAGAGATCAGCTGTGGGGAATGAGGCTAATTACATCGGGAGAATCACATGAGGGAAACCCTTACCACGAAAATTGGCGAGAGACAAAATACGAACGGGAATCACACAGACAGCCTATGACATTTAAACAGCTCCGGTCCAGGAGTTTTACGTACAGAGATAACAAGAGCAGGAAAGTACTTAAGCATGTGCGAGAGATTCTCGCTGAAACTCAGGGAGAGCAAAGCGATAGACAAGGGGCGGGGAATAGAACAGGGCGATTGCGAAGAGGTAATTAGTCTATCAGTAGTGATGCAGCTTTACAACTTAAATTAGAGTGCTCATTAATAATTTAGTAATCGAATATACACGTTTAGTTGTGTTAGTAGACTATAATACAAAATACAAATGTTAGTCTAGTTAGTAATTAGAACAGAAGGGTGAAGGAAGAAAACGAGATACGAAGGAATATTTTTAAACACCGGACTTCATTTAAATCACCCGAATTCAATGAGCACGCAGACAGGGAAGACAGACTAAACCAACTAGATCACAAGACAGGGGAGACAAGTGCAATGGAACTGAAACATGGAATGAACCCAAAGACTGAATATTCCAAAAACCAAAAAGAATAAATAAAAGACAATAATCATGAATACAAAACTAGAACATAAACATGACCAAAAAACCAGAACCATGACAAAAGCATCTTGAAACAGGGCAATGGAGTCAGATTCAGAGGCACTGGTTAGTAAAAACTAATCAACAGTAAATACATAATATTCAGTTCTATATGTGGTATAAAATAAAATGCCCTCGTAACATCTGACAAACAACCATTAACGTTATTATAGTAATTATAGCATTTCAGCACCTGTTTGTGTACAGTCAGATGCGTTGTTTTTCGGCAGAATTCATACATATGTTCCTGCAAAACTGCTGTCATAACGTCTTACCTCACCAGAATTGTCCCAGTAACGTTAGTCATTAAATTAGGAGCAATTGCAGCTGTTTAATTTGCAGGCAAATTTTGTTGAGTACCTGTTTTGTCTCTACCTCTCTGTTGCTCTGCCAGAGAGGCGCGGCTCACAAGTGGTGACAGAGGTAGGCAACTGGAAGGGACGCAGCGACGAATGACAGACAGGAAGCTTGGAAAATCATTCTTTTCAGACCGAAGAAAGTGATTGGTCAGATTTTTATCAGAAATATATGAGACTTGAATATTGATGAGTTTCAACACCTGGTGGATTTCTTTTACATTTTAGTGTGCCATACGCTTATTAGGAGCATTTTAAGATTACAAAAGAAAAGTTTAAAAATGCCAGAAAGGTAAGAATTGCATTAAGTATCAAAAGTGCACAAAGTATTTTTCATAATACGCATAGAAACAAGCAAAACAACTATGCATTGTTCCCTCCTCATGGACTTTGATCAATTTTCAGGTGAATGAAAGATACAGTATTCAAAAACAAACAGGCAGTCTCTCCTTTATATACTTCTTTTTCATTTTCTTCATATTCTTCTTCTTTGAGTTTACTGGCAGTTTAAAAAAACACTATAATTGACTATAATTATTAGTAGAATTACATAGTATCAATACCATGTCGAATTTTTGCTTCAGAAAACTGATTTTTCTTAACTACTAATTGGGATACCTTTGGCTCACTGTAGCTGAAGTGGTTGCTAAAGAGGACAACAATTTTTTTCTGTCGCAAGACATAATTTTTTGAACTGCTGGATCGATACTATGAGCAGGTATACTGTATTGAGCAGTTTGCACGTCAGGCTTAGCTGAGGAGTTTAAGTCAGACAACTCCTGAAAAACAGGGATTAGAGTGAACTCATCCATTCTAAACCGTGTTCGAGCTTGGCTTGGTTGTGAATATGCAATAACTGATCCAAGAGTGCCATCTGGTGATAGAATATTGCTCTGTGTGTAAAAATTTGCGGCTCCATGTCTGCTGGCGGACACAATCCGCACAAAGCGCTTAAGATACCCTGCCTTCTCGAACACGCCACATCCAGATAATCCTTAAATGATTAATTACATTCATTTTTTAATTTGTAATGAGTAATGAAGTGGCCAATGTCAAAGTAACTTTGAATACGTGTCATATAAATGTACATCATGTAGTGTTTCATTGATAGAAAGCACTCTGCAAATGCAAAACTTTTGGTGACGGTAAAAATATACTGTGATCCGTAGGTAACTGCAGCGGACAAGACTGGTTATGCACGGAATGGTAAATTGAGGCCAGATTTTCAAGCTGCCAGTAAAGAAGAGAGAACAAAATCAACATAGGAGATAAATATTGGTGTCAGATGTTTATTTTAAAACAGCTGCATGTGTTGGGAGATATGTTTTCAATAACAGTGTTGGGTGGAAGTTTAGTAATAAAACGTCCCAATTTTCATCCACCATCTTCAACCAGTTTTTGAATAAAAAATCCATTTTTTTTTTTCTTTGTAGAAAGTATCGCAATATTTTTTTCTGTACAGTCGAACATGTCCATGTGGGGTATTTTGGGCAAGGATATTGGTTTAAATTCAATAACATTTATTGGAAAATGTACTTGCAATGTGAAGCATGTAATATTGACCCAGTTTCAGAGAATAACCCATTTGTCAACTAAAACTTGAGAAAAGAAAAATGGTTTTAAAAATACAGACTTTTCCCACAAATAATAACAGCTATGCTTCAACTCGAACCAGATTACCCATTTTCTTTCGCACCGGTCAAATGACGTAATTTGATACCACTGAAATCATCAGAGCAGTAATTGGGCCATACTAACCTCGATCTTATTTGTTTTTAAGTGCAATTTCATTCTCGCTTCTTTAACATTTAATAATATTTAACAACAGCCATTTAGAACTTGTTTGTTTCATTTCAGGGGAATGAATTCCGTATTCAACCTGCAGATCAGGTTGTACCTGAAATCAGTACTTTTTTAGCTTACATTGATGTTTAGGTACTCAGAGAAACGTTCGGGTGCGTAAAAACGTCAAGTTTATTTCCAGTCAAGAAAATTGGAGATTATGCTTTGCGAGTTTGACATAGAGTTAATATCCTGTAGAGCTGACTGTGTTTCCTCTATCACAAAGTTTTAAGTTTGGATCTGTGCCATCCATTTAGACAAAATAGCAAACCCTACCAAAACACTACCAAACCCTATAGGAGGTGAAAAGTGAGTGAATTTCTGGATAAAAATGTCATTTATGATTGCATTTGTGGTAAATAGGGACAGAGAAAGGAGAAGACAGCAAGATTAGGGATGAGGTCTCCCAGGCCATAGTCTCCAAGGTGTGTCAGTATGGACTGGGCTCTTGTGGCAACCTCTTTGCTGTAACCTTTGTCCCCACTTTTGCCTCACAGGGAGGAGAGGGAGTCTTGGATTCGGGCAAAGTACGAGCAGCGGGTGTTTGTGTCACCCCTTCCTGCCGCAGGAGGGCCCCTGTCTGCCAGGCTGCTCTCGGCGGTCACGCAGAGGGACCTCCCCACACTTCTGCTCCTCCTGGCCCACAGCACAAAGGAGGAGATCAACGCGCCCCTCCCCACACTGCCCAACGGGGCCCCCCAGCACCCCCACCCCGCCCTGCACGCTGCCTGCCAGCTTGCTGACGTGGTCATGACGCAGCTCCTTGTCTGGGTAAGCTCCCCATCCACACATTCTTCATCTCTTCCTTCCAGTTATCAAAACCCTTGCCTCACTTGACTTTGTTGATCTCAAATAATCATGTCTCAGGTCTAAGTATCTCAGACCTTGGACTCCATGCAGGGTTTGAATCATTCCATTGTTTGCTCTATTAGTCAAGCTTCTTTGATTACAATAACATGTTTTTAATATTAATTTCCTCTGCACACTAATATATCCATTATCTATTTACAGTGCTGTGAAATAGTATTTGCCCTCTTCCCAATTTCTTCTATTTTTGTATAGTTGCCACTCTTAAATGCTTCAGATTATTGAAATAATTTTAATATAAAACAAAGACAACCAGAGTAAATACAAAAGGTGGTTTTTGAATGAGGATTTCATTTTTTTAAAGGATTAAACACTATCCAACCCCTCATGACCCTTTATGAAAAAGTATTTGCTTCCTTAGTTGCTATTCCAGCCAATTAAACAAATATAATCAATAATTGGGTAACACTTTCCATGAACTCCCTATCTATAAAGCATTATAAATGCGTTCATAAAGGGTTATAAAGCATTCAAAAAGCCTTTTAATTATTGACATTTGCATGTTTAACTATTTATACATAGTCATGACTATACTCATAAAGCATTATGATGTTATCTTATAAGCCTTTAAAACTTTTCCATATAAAAGCTGCTGTAAATAAAGCATTGTGGCGCTTCGAGTTTTAAAGGCTTTTAAGATGACATCATAATGCTTTATGAGTGTAGTCATGACTATGTATAAATAGTTATACATGCTAATGTAAATAATTATAAGGCTTTATGTATGCTTTATAACCCTTTAGGAATGTCATTGATAATGCTTGGTAGATAGGGACTAGGAGTTCATAGAAAGTGTTACTGATAATTGTGTTCAATTTCACTTGACACACCCAAGCATGATTACTGCTAGTCCAGATGAATCTCTGAAGATCAATTAAACAGAACTTGGCTGGAAATGTCAAGAAGGCAAAAAGCAGCGCGTGATGCCTCAATCTCGTGAAATTCAAGAACAGATGAGAGGCAAAGTTGTTGAAATCTATTAATCTGGAAAAATTTACAAAGCCAGTTCTTCAGCTCTGGGATTCCAGCACATCACATTGAGAGCCACTATCTACTACTGGCGAAAACTGGAACCTTCCCAAAAGTGGTCAGCCTACCAAAATTCCTCCTTGAGTGCAGCAATGGCTCATTCAGGAGGTCACAAAAAAACCTTGGCGAGCATCTAACGAACTAAGGCCTCACTTTCCCTAGTTAAGGCCACAGGTCCACCGTAAGAAAGAGAACGGACAAAAATGCCATCCTTGAGAGTGATCTAACTGAGGGTGAAAAACACCACTGACCAGAAAGAAGATAAAGGCTTGTCTGACATTTGCCAGAAAACATCTTGATGACCCCCAAGACTTTTAGGATTTTTATTCTGTGGACTGCTGAGTCAAAAGTGGTCAAAAGTAGAACTTTGTAGAAGACAGGAGTCTCATCAAATCCAGTGTAAACCAAACCCAGGATTTCACAGTAAGAGCATCACACCAACAGTAAAAAAGTGATGGTAGTTTGATGGTCTGGGGTTGCATTGCCAATTCAAGACCTTGTCGACTTCTCATTATTGATGGAACCAAGATTTCTGCTCTCTACCTTAAAATGCTGAAGGACAATGTCTGACCATCAGTTGATGACCTGAAGCTCAAGCGATGCTGGGTAACACACCAGGACATCGATCTGAAGCACACAAGCAATTCCAGCTCTGAATGGCTCGAAAGAAACAAAATTAAGGCTTTGGAGTGGCCTGGCTTGAATTTGATTGAGATGCCGTTGCGTGAACTTAAACTGACTGATCATGCTCAAGAACCCTCCAATGTGGCAAAATTAAAACATTTTTGCAACGCAATGTGAGCCAAAATTCCTCCACAGCAATATAAAAAACTCACTGCGGAATTATTTTATTACAGTTTTTGCCACTGGTGGTGGCACAACCAGTCATTAGGTTTTCTGAGCATAGTTATTTTTCACATAGGCGAATTAGGTTTTGCGTAACTCGACCTTCAATAAATGAAATGATCTTTTCAAAGCTGCAGTTTGTGTTTAGTCATGTGGTTTTTGTCTTATATTAAAATAAGAATAAAATAAAATAAAATGATCTAATACACTTACAACTAACAAATAAGAAAAAAATAGAAGAAATTGTGGGGGGGGGGGGTTTATTTCCAGCACCATGTGTCCATATACCCATCCAAAATACTTCTGAATTTGCCATTATCTGACATGTCGTCGAAGAGAACTGGAGTTGGAGTTTAAACTTTACCTTAGCATCTGAAAATGTACAAAAGTAAAAAAAAAAAAAAATACAGTATCATCAGATTACTCTTTGTCTGATTTTGGGTTAGAGTGTGTCATCATGAGGGGTCAAACCACTTCAGTCCCCTCACTAACCCTAATAGGAGCGATCTGATATACAATACGGCACATCACAAGGCGGATATGCCTGCCGATAATGACGGTTCAACAGTCAAAATGTTGACGAGTCAACTTACGCTCATATCCGTGTGCTGTCAAACGCTAGCTAATATAATGGTGATTTATAGTGTTTAGTTCCAGGACGCGAACACCGGCTTTGACTCAAATGTAGCGTTTATTTGAGTTTAGCGGTATTTTTATGTTCATATCTGTGTATCCACAATGGTATTCGACTGCGAAGCTGCGCCATGCTTATCGCATTTTTCATGCATGCATTGACTTGGCAAAGCTGGTCCTATTACCTGAAGTGCGGACGTCGACAAAAAATCCCCTTCCTTCATCTCATCTCCTGATTTATGACAGTTTTGCGCCTGGCTCTGACTATGAGTTGGATTAAGTTTTCAATGAGAGCTACCTTGCAACCAGAAAATGTAGTCCTTCGTGAGAGGTGGCATTGCACTGACTGTATGATTTATAAATTCATATGATGACCGCATCTGCGCATCCCTTCATGTAATGTTTGATAAGACCTGTGGTGTGTGTCAGTAGCATGAAAGCATTTGGGCATCTTTAGTTTTGAAGGATATTGAAGTCAAGGATGGATTATTCCTATCCTCTGAGATTCCATGGTCAGGAGTTAGGTTTTATGTATTTCAAACTTTCTCTCCTAATTTTTTACAGTATGGAAGTGACGTGAAAGCGAAGGACACCCAGGGCCAGACGGCTCTAACGTTAGCGCGTCGGGCTGGGAGCCAGGAGTGCGCAGACATCCTGCTGCAGCATGGCTGCCCCAATGAGCCCCCTTCAGCTGCCCTAACACCTACCCTCTCCCGAAAGTGCAGCAACACCAGCCTGGGACGTACCAATTCCAGGAGAGGGGTGTCTTAATGTCATTCCAAAGCAAGAGTAGCACAGGACAATAGAATACAGCTGGGGGGGCGGTCTCCAAACACTCCCACCTACACACAAACATAGGACCAGTGGGATTGTGTGTGCGTGTGTGTGAGAAAAGGGGACCATGGGTGGTCCAATGTCATGGACATTGCTTGTTGAGGATGGAAAGATCAAAATCACAGGCAAAGACAACATAATGACAAGAGCTTCAGTATTATGTGGAGAACTCCATTCCTCCATAAATGGCACAGGAACACACTGTTCAGCCATGAAGAAGCAATAGAATATTTTTGCCACTAATGTCTATGCCTTTGTGCTGCCTTTCAGGAACCAACAGGAGTCAGAAAGCTTAGGACGGTGCCACGTACTGTGAAACAGAGGTGATAGAAAAGAAAAAGAGACTGAGCACTAGTCTCTAAAGTGAAGCACTATTCCACTGTCTTTATGCCAGTCATGCAGTGTGGATGGGTCTGTTGTTTCTGTCAGCCTGTGCATTGTTTCTGTGTCCTTATCATAGGGTTTGAGGCTCATGAACTTCCTCTAGAACTGCTTAAAATTTCAGGAAAAAGTGTAGCTTGGTCTTCATTAACATAAAGTATTGAAGCATAATGATTTAGCACCTGTACTGTGCCTGTGTGTGCTAATGCCTGTATGGTGTGTGCACACCAATACTGGGTATGTTTGTATGTTTTTGTAAGTGGGATGAATATGTGTATGTCCGGAGTGACGGGGAAGTGTGTTTGTAGAGTGCACATGCGTGGAGTGTTAGTGGGGAGTGTAAGTGTTCACAGTGCTGTATATACATTGCCCATGCTCTCAAGATGGGATGAAGTCCAGAAACTGAAGACCTAAGTGGATGAGCTGCCAATAGCATCACAGAGACAGGATCCATCATTTCAGGGGTGCTTCAAATCAGTATCAAATTCCACCTACCTGTCACTGCTCCACACTCCCAGCCTGGCTCCTCCCAT
This sequence comes from Gymnothorax reevesii, assembly GCA_029721435.1. Classification (NCBI taxonomy): domain Eukaryota; kingdom Metazoa; phylum Chordata; class Actinopteri; order Anguilliformes; family Muraenidae; genus Gymnothorax; species Gymnothorax reevesii. The sequence continues at coordinate 29,941,700 of CM056581.1, read as the reverse complement.
ACTGCCAGAGTTTGTCTCTTCAAGAGCTGCAAGTGAGAAGCAGAGCTCTGCCTCTCTTCAGGAGCGTCAAGTGAAAAGCAGAGCGCTGCTTGGGAATGTTAAAGTATCTGGCAAGAGAAACTGGTGCCAAAACAGAGACAAGGAACTTGTGGCTCTCCGTTGATGGTGCTCTGTGCTTACACTGGTGTTGAACCAGGAACAAATGGAAAACTGCAATAATTCAGCTCAACATGAAAAGTAAGACAGTTGCACTCCTTAATTTTCATTGTATTTAGGACATATCTGATCCCACAAGAAAAACACCAATGGCATAAAAAAGAGTGTCCTTGCCTTGCTTTTTTCAGTGTCATTACATAATGCAATTGGTCTCCCTACATTTAGGGGTGAAGTATTTTAAAGGGGTGAGTAGTTGGTTTCTTCGTTTTGAAAACATATGGTACTTTCATTTTTTCTTTGATATGAATAAATTAATGGAAACAAAAGCTGGAAGATCCCTCTTTGGCATCATTGGTTATTTTTGTCTATGAACTGAACATATAGTTAGCCTGAATTTGCCACCAAGCATAGAGTATCCAAGTAATGAAGCATTATATCCAAACAGTGAAAGTTGACTTACATTTTATAGATTAATACTGCCCTAAATCTTAAGCAAAACAGATTTAAGATGGAGAATTGTAATTTAAGGAAGACAGAGGTATTGTAAAAATTAAAATATATAAATATATAACTATATTGTTATTACTGATGTTACTGTACATGTTGCCATGGTTCTTGATAATGTACTGTATGTACAAGATTGTAACTGTATGTAATTATGTTTGTTTGTGTCTAGGACTTGTTTGTAACCATACGGGGACATGAGTAGCTATTAAGAAATGTGCATCGACTGTGATGTTTTTAGTGGGTTTATTATCATTATTAATATTATTTCTAAGATGAGCGATGTTACTCTACAGCACTTTTTTATTTTTTACTGATCTTTTTGGCCTGGTTCCATTGAACTGGAAGGTAGTCTTCCAGATGTCTCTTGTATGAACTCAAAATGTACTGTATGATAATCACTCGGAGAGTTGCGTCCATTTGTTGTTGTCCTGGAAATGCACACCTGCTGAATTCAGCAGGAGCATGTGGAGACAGTGCTACTTATTTTGTCTATATGACTGGTACAGATGCATTTTTGATGATTATTGAAATACTATGAAGCAACTAGCTGCCCATACACCAATCACAGCTTAGGCTTTCTCTCAGAAACTGAAAGATCTACATCCTCAATTCTGGAAAATTTGACACATTCTGGAAAAGGCAAATAAAGTAAAAGGGGACAAATTAGTGAAGACCATTCAACCTACTTTATTGAAACAGTGCAGCAACACATTATTTGATATTTTAAGGTGAATTTCATCGCTTATTCAAAATATACAATGCAATCATTATGACAAAAAAAGTTGGTGAGGTGAACTATTTACCACTCTGTAAACTCGCCGTGTCTCTTAGTCATACTCATTCAGCGTTTGGACACTAGTTGGTCAAGTCAGGCAAGTGGAATTTCCCCTCATTCCTCCATTATGCAGATCAACAGCTGTGCAATTGTACAATGCCTTTGTCGCCATATATTTTACTTCAATAATGCACCTCCCATTCTTAATTGGAACCAGACCAGGAATTCAGGCAGGCCAATCTAGAACCCACACTCTTCTTACGCTGCCATGCACTTGGAATCTGTGCAGAATGTGTTTTTGCATTGTCTTGCTGGAAAATGCCAGAACAACCTAGGAACAGACAATGATGACAACATAAGTTGTGCCAAGATTTGTACGTCTTTCTGTATGAATGATGCCATTACAAAAGTGCAAAACACCCGTGCCATGTATACTGACAAATCCCCATCCCGTGAAAGATGACCACTTTTGGACTTGATAGCTTGGGTTAGACTTGTTATCTTTGGTCCAGAGAATGCAGCAGCTGTTTTTTTTTATTCAGAAACCACTTAAAATGTTGACTTATTGAACCACAAAAATATGGTTAGACAGTACAGTTGTCCATCTCATATGGCCAAGCCCAGAGATGTCAGCAGCGCTTTTGGACAGTGTCTTTAACTTCCTAAAGCCCAACCTCCACCTGGTGGTAACACTGGCGTTACGGGATTTTCGAATGATGTGCCGTGAGCCTCTGACCCTTAAATACATACTGCTGACTACACATGATTGCTTCCAAGCTGTTCCTGTGTGAGATTGCTTGATTAAAAATTACACAATTTATTGAACGAATAATCAAGACCAATATATAAGCCTGTGATTGTTAACCTCCTCCACTCTGGACTTGCAATTGGAGGGACTTTGGCAATGCTCTCACCTTGCCTTAAAGTGCATTACATGTCCAAACCCATCCCCATTTAGGACCCCTAATTAGCAACTTAGTGTTAATTTGCTTAGTAGCGAGGATCAATCCATTCCCATTTCTCCTCAGCTTGCATAATTGTTCGATTGCTATAATTATAAAGCATTTTCTGATTTACATTGACACTAACATAAAATGTCAGTATCTTGCTAAGCTTCAGAATTTCTCCAGCTCCCAAAATGGTAAATTGTTTTTAGTGTCTGCATCCAATTGGCTTGATGCACCTAAGCAAATGCGTCTAAAAATGTGGTTTGCATGGACAGAAATACAATTTCTTCCCTAAAATCCATCTTGAAGTAAAATCATCTGTAGTACATGCTGCTGAAGATGGTATATAGGTAAGGTTAACATTTTGTTTCTAATTAATTAATTTCTGGGGAGCACCCATATAGCCATTGAACACACCCTAAAGAACTACTCAAGCATCACTGAACACATCAAAAACAACTTAATATTTATTATTACTGATGTGCTCGGCGCTTCCATGTGTCGCACGTCAGAATTACAATATCACATGCTTTTCTTTATTTCCACTCGCATCTCACTGGAAAAGCAATAAAAATCAATTTCTTCTTCAATTTGCTGCAAATTCAATACATACCTCCCCCATGTGTTTTTGATGACTCGAGATTTATTTATGTATTTATTTATTTACTGTGTTTTCACAAGAGAGAAGAAAGGAATTCTAGAGTTGGAGAGTTGCTGACCACAGTAAAATTACATATGTGAAAAAAGGCAGTTGCTCACTCATAGCCATGACGCAATTCACTAAATTATTCAATTACCAAGGGTTCAACATAAAAAGCATAATTCATAAATTAATTGTTATTGTGTCGCAGCAATGCATGTGGAACTGTGCTTCTCCACAAATGCAGCCAATTCTTCTGAACACTGAAAACATTTGGACTCAGTGCAATCTTAAAATAGATTAGGTTGCACTGCTGAAAGAATGCTAAAATTGGATATTCAGAGAAAGTGTTGGATTAATTTATGATTAGTTTTTTTTCCATCCTTGCAATATTACCATTAAGTATTTTGTCAATGTAGCCCATTGGTGATCACTGTCATTTCTTAATACTTCTTCATAATTTTTGGCTTATATATTGGTCTTCATTATTCAGTAAATACACTTTTTGATTATCTATCATGAGATCTTTAACAGGAATGGCTTGTAAGCAGTTATGCGTTTAATGCTCCGAGGCTGACAGCACACCACTGAAAATCCCATAGCGCTAGCGCTACCACCAGGGGGATGTTGGAGTTTAAGAGGTTTTAATGACAGCTTGCTTCACTGGCCATAAAAGCCCTTAAGACCTCATAAAGAGGCCCGTAGACATCTAAAATAGCAACAGCTTTTGATTATGTCCAAATTTTTCCGGACCTGATGGCACATAGGAACAGCTATGAGTTGCGTATAATTACTGGAAATGAGTGAAGTTACACCAAAAATATCCGATCATATATACTCCGAGGCAATGGAAACGCAACACCAGTTTGGATTCAAATAATTTTGTGACTCAAGTTTATTTTCTTATTTTAACAATTCAAATATGTTGGGTAGGTTGACTTTGATGAATTAAATGTGTTAATGGGCCGATTTGGACAATAATAAACAGATGCATTAAACATAACGAGCACAAGTTGAAAATGAAAAATCACAACAAGACTGAACGGAACACACATTTAAAAATGAACTCAAAAGAACAGTCAGTATCGGGTGTGACCCCCACGAACATCCACACAGGCAGTACAACGTCTCCTCATGGACCTGACTAAGCGTCTTAGGTTGTCTTGGGGAAGTTGTCGCCTCTCTGCCTGTAGTGCATTCTGGAGTTGCTGCCCGGTTGGAGGTCTGGGTTCTCTTGATGAAAGAGCTCATCCCAGTTGAACGTACTACACCCAAAACGTACTGATGCTGGACATACTACACCCAAAACGGTGAGCCACTTGCCGGGCACTTACTCCCGCCTCTAGCATACCCAGGGCCCTGTTTTGTTGTTCAGTCAACGGACGTGGCATTATGACACTTAAAAATGTTTTTTTGTGTGGCTTTTATCATGCCTTTATATAGGGAAGACAACCCCTCCTTCATTTCAACCACTGTACTTGCACAACTCCTAATCCCATATGTTGTACACAATATGGATTGATGAGAGTCCAACTCACACTGTTGAGTTACATGATGATCATTCATGTGTAACGAGGTATACATTGTGACCCCAATGGTCACTTAAGAACTTTAATTGGACTACTCAGGTCCTGAGCAAAAATAAAGCAAAATTTAAAGTGTTGCGTTTTCATTGCTTTTGAGTATATGTGGGTATCGGCATGAGCATACTTGAGACAAGAGAGGCTGCAAATATGATTTGCAAACCAAAGACGAGGCAAATTAGTGTGCAAATCAAGATAGCATTTTCTGCGCAATTCCGTCTGACACCTGCAGTAGAAAAACCAGGCTCTTTGAAGGTTTTGACTTCATCATTAAAATAAGGTCTTAGCCTAATCTCACACAGATATTTGAAGGGGAATATTGAAAGGAAAACATACCAAGGGAGTGGACTACTTTAACTCCGGAAAACCTAAGGACCCATGTATAGATCCATAAAATGCAACTGCTTTTTTCAAACCTGTGGAACATAAGGCTTATTTTCAATTCGATTGGAGATCTCAGATCCCACACATGTCCCGCTGAATTACAAGAATTACAAGTGTATAAAATGATGAGCAAGATCTCAATATTTTCCATTTGAAGTAATGCAGTGGCAATTAAAACATGGCACCCTGGATTTGAATAATTCTGTCGATATACATCAATCAGCCATAACATTATGAATACCTGTCGAATAATGTGTAGGTCCCCCTTTTGCCATGAAAAAAGCCCTGACCAGTCGAGGCGTGGAAGGTGAAGGTGTGCTGTGGTATCGGACACCAAGACAGTAGCAGCAGATCAAACCTGTAAATTGCGAGGTGGGGCCTCCATGCATTGGACTAGTGGGGACCATCACACCCCACAGATGCTCAACTGGATTTAAAATCTAGTTGTGCTGGTCACAAAAATGTAACTATGGAAGCAATTGGACAAACGGTTTTGGCTGTATGTGCTGAAAAGCAATGGGACCACTCACAGAAACTGCAATGTTAAACTAGATAACTCAGTGGCCACAGGGACTGAGTCGTGTATCTCCCTGATCCCCATGAGAGATCATTTGCAAATTTTTACAGCCGCAATGTTACTGTTTTTACTCATGCTATGACATTAATATGCATCCCTGTATATATGTGTGTGTGTGTGTGTGTGTGTGTGTGTGTGTGTGTATATATGTGTGTGTGTGTGTGTGTGTGTGAGAAAGAGAAAACACAAAATCATCAAAAAAAAATTTTTCGACAAAATGGCTGCTGGCGGCCATATTGGATGTCTTAAATTGCCAAGCATTGAGTATTGCCAAAAACATTGAACTCTGGTCACCTGTGTTGCAGCTCTACACCCTAATCACCAGGCTGTATCATTTGACTGTTACACTGCTGTCAAATTGCCCGTATAAAGAAAGAGTCAAGAAAACAATTCAATCAGCTGCCGGATAGCTCGCTCAGTTGAGGCACTGCGCTGCATTGCAGAAGTGACTATCACGTAGTGGTTTCGAACCCCGGTCGTACCAACCGGTAGTGGTCGGCAGCTTTTTCAGAGTAGCGCACGATTGGCCATCGCGCTACAGGGTTTCAAATTGGGAAGGGACTGCCGGGTAAGGAAAACAAATAAACAGCTTTGTTCATTGCTCAAGCGCCTCCTGTTGGCCAGATGGGCGCTCATCAGGAAGATTCTGAGTCTGTTCTTGTCCGGGTATCCTCCACCCTCATTCTGAACTTTCGAAGATTCAACCAGTGAGTGTATTAAGAAGCAGTGGCTGACAGGCACTTGCTTCGGAGGAGAGCCGTGAACTGTCTTCACTCTCCTGAGTTGGCAGCAAGGGGTCGCAAACGAGCAAGCTTCGTACATAGTTCACTAATTGGGCATTCCAGTTTCGGGTGGGATTGGAGATGCCAAATTTATTTAAAAAAAAAGAAAACAAGTCAATCACCTTATTTGTACTATTGTGCCCTCAGTATTCACGCATTTCTGTCAGAAAATGACTTTGAAAACATTGGTTGAATATTTAGCAGATAATTATACCGAAAATACCACAAACAAACCTGTTAAGCTTTATATTGTCACGCTATTTAAGTAAGTTCGAACGGCCCATGGACTCAATTTGACGCACTGGGAATGCAAGGCTCTGGCTCAGGCTAGGTTTGTGCGATAAAGGTGGTTTAGAGCTCGTTGGAAACATCAGAAGCCATAGAATCAAATGGCTACTGGCAAAGTCTTACCGACAGCATCACAAGCCGATCACAGAGAGGAAAATACATTGTAAGGAAGCTGAATACTGAGGAACTGAGGTCTTTGAAGCAATACTCAATGTTTTATGTTCTCAAATATGTTTTGAGACTGGCAGATCCAGTTTCATTATAACACGAACACATTGAGCTAACAATAGCCACGTGGATTTACCCTCAAACAGTTTTTTCATTACAAAATATTAAAGATGAGAAATTTCTTTGCTCATCTCTGTAGACTGTAAAGTGTATGCCTGCTGTTCTTTGAGTATGGTTTCGGTTTAAAATGACAGGGCATACATTGTTGGATTCTGTGGACTTTCCTCTTTCATTTGAGGTATAATTTTTATGCATAGCACAAATTCAGTAGAAATTCTAGCAACTCAGCGCTGATATGATCTTATCCTATGTTTTGCTCTTATTAGGTTATATTATTATTATGCGTAACTACTGCCCCCGGTACCAGGAGCATCAGACTTAAGGGGTTAAAGTTACAAGGGACTATGCATTAATTTAACTGTCAAATTCAGTCAATTTATGACAGTGTAGCTCATGTTACCTAAAATAAATTGATTTAATAATTTATATGCCTGTTAAGGACTGCTCAAAATATTTATTGGGCTTGATGATTCTGTTGCTATTAACCTTTCTTCAATTTGAAATGTGCTTTTGATTTTAAATAAGTTTCTGGCTTTTTATTGGCGGAAAAATGAATGAAATAGTTGGAAAAATTGGAAAACATATAGCCTAGCATTGAGTGTGTTTTTTTTTAATGTTGCGCTCAAACAATTTCCATAATCTCAAGCTACGTTATATATGTGTAAATATATCGATGTAAATTTGCGAAAGAACAAAGTCGTTTTTCTTAATTACACTGCGTATCATTAATGTCAACATTTCAGTAGGAAACGACATTAATTTATCTTGAAGAAATATGAAATTGGTATGATGTGTGGCAACACATCTTGGGGAGGTCTTCCTTAATAAGTGGTTTCATTTGGAAACGGCCAAGAAATTCACTTTACGCCTCCCGTCAGATAGGTGTTGAATTTACACCCGGTCTTCATGAATATTGTTTACTACCAGCTGGTGCAGTGGTCTTAAAGTTATGCCTCTACGATTGCGCAACTTAGATTCAAGGCAAGACACTACAGGTGAATAGGGTAAAAATTTTAAATAATAGATATCATGAAACTTCCTCAGTTGATTACTTGCAATAGTATGAAAAAAAATTGTATTACAAGTTTTTGAAATTTTTATGTTTAAATATGCAAATCAGTTATTATCTTAAATATGCGCCAATTTGCATATATTTTAGGAAGATAAATCTAAACATTTGATAAAGTCAGGTGCAAAATTCTTTTTTCATTTTGTTGACATATAAGATGAAAAAACAATTACAGAGGTATTTAAGGATATCTGCTTTCATTACTGAGAAAATCAAAATATGCTGTCCATGGCCTTAAAAAAAAATCAAATTTCATTATATTTTTGGGTATAAAATGTCTCATAAATCAGGCTAGGGATGACACATTAACAAATTACTCAGTAAATATCTTCAGAATATTGCTAAGTGTATAACTGCAAAGTTTGGTATACATAGGTACTACAGAGGTGGAGAAGTTTGACTTGGAGTATGACAAAAAACTTGTTTTGAGAAAACAGCATTCAAAGATTTACATAGGGGAATTTCATATATTTCTGTTGGAAACAATTGCTCACAAACAGAATAAATGTTCAGGCCCTTATAAATAGTAATGTGGTATATTTTAAGCTCATGAAAGTTGATCATTTATAACATGACAGGCATCTAAAGCCGACAGCTGTAGTTATTCAACTCATAAATATATTGCCTACACTGCACAAACTTGCAGACAAAACTCACATCAAATGCGAAAACACTTTTACACTCACTCTACAATCATGTAGATCAGTGGTCTTCAACGTTGTTCCTAGGGACCAACAGTGTATACTGATTTTTGTTCCAACCACAATTATTATCACAGGATTTTAACAAGTTGTTAATGTCTTAATTAGTTGTTTTTCATATTTAGCCTTGTTACTTACTGTTTTTAGCCAAATGTTTGATAGAAGCATCCATACATGCTACGAAGAATAAAATATCCCCGAAGATTGTGGTTTTATTTCTATACTGCAAGAAATTTCCAGCATTGTAACATTTGAAACCGATCAAATTAGACACTGAGGAACTCAGTAAACCCCAAATTGGGCTGAGGGGCACAACTGTTTCAAGTTCAAGTTATTTAAAAAAATTTCACGTGAATTAATTAGGTTAACAAAGCTGGTTTGACTCTACCATTTGCTTGTTGAATAAATTTGTCTTGATGTGCCAATTAGTTTTCACCAATTAGGAGCCAAGTACATCTTTAATTTGATTAGTTACAGTTTTCTCTCATTTTATGTTATTATTTCCAATGCATAGCAATGTGGGTATGGCATTTTTTTATTCTGGATAACATGGATATTTCTCTTATCTTTGAATTAAGAGGGCAAATAACTGCTCTAAGCATTAAATACACTTAATTAAGAGTCATGAACAGCTCGTTAAAATCCTGCGATTACAACTGAGGTTAGAAAAAAAGCTATCTTACACAGTGGGTCCCCAGGAACAACGTTGAAGACCACTGGTGCAGATGTAAAGACGCTTCGTCTGCACTAGTGTCCCTTTTGCAATTACTGCACTGAAGCAATAAACTGCAGCAGAACCCATGAATTTCTGTATCAATGTTTATTGACCCCGCACAGCACAATTAGGACAAAAGGCAATCAACTTTCATGCATTCGGCCGTTTAAGTGTCATATTCACTTTCCCGTGCTGTATGTCAGCAACCACTCAACCAGCGCGTTTGTAAGAGACTCTAAGGCGGAATTGAAGTACTTGTGCATGGAGGTTTATCAGCTTCACATGAGTTTTGGTGGATTTCACCACTAGTAAGATGGAAATAATTATGACTCAGGACTTTTCACGCTTTTCTTTACTCAGGGATTGGAAGCAATGGAATTTCATAAAAACGTTTTAAATGGTCCTATTTGATTTAAACAACTTGAACGATCGTGGAATTGCGTTGATTGACTAATTGCTGACCACGGCACGGGAACGCGAACATGCCACCAAATCTTAAACAAACAAACAAACATGACAGGCAGGGTGATCACTGTGCCAAGTGTAAGTGCATTCGGATTCTCTTATCAGCGCGGTTCTCTCCCTAAGCTGTAAAAGAGTCCCCTTTACACCTTTCCTTTATCTCATGATGTTTTACACAGAGGTTAAATAAAAGTGGTTCGGAATTAGACGATAGGACGCGATTATTTAACTATTCGGACGCAACTAAGGTTCCGCGGCAAGCTAAAGATGGAAGTGTCAGAGCGCACCACGTGATGCCTCTGAGCGAATCACGTAAGCAGAAACCAGCAGTAGCCAATGAGATTATGTCATTAGCTTTAAATCGCCCTATGAACTTTCACAATTGGTTACCAGACGTGCCTACCTCAAAAATCATGTTTTAGTAACAGTGATTGGATTAATTCTATTTTTTCAGTAATATCAAACTTTTTCACTAACACTCTGATATAAGTAATTATGCATGTATTTCTGAACATGGATGATTGTCTTTACAATATATATGACACACAACAAAGGATCAGATGACAGTCAATTACAAATTTTTAATTTGTAGATTCCCAGGAACAGATATTTCAAAAGAATAAATGTCAATATGTGATTGTGGCACAAAAGGCTGAACATTTCACCACTGGCTGGCATAGAACTCATTCACATCGTTAACAATCGTTGTTATCTTCCACTGGATACATAATGCCCATGACCTCGTGACGTAGTTTTGACAGTTATTTCACGCTATTCAGAATTGTATTCATTCTGAAGAAAGTGACATCCGTAAACTGCAATCCATATTTGTAATTCAGTGAAGTTGTAACTTTATGAGTTGTATTCTCACAGAGAATTTATAAACTGTATAATCTATGCGTGATTTGACTTAAACAACAGTTTACAAATTTTTTATTTACGCACAACTATAGACTAACATGCACACATTTTTAATACATGCACGATCTTTATGTGTACACGCACGAAACTTTTGTAACCTTACCCCATACCTTTGCTTCTTCCACATTGGAACTTTTTAATAATCTGACTATCGGGAAACATTGCTTTGAATGCTTTAGTAAACTTGTCCGCTAACAAAATTGGAAGATTTATGCGAGTAATTAAATCCATTAAAACAGTCTCAGCTTTAGTCACGCTCTGGGCCAAATTCAGTAGCTTGTTGTGCAAAGAATGATGTAATTGAAGTAGTAGTTGTTTGTACAGCTGCATACTGTCCTGTGCTTCTTGGAAGCTATATGGCGACGGCAATCGTCTTTACTGCCATGGCAAATGGAAATATCAGACACACAGAGGCTACAATGTACGTATGAATCTCCTTTCTTACTGTTGCCGAGGACAGGCCAAAGGCTGTGGTATTCCTTTCGATGTGTCTGCACCCTTTTCTTAGAAACAGTATTTTCAGTCTCCGATTTTCGTTTCATTGGCTGGGACGCCATGCTTGCTCATGTTTTCGTTTCGACGCGGGAATGACTTCTGGAAGGTTCGGGTATTTTCGTACGTTCACATGATCAATTCGAAGGTATATTGGTTGTACGAGTTTTGCCAAATAATGATTATTCACAACGCTGAAGTTATAAATTGGGTCAAGCAACCGGTTTCAGTTTACAATACAAACTACATGACAATAAATAAACCAGTTTATATAGCAAACGGGTGAATCCTATTTACAAGTCATGCTTACAATCTTGACTTCGATAACAAAAATTTCAACAGCTTTTTACAATTTTGCCGTAATTTATTAAAGCTGTCCGTAACATCGTATTTTATGCATTTTTCTGTAACAAATATGGACAAATCGTAACGGTAGGCATGTCTGGGTTACTGACAGAAAGGAAATGCCCTTATTTGCATTACACAGCGTTGCGCAGGAGAATCAGAGCTGTACAACAGTACCGGACATGACAGACTTAGTGAAGAGGTGAAGTACTGTTCGTTGCGTTGGAATGCTAACTTTTTGATAAATTCGGAAGAAACTCACTGCCGCAAGTAGACAAAATGTAATAAAATAAACGTCTAAATGTATAATTTTTATGTTTTCTTTATTGCAGTTTGAAAGAACTCATATTCAAGGAGTAAACTAGCCCAAAATCTCAAATCTGACCATTGCATGAAAAATCCATGTTTTTGCCTGCCGTGTCTCGCCTCAAGTCAGGCGCAAGTCCAGTAGGTGCGTGCGACCGGCCCCAGCATATTGGTCAATCCCGCCTGCTGAGTTTCTGATGTTTATATTCCAATATGTTAAGTGTTTATGGCACATATGGGGTTCTCTGCTCCTACAAAATATTCAGAATAATTTTGTCTCTTTCTAAATATTCATGCAACATAAAATGTTATTATTTATGTTATTTTATTATGTACAGTCAAGTAGCTGACAAGCACAAATAGTCCACTATCTAAAAGGCAGTTGTTTTATCTGTCACAATGATCTAATTTACAGGCGTAGCATTTGCATTTGAATCTTTCAAAGCATTGATACAGTACTACTTGAAGCACTTCAACCCCATTACTTTCTTTTATGTACAAAACCACTTGAACTAGTATTTGCCTCTGGCATTTTCATACCTTTTTAAGTGTGGGGATTTTTCTCATTTTTTGTTTTTTGTTTTTTGTTTAGTCAAAGGACAAAATTTACTACTGTTTACTACTATTTTACTACTACATTTTCAGAAGCTTTAAACTCTTTTTTAGCAGCTTAAACCTTACATTTTCAACAATGTGAACCTCACATTATCAGCTGCTTCCAGCTTGTCCACACAGATTCCTCTGGAACTACACACTCTTCTAGTTATAATACAATGTTACTGAGGCCGTAGCCCAGACTTGTATTACTCATTGTGCTTATTTTTAGAAACCTCAGGTCCTTGTTGTTTTGCATTTGTACATTTGTGCCTTCTGCCGCTCAGTTGCTTGATAAATACAACCAACTCGATCCTTGCACCTGAGTCCAGTCTTCAACTTCCTGTCCTCCATGCACCTGCACTTGCATGAAGCACTAAGTGTTATAGAAGACTTCACCTTAACATCTCAGCAAGGCTTGCATTGACACAGGAAGTAGGGGAGTTCAATGCCCAGCCTCTCATCCTCTACCAGCTGGTGGCAGATCAGCAGAGGAAGGTCGCCCATCTGGGGGCCACCCTGGGCAAAGTGGATTGCGGGTTTTACAAATTCTCCATCTCCCTGCACCGCCACCAGCGCCACCCTCTGGCTCTTCTGTCAGACTGCAGGCTCCCTCAGTTCACCCCTATTCCCTGGGGTGACCTATGTCTCTTACTGCACAAGGTTTCTGGATACCAGTCAAGAAATCCTGTAATGGTGTGACTCTACTCTCAGATTCCCTGATTGACTCCAGTGCAGTAGGGAATTTCATCTCCCACCAGCTGGTGCGACGACTCGATGTCCCGGTTCACCACCTTGACACCTCCCTCACCGTGGCAACTATAGACGGGAAACCTCTAGGCAACAGCAGAGTCACCCACCAGATGACTTCAATCTCCCTCTGCATCAAAAAGTGCCATCTGGGGGAACTTCCACTATCCTATTCAAGCCACCCAATAATCCTCGCTCTTCTATGGCTGCTGTTGCACAATCCCACCATCATCTGATGCACAAGACAGCTCAGGTTCCGGTCACCCTCTTGTCAACAGCACAATGGCCCCCTCACCATTGCCTCTACAGCTGTCAGGGTCCTGACTATGGAGACCAGCAAGAAATTCTCGAGGAATACTGGAATTTGCAGTAGTTGGTCAGTAAAGCCCAAACTACCCAGTTACCTTTGCATCATCCATGAGATTGTTCAGTTGAGCTCCAATCTGGCACCTCACCCCGCAGGAGCCATGTCTACCCCCTGTTGGTGGCTGAAACTCAAGCGATGGAACAGTATGAACAAGAAGCTCTACAGTAGGGCTTCATTTACCTTTCCATTTCACCGGCATCAGCAAGTTTCTTCTTCGTACAGAAGAATGATGGAGGTCTTCACCCCTGCATAGAATACAGAGGTCTGAATGACATCACTGTAAAGTACAGATATCCACTCCACCTGGTCCCTGGTGCTCTGGAGCAGCTCAGAGGTGCGGAAATCTGCACTAAGCACAACCTCCACAGCGCTTATAACCTCATCCTTATCAGGGAAGGAGTATTGTGGCAGACTGCCTTGAGCACTACCTCCGGGTACTACGAGTACTGCGTCATGCCATACGGGCTTGTCAACGTCCCCTCTGTGTTCCAGTCATTCATTAATGACGTGTTACGAGATGTCAGGAAGATTTGTCATCGCCTACCTAAACAACATCCTCATCTACTCCCGTACTTAGAAAGAACATGTGAAACACAAGAGCCGAGTATTCAAATGCCTACTTCAACACCAGCTCTACATTAAAACAGAGAAGTGCATCTTCCATCTATCCACCATCTCCTTAATTAGTTACATGATTGGAACAGAGGTAGTGGCTTTGGAAACCAAGAAAATGAAGGCAGTAGCTGAATGGCCAATCCCACGGATGATCAAAGAACTCTGACACTTTATGGGATTTGCAAACTTCTACCACTGCTTCATTACAAACTTCCATGCAGCTGCCCATTCCCAGACACAGCTGTACAAAGGGAATCCCAAAAGCCTGGGATGGAATCCTGAAGCCCAACACGCCTTCAATACACTCAAAAACTTTTTGTTACTGCAAATATACTCAAATTACCAAACCCAGAAAAGGTTTTTGTTGTGGAATTTGATGCCTCCAATGCATGCATGGGAGGTATACTGTCATGAAACACCGGAGAAGCTGTATCCCTGTGCATACTTCTCACACAAGCCCACATCTGCAGAGGCCAACTACGTGGTAGGAAACCGGGAGTTGTTGGTGATCAAATTAGCGCTGGAGGAATGGAGGCACTGGTTAGAGGGGCCCCGCTATCCTTTCCTCATCTTGACTGATCACCGCAACTTGGAGTGTCTGCGAAAGGTACAGCAAATGAACAGGCCAGGTGTGTACAAGAAGAAAACAAGAGGGGGAATATTTCTTTAAATTTAGCTCACTCGGTTAAGGCGCCGCATTGCAGAGCAGTCGTGACCAGCACGACTCGGGTTTGAACCCCGGTCGTACCAGCCAGCAGTTGTAGGTTGCCTGTTCAGAGTAGTGCACTATTGGCTTTGTGCCACAGGGAAATAAATTGGGAGGGACTGCGGGTTTAGGAATATTGAATTACAGCATTGTTCTTTGCTCTAGCGCTCTCTGTTGGCCAGCCGGGCACTCGTCAGTAAGATTCTAAGGTTGCTCATCTTTGGATATCCTCCGCCCTTGTTCTGAACTTGCAAAGTTTCGAGCAATGAGTGTTAAAAGAAGCAGCAGCTGAGAGGCACATGCTTCAGAGGAGAGCCATGAACTGTCTTCCCTTTCCTGAGATGGCAACATGGGGTCGCACGTGAGCACGCTTATGTACATAGTTCGCTGATTGGGCATTCCAGATTTGGGTGGGATAGAAGATGCTAAATTTATATACATGTTGAGAATAAAGGCCTCTATATTACACCCAGTGCAATGAGATGCAAAACGTAATGCAGGTATCTATGCTACTTTATGACTAACGAAAATACCAAAGTTCCATCCAGCGTCCACGCTGCATAAATAGTTCATTCATTTCTGCCAAATTGAGCGCATACAACCAATTAAAAATAAAGATATTACAATGTGAAAGATTTTTGTCAAGATATTTTAAAAATGCCTGTCACAATGGTTAGTGCGACTTACATG
The DNA here is from genome assembly GCA_029721435.1 of Gymnothorax reevesii. Classification (NCBI taxonomy): domain Eukaryota; kingdom Metazoa; phylum Chordata; class Actinopteri; order Anguilliformes; family Muraenidae; genus Gymnothorax; species Gymnothorax reevesii. Next base: position 29,926,040 of record CM056581.1, on the reverse strand, counting down.
CGCACATCAGGGCATGCTGTGATTCAGGCCATGTAATTCATAAGCGAATCTGTTCCATCGGGTAATATGCAATTCAACATGTGAGGTTAAGCATGTAGGTGTACACAAATTCTTTAGGGTAAGCCATGACTTTTTGATATTGGCTTTTTGAGCTCTGTCATTCCTGTTGTTCCTCAGAAGATCTCTCCTGGAGGGGTGGCTGTTCAAGGACAATGGTTAGCCTGTGTATTCATTACATGACACATTGTCTAAAACAGTGCATGTATTTTCCTTCCATCACACAAAACACAAACTGTAAAAGAATTAATGTTTGAAGAGCTAAAATGCGCTTGATTTCTTTGGGAAAGTCATTCATGGGACGACCCATCATCAACAGTGATCTCAAAAATCAATTTTGAATCTGACCTGATTCATTAATACGGTGCCAGCAACCTGCCCTGCTTCTGTTATCAACACAAACCCCGCAATTCAATTTTAATGTCTTTGTTGCAGCCCCTGGATGAAGTCGGTCGCTAATATAGATACATGCTTGTCGTCACCGCCGGCGCATCTGCGTCTGTAGACACTTCCCAGTGGACGCTGTACAGGCTGTAATTTTTGACCGATTATTTTCATATTTGGTAGGGACATGTGTTATACTTCACTTATGATCCCTATCGACTTTGTTTGCCATGGCGACAGTATTGGCCGAATAATGCGAAAGACAGATGCATGTATTGATGGTTACACTTGCATGTAATACAGAGAGGATATGTTGTATCCCAAGACACAATAAGACAATCGATCAAGTTGAAAGATCCTGAGAGTGTGGAGCGCAGGTGGGAACGGCATGTGGAGGGCAAGATGGATTCAGTCATGCTGTCTGGTGTGAAGCTGACACTTGGGCATCATTGGACCTTCCAAAAGGACAATAATCTTAACCATACCTCAAAATCCACCAAGGCTTGGTTTCAGAAGAAGTCAGGGAAGATTCTAGAGTGCCCATCATAGTCGCCCCACTTGAACCCCATAAAAAATCTCTGCTAGGATTTGAAGAACACACTTGCTGCATGTAAACCCTGGAATATTAATGAACTGGAGGCCATTGTTCATGAGGAGTGGGTTAAGATTCTTTGGGAATGCTGCCAAAAGCTGACATCTGCCGAAGTATCACATCCAGTAGGCCATAGCAGCAAAAGGGTTCTCTACTAAGTATTAAAGGTGCTTGTTATGAAGGGGTTGAATAATTTTGAGCTTGTAGTGCATTAAAAGTGTCATTTTGTGTTGAATTTGGAGAAGCCACTTGGAATATTTGTGGTGTCGAGCCATTTAAAGGGGACCTATCATGCTACATTTCCAAGTTTATATTTTGATCTTGTACTCCCTTAGAGTGCTCCAAATCATTCAAAGTCCAAAAAAGGGTCCTCATTTAGCTCATACTGCCATCCTCAAAAAACCCCAATTGTAGTCCATTGTAGTTTCTGCCTGAAACACCTAATTTGGATGGCTCTTCTGCTATGGCCCCCCTCCCCGTGTGCCCACTTTCTTCTGATTGGCCAGCTCCGAGGAGGGCGGAGCTGGGTGGGACGAGGCAGCAGAACGCAGTTTTCCGGGTCCGCCTCCCTAGTGCATCCCTATGTTACAGACTGGAAGGCATTATACCTAAAAGTTTAAAAGGTATTTAATCGAGATATTTAGAAATGACAAGTAGTGAAATACAGCCATACGTCTTGGACCCTGAATCTGACCCGGAAAGAGAACAAGAGGAACATTCGCCCAGGCAACGAAGAATGGACCAAAATGTCTCAGCTTGGTAAATATAACAACCATGGAGCTGAAGAAAACACAAGAGGGGGTAACATCATTGGCTGAACTACCGTGAAATATGAGACGCATCTAAGGAATCGGTGTGGAAATTCCGCAATCAAACGCTGCACATGTGTATCAATCAAATGAGATGAACTTATTCTAATAAATGCAGCGGCAAAAAGATCTCTGCATTCAAATGAATAAATTCAATCCTTGCTCAAAATGTATGCAAACAGAAAAACTCTGAGATTTATGTAATAATTTGTGAGTACTTGATTTCGCATAGTTATCACAGAACAGTAGAATACTGCCGTGACAAATTAAAGCAGTGGTTCTCAAATTCGGTCCTGGCGCCCCCCTGTGTAAGCTGGTTTTTATTCCAGCCACAACTGCAGTTCTAGGATTTTAAAAAGCTGTTACTTTGTCTTAATTAGCATTAATCCATGTTTAGAACCGTTATTTACCATCTTATGTCACATTTGGATGGACATATCCATTCTGCTATGAAGAATAAAAACCCTTGAACATATTGTGCTTAATTTTCAATATTGCTAGGATTTTCAGGTGAAAACATATTTAAACAGATCAAATTAGACTCTGAGAAAATCAATAAGCTCCAAATTAGGTTTCTGAATACAGGTGTGTTGAGTTTTTCCCAAATAATCTGCCTGAAACAAAATAAATCAACAGAAAACACACAGGTGTGACTCCATTGTTTGCGAAGTAAATTGTCGGGTTTTGCCACCATGTGTAAAGAGTTTCACCAATGAGGAACCTTTTGATTATTTATGCTGATTAAATGTTTGGTTAAATTGTTTCCCTCAGCCCTTATTTACAATATATCTCAATGTGGATATTTGCATAGATGCACCTAATTTAAACAAATCAACAGCTTGTTAAAATCCTAGGATTGCAATTGTGGCTGGAACAAAAACCAGCGTACACAGTGGGGCGCCAGGACCGAATTTGAGAACCACTGAACTAAAGAAACTGCGGCTGCAAAATTTCAGGACACAGTACGAAAGTCTGGCACTCAAGTTATGAGAAAGATAAATTTTCATGGTATAGGCAATGGACAGCATAATTGGCCAAAAATGCAAGGGCAAAAGTGTTCGGTTTTCAAACTCCGTCAATACCGATGGTATTCATTACTTTTCTTTTTCAGCTTATCTTCATGTTTGGGTACCCAAAGTTTCGGCCGAGTAAAAACATCAAGTATCCAGTCAAGATCATTTCAGGTTTAATTTCTCGTGCTGCTGTACGCGGTAATCCATGTTACTGATGACACATTGGGTTGCTATTGCACGTGCATCATATGCATTAGCAATATTAATATTCAGTATTAAAATTCTAAACTCCCTTCTCGATAACTTGTACTGGAAAGAATTCCGTATCCAATCTACATATTTTTCAACCTTTTATCAGCCATAAAAATTTTTAAAGGGGAGTGAAATTCCGCTGCGGCAATGTGGAGAAATCGTGTTACACCAGACTCGTTATAGCTTGTGCATTTCACAATTGCTTTCACCACGGTAGCATCAGAGGGCGAGCCAGGATATTGGTGAAATATCTGGCTGACTCCGGTCATGGATAAGTAAAGCGATCAACAGTAAACAAAGCCAAACACGTACCCAAAGTCCTGCAAAACCTACTTCTGGTCTAACTGCTGCCTTTTCAGCCCAACTTTGCAGACGCATACAACACCTCTCCAGTTAGCTTTGATCGAGTGGCTAAAATCAGGCAACTTTATGATGAAACTGCCACATTGAAGTTTACTGAAGTAACACAAGCATACTTATCAGAATGACTGCATATAAGTTAAACTGCAGCATTTTTAAATAGCACGGAACGCAAACTAACATACAGTAGCCTGTAACCAAGCGGTCATAATAACAGACACAAACGTTACCCTGCTAAACAGGTTTCAAATGAGGTTCACACACCTTCTGTTGAATGTCCCCTGAAATTACTCTTGCATATGTTGGACACAAACATTAGCAACAGTAACTTGACTACGTTAGCCGCAGTGCTACAACCACATTCAACAGACTATCACGTTAGGTAGGCTTATGCAGTAAAGCAACTTAGCTACAGCTTTTGCGTCTGTGAGTCACGGACAGTCGCGACCAATCCAGGCTTTATCTTCAGATATTCTACAAAGCCTGGATTTGAGGCCAGTTGTTTGTGCTAAATATCGTTAGCGGTCCTGCTAGCCACCCGTAAAACGTTAGCTTCACTTACATGTCATTATTTGATATTATATCATTATATACAGCTTGTGGCTCCGAGCGCTTGATTGATGCAACTGCTTCAGGTTTGAGAAGCAGCTGAAAGCTGAAATGCTTACCCAGCGTTGAATTATCCTTTATTGACAAAGCTGTCTTTGGTGAAATGCTGAGGACAAACAGTTAACATTTCCTTTGGCTGTGGCTGTTTGCCACCAGCAAACAAAAAAGCTACCAACCGATTTCTGGTGGCATCGTCTTTTAGAAGAGAAAATAGTTGTGCTCTTCATCACGTCCAAAAATAAATGGACCAGCAGCTTTGGGAGAGATACCATCAAAACTATGGGGTGCCGTATGTAAAAATTCAGTCACGCTTTTTTAGCCGATATATTTTGAATATTTAGCTCACTTTTCTCACATTTAGCTCACTTTCTTCACATTTAGCCCATTTATTCACATTTAACTAATTTACCTCATATTTGAGGTAGAAATTAAATGGTGAATCTAAATGCTAAATTTAAATGGTAAATCTAAATCTAAATGCTATATCTAAATCTAAATGCTAAATCTAAATCTAAATGCTATATCTAAATCTAAATGCTAAATCTAAATCTAAATCTAAATCGGTCGCCAAGTGTAAAGCTAAATGTTTAGAAAATATGCAAATAGCCCACGCCTGTAAGCGCGCACAGACCCGCCCACTCCTCTGACCCGACCGTGCTGGGGATGCGGACTGCGGAGGTGAAGTGCGAGGACCGAAACATGGCCGGTTTCTCCGGTTAGTAGAGACTGAACGGGCTGATATGGCAGGTGTGCGTGCTGCACTTCAAGGTGCACTGCCACCTCCGGTACCATCCAGACAATTAACGGTAAGTTGCGCAATCAAAACTTGAACTTTTTTTTTTTTTTACCGTGTTCCGGGGGAAGCTGCTGTCAGCTAACCGACCTAGCGAGCTAACCGTGTGACGAGGGTGTCTGCTAAGCCTAAGGTTTTGTGATTCACTGAAAGGACTTTCAGTGACTGTTTTGCGGAAAGGTAACTGAATATTTTACCCACAACTTAGTGATTACTAGTAAAAAAGCTGTGGTTGCTAAATACCGTTATGTGGCTAACGTTCAAAGATAGCAAACCTAAGCGAAGTTAAACGAAGGACCAGGAGTTTTGCTGCCATGAATCAGGCCTTTGCTTGAAAAATCTTCAGGTGCACAAATATTTGCGCCTGTAACCTTGTTGTTTCTCTGTAAGTAGCGGTGTACTTAAGACTCTATGGTCATTCAACACTTTAGCATGGATTTTTATATGGTTATAATGTTGGCTCGTGTTTCAGGTCTCCACACCACAGGTTAACCCGCAGGTACCTCCAGCTGTGTCCTCAGGCACTGCCACTGTTGCTAGCACTATCCCATCACTGAGATCAGTAAGTGAAGTTGTGTTACTATGTCCTATGTTTTCTTACCTTAAGTTAACTGAGAAACATTAGCGCTCAAAAGAAAACCCATCCAGTTCATCAGCTAATTCAGATGGCATATTTCAGAGCTAGAGTTATTGTTCAGCTGCAGTCCATCTTGATATTTCTTCTTTCATTGCATACATTATGTTGTGGGTTGGTTGTGTGTCTAAACTACAGTTGCATACAAGACCTCCCTTGTCATTCCTAGCTTGTCCCATGTTGACTGTTAATGTCTCTGTAATGTAGGAAAGTCAGGGTTGGGGGAGTTGCAATAAAAATGTATTCCGACACAGTTACTAATTACTTTTTAAAAATGTAGTCAGTAACTTAATCCAAGTAGAACAGTATTAAAATAATGTCATTTCATCACTTTACCTATGGATTACCTTGAAATCAAAAATGCTAATTATGACCGTTGTTGTCCTTTTTTGCTTTAAAGACAAAATAATGGAGAAATAAAGTAACTGGTAATCCTTGACAATGTAACTATAATCTAATTGCACTTTTCTCAAGTGCAATCTGTGCTGAATATAGGGACTTATTTTTTGTAACCTGATTATGTCATCCCAATTGCATGCAAGTATTTACTACCCAACCCTGTGAATAGTGATGCCAAGGGATTTGACAATACAGTCAACATAGGATAGAAGTTGGAAATAATAACAGGTCAATTAGTACAGTGTAATTCTGGATGTCTGTTTCTCACTGTTTGTAGGATGGGCCTGCCGTAATCTCTAAAGAGGATATTGAAGGTTTGCTGTCTCTAGGAACAACACAGAAGTGGCTTCAGTCCTGCGGATCTCCAGGCCAACATATTACTAGCTGATGCGGGAATACAACATAAGGCGCACAAAATTCTGTGCAATTCCGAATGAGGAATTGGATGCTACCTTAAGAGGCATAAAAGCAAAACATCCTCATTTAGGAGAAGTAATAGTAAATGGACATTTGCGTGCCAGAAACATTGTGGTGCAGAGACATCGTCTCAGAGACTCTGTTAAAAGGGTTGATGGCCCTGGTGCCGCGTCCAGGAACAGGGCTGAGACTGTCATGGAGCTCTTTAGCACAGCCATCAGTGAACTTGGCCGGCCAGTTCATATTAGAACTGATCATGGAGGGAAAAACGTCCAGATTTGGGAGGACATGAGAGGGTGCAGAGGTGAAAATTCTGTGTTGACTGGTAGTTCTGTACACAATAAGCGAATCAAACAATTCAATTGGGACTTGGAACAGAAATCGCTGTGATGTTTGCACCAATTTTCTATGAGTTAGAGTCAGTGGAGGCCTTGGCTGTAGACAATGAATCAGATTTATTTTGTCTTCATTTTGTGTACATTCCCAGGATCAATCGCACATTAGACAAGTTTAAAGCTGCATTTAACAATCATTTAATCTCCTCTGAAGGAAACCGGACCCCACTTCAGCTTTTCACACCACAGACATCTTCTGTTACTGAACTATCCTGAAGCTGCGACTGAGGACAGAACAGCAGGCCCAGTCTCAACACCACCTGCACTTTACTCATTTTGCCCACTTAACCAGCAGGAGTTTCAAGAATTGGTTGTTGCAGTAAGCCCTCTTGAAAATAATGTTAGCAAGGGAAAAACATATCGGAGAGGACAGGAATTCATATTCCACAAAATTTCTACATGTCTAACAAACTTGAGCCCATACTAATGAAGGCACTGACCTAAATACAGATGCATCTCAAAAAATGTAGAATATCACGAAAAAATGAATACTCATAAAATAAAGAGTTTAAAAAGGCTTGAAAAATTTCACTTATGAGTACAGCTTGCATTTCATGAAAGTCAAAAATCCAGAATATAGGAATATTACGACCAAATGATAATAAAAGAATACAGAAATGTCATCAGAAAAATATTAACAGAAAAATAAAATTGCATCAGTAAAACCGTGTTGGTTTATTGGCTTGTGAATTGCATACTGGCTGTTGGATCAATTAGATTAGCAGAAGTAATACAGTGCTTAAATTTATTAGACCATCACCCAATGCAAAGTTCAGCGCCCTAAATTTTCAGCATTGAATCATTTATCACGTTTCTGTAATGATTAATATACCAGTATGTTGAAGCTTTTTAGCTGAAATATTTTTAATGCTAAAATGTAATTGTTTTCCATGAAATTTCAAATTTACTGTTTTACCAGAAAAAAAATAGTGAAGCACATAATTATTTAAGATGTCAAATAATAGTTATTTACTCGCATTCCTGAACAGAAAAACTATTTTTAGTGGTTAAATATTCTGCTTGATTACAGAGGTGGCTGCCTAACAGAGTGCCAGAGGGGCGGAGAATATCCTTTGAAGCGAACAATTATTTTTATTCTGAAAGTGTATAGACTATGATTGGAAACGGGTCAACAATCGTATGCTTCAAGGGATATTTTTCGCCCTCTTGTACTCTGTTCGGCAACCGCCACTGAAACCAAGCATAACATTCAACCGCTAAAACCAATTTTTCTGTTCAGGAATGAAAGTAAATTACTATAATTTGACATCTTAGTCAAAAATTAATAATGCGTTTTACTACATATTTTTGCAGTTTTTTTTAACAGAATATTTGAAATTTCATGGATAACAATAATTAGATTTTAGCATTTAAAGTTATATTCTGGTTAAAGAACTTCTACATACTGGTGTATTTGCCATTACAGACACATGATAAATTATTTTCATAATTACCAATGGCGTTAATTTATGGCAACTGTGGCATAAACCTCACAGTAGGTGTCTGATACATTTAAGCACTGTATATGTAGCAGTAGCATATTTTTCTCAAATTTTTGTGTGTGCGCATGTCTAGCTATTCAATCAGCATTATTTTTTGGGGGGGTGAGGGGTGGGAGAGGGCAACACTGCACTGAAAATGGCACCATTCATGAGACCCACCAGAAAATGGTAGTCAAATTCATCATCATCTTCCAGATTCTTGTGTTGACAAAGATCTGGAGCTCATTTGAGCATGTGTGAGCAACTGGACTGCGTTTTGTCTCATCATGAACAAAAGTCAGTTTTGGACTGGGTAGAAATCCAATCACCGGAACTCTTCTGCTTCCAGTTGCAAAGGCTTGGATGTGTCCTGGAGTCAATGTCAGGATAAATGCCTGCTCTTCTTCAGTGAGGGTCCTGGCATGAAGTTGTTCTCCGACTTCTTTCTCTATAAGGGTGAAAAAAATACAAAACAGAAAATATAGAGATAATATTGTTTTATACATATCTTCAAAGCATATAAAGTGTGAAATGATTGTATCAGTCTTCAACATAGGTAGAGGAATGTAGGGGGAAAAAAAGCCTACCAAACACCACCACACACACTGTAGCATAACCGCAGCAGGATAGAGCAGAGTTTATACACCAACCGACATATGGGGTGATTTCTGAACTCATGAAGGCTGTGAATCAGTAAATGCCCTGCCCTGTGTTCTCCCCCTGCGCCCTGCACCCCATCCTGCTCCCTGCCCGGAGTTAAAAATTGTTGTGGGTGCAGAATGTGGTCTAGATATGCCTTTTGGGGGTTACATTGGGGCTGCAATGGGATTTACCATTCTTCAATGGCTATTGTTTTAATTAAGCAAGCTCATCAGGGAAAAGCTATTTTACAGCCAAACTTCATAAACACGTCCATTTACCTTCATTCTACACATTGGAGAAACTCTGAACTTAACCACCATTAACTCCTCTCTTGGTCTTCAGTTGCTTCCCAGACCGGAGTAGTTCGGTTTCAGGAAGGCAGCCACAGCAGCTGCAGTAGCTTCTCAAGAAGGACCCTAAAGCAAGGCTTTTCTCTCAAGAGTAGCAGAACCTGTGAAGACGTAAAAAAAAAATTCCACCATAATTATAACCCTGAAATGCATGGGCTTCTTACATACCTAAGGTATCTAACATATTTCGAGCAACAAATTGAAATGAAATCTTTTGAAGCGGGGGGAGCAGTTTGGGGTTAAGTGTCTTGCTCAAGGGCACACATGTAGGACTAGACATCTAGTCATCACTTCCCACCATGCATGTTTTTCCCCAAATCTTCCTCAGGATGGCAAATTTCTGGCAACTAGACCACTTCTCTCAACAAGAGCTATCGAAGGATGGCATATCCCAATGTTGCATTGTCGAGGATTACCTGATACATTGTTATTTCTCCATTATTTTGTCTTTAAAGCAAAAAAGGACAACAACGATCATAATTAGCATTTTTGATTTCAAGGTAATCCATAGGTAAAGTGATGAAATGACATTATTTTAATACTGTTCTACTTGGATTAAGTTACTGACTACATTTTTAAAAAGTAATTAGTAACTGTGTCGGAATACATTTTGATTGTAACTCCCCCAACCCTGACTTTCCTACATTACAGAGACATTAACAGTCAACATGGGACAAGCTAGGAATGACAAGGGAGGTCTTGTATGCAACTGTAGTTTAGACACACAACCAACCCACAACATAATGTATGCAATGAAAGAAGAAATATCAAGATGGACTGCAGCTGAACAATAACTCTAGCTCTGAAATATGCCATCTGAATTAGCTGATGAACTGGATGGGTTTTCTTTTGAGCGCTAATGTTTCTCAGTTAACTTAAGGTAAGAAAACATAGGACATAGTAACACAACTTCACTTACTGATCTCAGTGATGGGATAGTGCTAGCAACAGTGGCAGTGCCTGAGGACACAGCTGGAGGTACCTGCGGGTTAACCTGTGGTGTGGAGACCTGAAACACGAGCCAACATTATAACCATATAAAAATCCATGCTAAAGTGTTGAATGACCATAGAGTCTTAAGTACACCGCTACTTACAGAGAAACAACAAGGTTACAGGCGCAAATATTTGTGCACCTGAAGATTTTTCAAGCAAAGGCCTGATTCATGGCAGCAAAACTCCTGGTCCTTCGTTTAACTTCGCTTAGGTTTGCTATCTTTGAACGTTAGCCACATAACGGTATTTAGCAACCACAGCTTTTTTACTAGTAATCACTAAGTTGTGGGTAAAATATTCAGTTACCTTTCCGCAAAACAGTCGCTGAAAGTCCTTTCAGTGAATCACAAAACCTTAGGCTTAGCAGACACCCTCGTCACACGGTTAGCTCGCTATGTCGGTTAGCTGACAGCAGCTTCCCCCGGAACACGGTAAAAAAAAAAGAAAAAAAAGTTCAAGTTTTGATTGCGCAACTTACCGTTAATTGTCTGGATGGTACCGGAGGTGGCAGTGCACCTTGAAGTGCAGCACGCACACCTGCCATATCAGCCCGTTCAGTCTCTACTAACCGGAGAAACCGGCCATGTTTCGGTCCTCGCACTTCACCTCCGCAGTCCGCATCCCCAGCACGGTCGGGTCAGAGGAGTGGGCGGGTCTGTGCGCACTTACAGGCGTGGGCTATTTGCATATTTTCTAAACATTTAGCTTTACACTTGGCGACCGATTTAGATTTAGATTTAGGTTTAGCATTTAGATTTAGATATAGCATTTAGATTTAGATATAGCATTTAGATTTAGATTTACCATTTAGATTTAGATATAGCATTTAGATTTAGATTTACCATTTAGATTTAGCATTTAGATTCACCATTTAATTTCTACCTCAAATATGAGGTAAATGAGTTAAATGTGAATAAATGGGCTAAATGTGAAGAAAGTGAGCTAAATGTGAGAAAAGTGAGCTAAATATTCAAAATATATCGGCTAAAAAAGCGTGACTGAATTTTTACATACGGCACCCCATACAAAACTGCACCTCAAATTATCTTCTTCTTTTGTATTTCCAGAAGTGTAGATGATACTAAGGCATAATATGATCGGCGGTTGTTTGTGCCTGCTAGAATAGTTTCCGAGGTGGGCAGGTCCAGCGCAGTGACTCTGGCAAGATCTATATTAATTGGACGGCACAACCTGACGTCAGGTTTTGCCCAGATCTCGTGAACATTTCAGGATTAGCTGTTCAGAGGGGAAATCACGTCCAGGAAATCACATTCTTAGATCACGACAAAACCCCTGTATCTTATGTTTAGAAACTTTACAGAGGTTGAGTATGGACATCCAACATTATAACAGTACTTATATGTATTAAAAGAAGGATCAGTATAATAGGCCCCCTTTAAATTGCCCTTGTTGATTTGTTCATTGCAAACAGCAGAAAGCTTGTAACTTTTGCCAGTAAACCTAATTTGCAATGGGGGTTGAATCATTTTGATTGCAACTATATTTACAACCCACTGTCGAACTAGAAGGGCAGTCAGTAGAGTGCATACCTCCGCCACACCATATGTCAGTATTATTGGCTTTGGATCCACAAGAATACAATCCAGATCACCAATGACAATAATCAATTTTATGTTAGTGTAGATGCCATTTAACACTGAAATATTGTGGAAATCTGTTCATTACATCGGGGACAATCATTCTATTCTGATATATTTTCACTTCTTCCAGATTTAGTCTAAAACTCCATGTCCAAAAAAACACTGTGTTAAGTGTAAATAAAATAGAATGCAATGATTTGTAAATCAATTAAACCCCTATACTAAATTGAAAATAGGATAAAGACTACATATCAAATATTGAAACTGATAAAATATGTTGGTTTTTTTTTGTTTGTTTGTTTGTTTTTTTTTTAATAACAGCTCATTTTAAATTTGATGTCAGCAATATGTTTTTTATTAAAAGATGGGACGGGACAATAAAAAACTGGAAAAGTTGCATGATGCAAATTGTGGCCACCGGACAAAGTTGGGCGGCTAGTATTGATTCATGCTTGTCGCATAAATCGGTGTTTAAGGAGTTAAGGCGTGGATTTTTGCGTAGACTCTCTGAGGCGTCCTGACGGATTTACACACAAGGCAAGCAACGCGCAGTGGCTATTTTGCAGCTGCCTTCCCCGCATGAACAAACGGGGAATTACTCGGAAGTGCCTTCACGAGAAAGTAAGCAACAAATCAATGATTTTTGTCTTTGCTTCATAAGTGGACTTATTCGCGTGCTCTTTTGCCAGTGGCTGCTGCATAAGTCTGAAGTCGTTTTCGTTTTCATGTGAGTGCACGATTGAGTTTTTAAAATGTTACATGATATTTACGGGCGCATTTCTATTTATGGAGAGATTTCGCTACAACTGACCCTGCGAATCCTCTTAGTGTATGTTTTACGTTTACCATAGTCCTGAATGGAGCGAGATGACGACCGACCGCGCTCCGTTATAAAAGCAATAATAAAAATAGGTGTTATGTTGATTAGCTACATCAAGACCAAGCTACTTGCAGTGGTGTGAAAAAAGTATTTGCTCCTCTTGATTTCCTGTTTTCCTGACTCGTCATAGTTAAGTGTTTAAGATCATCTAGCTAATTTTTATATTAGACTATGGCCACACGAGTAAACACAAAAAGTAGCCCTAAACGTAAATTACTGAATAGGCTGCTTTAGGCAAAAAGTTATTCAAAACATGTATCATCCATGTGAAAAAATAGCTGCCCGAGTAATGATAAGAACTGGTCGTGCCACCCTTGGCAGCAACTGTTGCGATCAAACATTTGCTATACCCGGCAATACATCCTCTACATCGCTGAAGAGGAACTTTGGCCCACCCTTGTTTGTTGTATTGCCTTAATTAAGCCATATTTGGAGTTTTTTGTTTGCGTGATCTGCCTTTTGAAGTTCATGCCACAGCATCTCAAATAGTTTTAATCTAGGACTTTGACTACAGGAGTCTTAAAAACCTCCATTTTGTTTCTTTTGTGCTATTTAGAGGTGGAGTTTCTTGTGTTGCATTTTGGATTATTTTCCTGCAGCATAACCCAGTGCTTGAGTTATTGGTCATAAACTAACATTCTCCACATCCACCACATAACCATCACGATGTTTGACTGTTGATGTGATTATCTTATTGTGGAATGGTAAATTAGCTTTGCGGCACATGTAATGATTAACCAATGTAATGTATCCAATGCGGGCAGGGGGTGGTTCTCACCTATAAAGCATTTTTTCTTTAAAAAAAGGCCTTCTACTACATGGCATTTCAGATACATATCTATTTCATATTTATTTATATTAATTTCAATTCATATTCTATTCACAACGTATAAAAAACAGCACTATTTAAGAACACACTTTAGGGAAACAATTCACGCACCAATACAATTTGACCACCCTCCTGATAAACCAGATAGAAAATTGAACATCAATATCACTAAATTATTAATCATTAAACAATTGGCTTGAACTTTACTCCTCCACTGCCCTCATGACTAGGGGATGCTGCTCTTAAAAATTAATAAATTAGATAATTGATATGTAAACACACCCTGAGCCTCATGCAAGAAGCCATATAAGAACAAATTTTCTCTCATTTTTTTTTGTATCCCCGATTCTTCCTTATTTTCTTCTTACCCATTGATTTCTGGGATGCACCAATGCTTTCTTATTTTTGCTCTTCTCTTAGGTGAGAGAACATTTTACGAGTGGTCAAGAGCACTCGTACCGAGATAAGAGAAAACAAAAAACTGCTATCTTTGTCCACAAGTTGCTTGTCCAATGCACAAAAACACAAGCTTTAAAACCTAAGTATGAAAAATGCATCATATAATCAAATTTTGATTTTTTAATGTTTTTGAGAAATTATAATAATTTTATTATTTAATTCTTGCGCTAATGAGTTTGGCCAGTTGATCCGAATTAGGACTAAGCTATAAAAACCCATTGAAACTTGCGTGTGTCCTGCTTCTGAATGGCTTACCTATTGCTGTTGGAAGCTTTGGCCATCCAGGCCTTGCACACAGAGCGCGTTTTTAAAGATTGCGGAGATCTGTTTGCTGAGGCAGATGAATGGCTACTCGTACCAAATGTGAAAGCAACTGTACTCAAGCACAGAAGATTACAATATGTGTTACGGCTCTCTTCTAAAAAATGCAGCGGCGAAAAGATATTTCCTTTCAAACCAAGAAATTCAATGCTTGCTTGAAATGTAGGCAGATGAAAACATAGGCCTACAATCACAAATGGATATACTACACGCAAAAACAGAGATATACGGAATAATTTGTGTGTAGTTACCTTCGCGTGGTTATCACAGAATAATAGATCAGTGCGGTGACAAACTAAAGAAAATGCGGCTGGTGCGGGACGAGGTGCGAAAGCCTGGCAGCTCAAGTTGTTTCATGGTCTGAGGCAATGGACAGCATAATGGTCATAAAGGCGAGGGCGAAAGAATTCCGTATGCAGCATCCACCTATATCGAATGTAATCAGTACATTTTCAGCTTACCCTGATGTTTGGTATACCCAGAGAAAGATTCGGATGTGCAAAAACATCAAGCATCCAGTCAAGAAAATTTCGAGTTTAATTTTTCGTGCTGCTATAGGTGGTAATCCATGTCACAGGTGACACACCGGGTTGCTCGGGCATGCGCAACATATGCATTTGCGATATTAATGTTTGATATTAATATTTTAAACACCTTAATGAACCCCCTGGAAATATATTGGTGGCTCATTTTGAAATCGTCCCCCATATAAATCTACCTAGGTGCATACTCCAACGCGCTGTATAGGAATTTTGACATGGAGGCTATGCAAGTGTACTCGGGTACGATATGATATTACTAGTGTGAAAGCTGACCAGTGGAGAGGGGAGGGAGGACAATCGTACTGTGGCACGGTATGAAACAATCTCACCTAATGTGAAAGGGCCCTAGATTGCAACGCTCTTTGCACACGGCACGTCAACTGCCCTTATATGGTGTTTAGTGGGTCTCATGTATGCTAGTTTAAAACAACCGGCCACGCACTTCCAATTAACGATCAAGTGGGATTCAACATTCTGCGCTCATGGGTAAGAGCAGATTTGAAAGGTAAGAGTGTTTGGTGCATTTGGAGCTTATTTCTCTTATTTTTTTCTCTGAGCAAAAATAAATAAATAAATGAAAATAAGAGAAAACTTGGGCTGTCGGGTTAATTAATCGCGATTAATTTAAGCGCAATAAAAGTAACTGCCACTATGAGGCAGACAGACTTTCTTGCTTTTTACTTTTTCTATGACACATACCTAATGCGGTCATTTGAAATGTTTCCGGGAAGAAAACTTTGATTCGAAGTCCACTAATTACCAGCGAGGTTGGACAGCCTCCATCGCCTTGGCATAATTAGCTCACCTTAAATCATTTCCCGTGTACTTTGCCTAACTTGCAATCAAGCCATTTATTCAGCCAACTGACTAATCAAAATCAAAATGTGGCCTATAATGATTAAGAAGTATTAATGAGAAGCAGACGGACCTAACCAGGTTGCCGTGTTAGATTGAAAAAATTTCAATAATTTGAATAAATAGCAGACCTCTGAATTCCACCTTTCATCAAGGAATTTTGTATGCATTATTAAAGATATTTCTATCAAAAATGAAGTTATTCAAAGATGGCCCAGGTTTTAAGACAGGAGTGGGCAATCACGGTCCTGGAGGGCCGGTGTGTATGCAGGTTTTTATGCCTATCAATTACCCTGACTAATTGAGTTAATTGATTGCACGCACAAATATAGATTTTCGCAATGATTTGATGAAAGGAAAATGTTTTATGAAGGGAATCAAGACTAGTCTTTGTAGTTTCATGATAATTTAAAGAAATGCACATGAAACGTCAGATTTCATAAATGGTTTGGCTAATTGAGACAATCAACTAATCAAAGACCAGACGTTGGTGTAAAAACCAGGGACAGATACGGCCCTCGCTGCCCACTTCTGTTTTAAGAGCTTAAAAATATAGGCTACGTGAAGTGGAAAACATTTTGTGAAGCATACCGAACATGAATGTGAGAGAGAATACATTTGCATTGCAGGCAATAGTCAAATGCACCGAAGATTTGGCAATTAACGTTCAGGCGAATCTTTGCTACAAATTTGAGGCATTTTTTATTCGATAATTGAACGAGAGTAATTTAAAATAATGTAACTCATAGCATTTGATTTTATTTACTTTTGAGCATCTAAATAACCAACAGTGAAGGTGGTAAACATTTTGTTTAAGTGTATAGAACGTGATATGTAAATTGTTAACGAATGTGAAAATCTTTCAGTATAACGCGGCAGCCTGGTTAGGTCTGTCTGCTTCTCATTATCTCTTCTTAATCATTATAGGTCATATTTTGGTTTTGATTTATCAGTTGGCTGAATAAATGGCTTGATTGCAAGTCAGGCAAAGTAGGCCTACAAGGGAATTGATTTAAGGTTAGTTAATTATGCCAAGGAGATGGAGGCGGTCCAACCTCGCTAGTAATTAGCGGACTTCAAATCACAGTTTTCTTCCCTGAAGCATTTCAAATGACCACAGAACAGTTTCTCATTTTGCCTCAGTCCAAAGTTTGAATCAACTTTGGCCCAGGGAAGACAGAGGAATTTGTGAATCATTTGTGAATTTTCTTGTAGCCATTACCAGATTTATGATGGTCTGTGACCATCTACCTCTTTTGAACTGACAGTTGTTTTATTTTCTTCATGGTGTTGGATGACAAAGGGATATTGCATGTATGTTATCTAATTATTATACTCTATTGAAGCAGGAAATGATGAAATGACTCAAAATAATTCCTGAACATAAAACTTTGATTAGTGGAATTTAATACCTGGTTTAATTTTGGTGGATGTTATTTGCAATAATCTTTCAGGGTGCCATTAATTATGAAACCTTGAATGGAGGAAATAGATTTTTAATTAAATAAGTTAATGATTTAGGTTGGTTCTGTTGGAAAATCGTAATATTGTAGAATTTCTCTATGAATATACTGTATATCTAGTATATAAGAAA
The DNA here is from genome assembly GCA_029721435.1 of Gymnothorax reevesii. Classification (NCBI taxonomy): domain Eukaryota; kingdom Metazoa; phylum Chordata; class Actinopteri; order Anguilliformes; family Muraenidae; genus Gymnothorax; species Gymnothorax reevesii. Next base: position 29,908,777 of record CM056581.1, on the reverse strand, counting down.
TCAGGAAGGGGGCAAATACTTTATCGCAGCAGTGTATATTACAACCCCAATTCTGAAATATTTGGGACGAAGTGTAAATTGTGAATAACATCAAACATGCAATGACTTTCAGATCACATGAGCCAATATGTTATTTACCATAGAACATAGATAACATTTCAAATGTTGGAACTGAGTCATTTTACATTTATTTTGACAAAAAAAATTTTCTGGCCGCAGCAGGTCTCAAAAAAGTTGGTACACAGGCAAAAAAGGGCTGAAAAACCAAGTAATATACAAAACCCAAAACCAGTGAAGTTGGCACGTTGTGTAAATCGTAAATAAAAACAGAATACAATGATTTGCAAATCCTTTTCAACCTATATTCAATTGAATACACTGCAAAGAAAAGTACTTAATGTTCGAACAGGTAAACTTTGTAATTTTTTGCAAATATTAGCTCATCTGGAATTTGATGCCTGCAACATGTTTCAAAAAAGCTGGCACAAGTGGGATAAAAGACTGAGAGAGTTGAGGAATGCTCATCAAACACTTATTTGGAACATCCCACAGGTGAACGGGCTAACTGGGAACAGGTGGGTGCCATGATTGGGTATAAAAGCAGCTTTCCTGAAATACTCAGTCATTCACAAACAAGGATGGGACGAGGGTCACCACTTAGTGAACAAATGCGTGAGCTGATGAGGAACAACATTCCTCAACGAGCTATTGCAAGAAATTTAGGGATTTCATCATCTATGGTCCGTAATATCGTCAAAAGTTTCAGAGAATCTGGAGAAATCACTGCACGTAAGCGACAAGGCTGAAAACCAACATTGAATGCCCGTGACCTTCGATCCTTCAGGCAGTACTGCATCAAAAACCGACATCAGTGTGTAAAGGACATCACCACATGGGCTCAGGAACACTTCAGAAAACCACTGTCAGTAACTACAGTTCGTCGCTACATCTGCAAGTGCAAGTTAAAACTCTTCAATGCAAAGCGAAAGCTATTTATCAACAGCATACAGAAACCCTGCCGGCTTCGCTGGGCCCAAGCTCATCCAAGAAGGACTGATGCAAAGTGGTAAAGTGTTCTGTGGTCTGACAAGTCCACATTTCAAATTGTTTTTGGAAACTGTGGACGTCATGTCCTCTGGACCAAAGAGGAAAAGAACCATCCGGACTGTTATAGGCGCAAAGTTCAAAAGCCAGCATCTGTGATGGTATGGGGGTGTATTAGTGCCCAAGGCATGGGCAACTTACACATATGTGAAGGCACCATTAATGCTGAAAGGTACATACAGGTTTTGGAGCAACATATGTTGCCATCCAAGCAACGTCTTTTTCATGGACGCCCCTGCTTATTTCAGCAAGACAGTGCCAAGCCACATTATGCACGTGTTACAACAGCATGGCTTCGTAGTAAAAGAGTGCGGGTACTAGACTGGCCTGCCTGTAGTCCAGACCTGTCTCCCATTGAAAATGTGTGGCGCATTATGAAGCGTAAAATATGACAACGGAGACCCCGGACTGTTGAACAACTTAAGCTGTACATCAAGCAAGAATGGGCAAGAGTTCCACCTGAAAAGCTTCAAAAATTGGTCTCCTCGGTTCCCAAATGTTTACTGAGTGTCGTTAAAAGGAAAGGCGATGTAACACAGTGGTAAAAAGGCCCCTGTGCCAACTTTTTTGCAATGTGTTGCTGCCTTTAAATTCTAAGTTAATGATTATTTGCAAAAAAAAAAAAAAAGTTTCTCAGTTTGAACATTAAACATCTTGTCTTTGCAGTTTATTCAATTGAATATAAGTTGAAAAGGATTTGCAAATCATTGTATTCTGTTTTTATCTACGATTTACATAACGTGTCAACTTCACTGGTTTTGGATTTTGTACAAGAGAATCTGCTGAAAGAGCATTTAGCAAGTAATTAAGTTAACAGGCATCAGGTGTATAACATGATTGGCTATAAAAGGGATGTCTTAGCCTTATAACCCTACCTTGTTGTTTAGACCTCTGCTTAAAAAATTGCATTCCTAAATTGAAAAGGGCATATCTCTGCAACCATAAGATCTATTTGAATAATTTCAAATAGACAGGAGACACCTGTGAGATTTGTTCAGATGCATTCAGATGTGTAAATATCAGTAAACATGTTACTATTTAAGAGAAAATTAAGTTGGTACACTGCGTAAATGAAGAAAAAAATCATTTTTGCTAAAATAAAATCACTTTCAGGATGATTATCTCTGTAATGATGCAGCTGCACCTCTAAACCTCTGCCAGCAAAGCAAAATATTTGAACATTACCTCTGCAAAAGTCGATTCTGATAGAGTGAAGCAAAGCAAAATGAGAGAGATTTTAGTAAACACTGGTCAGGCGAAGTCCCCGAAACGGCACAGTTTGGCACTATCTGTGCCATTTGAAATTTCTTAAGAGCCAGACTTTACATTTCAAAAATATTTTCCCAATGGTGTTTAATACATCCAATTACAAAAGTTTTCGGTTTTTTTCCCCCAAAATCAAAAAGACCCCTATATACTTTTCTATTCAAAAAACCACATGAAGCAGCTGAGCAACAAAATGGAACAGATTTACTGACATTGAAAGAATTAAACATTTAATGTACAAATACAAACGGTAAAAACTGTAGGACAGGTAAAACCTAAACAACTATTTACAAAATTGTCTGTTGTGCCTAGTCTGAGAAATTGAGGCACAAATGTTCCTCAGAAATTAAATTACTGTCCGTCATGCCACAGCTGGAAGCAGTTTTTTTTTTGGAGGACAATTAGAGAGGAACCGGACACTTCCTGCTGTACACATTTGTCTTTACCCGTAGAATCCCTGCATCGTTGCGCCTCTTGCAGTGCTTCCTGATCCTAGTCTCCTCTTCACTTGAGTAGAACATGGGCATGCTGGTGGCAGGTGGGGGTGGGGTGGCAGCAAACTGCAGCATCTCCTTTGCAGGCTGCTCCCTGAAGGTCTTCTGTGAATCCAAATGAGGAAAGAAAAACAAATAATCAGTGGCATGGTTCTAAAAGTGCATTACATCTTAACAAAAATGCAAATAAACTTATTATGCAAAATATAAATACACAAGTAAATATAATTATATTTACACATATACATATAATAATAATGATTATTTTTAAAAATAGCCAGAAAGAGCACCACACTGAACCATATTACTGATGACACAATGGTATGCGCATAGTATTCGCGATATGAAATATTATGTTTGAAACCGCCGCCTCACAAATAAAATTGCCCAAAATGTATTTGTGCCTCCTTTTCAAATCGCACTGACAAACAAACAAATTTCGAGGTAGGATGAGGAATTACAACCCCAATTCCAAAATAATTGGGACGAAGTGTAAATTGTGAATAAAATCAGAATGCAATGACTTTCAGATCACATGAGCCAATATGTTATTTGCAATAGAACATAGATAACATAGACATTTGACATTTTTATCCACAAAATGAGCTTATTTTACATTTTCTGGCTTCAACAGGTCTCAAAAAAGTTGGGACACAGGCAAAAAAGGGGCGAAAAAGAAATTAATATACAAGAGAATCAGCTGAAAGAACATTTAGCAATTAGTTAAGTTAACTGGCATCAGGTTTGTAACATGATTGGCTATAAAAGGGATGTTTTAGAGAGGCTGAGTCTCTCGAAGTAAAGATGGCCATTGGCTCACCAACTGGTGAAAAAAAAATTGTGGAATACTCTAAAAGCAATATTACTCAACATCAAATAGCAAAGGCTTTGAAGGTCTCATCATCAATAGTGCATAACATCATCAAAAGACTCAGAGAAACTGGAATTATCTCTGTGCATATAGGACAGGGCCGAAGACCTTTACTGGATGCCCGTGATTTTCGGGCCCTGAGATACCACTACATCACTCACCGGCATGATTCTGTCATTGAAATCACTAAATGGGCCCAGGAATACTTCAAGAAAGCCCTGTCTGTAAACACAGTCTGCCCTGCCATCCACAGATGCCACCTAAAACTTTATCATGCAAAAAAGGAAGCTATTGTTGAGCATGATCCGCCGTGTTCTGTGGGCCATTGAAAATGGATTGTAGCAAAGTGGCTGGGTGTCCTGTGGTCAGACGAGTCCAAATTTGACATTCTTGTTGGGAAATCATGGGTTTTGTCCTCTGGGCTAAAGAGGAGAAAGATGGGGTGATCTCCTGTTATCCACGTCCAGGTCAAAAGCCAGCATCTCTGATATGGGGATGCATTAGTGCATATGGTGTGGGACACTTGAATGTTTTAAAAAGCACCATGAATGCTGAATGGTAAATAAAGGTTTTAGAGCAACATATGCTCCCCTCCAGACGACATCTATTCCTGGGAAGGCCTTATGTATCTCAGCAGAACAATGCAAAACCACATACTGCAGCTATTACAACAGCATAGCTTCAGAGTCTGTGTGCTGAACTGGCCTGCCTGCAGTCCTGATCTTTCACTGATTGAGAATATTAAGTGCATTATTAAAGGAAAAGTCCATCAAAGGAGACCCAAAACTCTCCAGCAGCTGGAAGCCTGTATTAAACAAGAGTGGGATCAAATTACAATGGCTAGACCCAAGAAACTTGTCTCCTCTATGCCCAAAAGCCTCCACTCTGTGTTAAAAAGAAGAAGAGATGCTACACCATGGTAAACAGGCCACTGTCCCCAACTTTTTTCAGACCTGTAGCACCCATTAAATTTGAAATGAGCTCATTTTGTGGATAAAATAGCAACATTTCCCAGTTTCAAGTTAAAATTTGCTATGTTATCTCTGTTCTATTGTGAATAAAATACTGGCTGGTGTGATTTGAAAGTCATTGTGTTTTGATTACATTCACAATTTTCATTTTGTCCCAACTATTTTGGAATTGGGGTTGTAGAATTTTTAAAAGTATTGTTTATGCATAGCCGGTCAGTGGTGCCAGTAATTTTGGAGCCCACTGCATATAAATACAAAATGCAGTTGTTAAATAACGATTCATTTATTAAGGGGAAAAAGCTATCCAAACCTACCTGGCCCTATATGAAAAAGTAATTGCCCACCCCCGTTAAATCATGAATTAACTCTGATTAACCACATTTTTTTGAGTCCAATTTCACTAGCCTCACCCAGGCCTGATTACTGCCAGACCCGTTGAATCAAGAAATCACTTCAGTAGAACCTGTTTGACAAAGTGAAATAGGCAAAAAAATCTAAAAAAGCTACAGATCATACCGCGAACAAAAGAAATTCAAGAACAGAGGAGAAACAAAGAAATTGACATCTATCAGTCTAGAAAGGATTGCTAAGCCATTTCTAAGGCTTTGGGACTCCGGCAAATCACGATGAGGGCCATTATCCTCACATGGAGAAAACTTGGAAAAGTGGTGAACCTTCCCAGGAGTGGCTGGCCTACCAAAGTTACTCCAAGAGCGCATCGACGACTCATCCATGAGGTCACTAAAGAACCCAAAACAACATCTAAAGAACTGCAGGCCTCACTTGCCTCAGTTATAGTCAGTGTTTATGACAATAAGAGAGAGACTGAGCAAAAATGGCATCCATGGGAGAGTTTCAAGGCAGAAACTATTGCTGATCAAAAAAAAAAAAAAAACATAGGCTTGTCTCACATTTGCCAAAATACATCTTGATGATCCCTCAAAATTTTTGGGAAAATATTCTGTGGACTGACGAGACAAAAGTAGAATTTTTTGGAAGGTGTGCGTCCCATTACATCAGGCGTAGAACTAACAACACAGCATTTCATTAAAAGAACATCATACCAAAAGTAAAACATGGTGATGGTAGTGTGATGGTTTCGGGCTAGTTTGCTGCTTCAGGACCTGGATGACTTGTCGTAATTGATGGAACTATGAATTCTGCTCTCTACCGGAAAATCCTGAAGGAGAATGTCCAACCATCAGTTGGTGACCTCAAGCTCAAGTGCACTTTGGTCATGCAACAGGACAATGATCCGAAACACACTAGCAAGTCCACCTCTGAATGGCTTGAAAAAAACAAAATGAAGATTTGGGGGCGGCCTAAACAAAGTCCGGACTTAAATCCGATTGAGATGCTGTGGAATGACCTTAAACAGACTGTTCATGCTCAAAAACCCTCCAATGTGGCTGAATTAAAACAATTGTACAAAGAAGAGTGGGCCAAAATTCTTCCACAGGGATGTGAAAGACTCATTGCCAGTTATTGCAAATGTTTGATTGCAGTTGTTGTCGCCGAGGGTGGCACAACCAGTTATTAGGATTGAGGGGGCAATTACTTTTTCAGATAGAGCCAGGTAGGTTTGGATAGCTTCTTCTGCTTAATAAATGAAATCATCATTTATAAACCGCATTTTCTATTTACTTGGGTTGTCTTTGTCTAATATTAAAATTTGTTTGACGACCTGAAACATTTAAGTGTGACAAATATGCAAAAAAATAAGAAATCAAGAAGGGGGCAAATACTTTTTCATGGCACTGTATTTCTTGTGGATCACAATATGAGATATTCAACATGAGATATTAGCAACACCTGTAAACGTGTTTATTCGTGCAATTATCCAATCAGCCAATCATTAGCAAGGAGTGACATATTTAAGTTCATGCAGATACAGATCAGGAGCTGCCGTCCATGTTCACTTGAAATATCAGAATGGGGAATAGATCTGCTCTCACAAGCTTTGATCATCCTTTGCTTGGTTGTCAATGTCAGACAGGCTGGCTTGACCAGTCTTGGCAGTTTAGAGTTGGAAAAAAAAACATTTAATAAGCAACAGTTTAGCAGAGAGAAGCACCTTGTTGATATGTGCGGTCAGAAGAAAATGGAGGAACTGGTTTGAGCAGACTTAAAGTCTATTTTAAGTCAAATAATCACTCTAGTACTGTGGTAGGTAGAAAAGGATTGCAGAATGCTTATCAAAGCTTGAGGTGGATGGGCTATATTTGCAGAAGACTACATTAGGTTCCTCTCCTTCTGGCAAAGAACTGAGATTTTAGGCTGCATTTGCCTCAGCCTCACAAAAACTGCACAGCTGAAGATTGCAAAAAAAAAAAGTGGCCTGATCTGTTTAATTCTCAATTTCTGTAACATGCCGATGGTAGGGTCAGAATTTTCCATCAACAGCATGAGTCTCTGGACCTAGCCTGATTTCTGTCAGATTTCTGTCTCAGATAAGCTGGCCTGAGGTCATGCAAGGCTTTAAAAGTAAGCAGGCAAATCTTAAAATCGACACGATACTTGACAGGCAGTCAATGCAATATACGTTTTTTTGAGTAATAAGAGTAATATGCTAGGTGAATTTATGAATACATACATCCACCTCATGTATCATTCTGTATACAACGGATTCACCCTACCGCGAGATAAAGATGACCAGGTGATTATATTCCCATGGCACTCTTCTTTTCAGAGGAGCAAGCTTGACAAACATTTGATGGGAATGACATCAGGCGTGTTGCCACCTGGCGGTCGAATGCAGCAAAACCCAAGATCAGGCTGAGATCAGTTGGTTAATTCTCTTTACTTTACTCTCTCTACTTTACTCATTTTCTTTGTTCCAAATAAAAGTCAGTGAAGTGACTTTTTTATTTTATTTATTTAACCTTTATATATACAGGGGAACCCATTGAGACCTCAGTCTCATTTGCGATGGCGCCCTGTAAACAACACAAAACGGAGCAATACATTATCATAGAAAGGGGAACAATAGTCAATAAAAATTATCATACAGGAGTGCATATAATACATGTAACTGAGAAAATTATGGTAACATTATTCAAAACATACACAGTCTCCAACTTCTAAATCCTTTATCACTTTTTTGAAATTATCAAATGAAATTAATTTATTCAGTTTAAAAGTTTCTTGAAAATTGTTCCACGTCCTAGGGGCACAGTAACTAAAAGCAGTTTCTCCAAGCTCCGTTTTAAATCTGGGGACTTCTCGGACCAACGAGTCCTGAGATCTTGCCTGATACTTTCTGCGACGCCTTGAAATAGAAGTTGTAAGATAACTGGGTAATCTGTGTAGCATCGCTTTATAAATGAAGATCAAATAGTGCTGCCTTCTCTTAGTAGCCAATGATGGCCATCCCACAGCTTTATTCAAAGAACAATGATGCGTTCTAAAATTATCTCTCGTAATAAAACAAAGTGCAGCGTGATAAACCATATCAAGTGTTTTCAAGGTCTTTGGAGCAGCATGCATGTAAATGTTGTCAACATACTCTAACACTGACAAAAAGGTTAACTGAATTAAAAGCTTCCTATTATCTCGAGAGAAACAAGTGCTGTTCCTGTAAAAAAAAAAAAAAAACTATTTTATGTCTCAACTTTTTTGTTAGGTCATCATGGTGTACTTTAAAAGACACTTTCATTGATGTACTTTCATTGGTGTACTTTCATTGATAAATATACCAAGGTATTTGTACGGAGACACTTGCTCGATTTCAGAGCCATCTAAGGTGTGAATTCCAAATGAACAATCCCTCAAAGAACAGAACGTAGAGAAATGCATTCATTTTGTTTTTGCCACATTTAAAACTAAGTGGAGCTGTAGAACTGAATGCTGAATTGAAACAAAGGCTCTTTGCAATGCGGATAACGCCTCATCCAATGAGGAAGCAGAAGTATAAAGCACTGTATCATCTGCATAGAAAAGCACCTTACAGCCAATTTCAAAAGACACCATATTAATGTACGGAATAAAAACTACGGGTCCAAGAATTGAGCCCTGTGGTACCCCTTTAGACGTCAGACGCGTCCTTCACCAAACCTATTTCAGCGTATTCGTGGTGATTTCGCACTGTGCTTTCATAATCAGTGAAGAGTAAAAATGCAGTTCGGACTTCACTCACAGTAGCCTTTTTAGAATATGTAAACGTAGATGTAAACAAAAAACGTGGCCTGGCAAAACCCCTCTATTAAGTGAATAAGAAAAGGAAGAAAGCATTTTAATTTATGCATTCATTTCATTTATTATGCCCATGTAAACAAAGTTTCGGGGGCATATAGTTTTTTCTCCTGTCCATCTGTCTGTCTGTCTGTCTGTCCGCACTTTGCCATGGCTATAACTTTTGATCGGCTCATGATAGGACTTTGATACTTGGCATATGCATTGCTTGTGAGAAGGCATTTCAGATGGGGTCATGCCCTTGTGACCTTGACCTTGGAGCATGACGTTTGGTGACAAAAACTTTAACATGGCCCATAACTTCTCATTAGCTAGTAATAGGCATTTGATACCTGGCATATGTATTCCTTAGGATAAGGCCTTTCTGATGAGGTAATGAATGTTGACCTTGTGACCTTCACCTTTAACCTTTAACCATCAGTGTTTCACAAACACATCTTGTTTTATTTATGCATTTCTTTTCCAGAAAAGGGCGCAAGTCTTGCTCAAAATCTACCAGGCAACCAGATGAAGGCAGGTCGGCGTCTTTTATATAGGTGCAAACCAATCTGTGGTGGTACTTTTCGTGAGTTAAACATACATTCACGAGAGTTTAAGTTTTCTTTTGTTATTTGACCGCAGACATTTAAAATATTTAAATATTTAATAAATAATATCCTCGTGAAACGGGGATTAAAATTAAACTCATGTTAAACACGCGATTAAGAAAGTTATCCGCATGTAAGCCTTAAAAGGCTTTCGTGAAATCGGCCTAATGTGTCGTTTTTCATGGGAAAAATGAGGTGCATCCCTGGGACGCATGGATAGTGAATAAACTAATGCGTCAGGAACGCAGGACGCGTACCTAGCAACATCACTGAGGACAATACGAGTTAAAGTCTTTAGCGTCACCGCCTTTATGCAAAGGAAGCACAAATGCAGTTTTCCAAATCTTTGGTACAATGCCTAAGCCAAGTGAAAAGTAAAAAATGTGTGTTAAAGGCAAAGCTATAACGGGAGCAGCCAACTTCAACAAGTTCGGAGTCCAAAAGATCAGCACCATCAGACTTTTTGGGGTAAATTTTCAAAAGAGCATCAACGACTTCTGATTCAGAAATTAAGCTAAAGGAAAAACTACAATGACTCATTTGGAAGTGCGGGTTTTGATTGCCATGTAAAAGTTTGCTATGGTTCCCTATCCTATTTGTGGCACCCCTCCAATTAGGATGCATTCTATCAAACTGTTGGCCTGCACTATTGGAGTGTTCATTGAAAACATTACAAATTTCCTTCTTGTCTTTTATGGGACCAGAGTCAGACCATATCTGTGAAGGAAGCACTAGGACACTATTATTCTTCATTAATTTGACCATTTTCCAGAACTTTGCCAGATTACCAGCTCTCTGATGTAATGAGTTAAGATAAAAAGTAGATATTTATTATTATTATTATTATTATTGTTGTTGTTGTTGTTGTTATAATAATAAAACTAATAATAATAATAATAATACTATCATTGTTATTATTATTATTATTATATGAGCCCCAGGTTTTCTAGCTTTTGCGCATGTGGAGTTCCTTTCGTTCAATATTTCAGATAATTCATGGGAGAACCACACAGTACTGTGTGTGGTTCTGTACTTAGTCCAAATTCTCCGAAAAGGAGCATGCTTGTCAGCAATGGTGTTAAAAGTATTTGAGAAATATGCGAAGGCCAGATCAGGATGATGAATAAGGGCCATTCCTGTCTAAGTCACACAAACTTAAATCATGGAGGAACCTCTAATTGTCAAAGTGCCTAAAATTTCTTTTAAAAATGACACGTGGCTTTGACCTACGTAATTTCAAATTCCTTATACAAGCAATAGGGCAGTGATCACTGACATCTTGAGGGAAAACACCACTAGAAGGATATCGGTGAGGCATATAAGTCAAAGTGATGTCAATCAGAGGAGATTTGGAACTATTTTTTGCATTTGGTCATGTAGGTTTAGTGATTAATTGTGTCAGGTTTAGATTAGCACATAGTCTTTGAAGCAGTCAGAGACAGTTAATTATCTCCCATAGTTAACAATTCTTTTGCTTTTGGGTTTCTCGAAGAATATTCAACGGAGGGGGAAATCTTTTTTTTTTTTAAATTTATTGTAGATTGGAGGGACATTATGGATTATGGTTATGAGGTTAGTCAAAATTGTCTGACCTACAGCAGGCAAATTGCCTGACACACTGGTGTTAGATTCTAGTGTTCACACACCATATATCACTATGTGTGCATGGTTGACGGTATCTTTACAACCAGTTATTCTGTCTCACCCAACTACTTAATTGTGGCAGTTTCAGTCTACTGCTGGTTGATGTAGTCAAGTAGGAACACATTGATGAATTATGCACTGTATTCACTGAGACAATGTCATCTGTGTTTAACCCAATGAGTTAATCAAGCACTATTATTTCTGCACCATAGCGAAACTCCTGGGTAAATATATTTTGTTCCCAACAAATACTTAAACCTTGTTGTCAATTAAGGCAGTCAGATCATAATTATACTGGACACTGCGCTGGTCGAGATGATGAATAAACTCAGTTTCTTTTTAACTGTGTTTTCTAACACCGAATCTGACTCCTTCTCTTCTCTTGAAACGGACCACGAAGTTGCGGCTGTTTTGTTTTCGCGAATAAAACAGAAGAATTCTTCACTGGCCTCTGGCTGTTAGAAGCAGCCACATAAGTGAATAGACCCTTTTGGTTTAAGGGTGTGAAAAAGTGAGATTTGGAGAGCGCATGAGCACTGAACATTTTGTATGGCAAAAGAAAAACTTAAGACCGTTAACAAGCCTGCAGTCAGCGAGAGGAATACAATCTGTCATCTCAAGGTTGGTGAATTGAGACTGATATGCAAACATTTGGATGTACCACTCTAAAAGCTCAAAAAGGGACAGTTAGTTGGAGCAATAATTTAAAACCATCTGGTGTCAAAACAAATATTTGCACAAAACTAACCGGCTAACCATCCCCATTTACTGCCCGCTCTATCTGATACACCACGATAATTGGGTCACTTAAGACATCCAAAAAGTAGGTTGATGTGGTTTTCATTTCACTGCTTGCCATAATCATTTGGTTTCTTTGTAATTTCGATTACATAATTACTTGATATATATAACCAACAAAGTTGAATTTGCTTGCCGGTTAGTTTTGCGGAAGTGCTTTAATGTCATTAAAGGAGGAGACTGCACTTTGGCAAGTTATATTTCAGCGGAAAGTAGAATTCTTGAAGTGTCTAAAATGCATTTTTTAATTTGATGATAATCCAGTGCGACGCATTTTTTAACCCGCCAGTCTTCAAATTGGCTTCAATATCAGTGATGCGAGATCAGTAAGACACCAGATGCAAGATGCTGGGGAACTGGGAATTTATTAAAACAAAAGAAAACAGGCACGAGGGCTAACAAAAAACTTGGCCCAAAGGGTTGCAAAAATCCAACTAAGGAAAGCTTCAGAGCTGAAAACTAAAAAGTCTAAAATGACAAAAAACAAAAACCACTGGAATCTCTAGGAAGAAAACGACAAACAGAAAAGAATAATCTGGCTTGGCTTGGCTTGGCTTGGCTTGGCTTTAAGCAAGCCAAAAACACTGCACTAAACAAGGTGGAACTCAAGGACATGGGACTTGAGACTCTGTCTGCCAGCCAACTTTCACCGACTCCAGATAAAGGGAGGAAATCAGGACACATGAGGAGCAACACCTGGAGAAGAAACAATGGGCAAGGCAAGATCATTAGACTAGGACAAAGATTGGTTGACATGACTTGCTCATTAAGGGAATGAGCGTGCTCAGCTTAAGTACCAACGAAGCATGCAGATTGGAAGGAAGCATGAATGTTAGCACAGAAAAGCACAGCAAGACTTGAAATAACAAAGCAGGAATCATGACAATAACCTCCCTATCTAAATAAGTAGTATTAGTAATGTGCCTGTCTAAGAATTACACCTCCTCTGACTGTTAGTAACTTAAAAACAGTTAATTGCCAATTAAGCTTAGGCAGCCCTGAATCCAGCTCAGCACAGAAGGAAGGGGGAAGTACCAAAAGCCAACCAGAGCTCTGAAGCGTGCAAAAACGAAGACATGGGGCGGAACGCAGACAAGCGGTGGAGTGGCTGGGCAGACCTGGCATAAGACCAAACATGGAAAAGTAAAAACATGAACAATAAACATGAACTATGAAATGTGATATCCTGATACCAGAAACTGTTAACAGTGTGATATGAGAAATGACTATGAATTATGAAACCTGGCACAAGAAACTGTTAAAACCCCAAAAAATACTGTCCTGGCAAAAGGCCCAGGACCCTGGAACACAACAACATTTTTACTTCTGATTTTTAATTTGATCTTCGGAAGCCTTACCTTTAAATGCTTAATAACCTAAACCTCTTGCTGTTTACATCTCCGGATTAGCCACAGTTGCTCATACTAATTGGCAAAAACCGACTACAGTCTAATTTAGTTTTGATAGCATTGTTATGCATTGCACCACAAAATTATGAGGCGTCTTCTTCTGCGCATAAATGACGGCGTAAAAAAACAATATATTTTTATAATTTTTAGTGCTCGTGTTGCTCATTAAGCAGCACAGATTTGCGTAAATTGGTTTGCGAGGCTGCAAGAATCCATTCTGTATTCTGAATATACAGCTAAAGGGCGCTCTAACGCAAGTTGCACAGCTGTGTGCCAATCCTAAGGATGGTGAAAATAAATGCTGCAAAGTCAGCAAAATTTTGGATTTACAATGCCAATTCAATTATGTAATTGTAGGCAATGGGAATTCACCTATTCATTATCATTTCTAATTATAGGTCATGTATTGGTCTTGGTCACTCAGTCGATAAATTGTATAATTGTTAATCAGGCCCGCAGGCCGTCAAGCTGCAAAGGGTGAGCTTACTGAAGGCTCTCTGAACAACTCCATGGCCCGAATGAAAGGAAAGAGAACAACTGACGTCACGAAAGAGAATAGCTGAGGCCACAAGCACCTCGGCACAGTCGTTTGATTGGATAATGCTTTCAAAATGTACACTCACCCACTACATAGGGCACTACAGAGTGAATGTTGAAAACAATGGAGAGAGTGAGCGACTGGACAAGTGTTCATTCTGAATGCAGCCTTAGATTCTCTAAGCAAAAATGTTTGCCCCCTGATATTGACGCCGATTTGAAGACTTCTCGGTTTTAAAATGCGTCGCACTGTATCATTACCAAATTGAAATTGATACGTTTTAGACACTTCAAGAATTTTACTTTCTGCTTAAATATACGTTGCCGAGGTGCGGTTTCCTCCTTTAACACCACGATGATTGGGTCCCACACCATAAGTCATTTAATGTGTACAGTGTTCCTGTGACGAATTTGCACTGTTCAAAACAACCGGCAGGCACGCTTGATCCTAATCACCTCTCAACATAGATAAGTGCACAGGTACACATGTAAAATACAAAGCCAAGACATACCAAAACAACATCATTACTTTTTGACTGAACGCAACACCCAGCTGTACATCCAGTTTAAGTCATTTCTTGGAGACTTCGGATTTTCATTTGCCAATATCTCGCCGAAATAGCCTTTCAGTGCTGCTTTGTGCCAAAGGAGTCAATGTTTTTAGTTTGTGGGAGAAAACTAATGGAGCTTAGTGTATATTGTCTGGGGTAAAGAATACTGTATCCCATCTCCACATTTTCGGCTTTTTATTTGCTAGAACGATTCTAAATCGGGGCGCCAATATAATTTGGGGAGAAGGTGGTTTGGTATTTAATATTGATATTTAATATCACAAATGCATATGCTGCACCTGCCCTCGAAACCCAGTGTGTCATCAGTAACGTGGCAGCCGCCTTTCATGCTGCTACCACGAATAGCAGCAGAAGAAACTAAACTGTAAATTTCCTTGACTGGATGTGAGCTTGACATGTTTTACATACCTTAATGTTTCTCTGGGTACCCTAACATCGATCGATATTGGTCGAGGTTGAAAACAGAATTGTTAATTTCGCCATCCGGACACAAAATGTATGCTGCACACCCTAGAATTTTCCTGAACAAAAATTCTTCCTGTTAATAGCCATGCTGATAGTTGCCTTTTACCGCAGGGAAAGCGAAAGAACTTTCTTTCTCCCATTTCAATGCAATTTGTGCATCTTCTGCTGTACATAGTCTGCGAAAAGCATGCGAATGACCCAAATCTCGCTTGAGCCGAGCTGGTCTATTGATCCATTATGATCTTTCCACTGGCGGATCCAGGAAAATGGCAAAGAATTTTTTTATTTATTTTTGGTTACGCTAAAATGGCTCCTTAGCCATGCTAAGAAGCTGGTTAAAGTGAGCAGCACCTCGGCCCAGTGATGGCATGGGGCCGGAGATAAAAATGCACTTTCCGCAGTCAATAAGCGAATCTAAAAGCCTGCTAAAGTCCTTTTTCAACAGTTCAGAGGAGCGGTTGGAAACATCATTACCGTTGCCAGCAGCCATACCACAATTCGATCTGCTTCAGCTGCGTGGCGAAGCTAAGCAGGTGTGGACTTGGCCAGTACTTGGATGGGAGACTACTGAGGAAAACCAGGTTGCGGCTGGAAGAGGTGTTAATAGACTAGTAGGTGGCGATCATCCCTCTGGCGGGATAATCCCCAATAGTGCAGTGACGGGGACACTGTACTGAAAGTGACGCTGTCTTTAAACCGAGGTCCTGACTCACTGCGGTCATTAAAGATCCTATGACACTCTTCGATAAGAGTAGGGGTTCCCCGGTCTCGTGGCTAAAGTCCCTACCTGGCTCTTTTCGATCTGCCGCCTGATCTAATTGGCTGTGCAATTCCTCTGTCCCTCCCCTCCTCTTCCCCCAGGGCTCCCTTGAAAAAGAGATTTCAATCTCAACAGGACTTCCCGGGTTAAATAAGATAAATAAAAATTACACGTACGATGACATTCCACTGGCAAGGATGTATCTCTAGGACACTCGGGATCCATTGTTGTCTCTCTGCTCCAATGGTGGTCCTCTGCCCCACTTTTCGTTTTGTTTCTAACCACCTATGGTGGCGAATTTTTCTTTTTTTCGTTTCCGGATGTGCAGATGTACTTGCACCACCTCCTGGTCCTTTATAAGAGGCCCTGCCCAGAAGTAAGATGGTGAGGATTTGCTGACGTGGCAACATCAGCGTTTATTCTATCTGACGGCTTTGTGCATCCAAGACGCGCTGTTTTTTAGCTATTGTCGTGGTCTGGCGTCCGTCGTCTGGAACATTTTTTATCGTCTTTTTGGCCAGATGAATTTTTCCGTAAATTTGCACTGACATGCTACTTGACCATATCTCCAGATGTTTTTCTCAGATTTTTGGTTGAATCATTTTTGTCCGTTTTATGTGCCCTTGAAATTTTGGCTCCAATGTTAAAGATAAAAATCTCTGTCCTAAAAATTATTTCTCAAAAATGGCTTAATAAATTATCCCCTGCCAACCGAAGTTGGGGGGGATATTGAAATGGGCTCCGTCCGTCCGTCCCACTTGGTTTCCGGAGCAGAACTCAAACTACTGAACCTAGCTCAACGAAACTGTGTGTGGAATAATCACCATGCCTAGATGTGCCTTTTAGGGTTTGCATCTTTCTCAGAATTTTATTTTTGTGTTGGGATTTACAAAATGAAAAAAGTGCGACAACCAGTAGAATACAAAAAGGAGGCTTTATTTCTGAAGGGGGCAACCCCCACAGAGCTGGCAACAGTACAATGTCCGCAATCCAAAATCAAAGTCCAATAGGCATAATCCAGAATCAAAACCAGGGCACCTATCAGAAAATCCGTAGTCAGGCAAAAAGAGGTCGATAAACAAGAATGTGGTACAATACAGGGAATATGCAAAGCTCGTAGTCAGGCGGTCCAGTCAGAAAGATAAATCACTAAGAGTCAAGGCATAAACAAACATGGCATAGGAAGAACGATCTGACAAGAAAGTGAACCAATCAGACATCTTGTATACACATCCGGGGTAAACACATGACCAGGGAGAACAGGTGCAATCAATGGTAACAATGATCAGGGAGAGACACATGAGGAATAAACTAATTACATGAATTAGGCTGTAGCCAAAACGCAGACAGGGATCACAAGACAATCCTAAGTACAAAACAACAGCTCCGGTTAAGGAGTTCTAAAGTGCCAAGATAAAAGAAAAGGAAAGCACATAGTATAAGTGGAAATTTACAGAAACTTGCAGCAGAGATAATTAGGGATAGGCAAGGAGGCGGAGATTGGAATTGAGCGACTGCTGAGAGATCGTTAGTCAATTAGTATGTGCAGCTATACAATCCCGAGTGCATGTTAGAAAGTTAGTAAAAATTTACAAGATTAGTGTGGTTAGTAATTAGCAAAAAAAAAAGTAAACTGTTAGTATGTGGTAGTAAGACAGTAAAAGAGAGAGGGAAGAAGAACACGAGATAATGAAAGAAGATTGAAACCCAGAAACCAATAAATCACCCGAATGAGTGGCACGCAAGACAAGGGACCGTGATAAAGATACACACATGACAAGACAGGGGAGACAAAGTGCAAAGCATGGAAATGAAAACATGGCATGGAAAACTAAATGATCAAAACATGAAAAATAATAAACAAGAAATCTAAACTACTAAAAACACAATACACAATCCTAAGAATGGTCAGACAGGCAGTGGTCACTAAACACAAGAATCCTAAACATGGCAGAGCCAGGCACAGAACTTAAACATGACAGGGATCATGGCATAGCAGAACTACCAAAACCAAAAGAGCAGAATCACAACATTTTGCCCGTTTCCATGGACTTGTATCACTAAAAAAGTCACAGACGAAGCCTTGGTTTGTGTTACTGACATCTAGGAACCCAGATAGCAAAAAGTGATTGAATCAACATTGTGATATTGTCAGGCTGAAGATTGCAATCAACATTGAAAAAAACATTGAAAGTGCTCGCTATGATCGACATGGAAATAACGTTGAATTTCCAATCAATTCTAACAATGATTCAACTATGATATGATCAACATTGAAAGAATGTAGAATTGCATCAACAGTGATTCAACTAAATATAAGCATTACATTATACAACCCCTATTCCGAAATAGTTGGGACAAAGTGTAAATTATGAATAAAATCAAAATGCAATGGCTTTCAGATAATATGAGCCAATATGTTATTTACAATAGAACATAGATAACATTTCAAATGTTGAAACTGAGACATTTTACATTTTTTATCCACAAAATGAGCTTTTTTCAAATTTTCTGGCTGCAACAGGTCTCAAAAAAGTTGGGATACTGGCAAAAAAAAGGCTGAAAAAGCAATTATATCTAAGAGAATCGGCTGAAAGAACATTTAGCAAGTAATTGAGTTAACTGGCATCAGGTGTGTAACATGATTGGCTATAGAAGGGATGTCTTAGGCTGAGTCTCTCAGAAGTAAAGAGGGCCAGAGGCTCTCCACCTTGAGAAGGCTTGCGTGAAAAAATTCTGGAATACTTTAATTACAATGTACCTCAACTTCAAATTGCAGAGGCTTTGAAGGTCTCAAAATCAACAGTGCATAACTTCATCAAAAGATTCAGAGAAAGACCTTTCCTGGATGCCAGTGATCTTTGGGCCCTCAGATGCCACTGCATCACTCACCGGCATGATTCTGTCATTGACATTACTAAATGGGCCCAGGAATACTTCATCCAACCACTGTCAGTAAACACAGTCCGCAGTGCCGTCCACAGATGCCACCAAAAACTCTATCATGCAAAAAGGAAGCCATTGTTGAGCATGCTCCACAAGCGCCGCCGTGTGCTGTGGGCCAAGGCTCATTTAAAATGGACTGTAGCAAAGTGGAAAAGTGTCCTGTTGTCAGACAAGTCCAAATTTGACATTCTTGTTGGAAATCATGGGCGTCGTGTCCTCCGTGCTAAAGAGGAGAAAGACCACCCCTCCTGTTATCAGCATTCAGTTCAAAAGCTTGCATATTTTAAGAAGCATCATGAATGCTGAAAGGTATGTAAAGGTTTCAGAGCAGCATATGCTCCCCTCCAAACAACATCTGTTCCAGGGAAGGCCTTGTATATTGCAGCAGGAAAATGCAAAACTGCATACTGCAGCTATTACAACAGCATGGCTTCGTAGTAGAAGAGTCCGTGTGCTGAACTGCCTGAAGTCCTGATCTTTCACCGATCTAGAGCATTTGGCGCATAATCAAACAAAGTCCGACAAAGGAGACCCAAAACTCTCCAGAAGCTGGAAGCCTGTATTAAACAAGAGTAGGATACGACTCCAATGGCTAAACTCAAGAAATTTGTCTCCTCTATGCCCAGATGCTACACCAAGAAGGGATGCTACACCATGGTAAACAGGCCCCTGTCCTAGCTTTTTTGAGACCTGTAGCATAAAATTTGAAATGAGCTCATTTTGTGGATAAATTTTATCATTTTCAACATTTGCTATGTTATCTTTGTTCTGTTGTGAATAAAATACTGGCTGGTGTGATTTGAAAGTCAGTGGGTTTTGATTTTATTCACAATTTACACTTTGTCCCAACTATACTCAGCAACAAAAGTTTCTGTGACACCATTTATGTGTATGTTATAAATGACACGCAAAGATCTCAATGCAATCAATATGTTTATTTAACAGGAGAAACACTGACTTTTCAGTGCCAACGTCACTCAAAACGAAAAATGTCATTTTCATGCGTCATGAAGCACTTGTCTGACGTCTAACCAATTGTGACCTTCACACTTAAATACCGGGTGTGACTTCCTCGTGCCATGATGCAAGCAACGCATCTCCGGCGCATGGACCGAATCAGATGTGCCAGAAATTGCTGTGGGATGTCATTCCAAATCTGACGTAGACGTTGTCGCAATTCCTGGAGTGTAGCTGGCGGGTTATCCAACCGCCGCAAACGTCGATCCATCTCGTCCCAAAGATGCTCGATTGGGGACATGTCTGGGGATCTGGCTGGCCATGGCAGGACATTGACATGTTGTTGCATCAGATACTGCTGTACAATCCTTGCAACGTGTGGTCTGGCGTTATCATGTTGCAGCGTTATTCCGGGACCATGTTGCATCAAAAACGGTACCACCAATGGCCGTAGCACTTCATCGCGATATCTTTGACCTGTCAGATTTCCATCAATAACAAGCAAATCTGTTCTGTTTCTAGCCATGATCCCTCCCCAAATCATGACACTACCACCTCCAAAACGATCAAATTCCTGAACACAGTTGTTGGCATAACGTTCTCCACGTCGACGGTATACACGTAAACGACCATCACATCGGTTAAGCATGAATCTTGATTCATCAGTGAAGAGTACAAGATCCCACTGACGTTGGATCCACCGTCGATGTTGTTGTGCCCACTGTAGACGCAGTCGTCGGTGTTGTACTGTGAGTATTGGACGTCTTGCTGGCCGACGTGGGACAATGCCAAAATGACGGAGACGGCGACGGACTGTCTGTGCAGACAGTCGCCTCAAACCAGGTATCGTTCTTGCAGTTATGGTTGCAGGTTGGAATCGATTTCGGAGATGGGTTGTTCGAATCCAGTTGTCCTGTCTGGGAGTGGTTACTCGTGGACGGCCGCTGCGAGGACGATCTCTGACATGTCTTGTCTGCTGATGACGCTGCCATAAGTTCCAAATGGTGTTTCGGTGGACATTCAGGCGATGAGCAACTTCCCTCTGCGAGGTTCCGGATTCAATCATCCCAATGGCCCTCCACCGATCATTTTCAGACAGTCTTGGCATTTAGAGGGTAAAGTTCCTGATCCGAAATGGCTGTGTTTTCGATAAGTGATGCTTCCGTCGTTCATCAGGCACAATGTGAACATTCCAAAAATTCTCCTCTTTTATTGCCATCCACAAGCATGATTTACACACATTTTCACGTGCAAAGTCATTTTCTCGCATTTTCATGATTTCCATTTCAATGCTGTGTTTACGTGTACTGTTTCAGTCTGATATCACCATGTATGACAATATCATAATTGCGTTATGAAAAATAATTAACAATATTGGTGTCACAGAAACTTTTGTTGCTGAGTATATTTCATAACATTGAAACAATGTTTTTATTAATGAGCCATTTCAACGCTTTTCAACCCTTCTCTGTATGTTTTTAATATGCCTCATTAAAAAAAAATCATTTTATTGCTCTATGTATGGTATAGCTCAACGAGGACCATGCCAAAGTAGTCTACTAGTCAGTGATATCACTGCCATATGCCTGAATGGCAGTGATGTCACTAATAGACAAGTTTAGAGAGACCTTTACAGAATTTTAACTCCAAATAGAGGAAAAAAATTTTTTTTTTTTTTAAATGAGGCATATTAAAAACATACAGACGAAGGTTAAAATGCCAAAATGGTCCATTTCGTATGCTATACTGCAGTGGTTCCCAGTTTTTTTATACAAAGACCCCACTTTACAGGGACATGTTTTGGGGGACCCCCATACTTGACTATAATGATTTTATAGTTGAATATTTGAAAATGTGTTGTGAGCTTGTAGATAGGCTATTTCCATTTTTCTTGTTTTTAAGAAAACAAGCGTCACAGTCCGAGGAGGCTTGACCCCAAACGCACCACTCAGAGGCAGATATGCAGGAATAAGCTCAGTAGAGCGTTTATTGAACGACAACAAAAGGACTGAGCAGGCAGATGAGTCCAGAGCAGGATGGGGGAAGCAGGCTGGACCTGAGCAGGTCAGGGTAGGCAGGCAGGGCAGGGCAGGAGCAGGGCAGGGAAGGAGCTGAGCAGAAACAAACTGAGCCAAGGTTAAGGAGCTGAATACACTAGACTTTCTTTAAACAGAATCTACAACAGAGGGCAAAGCAAGGTTATAAAGCGGAAGAAACAGGTGAGGAGTGTTAGTCAGTATAATGGTGGGAGTGCAGGCAGAGCAGAGGCTGGAATCAGTGATTGGATAATTGAAAGGAATGTTGATTGTGTGAGTGAATGCAAGGGAAGCCAGTGAACAACACGCACAGCACAGAAAGGAACCAAAACTGGAGACAGTAGGGTTGGGGGAAAACAAGGACACAGGACTGTAACACCAAGGTTGAGAACAGCTGCTTTACTGCATACTCCATTAACAAGAAAACAATAAAACAGACCATTATTCATTCAGTTATTTTTTAAAGAACCTTTGAGAATTATCCTAATGACCTCGTGCAGTTTACCTCTCCCAATTAGCAACAGTTGCTCAGACTGATAGGAAGAACTGATGAGTGCAATTTATTTTTGAAAGCCTTGTTATACATTGCTCTACGAAATTATTCGGCACAGCACAGATTTACATAAATTAGTTTGCAAGGCTCATTGAGCAATAAGCCATGAGAATCCGTTCTATATTCTGAATGTAGTGACCGCTAAAGTGCGTTTTTCGGTACAATGTATAGCTGAGTGATGAGGAAAATAATTGCCGCGAACGTTTCTGAATTTTTTGGCAGATTGTCATCCTTGCAGAGTCACTTTAATTATATATAGTGGGGCAGATTAAGTCAATATTCCATAAGAATCTTTCACTTGGTGATACAAGCACCAAATTTGGCACAAATGATATCCAGGATGTGCTTTTTAAGAAAAGTACGTTATCCAGCTGAAAATCCAAGATGGCCAGCAGTTTTCAAGATGGCTGCCTCGTCAAATGCAAAGAAAATAGTTTTCAAAGTAGAACTTGAATGAACAGAACTATTTTAATGATCAGAACATCAAAATGAAGGTATTCTGACTGGAAGAACTCAATGGTGTCAACTGAATTCCAATATGGCTGCCAGTTTTCAAGATGGTGACTATTATAGTGGGGCAGATTAATTCAATATTCCATAAGAATCTTTCACTTGGAGATACAAGCACCAAATTTGGCAGAAATGATGTCCAGGATGTACTTTTTAAGAAAAGTACATTATCCAGCTGAAAATCCAAGATGGCTGCCAGTTTTCAAGATGGCCACCTTGTCAAATGCAAAAAATGGTTTTTGAAGTAGAACATGAATAAACAGAAATGTGTTAATGACCCAAACATCAAAATTAATGTATTCTGACTGGAGGAACTCAATGGTGTCAATTGAATTCCAATATGGCCACCAATTTTCAAGATGGCAGCTATTACGACTCAAAATTAGTGTTTTCGAAAGCTGTCTGACCACAGATATTGTATTTAGTTGAAGGGCAATACCCATGATAATTCATTGAAATGCTGCGGTCTAGCCTAGCAGTATTGGTTTGTATTATTTTATAAGAGTGATGTGAAAGCACAACCAGGGCACACTGGTGACATCACTGCTGTGAGACTCAGCATGGGGTTCAGTGTCGGCTTGTAGTGTACTAGCTGTAGTTGTAGTTTACTAACTGTTGTAGTGGTGTACTGACTGTAATTTGTAGTATACTTTAGTGTCCCAAATGCTATCTAATAAGCCCCTATATATATCTCAACTAGAAGTTTAGTTAGTGGTAGTATTGTAGTTAGATATTGAATTGACAGGATGTGCCAGTGCAGGAAAGCCAAGCCAAGGGTAAAGGGGCTTCAGTTACCTGGATAGTGTACAGATCACACAGGACTTAAATGGCACTGAATGAATGATCGGGCCAGGTGTAGGAAATCAGATGCTTGAATCTAGTTGCATTACATATTTCAATGTGCTTTGATGTTTTGTACGATTGGGTGGTGAAAGGATAGCCCCTCAGCCTTTAACCATATAACACAAAATGTCTGCCATTACAGCTCACAGGCTGTAATTGAGATTGATATTGTTTGTTTGATGTATATGCTGTCGATGCGGTATTACACGGTAGCGCTGGTACCATGTTTTTATAGGTACTTTACATTGTACTCTTGGCCTCCGGGCCTTATATACGAATAAAAAAAAAGCTGTCTAAGATGTCTGCCAATAATCCATTGAGTTGCACTACTAAAACTGAATGGAGGAAGTGTTGCCTCTGTCAGATAGATATGAAAGAGGAGTATGAGTGTAGTTCTGACGGCTATTCCATGATAGCCAAAAACATATCACAGTTTCAGGCAATCAACCTGTTGCCTACAAGGTTAGACCCATCGAGATTGGATGATGGAGATGGTATTGAGGATATCACCAAAGTATCACCAAAATTGTTGCCAAATGTTTAGCAACTGCATCCTTGTGCGTGCTACTAAAAGAGCAGCTGGAATTCAGAATGATCCTGGTGAAGGACACTCAAAAATGCAAAGGACTAGCATTGAAGTGCAGCGGTGTTTCTTATGTGAAAAGATGGGACCAACATCAGAGCTGCAACAAGCCATGACCATGCAGCTAAATGGGAGGCTCAATTGGATTTCTCACACTCAAAAACATATATCTCAACGTATAGACCATCAAAATAGGATTATTCAATCAATATATAGTTCAAACACTGTTTAAAACCACTTCGAATGGCGGCTA
Organism: Gymnothorax reevesii; assembly: GCA_029721435.1. Classification (NCBI taxonomy): domain Eukaryota; kingdom Metazoa; phylum Chordata; class Actinopteri; order Anguilliformes; family Muraenidae; genus Gymnothorax; species Gymnothorax reevesii. The sequence goes on along the minus strand of CM056581.1, from coordinate 29,884,427 downwards.
TCTTGAAAAATGGTGGCCATTTTGTTTTTTCAAGTGGATAACGTACTTTTGTGAGTGAGTAGGTTCTGAGGCACTTGTGTGGCAAATTTGGTGCTTGTATCACCAAGTGAAAGAATGTTTCAGCAATCTGCCCCACTAATATCAGCACGCGTAAACACGATTAAAAATTGATCAGTTGGGGCACCCCAGTGGCTCATCGGCCTAAGCGTGTACCATACAGGATCTGTCCTTTCCCGCGGCGACCTGGGTTTGATTCCAGCTCAGGTCATTTGTTGCATGTCTTCCTCCATTCTTCTCCCCAACCTTCCTGTTTCTCTACACTATGTAACTGTCAAATAAAGTAAAAATTCCCCAAAAATTATCTGGAGATTATTATTAATGTTACACTAAGAGTTCCTTACAATTCCTGCAGCCCACTGCAGCTAGTCTAAAACTGAGGAGGTGATTTTTCTGCCGGAAGTGGGGGGCTGGTAAAACTGGCGATGGACCTTGAAAGACTTTGATAAACAGTTGACAGGCATGGATATACAATAGCTAGGCATCTTTCACATCACTGTCACTGATGTTGTTTCACAGAGAAGTTTGAAAGATCACCATGTGGGGATCCGTGCGATGTGCTGGCCAATTAGAGACAATGATCCACCTCTGCCGGAGGATGGCATGGCAACGCTGCTTGTCAGGTAAGAAATAAATGAAGATTACCAGAACCTTCATTTTGAAATAATATTCTGGCACAGGTCATTTCCTGTCAGATCCAGTGTGTATGTACTGAATGTATAGAGATCTCGAGTGGCATATCTTTCATCCTGTGTACTGTCGAGCCTGTACAACATGGAGTATGAAACAGCATGCATTCGTGCAATTTAATTGCTGAATTTCATTTTTTCAGTATTTTTCTAATCTTCACAGGAACTAAAAGACTCCCCCAATTTTTTTTTTTTGAGAGTTTTACTTAGAATATTAGTGACACTGGGCTCACATCAAAAGATATTCAGTGGATTTTGGGCTGGTTTCCCACCCTCCCAGCAATTTGAAGCAAAGCCAAATTTATTAATGGCTTTACAGATAATCTTGGAAGACAATCTTGTGGCATGAGGTGTTTTGAGAATTGTACTTGACATCACCAGGTCTGCTCAGAATCCCATTGGGGCTGCGCTAATTTCAAGTTGGAAATATTAAAAGTTCAATTTTTATGATCTGATATTGGGTGGTGTCGGGTCCTAAGTGAGTGTGCTCGCCATTCCCCAGAGGACCAAAAAATATAAAGTATACAATTTTACACCTTTACATGGTGTCGCTCACATCTAAACATCGGATACGATTTCAAAAATCTGTTGATGTGGGCCTGGCTGAAGTCCACATCAACTGCTGCGGATCTCAGCTATTACGAGTCCTTTCAAAATACTTTGCTTGAACTTAAACAAGCCACAGAACTCATGACTCATTGCCATTTTCTCGCCTAATAAATGGTTAATTTAACGTTGTTTTTTTTGTTTTTTTTTATGACCATGCATCCACGGTGTCATCATGTAGATATCTACTGATTCTAAAATTTGATTCTAATGTTTTTCCCACTTTTTATGTCGTAGCTTCTGATACATCATGCTGTGAATATGGAATACTTATTCTTTGTCACAGTCATGGATATTTCTGTTAAAAAGGGCAAATACGTGCTATAAACACTAATGAACTTATTAACTGAGCTTATTAAAATCCTTTAATTGCAACATTGTTTGGAATGAAAACCATAATGCACAGCTGGGCTCCAGGACCAAGTTTGGGAACCACTGAGACATGTAAACTTTTTTCTACAATATTGTCACTACAACAAAATAATTACTACTGCTTTTCTTTGCAGTCGTTAATCTGTGTATGGCATTTGTATTGTTTATTGATGTAATATTTTTAAATTTTTCTTACTTTTTGTTTTATCCAAGTGCAATTGAATCACAGAACTTGAGCTCCTTGGTTTTGATTGTGTTTGATCTGGGCAGGTGCTGTCGAAGGGAAGGCCACCTCCACTCCTGCTCCTCTGTTAAAGGCTATGCCCACTCGTGCGCTCATAGACGAGCCAATAATGCTGGAGGCGCGTCACCTGACTCCGCACTGCCCAGTCACCGTGCATGCCCACATGCGTTGTGAAGCAGGCGGTTTGTGGGAGGCGCTGGCACATTATTACGCTGACAGTGACGGGGTCTTGAGCTGTAAGGGTTTTTTTTTTCACTTTTCAAGGTTTTATTGATTTCATTGGTATTACTTTAATTCTTAATTTAATCTTCAGTTCAAATTTGTCTTATAATTACCAAAAACATACAAAAGTATTTTGTAACACCTAAGGGGCAGGTCTTTATTTTGCAGTTCACTTTATACATAGATTGGGCCTCATGCAAGAAGTGATATAAGAACAAATTTTCTCTTATTTTTGTCTTTTTCCCCGATTTATTTATTTATTTATTTTTGTTCTTACCTATTGATATCTGGGATGCACCAATGTTTTCTTTTTGCTCTTTCTCTTAGGTTAGAGAAAATTTTACGAGTGGTCGAGAGCACTCTTACCGAGATTAGAGAAAACAGAAAACTGTTATCTCTGTCCACTAACTGCTTGTCCAATGCACGGAAACACAATTTTTAAAACCTAAACATTAAAAATGCATCATATAATCACATTTTGATTGTTTTATGTTTTTTAGAAATGATAATGATTCTATTACTCAATTCCTGGGCTAAAGAGTTTGATTGATCCTAATTAGGAATAGAAACCCTTCTGAATGGCTTACCTGTTGCTGTTGGACACTTTGGCCATCCAAGCCTTGTGCAGAGAGCGCATTTTTTGGAGATTGTGCCGATCTGTATGCTGAGACAGATGAATGGCTACTCGTACCAAATGTGAAAGCAACCAAACTTGAGCATGGAAGATTACTGTAGTGTGTCATGGCTCTCTTGTTCTAACAAATGCAGCTGCGAAAAAGATATTTCCATTCAAACGAAGAAATTCAATAATGCTTGCTCAAAACGTGGTCGGACGAAAATGTACAACCACAGCTGGATACTACACGCAAAAACTCAGAGATTTATGGAACAATTTACGAGTAGTTACATTTGCGTGGTTATCACAGAATAATAGATCAGTGCTGTGACAAACTAAAGAAAATGCCGTTGCGATATTCAAAGTGCGGGACGCAGTGCAAAAGTCTGGCAACTCAAGTTAAGAGAGAGATCGATTTTTGTCGTATGAGGCAGGGGACAGCATAATTGTCGAAAAACGTAAGGGCAAAAGAATTCCGTATGCAACATCCACCTACATCAAATTTAATCAGTACATTTTCAGCTTACCTTCATGTTTGGGTACCCAGCAAAAGATTTGGATGTGTAAAAACATAAAGCATTCAGTCAAGAAAATTTCGAGTTTAGTTTTTCGTGCTGCTATATGTGGTAATCCATGTTACAGATGACATACCAGGTTGCTAGGCGACGCGCAGCATATGTATTCGATATTAATATTTGATATTAATATTCTAAACCCCCTTCTCAATAATAAAACCCCCCAAAATATATTGGCGCCTCCTTTTACAATCGTTCCCAATTTAAAACCACCTTGGTGCATACTGCAAGGTGCTGTACCGGAATTTTGACAGGTATGCAAGCGTACACGGGAATGGTATGATATTACTACTGTGAAAGCTGACCAGCAGGTGGAGAGGGGAGGGGGGACAATTGTACCGAGGCACGGTATGCAACAATCGTACCTCGTGTCAAAGCGCCTTAGATTACCACTAGCAGTCGACTCTTTGCACACCGCACATAACCTGCCCTTATATGGTGTTTACTGGGTGTCATATATGCTAATTTAAAACAACCAGCCACACGCTTCCAATTTAAGATCAAGTGGGATTCAACATTCAGCACACATGGGTAAGAGCAGATTTGGACAGTAAGAGAGTTTGGTGCATCCAGAGTTTATTTCTTTTATTTTTTCTCACAGCAAAAGAATAAGAGAAAATATAAGAGAAATTTAAGAGAATGTTGCTGCATGCGGCCAATGTCTTTAATAGAAAAAAAATCCATCTGTGGTGCCATAAGGTGGTAATCCTGGCACATTTTTGAGAACATTTTGTGTCTTTCTGCAATGACTTGATTTGATTTTTATGGGTAATATTTCTGCAGAAAGCATGTGCTTGTGATTATTATTATTATTCTGATATAGAAATGTTTCATATCCTTCTCTAGGCTCTGTGCTGTGCATGTTGGTATTAAGGAAGCCCACTGTATTTTGTGGAACAGTGAAACTTTTCTCTCTTCACTTACCATCTGAATTAATTATGTCTTGTACTACCTTTTAGTTTAGTGCTCATGGCTTGTTGGGATAGGGGATAGCACCCAGCTTGTCATGTTTACCAGCTGCTATAGCAATGCTGGTATCAATTTCAGTTAGCCTGTGTGTGTGCCGTCCGAGCAAACTTGAACAAGACTTATTTGAAACCACTTTTCAACAACTATGAAGATTTTTTTTGCTTTTGCAAAGCTTGAAATTTTGCATTCTTCATGTTAGTCCACGTTGCTATAAATATCTATAAGAACAAACTGATGAATGAATAACATGGTCAACATTAGCCAAATTGTCAGCATCAACGTTGGTGTCTGCGTCAGCGACTGCGTTAACTTTGATCTTCAGCCAAACCACTGAAGGGATCCAGGTGTAATTTGGTGGGGAGGTATATATTAATTGACAGATTATAGAATGTCCAATAGGTGGTGCTATAGCTCAGTGTTCCCCAACCCTCTCCTGGAGGCCCACCTGTCCTGCATGTGTTTGATCTCTCTCTGCTTCAGCGTAGGTGATTCAAATGATCAGCTCGTTAATCACCCTCTAAAGCTGATTGACAGCCCTGATCATTTGAATCACCTGTGCTGGAGCAGGGAGAGATCTAAAACAAGCAGGACAGGAGGGCCTCCAGGAGAGGGTTGGGGAACACTGCTATAGCAAACAGTTGGCCATAACTGCTAAACCACTTGTCTGATCAACATGAAAATTTTGCATGCTTTTCGTTAGTCAGGGTTGCCATGAAAAACAATAAGAATGAATTGATGAATGAAACAACATGACCAACATCAGCCAATCAAATTTCAGTTGCTCTTACACCAAAATTACTCCAGTGGCGTGTCTGGTCCTTAATGTCTTTTTTTATTGCCAAAGTAGACAAAATCCACCAAAATTGCCCTCAATCACTTCTAATTTCTCCTACCCCCTGGCCCTCCCCTCCACTTTCACTTGCTTATTTTCTTGCTTCATTCTTACCTCTGAAACAGAAATCTCAGCTCTCGTTAGAAAATCCAAGGCTGCTGCCTGTCATCTTGACCCTCTCCGTTCCTTCTGTGTGAAGGACTGCCTTCCTTCCCTTGCTTCTCTGATCACCAGTATCATCCACTCCTCCCTTTCCGCAGGTGTTGTTCCCTCTTCTTTTAAATCAGCTTCTATTTCTCCCATTCTCAAAAAACCTGGTACTACCCTAATAATTTCAATAACCTCCGCCCCATCTCTAATCTACCTTCTGTGTCAAAAATTCTTAAAAAATAGTTGCCTCTCAGGGCCATTCTCACCTATCTGACAATAACCTGTTTGAACAACTTCAATCGGGTTTCCGCCCCCACCACACCACAGAAACTGCTCTAGTTAAAGTCACTAACGATCTTATCATGGCAGCAGATTCTGGACTGTATATTCTCAGCCTTCTTGATCTGAGCGCAGCATTTGATACCATTTCCCACAATATTCTCCTTGACAGACTGTCTTCTATTGGTATTTCAGATACACCAGAGGTGTATAATCCCGGTTCAGAAAGTAAAAGTCCATCCCAGAATATTGTTCCAGCCACAAAAGACCTGTCAGTTGGCACTATTCTTTAGCTGGGAGGTAAAACTAATAAGTTAAATCAGCTGACAGGAGTTTACGGGAGGAATGAAAACATGGTAGGATTTTTACTTTCTGACCTCTGGATTATACACCTCTGAGATACACCCTTTCAATGGTTTAAATCATATCTCTCTGGCTGCTCTCAATTCGTTCAACTCCATTCCTTCAAATCCCACCCTTTTCAGTTTACCTCCGGCGTTGCCCAGGGCTCAGTCCTGGGTCCCCTTCTTTTCCTCATCTACCTTCTCCCACTTGGCCACATCTTCCAGAAATTTAACAGTAACTTTCATCGCTACGCGGATGATACCCAGCTCTACCCCTCTACCAAACCTAATTCCACCCTCCCACCCGCTTCCCTCTGTGATTGCCTCCACAAAATCAAATCCTGGTTCTCGATCAATTTTTTCAAACTCCATAGTGATAAAACCAAAATTTTACTTATTGGCACCAAATCCATCTTGTCAAAATCTGGCACTTTTACTTTCCCGATCGATCATTCCTTGATTTCCCCTTGCCCTCGGGTTAAGAGTCTGGGTGTCATCCTTGATTCCACCCTTTCTTTTCATGCTCACATCAATCATGTTACCCGGGCAGCATGCTTCCATCTATGCAACATTAATTGCCTCCGCCCATCCCTCACTCCAACTACCGCTGCTATTCTTGTCCATTCTCTTGTCACCTCCTGTCTTGATTATTGTAATTCACCTCTCTTTGGTCTTCCACATATTTTTGGAGATATTTTTAGGCCAATGACCTTGAAAAATAGGCCAAGGTCACCTTTAGGCATGTCATTTGTAGGCCTTTATGAGATGCATGTCCAGTAAAAATTAGGAGCCTGTAACTGAAATTGTTGATGAGATAAAGCAAAATGTCAAAATTTTTGTTCAGTCCTTGCACTGGCTTCCTGTTAATTGCAGGATACAGTTAAAAGTTTTATTTGTTTTTAAATTTTTAAATGGCTTGGCGCCATCTTGTATATCAGAGCTTTTACAGCCTCACACTACTGGCAGGGCCCTTAGGTCATTAAACCAGCTGCTTCTGACAGTACCTCGGTCTAGTCTCTGTACTCGAGGAGGTGGAGCCTTTTCAGTGGTGGCCCCTAAGCTGTGGAACAGCCTACCCTATCAGGTTAGAGCTGCAAAGTCACTTAAGCACTTTAAAACACTGCTGAAAACTCATCTCTTCTCACTGGCGTTCAGTCCCAGCTGGACAAGTAACCTTTTATTTTTTTTGTTTTATTCTTTTACTTCATTTTATTCTTTTACCACAATCTTATTGTTCCTTTTACTGTTTTTATTTATTTATTTTATACGTCTATGGTGATTATCTTGTATCTTAATTCATGTACAGCATTTTGGTCAACTGGAGCTGTTTTAAATGTGCTTTATAAATAAACTTTGATTGATTGATTTTATTTTCCACTACTTGACTGTGAACAAAACGGGAGCATAACTTTTCAAGTTAATGGCTTGAGTGTCCATTTATGGATAAATTGATGTTACTCTTTAGGAGCATTACATCGATTGCCCTTTTTTCGATTCTGGAAATACTAGAAAAAATTGATGCGACCACAATCTCCCAAAATGGGCACGGGCCACAGGCTAATGTATTTCTTCATGAGATCTAATATTAAAATGAGTTTTCTAATCTGAAACATTTAAGTGTGCCAAATATGCAAAAAAAGAGAAGAAATTGGGAAGGGAGTAAATAATATTTCTGTAACAGACAGCACAGAGACCAGGATAATGTGGACTGGGCTCAAGTGCAAGGATTTAGTTGTATGTTTTATTATACCGACCGCACAAGCAGGAGGCATACACAAAATACACAAACAAAACAGGAATTGCAGTTCCAAAAACAAACTATTAGTAATACAAACAATACGTTCTGACACAACAGTACTTGTATTACAATAATAGTAAAAGAGAAACGGAAACATGGTATATAAGGTGATGATACTGCACAGCACTTATATCAATGGTTTGGTTTAGCAATATAAAGTACGTGAAACGGAGCTCTAAGCTATACAGGCGTATGGCCTACGAGAAGTTTCTAGGAACAATGGGAAAGCAATGGTATTTATACATGCTGCCAACACTCAGCAGTAATCACGCACAGATGATCCTTGTTGATGGCTGTGTAGCAGTGCTCCAGGTCTTAATTGGCCTGCGTGCTGGACCGAAAGAGGCGAGACCTAACAATTTCACAGCACTGCTTATGGTACATTCAATTTCTGTGAAAAAAAAAACCCTAAATTAAACTGGAATCATACAAGTCAATCATACAGTCCAAATACTTATGGATCTGTCCGTGTGTGTACAATGGAAAATATAATTGAACTTTGAATAGAACAAAATTAAAAAATTAAAACTCTTTCGTATGAATGTTGATTGCCTTGTGGTTTTTAATTTCTTGTGGTGAAAGCGGTGTCTCTGTTTTGCCTTAGTGTCACGGGACAAGGCCCAGGGAGGGTCATACTCCGGCTGCGAGCCTATGGGTCTGTTCTGGAGTCTGCATCCTGCGCCTGGGGAGATGGAGGGGCTTCGGTAATGAGGACGAGACAGCTGGTTGAGATTCCGATTTGAAATCAGAGAAATTGCATTTATTCAAGTCATTATTATTATTATTATTATTATTATAAGTGGTAGTAGTTATGTAGTAGTAGCTCCAGTAATGGCGTTAACGATATGTTTAGTGTGATAATTGGTTTTTCTGTTACTGTGAGGTATGGTTCAGGAACCACACACGAGAGGGGGAAATCCAAAAAAAATGTATGCCTTTAATGAGGTCCGAGTCAAAGCCAAAAAACACAATTGCCAAGCCACAACACAAATCCAAAGACAGTGTCGACTAGACAGGCAGGGGAAAGAACCAGGAAGACAGATGAGCAAAGATACATAAACGGTTGGCAAAAAGTCATAGTCGATGAACAAAGCCAAGGGTCATACACAGGGCATCCAAACACAGAAATCGTGGTCATACAAAAATGGGTCTAAATCCAGAAAGACAAAAACAATACAAAAATGGCAATACTCAATAATACTACAATAAGGCGCTCTGCACAATGAAATATTGATCAACTTTCTGACAAGGAGCTTGCTGTGAAAAGACTGCTTAAATAGACGAGAGGGAAGTCACATACTATGCAGAAAACAGGTGAACTTCCCATCAGGGAAACCCTCACCAGGAAAATTAGCGAAAGCCGAGACACCGACGGGAATCACACAGACAGCCTATGACATTTAAACAGCTCCGGACTGAGCTGCCAGATAGCTCACTCGGTAAAGGCACTGCGTTGCAGTGCAGAGGTGACTATCACGTCGCGGGTTCGAGTCCTGGTCCTTCCAACTGGCAGTGGTCGGCAGCTTTTTCAGAGTAGCGCACAATTGGCTATAGCACTACAGGGTTTCAAATTGGGAAGGGACTGTCAGAAATGGGATATAATATAAACAGCTTTGTTCGTTGCTCAAGGGCCGCCTATTAGACAGACGGGCACTCGTCAGGAAGACTCTAAGCCTGGTCATGTCCGGGTATCCTCCGCCCTCGTTCTGAACTTGCGAAGATTCAACCAACTGAGAAACTTTTTTTTTTTTTTTGCAAATAATCATTAACTTAGAATTTAAAGGCAGCAACACATTGCAAAAAAGTTGGCACAGGGGCCATTTTACCACTGTGTTACATCGCCTTTCCTTTTAACGACACTCAGTAAACGTTTGGAAACTGAGGAGACCAATTTTTGAAGCTTTTCAGGTGGAACTCTTTCCCATTCTTGCTTGATGTACAGCTTAAGTTGTTCAACAGTCCGGGGTCTCCGTTGTCGTATTTTACGCTTCATAATGCGCCACACATTTTCAATGGGAGACAGGTCTGGACTACAGGCAGGCCAGTCTAGTACCCGCTCTCTTTTACTACGGAGCCATGGTGTTGAAACACGTGCAGAATGTGGCTTGGCATTGTCTTGCTGAAATAAGCAGGGGCGTCCATGAAAAAGACATTGCTTGGATGGCAACATATGTTGCTCCAAAACCTGTATGTACCTTTCAGAATTAATGGTGCGTTCACATATGTGTAAGTTGCCCATGCCTTGGGCACTAATACACCCCCATACCATCACAGATGCTGGCTTTTGAACTTTGCACCTATAACAGTCCGGATGGTTTTTTTCCTCTTTGGTTCAGAGGACACGACGTCCACAGTTTCCAAAAACAATCTGAAATGTGGACTCGTCAGACCACAGAACATTTTTCCACTTTGCATCAGTCCATCTTAGATGAGCTTGGGCCCAGCGAAGCCGGCGGCGTTTCTGGGTGCTGTTGATAAATGGCTTTCACTTTGCATTGTAGAGTTAACTTGCACTTGCAGATATAGCGACGAACTGTAGTTACTGACAGTGGTTTTCTGAAGTGTTCCTGAGCCCATGTGGTGATGTCCTTTACACACTGATGTTGGTTTTTGATGCAGTACCGCCTGAGAGATCGAAGGTCACGGGCATTCAATGTTGATTTTCGGCCTTGTCACTTACGTGCTGTGATTTCTCCACATTCTCTGAACCTTTTGACGATATTACGGACCGTAGATGATGAAATCCCTACATTTCTTGCAATAGCTTGTTGAGGAATGTTGTTTTTAAACTGTTCGACAATCAGCTCACGCATTTGTTCACTAAGTGGTGACCCTCGCCCCATCCTTGTTTGTGAATGACTGAGCATTTCAGGGAAGCTGCTTTTATACCCAATCATGGCACCCACCCGTTCCCAATTAGCCCGTTCACCTGTGGGATGTTCCAAATAAGTGTTTGATGAGCATTCCTCAACTCTCTCAGTCTTTTGCCACTTGTGCCAGCTTTTTTGAAACATGTTGCAGGCATCAAATTCCAAATGAGCTAATATTTGAAAAAAATGACAACGTTTACCTGTTCGAACATCGAAGTAACTTGTCTTTGCAGTGTATTCAATTGAATATAGGTTGAAAAGAATTTGCAAATCATTGTATTCTGTTTTTATTTACGATTTACACAACGTGCCAACTTCACTGGTTTTGGGGTTTGTACATTATATTCATCTCCATCCTCTTCACTAAGCCATGTTTCTTTAATCCTGACTATGTCATAGCCTTCACTAATCATAACGGCCTCAAGTTCAGGAAATTTATTTTTAATGCTTCTTGCATTTAGATAAAACATTTCAGGTTGTCACGAACGCTCTTCCCCTTCGATTTCCCATGTGCCCGCTGCTCCAAGCCCCTCACTATGCTTTGTTGCTTAAATATATCATCAGTGGTGCATGTAACACTGTCAGCTCCCATCAGGGCAGTCTGCATTTCCCTCTGTGTAACACTGTCTAACCTCCCTTCCCCCCCGAGTCCTACTTTAAAGAACTCTGTGCTACCCTCAACATACGCTGACCCAGTGGTAAGGTACCCCTTCGGTTCAGGTGTAACCCATCCGGCTTGAACAGGTCACCCCTGTCCCAGAAGTAGTTCCAGTGCCCCATAAACCTATACCCCTCTTTCCTACACCAGGTTTGTAGCCATGTGTTAAACCTCCAGATAAAATTCTGCTTCCCTCTGCTTGCATGTGGTACTGGTAGAATCCCGGAGAACTCTACCGTGGAGGATCTGCTCCTAAACTTTTCAGCTAATTCCATTTAAATTTGCCTTCCAGAACCTCAAACCTACCCTTACCTATGTCATTTGTCCCAACATGGATCATGACAACTGGATCCCTCCCCACTCTGGCCAGAAGCTTGTCCGCACGCTCCCGGAGGTCTCCTGCCAGGGCACCAGGCAGACAACACACTGTACGAGACTACTTGTCTCGCGAACAGAATAAACGGTCTATTCCTCTAAGTATTGAGTCCCCCACTATTACTAACTCTCTTTTCTGGGGGGTAGAGACCAACAGGGTGCCCTGCTGCTCATCAGTCCCCTCACTCTCAGGGTCAGGGGCTAATTTGAGTTCCTGTAAGGGCCGGAATCAGTTGGACATCTCAACCACTGGAGGAGCTGGCGCTGTGCGGCATGCACGCCCTTTCCTGCGCTGACGTCCGTCCGTCACCCAACTTTCTCTCCCTGCCTGCTTTGGGGTCCCCACACCACCCTGCTTTAGCATACACACCATTTCTTTAAACGAGATACTACTTAGTTCCTCTAGGATCTCTAATGATTGCGAACTATATCGTGCCGCCAACTGGCCCCGAAGATCAAAGATCTTGCTCTCCAGATGCTCAATTAGCTGGCACCAGTGGCAGACAAACCCACCCTGGAAATCTCTTTCTAAAAGTGTGATCATCCTGCAGCCGTCATATAGTTTTGGCCACATTTTGAACCCCCTACCTAATGACCTTGCTCACCCTGGATAAAAGAAAAATATTAATGCCGAGACAGAAGCTGAGGAACCACAATTTATTAACTTATTAACCTGAGAAGCACTAAGCAGCGGTCACAATAGAAACCGTGGGGAAAATATGTTAATGGATAATAAGCCTCTTTTAACAGGTGCTTGGTTTCAGTTAACAGAAATGAAATACCAAATTGAGGAACTCTATACATAATCAGCACTCCTAATAAGCCAACTTGAGTTTATCTAGTCCCGGTACTATTCATATACTAACCTAAAAATATCACAGGGCTTAGCTGAGAACCCAGATAAAACAGACTGGCAACAACGCCCAGGGGAAACCGGAGGACGGAGGAGGCGGAGCACTCCAGTAAACCTTTCCTTTTAAATTCTAATCTAATAAGTCGAATGGACGACTCAAGTGACTTTTGCCCTACTAACTAAATATTAAATATATTAAATTACATACTTAAATAAATTTATTTTACTTTACCTTACTTTGCTCCAGGGACACTGAAACCCCCCCAAAAAAACCCAAAAAACCTCCATCACCTTTGACCAGGAAGATTCTCCCTGCCACTACTGCGACAAAGGTTATACCTCGGGAGCAAATCGTCTAATCTCTATTAATGTTTGAGCTTCAACACACAAATTATTTTCAGAAAACCCCGTTTGCACAATAGTGAATCTTCAATCCCTCGTCTTTCTCTGTCAACCCAAGCAGAGTGATCACCAACGAACAGCGCTACAGCACAGCCAAGAAAGCAGTGCTTACAATGTTCAGTATCCCTCCATTTTAAAGCAGTTTTCACTTTTTTGAGTTTCTTTCTACAGGATGAGGAAGAAGAATGTGGAGACTCCGTACACGGTGCAGATATCCTTGCTGAACGGGCATGTGTCATCAAAACGCATCAAGGCACATGAGGAGGTGCAGGGACATGGGGAGGAGCTGGCTTCAGTGACTGTTGAACGTTGGTACATGGCTCCCGGCGTGCGCAGGATTGATATTCGGGACAAGGGGTTGGTGGGAACCATGTTCTTACCCCCGGGTGAGGGCATACTTTGGGATGCCATCTTGCTTTTTATCTTGTCGCTAGAACGAAATACACATTTTTTTGTGGTTGAATAATTTTTTTTCCTAATCACAGATTACAGTTGAGGCCAAAATTATTAGCCCCCCTATGAAATTTGCAGTTTCTTCAAGATTTTCCCAAGTATTTTTTTAACAGAGCAAGGAATTTTCAAAATGGCATTTCTGAACATACTGGTTTTCTTAAGAATGCACAAATAATTTATATTTGCACACCAAAACAGAATTAAAAAAAAAAAAAAAAACTAAAAGGACCAGGGACATTATTATAAGCCCTCTTTTAGAAATGACCATTTATTTAGTCATTGCACTAACTACTTAGTGCTTTAATTTTACAGGTGATGTGCTTAAAGGTGATCAGGTGAATCAGGTGATATCACGCAACAACTAAGTTAAAACATGGTATAAAAGCCTCAGTATGGGTAATTGAGCTGTCAGTTGAGAAAGCACCATGCCGAAAACTAAAGAAATCAGTTTGGACTTGAGAAAAAGAATTATTGATGCACACAAAGCAGGAGAAGGATATGCAAAACTATCCAAGCATTTCCAAGTGTCGAGAACTGGAGTGAGAAGCTTAATCCAGAAATTCAAAGACAGCCACACAGTACAGAACAAGCCTGGCAGAGGTAGGAAGCGAAAGATTTCAAAGGCCCTGGAAAGAAAGCTAGTGAGAGATGTGTCTAAAGACCCCAGAACAACTGCCAAGACACCGGTGAATGACCTGGCCACGTCAGGAATCATAGTCTCTAAGAAGACAATCACCAGAGCTCTGCACAGGAATGGACTGCGAGGTTGCAGACCAAGAAAAACTCCGCTTTTAAAGAAGAGACAACTTCAAGCCAGACTTTAGTCAGAAATGCAAATTTGGACAGGGTACCCTACGATCATCTACCCCACGAAGTTTGGTCACCCTAGTTTCAGTGGTGGCCGAGCTGTCGCGCGGACAGACGCGCACGCGCACAGACAGACAGACAGACAGAAGGTGCTAAACTATATACCCACGCCGCCTCGTCGGGTGTGAGTAACTAGGATATGTAAAAAAAGCTATGTTAAAAATGTGTTGCTCTGTTTAAAAGCACTCGGGAAATACTTTTAAATCAATGACATTATTGTAGGGGGGCTAATAATTTTGTCCTCAACTGTACAACTATTATCCAGTGTGACAGGCTATTACTGGAAGAATACTGGCAAGAGTTCTCTGAAACATGGCGTATCTATACAATGGTTTCCGCTTTTTAAGCGGAAACGTTTTCTTATGTATTGCCTGCTAAATCGGGTGAAGTGAAAGAATCTCATGAAAATTTGGTTTGAGGAGCTGTGAATGACTAAGTTCAGCAATTTCATTGTGCCATGGCCACTTGGTGGCTTGTGCGATGGGGGTTACTGAATCTGAGTAAAGCCAATGAAAAGTATTTCACCAAAGACAACAAAACGGGCATCACGGAACCATAATAGCTTGATCTTTCTCTGTTTTTTTAATGATTCCTCCAAATGCCTGGCTTTGAGACTGTGTGAGCTCCCTGTTGATGATATTGACCATTTTCCTGGGTGCTCCTCAGGTCCGGGGCCATTCCCTGCAGTTCTGGACCTCTGGGGAATGGGTGGCGGCCTGGTGGAGTATCGGTCCGCTTTGCTGGCCTCTCATGGTATGGCCAGCTTTTCTCTTGCTTACTTTGACCACAAAGACATTCCTGGGCCACGCAATTTGATCAATGTGGGAGATGACTACCTTCAGGTGATTATTTAATTTGGAAGTAATTTAATATAGTTCCAGTTTTGGATGTGTATGCATGTGTTTTTTAATTACTGTCACAGTGTACATGTCTGTTAGGAGTGATATGAAGTCCTGTGTGCAAGAAGTGTTGAAGTCACATTTTGCAAAAAATTTGCTGACACCAGTATTAACAGCCACAATGGCCTAAGCGTCATCTGATACCAAAGATTTCTGCAAAGAAGAACTGGTGGTGGTGGTGGTGGGGGGGGGGGGTCACTGTCACAAAGTGCCCTGACAAAACTAATATGCAAGTGTCAGTCTTTTGGATATGAACGTGCCGATGCTGTATCTGACCCAAACGTGCAATTTTGGTCTCATCTGCCAGGGAAATTACATTGTTAAAGCAGCAAGAAATCACATTCAGACATCACACGCAGATAACAGAGAGAACAATAAATAAATGTCTATCATCTGTCTTGATTCATAACTAAATTAGTAAAATGATTAAATTAAGCTGAAAATAGCCTATTACCCTATACTAATACGAAAACATAAATAAATCATGTTAAAATACAAAATGCTATTGTTACAAAGTGCTAAAATTACAACCGCAGTCGCACTTTAAGGAGCTATATACATACATTATATATCAGTGCTGTGAAAAAGTATTTGCCCCTTCCTGATTTATTATTTTTTTTGTACATTTGTCACACTTAAATGTTTCAGATCATCTAACAAGTTTTAATATTAGACAAACATAACCTGAGTAAATGCAAGATGCAGTTTTAAAATGATGATTTCATTTATTGAGGGAAAAAGCTATCCAAACCTACCTGGCCCTAAGTGAAAAAGTAATTGCCTCCTAAACCAAATAAATGGTTGTGCCGCCCTCGGCGACAACAACTGCAATCATGCATTTGCGATAGTCTTTCACATCATTGTGGAGGAATTTTGGCCCACTCTTCGTTGCAGAATCGTTCAATTCAGCCCCATTGGAGGGTTTTCAAGCATGAATAGTCTGTTTAAGGTCATGACACAGCATCTCAATCGAATTTAAATCCGGACTTTGACTGGGCCACTCCAAAACTCCCTAAAAGCCTCTCAGAGGTGGACTTGCTGGAGTGCTTCGGATCATTGTCCTGCTGCATAACCCAAGCGTGCTTGAGCTTGAGGTCAGTGATGGTCGGACATTCTCCTTCAGAATTTCTGGAAGAGATCAGAAGTCATGGTTCCATCAAAAGTCGTCCAGGTCCTGAAGCAGCAAAGCAGCCCCAAACCATCACACTACCACCACGTTTGGCTGTTGGTATGATGTTCTTTTTATGAAAGGCTGTGTTAGTTTTCCGCCAGATGTAACGGGACTCACGCCTTCCAAAAAGTTCAACTTTTGTCTCGTCAGTCTACAGAATATTTTCCCAAAAGGCTTGTAGATCATCAAGGTGTTTTTTGGCAAATGTGAGATGAGCCTTTCAGTTCTTTTTGGTCAGTTGTGGGTTTTGCCTTGGAACTTTCCCATGGATGCCATTTTTGACCTGTCTTTTTCTTATTTCTTTCTTTGACTTTAACGGAGGCAAGTGAGGCCTGCAGTTCTTTAGCTGTTGTTCTGGGTTCTTTTGTTACCTCCTGGATGAGTCATGGATGTGCTTTTGGAGTAATTCTGGTTGGCCGGCCACTCCTGGGAAAGTTTACCACTATTCCAAGTTTTCTTCATTTGTGGATAATGGCCCTCACCGCGATTTGCCGGAGTCCCAAAGGCTTAGCAACCCTTTTCAGACTGATAGATGTCAATTTCTGTGTTTCTCATCTGTTCTTGAATTTCTTTAGTTTGCGGCATGACATGTTGCTTTTTTAGATCTTTTTGCCTGCTTCACTTTGTCAGACAGGTTCTATTTAAGTGATTTCTTGATTCAACAGATCTGGCAGTAATCAGGCCTGGGTGTGGCTGGTGAAACTGAACTAAAAAAAAAGTGGTTAATCACACACAATTAATTCATGATTTGACAAGGAGGGCTTTTTCACATACGGCCAGGTAGGTTTGGATACCTTTTATCCCTTAAAAAAGACAATGCATTGACTTTGAACGTAATCTGTCGCGCGAAAAAATCTGTTCCGCATCCGATGTGAAAGCGGCTTATCGAGCCCATTTTCCGCGAGCAAACACTGGTCATTCCAACACAATAAGCAAACCATTACCACAGGCAATTTCCGAAAAGGCCGTTTAGCCTGGAGCTTTCGCCCCTCCGTCATATACCAGAGCAGAAGCTGTTCGTTACTCCACACTAATGACACACCACACACGAACCAGCAGGTCTTTCTAATACACACCTAAGCAGTTCATAAGTTGTGAGTCCACTTTTTGCTGCTCCTCACTGTCCATGTTTCCCTCTAAACTCAGACCCACTGGATTTCTACGGTCTCCGGTCTACACTTGGGTATTTCGACCCGTTCTACAAATGTGTCTGTATGGTTCTAGCTTTCTTTCAATCCTAACTATAGCGTAGAAACACCAGTGTACTCACCATAGTAGCCATAGGTAGATAGCTTGAGCTGCCAGAATTACGCACTGTGTCCTCCTCTTTCGCCGCTGCATTTATTAGAACTAGGTCATTTCATTATATCTATACACATGTACTGCATTTGATTGCGGAATTTCCCCGCCGATTCCTTAGCTCAGATGGCAGACGCGTCTCATGTTTCACACTTGGGAGGAGGACTCGGAAAACTGCGTTCTGCTGAGTCCCGGCCAGCTCCGCCCTCCACAGAGCTAGCCAATCAGAAGAAAGTGGGCACACGGGGAGGGGGGGTTATAGTGAAGAGCCACCCTAATGAGGCGTTTCAGGCAGAGACTACAATGGACTACAAACGGGATTTTTTGAGGATGGCAGTATGAGCTAAATAAGGGCCTTTTTTGGACTTTGAATGATCTGGAGTACTCTAGGGAAGTCCAAGATCAAAATATAAACTTCAAAATGGAGCATAATAGGTCCATTTTAAGATCAGTTGGAAGGTACTTTCGAACAGGAGCACCACAACGTGCATAGTGGCTTGCACTATGAATGAATGACTGGATGTGAGTTCGAACAGCTTCACTGCGTGCCTAATTCCTTTCGACATTCCTCGCACCACCACGATTTTCTGGTCTCAACACACTGTAGACATTGAGTACTTGGCTATGTTTGCCAACCGGTCGATCTTCACCCCTGAAATGATGATGAAAAGAAAGGTAGAAGAGGGAAGCAGATTGTGAAACAGCCAAGCAAAAATCTTTACTGTATTTAGACCCCATTTCTAGCCTTTGTAACATAGATTAAGACAGTTACTGATGGATTTGCATGGTACAGCCACTAGTCAACTAGTGTTTACACACACCACGTGACTGGCCATTTTAAACAACAAGGTCATCATCGTCATGTTAAGTACAGGGTAATTCATGGTAAAATGTAGTATACTGGCTACAAATGTGTGCTCTACTCACCAAAGATGCTCATAAAAGATGCTTTGCACAGTGGGATCATCTCCATGGCCAGATTCACCATGCAATATTTCACAGTGTAGTCACGTACATGCCTAGCAACATCACCAACCTTGGGCCTTCTACGTCTAACAGCGGAAATGTTCATATAGGACAAGAGGGTAGCATCTTGCTTTACTTTATCTGCAGTTTGATAGAGCCGATTGTGTGCCTATGTCAAGTGTTCAGCGGTCAAATATCCAGCCAGGCACTGTTTACGTGCATTGTGTGTATATGCCATAGTAGGCCTTTTTTTGGTACCGTCATGACAGGCTTTCTTTGCCTTTTCCTGTGCAGTCTTAGCTTTACTGGCCTTTTGCTTACAGTCTCTAGGTGACACAACTATCTGTTCATCTAATTCATCAAAAGTTGCCATCATTTTTGTGTATTTGACACAAAACCAAGCCAATTTTTGCTTGGCATTTTATAGGAGGCGAGAAACCATGGGCGCAGCCATGATAACGATGACGTTACTGGCGCGTGATTGGCTGAAATGGAGTTGTAACTGTTTGCTGTAAAATGGTATAGGCAGTTGTCAGTTTTTGCTATAAAACTACTATTTTGGAAGCGATTTACATGGGACTTGTTGGCATTTGCAAGAAAACGAATGTGCAACGTCGATAGACGGCACTGTCTGCTGGTATGAATGATTAGATTTTTGCCTGAATGGAGTTTGTCTGCTTTTGCATTTTTTATATATATATGACCCCAAACATTATTAAAAGCTTTGCTAGGACTACATTCATTTAACAAGAGGAGCAGAATGTCTTAAGAAACACGATTTGGCCACCACAGTCTCCAGACCTTTCTCCTATTGAACTGGCATGGGATGAACTTAATAGTCGGGGCAGGTGCTCCAACCCAGCAACGAAAAACAGTTGTTCGAACACTTGAACTCTGTATGAGAATCACTGCCAGCAGCATACTTCAAGAAACTGTTGCATCGCCAAGAATTTGTGACGCAGTGATCAAGGCTAAGGGTGGCTATTTCGATGAATCTAAAAGTCTGAGCAAAGTCTCACAAAAGTGTCTTGTTCAGCCTGAATCCTTGCTGGAATCTTGACTGTACGACGTAGTGAAACTGTCTTGGCCCCTTAAAGCTGCAGTCCGTAACTTTGAGGAGAGAGAGGACTTCGCATAAAAATTTGAAAAAAGCAACTTTCAGATCCCTCCCCCTCCCTCTCCACTGCACTCCTCAGACCCTCCCCTAGCAAGCTACCGTGCACGCGAAGGCACGCGAACTGTTATCCATGCAATTGCGGAGAGATTTTGCACGTTCACATTATGAAAGCGGCCAAGTTGCCGAGGCGAGACGTTACTGTTGCGAACAGTCAACACTGCTGGTCAACACTGCTGGCCAACACACGGCGCGTTGTTAGACCTGAAAATTCCGGGGCTAATATCCCTCCTTTTATTGAAAACAAGTGTTTGCCACCAACATGGCAATATCCCCTGCCGCCTCAATTTTATGTGTCTGTACAGACGGAGCCCAATGCTATATCCCCCGCTTCGCGCTAATCGTGTGGCGAGGGATGATAATTAGTCCTGGCAGATTCTAGATGGTTTTCCTTCATTCACATGTTTTCCAATTCAAGAATAATCAAGTGGCAGTTGAAGACACGGCTTCTCTCCCCCATGCAATCTAAAAGCGACAAAATATTGGGCTATATTCTGTACCTAAAAATTATTAGATTATAATTAGGTCTATGCACCATCACTCGGCGATGGCATTTCATAACTCTTCAGCGAATGAAGGTAATTTAGGCAACAAGTACATACACCTGTTTTTGCAGCACGGTCGCTCAATTTGTAGTTAAAAAAATTAAATAGACAGCTGTCCGATTGGAAAATGTAAGCGGACGAAACCACTTACTAGTCTGAAATGCCGTCGCCCAGTGCAGGTGCATAGACATAATTATAATTAAATTATTTTTCTGTCCCGAATGCAGCGCATTATTTTGTCGCTTTTAGATTGCATGGGGGAGAGAAGCCGTCTCTTAGATTGCCACTCGTGAATTGAAAAACTTGTTAATAATGGAAACCCATCTAGAATTAGCCAGGATTAATTATTTTCAAAAAAAGGAGGAATATTAGCCCCGGATTTTTCAGGTCCAACGACAAGCCTGCCAACAAAGGAGCAGAAATAAATCATGGCGACATAAACAGTAATCTACAGCAGTATGTATTCATTAAAAACCCAGCACACACTTATTTCAGGAAATTACCCGTTTTTTGAGTACAGAAACTGTCGTGAATCCAGCTGAATGGTCAGTAAATCATGTATGTCAGCATTTAGCTGTGGGAGCACAGAAACGTTACACATATTTATAAGGACAACAACACAACTGATAAGACTGCCAGGTCACTTCATAAAGAGATTTTCTGCTGCTTTCTAATAAAACAACGCCAGTAACGTTAGCCCAAGCATCTGAAACAGGTTAACGTTAGTTCGACTGCAACATCACAGTAACATCACATGCACTGCGGGGTACTGTAACAATTAAAAGACTCTGGCTATTCGAACAGCGACTGTGCTTGTAAGCGACGTTCACTCGCTTATTTGCAGAGCCAAAATGAATTGATGCTGGTTAGGGCTGGGGTTAGTTTGCTGATCATGTCAGCGACGCCAACTCGCTTATTTGCAAAGCAAAAATGAACCAACAAATAAAGCAGGGGTTTACCTGTCAAGGAGAAAAGTTGCAAACTCCGCGTCAGCTTCTAATCCTTCCAGATCACAGAGTTCCTTCCACTTCTAAAAATCCACTCCGATGTTCACTCTGGTTTTATCCTGGGTTTTGTTAAATTCTTTCTTTTGTGCTTTTTTTTCTTCTGGCTTCCTTTTTTACTAGTCTTAGCCATGTGTGCCGTTTCTGGGAACTGAGGTGTCGGCATTTTCTTCCTCGCTGATGGCTCTAAGCTCCTGAACCCTCTCTCAGAGATTTGAACTTGAATGAGCTCTGGCGTGAACTGAGGAGAAAGGGGGAGGGGGCTGTCTGCAGCGCGTGCATGTGCACTGTTTGACGGCTGTCAAACACCATCCTGGCTCTAATTGGTTCTTTCTGGTCGGCCCGAACGATTATTTTAAATTGCAGTAGGAGCATTAGGTGGGTTTAAATTAGCCTTTTTTTAATTACAGAGTACTAGTTTTATGTAATACTGTCTGTACACAGTGACAGTTTTGCCAAAAATGACAGTTACTTTTCTAAAACTTACCAACTGCTGCTTTATAGGACTATCATAGCTGGAAAAAGTGTGTAATATTATTTCAATATATCATGAAAAATGCTCCTACGACTTTTTTTTTTTTATTTTGCGATTTCTTTAATTTTTATGAGCGATTTTACAAAACTAGCGCCATTTTCACCACAGCAGACGAAAATTCGCCCTCGATCCGCTTAGGGCACTCCTAATCGTGACGTCAGTGCGGCTGCCAGCCCCATGAATGTCCTTTGTCCTGCGGTCCTGCATTGTGATTGTTTAATGACCGAGATATTCCTGCTTCCTCTATGGGGCGGAGAGAGCTTGATTATTACCTTTTTCTATCTGACACAACTTTAATTTAGAGGTGAACGAACATCAGAGGCCATTTGAAATGCTTCTGGAAAGAAAAGTGCGATTTGAAGTCTGCTAATTACCAGCGAAGCTGGACAGCTGGACTAGGCATAATTAGCTCACCTTAAATCAATTCCCGTGTACTTTTCCAAACTTGTAATCAGGCCATTTATTCAGCCAACTAACCAATCAAAACCAAAATGTGGCCTTTAGTGATTTAGAAGAGATAATGAGAAGCAGACGAACCGAATTAGGCCACCGTGTTACAGTGAAATAATGTCAGCAATCTGAATAAATAGCAGACCTCTGAATTCCACCTCTCGTTGAAACTTTAACGTATTATTAAAAAAGATTTTTTAAAAATAAAATCGTGTTAAGATGGCCCTGGTTTTTCAGCGCAAAGATATACGCGACATAGAAAAACATTGTGTGGAGAAGCGCATCAAACGTGAACGTGAGAGAGAATTTATTTTCGCATTGCAAGCAATGGACAAATGCACCGAAGACTGGGCAAGCACTTTCAGGCCAATCTGTGCCGCAAATTTTATACATTTTTTATTTAATAACTGAACAAGATTCTCACACAACGGCCAAATGTAATGATCAAGCAAACACATTCAGGCAAATTGCAAGTGAGGCCTGCAGTTCTTTAGCTGTTGTTCTGGGTTCTTTTGTTACCTCGTGGATGAGTCATGGATGCGCTTTTGGAGTAATTCTGGTTGGCCGGCCACTCCTGGGAAAGTTTACCACTGTTCCAAGTTTTCTTCATTTGTGGATAATGGCCCTCACCGCGATTTGCCGGAGTCCCAAAGGCTTAGCAACCCTTTTCAGACTGATAGATGTCAATTTCTGTGTTTCTCATCTGTTCTTGAATTTCTTTAGTTTGCGGCATGACATGTTGCTTTTTTAGATCTTTTTGCCTGCTTCACTTTGTCAGACAGGTTCTATTTAAGTGATTTCTTGATTCAACAGATCTGGCAGTAATCAGGCCTGGGTGTGGCTGGTGAAACTGAACTAAAAAAAAAGTGGTTAATCACACACAATTAATTCATGATTTGACAAGGAGGGCTTTTTCACATACGGCCAGGTAGGTTTGGATAGCTTTTATCCCTTAAAAAAGACAATGCATTGACTTTGAACGTAATCTGTCGCGCGAAAAAATCCGTTCCGCATCCGATGTGAAAGCGGCTTATCGAGCCCATTTTCCGCGAGCAAACACTGGTCATTCCAACATAATAAGCAAACCATTACCACAGGCAATTTCCGAAAAGGCCGTTTAGCCTGGAGCTTTCGCCCCTCCGTCATATACCAGAGCAGAAGCTGTCCGTTACTCCACACTAACGACACACCACACACGAACCAGCAGGTCTTTCTAATACACACCTAAGCAGTTCATAAGTTGTGAGTCCACTTTCTGCTGCTCCTCACTGTCCATGTTTCCCTCTAAACTCAGACCCACTGAATTTCTACGGTCTCCGGTCTACACTTGGGTATTTCGACCCATTCTACAAATGTGTCTGTATGGTTCTAGCTTTCTTTCAATACTAACTATAGCGTAGAAACACCAGTGTACTCACCATAGTAGCCATAGGTAGATAGCTTGAGCTGCCAGACTTTCGCACTGTGTCCTCCTCTTTCGCCGCTGCATTTATTAGAACTAGGTCATTTCATTATATCTATACACATGTACTGCATTTGATTGCGGAATTTCCCCGCCGATTCCTTAGCTCAGATGGCAGACGCGTCTCATGTTTCACACTTGGGAGGCGGACTCGGAAAACTGCGTTCTGCTGAGTCCCGGCCTGCTCCGCCCTCCACAGAGCTAGCCAATCAGAAGAAAGTGGGCACACGGGGAGGGGGGGTTATAGTGGAAGAGCCACCCATTCAGGCAAATTGCCTGCCGAACTAAGCAAAGTTAAGGTCTTCAAAATCATCCTCCTCTAGACAATTGCTTTCACTTCCTTCCCATTTAATTGCGATCAAACAGTTGATTTGCTCAATGAATAATTTCAGACATTCAGACATTTTGACATCGCATACATCATGCACATGAATGCATATGGCAGCCGCAGTGACGTCATGATGTCGCAACTTCTCATGCCAGGCGTGGCGTTAATGGCGGTCTCCTGGAAACAGCAATTCCAGCTAATTAATGGTCATTTAAAAGAACAGAGGGTATGTATGGACAAAAAAATTGACCGTGGATTTTATGTTGGAGTTAATTAGCTGCTATAAGTTTACGTCAAAACGTGTCGTTCTGTATAGGCCTCCTTTAAATTGCGATAAACTGAAATGAAATGCAGAAGATGGTGTTTTGATTAGATTTTTTTAGAAATCTGAGGGTGGCCCCAAATTTTTGGCCTGTAGTGCATATATACATACACACAAATTGTCGCTATCGGGTGCAAACCTCCTATGTCCAAAACTGTTACTTTTCAGGGAATAAAAAAACCTGTGTGGTTTTGTAATACCTGGACATGACGTCATCGTGGTATTCTGTCTTTACATATAGTCAGATATTTGAATGTGTCAATACTTTAATATTTTACCCAAATCAAGCTCACATGGAGTAAGGAGGTTTGTGACCAACAATAGTGGAGATAGAAGGTTTTTGCCGTCACTGATTATGACGGCCGCATCGGCTGCAGTAGCTCATTGCACTACGTTGTCATCAACTTAGAGATAGGAGCGCTTTTGGAAACTCTTAGGGTCAGAGAAAATCTTGAAATGATGAAGAAGGAAAAAAAACGAGGCACTCATCTTTAGAAGAAATAGATAAAATACCCTATTTTATGGTATGTTTAAACAGCAGAAATGATTAAAAACTATTACTTCGTGGGCTGCCGGATGGCTCACTCGGAAAAGAATCGTGTTGCGAAGCAGAAGTGCGGGTTTACTCCCCACCTCGTATCAAGCAGCAGAGGTCGGCAGCTCTTTTTAGAAGTAGCACGCAATTGGCCGATGCGCTACAGGGGCGCAAATTGGGAAGGGTCTGCTGGGAAGGTTTATGTAGATTAGAGTTCCCCTAGGTGCCTCAAATTGAGCAGACAGGCGCTCATGAGGAAGATTCTGAGCTCTCATTTGTTTGGCTACCTCCCACAGGGCAGCATTAATGCACATGCTTACCGGGGTCTAACGCGTTAAAGGGTCCATCGCGAGGATCGGAATGAACATTCATCGGCAGAAATGCAAAATAATTCTTATTCGGTGCTCTGATTGTTGTTTGTGTTGGGCCTGCCCTGGAACGGGTCGAGGTGCATTAATCTTTTGCATAAACAAAAGACACTGTTGCTGTGTAACCATCCAACTTGTATCGCAAATCAGAAGCAAATTTTTGTTAATGCAGTAAAAGGAAAAGTGCATTTGTGCACGTTTCCTTCCACTTCATTTATGCACTTTTGTTTCACTGGATAAGCCGTAGGTGCCGTTGGGTGGCGCTACTTCTCGATTCAATTAAAATTACTTCTGCAGATGAAGACGGCGCACGCTATGACATCAATAAGCGCGACAAAGGAAAAGGAAAAACAGGAAAGCTAGTGGCGAAAACGAATGGAAGTAATCACATAAGCTAGTGTCTTTAATGTTACAGCTAGCACAGTAGTGTAAGGTTACAGTTCGCTTCTACTGTATTAACCACTAGCTAGCTAGCTAAAGTGAAAACAAACTCTAATGTTATAGCTAGCACAGCAATGTTGCGAGGTAGCAAACTAGCTAGCTAGCTTGCCAACGTAGGCAAGCAAAAATTACGTAGATACTGTTATAAATTTGGGTTACGCGCCATCTTCAGGCTAAATATTGTAATGGCTATTGCTATGTTATGTTATGCTTGGCCAACAATTCTTGTCTGTTTTTACCTAGCTCCCAAAAAGAGGCTTGAAGAGTCTAGTCTAATTTCTGAAAGCCCCAAGTAAAGATGTGATATTGAATTCCGCACTCTCTGCTTGATTCCTGTGTCGATCCAGTGTATTACAGTGGCGACAAGGATTTTGAAAGATTCCGCTGCATGAACGGACTTTGTAAGGACCCATACACTGGTCGTGCGAACTAAGAAAAAGAGAAGTAAACTTTTTGGTGGAACTAGGTACGTGTCGTATTGCTGGCAAACATGGCCATGCAGGTGAGTCATGTGGAGGAGTGCAAAGAGTGAAAGGAGGAAACTGATTCATATTTTGAGCGTTTTGAGCAGTGGATGTTGGCAAATGATGTCGCTGATGACAAAAAGGTCTGCGTGTTTCTTTCTGTGATCGGGGCTGACAAGCCAGCACCGATTGTCATTGAGGAGAGCTTTTGTTTTCAGAAACGTAACCAAAAGGAAGAGGAATCCATTGCTCATTATGTCGTGGCTTTGAGACATTTATCGGCTATGTGTGATTTTGGTAAATATTTGGATGATGCCCTGAGAGATCTTTTTGTGGGTGGATCGCTTTCTGATGCTGTTCAGCGCCGTTTGCTGTTGAAGAAGGATCTGACTCTTTCAAAGGCTTGTGAGATTGCCGCATCGATGGAACTTGCATCTAAAAATGTGATCCAGTTTTCCGGACAGGGTGACCCTCTCCAAGTGCATGCCCTGTCTGCTGCTCCCATGTTTCCTGACAAGGGAAGGAAAGGACAGTTTAGACGAGAAAACAAGAACACAGAAAAGTGGCAGAAAGAGAAGGAAAACACTAGGGGGCAGTAAACATGTTACCGTTGTGGTGGTAAACGCTCAGCACGAGACTGTAGATTTAAGAATGAGAAGTGTCTTGCCTGTTCAAAGATTGGACACATTACTCGTGCTTGCAGGAAGGAAAAAGGTGCTACCCAGACCCAGTATGTGCACACTGAGGGAAGTACACCCAGATGATGTTAATGAACTTTTCGGAGTGTATGCAGTATACTCCACTTCTGGATGTGAGAGATGTGAGAGTGGATACACAATAAATGTTGTACTTAACAAGAGCACAACTATGCTACTGGATACGGGATCTGCTGTGTCGGTAATATCTGAAAAATTTTATAACATAACATAACATAAGATGAATGGCAAGAACAGGCCTTTCAGCCCAACTAAGCTCGCCAGTTTCTTTATACTATTGTGAATATATCCCTTCAGATACTAAATGACTCAATGGTATCTAGCTTTAGGTCAAGCCTGCTCTTGAAAACCCCCAAGGTCTCTGCCTCAACAGTATGGTCAGGTAAGCTATTCCACATTGAAATTACTCTTTGGGTGAAGAAATATTTCCGAATATCAGTGCTAAATTTACCTTTGGTCAACTTCCATTTGTGACCCAGAGTTCTTCTCACAACACTTGGTCGAAGGCATCCTACATGATTCACTTTGTTAATCCCTTTAACATATTTAAAGATTTCAATCAAATCACCCCTGAGTCTCCTTTTCCTAAGACTAAAGAGATTAAGTATCTTCAGCCTCTTCTCGTAGCTTTCATCTTTTATTCCTGGAATAAGCTTAGTGGCTCTTCTCTGAACTTTCTCTTGAGCCTCTATATCTCTCTTAAAGTATGGTCCCCAGAACTGTACACAATACTCCAGGTGTGGTCTAACGAACATGTTGTACAAAAGAAGCATCACCTCCTTAGATTTGTACTCAATACAAGTACCAATGAGTATTAGAACCAGTGAGGGTTTGGTTAACAATCACTCCCAGATCTTTCTCTTGTGCAGCACATTCCAGTTTTAAACCTCCCATGAAGTAATCCCGTCTAATGTTTTTATTACCTACATGTACAACTTTAAATTTAGCTTAATTAAATTTAATTTGCCACATTTCCGCCCAATTCTGGATTCTATCCAAATCATCCTGAATCACTTTAGTGGACCCTAGACTATTTGCCAAACCCCCCAATTTAGTATCATCTGCAAATTTAACCAATCTGCTCTCAATATTCCTATCAAGGTCATTAATGTAATTGAGGAACAGCAGGGGTCCCAACACCGATCCCTGGGGGACGCCACACCCCACCATACCCAGCTCAGATGAGATATCACTGACCACTACTCTTTGTGTTCTGCCCTGTAACCAGTTTTGAATCCACTTCAGAATACCTCCTGTAACTCCAATGGAGCTCATTTTAAAAATTAGTCTCTTATGCGGTACTGTATCGAATGCTTTCTGAAAATCCAAGTATATGATGTCATAAGCCCTGCTCTGGTCGAAAGTCCTGGTGGCCTCTTCAAAAAATTCCAGAAAGTATGTCAGGCATGACCTTCCCTTCCGAAAACCATGTTGGCTATCCCTCGAGATACTGTTAGTTCAAGAAATAAGTCCAGCTCATCTTTTATGATAGATTCCAATCTTTTGCACGAAATGCATGTTAAACTCACTGGCCTTTAGTTTCCTGGCTCGGTACGGTCCCCATATATTGGTATTATATTGCCCTGTTTCCAATCATTTGGTATTTCTCCAGTTTCTAAAGACCGTCTGAAGATGGCGGATAGCGGCTTAAAGATGAACTCACCAGCTTCCCTGAGCACTCTGGGATATTAGCCATCAGGACCCGCCGCCTTATCTGCTTTTAGTTTATGCAACTTGTCTAATACTTCGTTATCCTGAACCTCAATTTCCGCTAAATAATCTTGAGCATTTGACATGCCCTCTGGCCAAATAAAGACTCCCTCTGAGGTAAAATTCTCAACAATGTAACTGTTTAAGGCATCCGCAATATGCTTGTTATCATATAGCGGTGATCCATTTTTATTCTTTATGCACTTAACCTGCTCTTTTACTTTCCTTTTTCTGCTACAGTACTGAAAGAAGCGCTTAGGGCTAGTTTTTGCCCCTGCTGCAATTTGTCTTTCATACAGTCTTCTAGCATGCCTCAGCTCTTTTTTGACTACAGCCCGCATTTTACAGTATTCAGCCCTAATATTCTCATTGTTATCCTTAATGTACATCTTATAAAGAGTCCTCTTTTCCCTCAACATCCTACGAATACTTTTGGTCATCCACTGAGGATTCTGCTTTTTCAGCTTACTTTTGGACACCTTCGGAATGAATCTGCATTGTGATTCAGGTAAGACAAACCGCTCCCATTTTCCTTAGTAGTCAGCTTCCAGGTGAAAGGCTGAAATCCTACTCGGGCCAAATGATTGCTGTTTGAGGGTACATCATGCTGCCAGTACAGTGTGAGTCACTGTGAGTCACTCTACCACAGGTCATTGTACAGGGGGACAGACCTGCTCTGTTGGCCCGTAATTGGCAAAAAAAACTACAAGTGCACTGGAATCAGATCGTCATAGTACACAGGGTGCAAACACAGGCAGAGTGTAAACCTGGAGTCAGAGAAGTGATACAGCGCCACCAGGCAGTTTTTTGAGGGTCAAGACTGTATTCAAGGTTTCAAGGCGAAAATCCGTACACAAGCTGATGCCAATCTTCTGCAAAGCTCGTCCAGTTCCTTTTGCATTTAAGAGAGCCGTGGAGAAAGAGTTGGATAGAGTGGAGGAAGCAAAGGTGCTTTCATAAATTGAGAAAAGTGAGTGGGCAGCTCCTATTGTCCCTGTGCCCAAGGCTGACAAAACTATCAGGATATGTGGCGACTACAAGGTCAGTATTAACCGGTGAATAGGAGTCGAAACCACTGCCGAATACTGAAGATTTGTTCGCTACTTTAGGGGGAACCTATTTTAGTAAGCTTGACCTTTCTTATGCTTACCAACATCAGCAGCTGGATGAGGAGTCAGAGAAATATTTGACCATCAACACGCACAAAGGGCTCTACAAATATCACCGCCTCAGTTACGGGGTTTCCAGTGCTCCCGCGATTTTTCAGTTTTTCATGGACCAGATACTCCAAGGGCTGGACCATGTGACGCGTTTCTTAGACGATATCCTCATCACTGCTTCTTCTGAGGAGGAGCACATGAAAAGGCTTGATGAAGTGCTCGCATGCCTGGAGAAATATGGCGTTAGAGTAAAACTTTCCAAATGCTAATTCCTGCAGAAAAGTGTGGAATATTTGGGACATTGCATTGACAAAGATGGCCTACACCCTACTGAGGAAAAAGCGGCAGCCATAACAAATGCACCGCAGCCAACCAATGTCACTGAGCTGAAGTCTTTCTTAGGCCTTTTGAATTACTACAGCCATTTCCTAAAAAACCCATCCACCATTCTCCAACCTGTGCATAACCTACTGAGGAAAGACACCAAATGGGTTTGGATGACTGACTGTGTCAAAGCATTTGAGGATGCTAAGCAACTACTGCAACAGAACAAAGTGTTAGTGCACTATGACACACACCTGCCACTGAAGATTGCCTGTGATGCCTCGCTCTTCGGCGTAGGTGCTGTAATTTCGCGTGTTATGGAAAATGGAGAAGAGCGACCTGTGGTTTTTGCATCCAGGACATTAAGTGAGGCTGAACGATATTATGCCCGGATTTAAAAAGAGGCTCTTGCTATCATTTTCGGAGTCAAGAAATTCCACACTCATCACGGATCACAAGCAACTGTTGGCCATACTGGGACCAAAATCAGCCATTCCAACCTTTGCAGCATTACGGATACAATGCTGGGCTCTCATCCTCATGGCAAACAACTACAAGATGGAGTAGAGGAAATCAGCTGATCATGCCAAAGCTGACACTTTGTCGCGTCTACCCCAAGCCTCAGTGGACAACACCGCAAAACTGAGGGAAGTATTTTTCTATTTTTTTATGTGGAGGAGCTACCACTTTGTGCAAAAGACATTGAGAGAGCCACTTTGAAAAACCCCTTACTCAGCAAGATGTAGAGCTACACTATGAACGGATGGCCAGCTTATGTGCAGGACGAAGCACTGAGGCTTATTTTGTTCGCAGACAGGAGTTGTCAGCGGAGCAAGGCTCCATTCTCTGGGGCCAACGAGTGATCATCCCACTAGCCTATCGACCAAAACTATTGGAGGACCTCCATCATGAGCATCTGGGTATCTGCCGCATGAAGGCTCTCGCCCATAGTTACCTCCGGTGGCCAGGCTGTGATGGAGAAATTGAGAAACTTGTGAAAAGTTGCTCTGTCTGCCAGAGTGTGCAGAAAATGCCAGCGGTTGCTCCACTGCATCCTTGGAGATGGCCAGAAAGAGTCTGGCAAAGGATTCACAGGGATTTAGCTGAGAAAGACAAGCAGTACTTCCTGGTCCTGCTTACCACCCTGCACCTAATGGGGCAGCAGAGAGATCGGTACAAATCCTAAAATGCACCCTAATGAAAGATGTGCTTGAAACAGATGGTAAGGCTTCCTTGCCACTCAGCCATAGGTTGGCTAATTTCATCATCATCATGATCATGGAGTCTCACCTGTTTTTTTGGAAGGAGAGACCGCCCGTATCCGAAATTTCAGGGGAGGAGTAGAAAAGTCGATTCTCGCCACTGTGCTGAGGGGACTGGGAACTGTCACTTATCTGATACAAGAGGGATCGAGATGGAGAACATTGCATGTTGACCACATGCTCCTGTGGCGAGAAATGGTTTAGAGACCACCAGTCAGATTGTTTCAACCAGTTACAGAGAGTGTGCCAGTAGAGGAAAAGGACTGTGCTGTTCCTGTTCTCCCATCCAGTACACCGGTGAACCAGACATCACACACCGTCCCCATTGAACGGATTGTTGAGGTACCACCTGCGCCTGCTACAACCACAGAAACCAAAACCTCTTCTGTGGAACACAGGTAACCACAAAGGATTCGAGCAAAATCACAGAGACTAAATCTCTCTCTCTAAAAAAAAGAAAAAACAGTACAGTGAAAGTTGTGTGGTGAAAGTATACTGTTGAGAGACATACTTGTGTTGCATTAGGGAACGAAAAGTCTGCTCATGTTCATAAAATTTTGCAGTTTTCATTTTTCTTTGGCTGTTAAGGCAGATCAATTTTTTGTGTTGTATAAGAATGACGACAAAGCTTAAGGGGGAGGAGTGTAATAGATTTCAGTTTGGTACCACCTTCTGGCTAAACATTGTAATGGCTATTGCTATTTTACATTAATGTTGGCCAACAATTCTTGTCTGTTTTTACCTAGCTCCCAAAAAGAGGCTTGTAGAGTCTAGTCAAATTTCTGAAAGCCCCAAGTAAAGATGTGATACTGAGTTCTGCACTCTCTGCCTGATTCCTGTGTCGATCCAGTATATTGCAGATACCAAACGTCATCATTTATTCGCATGACTTGATCGCTAACCCGTTTCCACTGCACTAAAGCGCATTTATTTTTATTGAAATTTTTCCATTCCCTCCTTGCGCAGAAAAAAAATTGATGCGATATTTCGAGTTGATGCGCATTTTGACCGTTTCCACGCGGGTTTTTTAAGCACAAAATCAAAATGTGCATTAAAATAGGTGGATTGAAACACAGCTTGTGCTTGGTTAATGGACGACGTGCGTGCCCATTGTTACTGTCCAATGAATGAGTCCTTGAATTTGAACTATACAAATAGGCTACAGAAGTCTCCTTGCTCCAGGAGTGGAAATTTAAGACAAAAGACACTAAAACGTACAAATAAATGTGTTAGCGGGGCTCAAAAATGCGCAAATCAACTTGGGAAATTGTGCGGGAGTGTCAGCTCATCAGAAAAGAAAAATAACCAAGCTGACTGGATATTTCAAAACTACGAACAGAAAACCCAGCGGCTATCCAGGCGATGCTGGTAACGAACCGCATGCAGCTGGTGCTGACACAGGATAGATAGCAAGGTAGGTGTTTGGTAGGTACAGTCATGCCCAAAATTATTCATACCCCTATCAATTATTGGGTTTTTTCAAGATTTTTTTGACTTATCAAATTTATTCTCGCACAAATGACGCAGTAAGTTGACATAAGGCTGTTAGAAGTATAGTAAACAATTTTTTGAGAAATGCATTATTTTTTGGTATTTCATTTGACAGATTTATAAAAAAATGCCATGTCCAGAATTATTCATACCCTTTTCTCAGTAATTAATGGCAAAGCCTTCATTCACAATTACAGCCTCTAAATGCTTCCTGCGGTGAATCACAAGGTTTCTACAAGTTTCCACAGGGATTTTGGCCCAGTCCTCTTTGGCAAACTTCTCCAGATCCTTAAGGTTTGAGGATTTCCTTGCCATGACCGTGATCTTCAGTTCCCTCCTCAGATTCTTGATAGGATTGAGATCGGAGCTCTGGCTTGGCCACTCCAAAACGTTCACTGTTATCTACTAATCATTTCTTGACTGATTTGGCCATGTGTTTAGGATCATTGCCCTGTTGGAAGATCCATTCCTGCCCAAGACCAAGTTTTTCAGCGGATTGCTTGATGTTTTCGCTGATGATCTGGATAAACTGGTCCTGTTTCATAGTGTCATTAATTTTAACAAGGTTTCTAGGCAGAAAAGCAACCCCAGAGCATGATACTCCTGCCATCGTGTTCGACTGCTGGGACCGTGTTTTTCAGTGGAAGACTACTAAGTAGGTAGCTTAGTATAACGAAAACATTAGAAAATGTAAGCTCTAGTTTCAATTAAGTCTGCCTGTTCCAGTCCACTGTAACTGAAGAGTTTCACAGCAAAGTTTGTGATTTGGTGATTTTCATCTGCTTTCGCTGTTCAGTATTATCATTCAAATTGTGGTTGTATAAACGGTGCAAACAATTATTGTTCGTATGATTAATCATTTCTGAAATTGAAAATATGTTTGTTATTTTTACACGACCCTTCCTCGGCGTGTTGCACCGTGATGGAATTTACCGTCAGATGGAGTAATCCGATGCGATACCCAAGAATTCCTAATGGCTATTGCCCCGGACGCTACCTCTATTATTCAATTATATTTGGGATGAGCGCACCCACTTCATCCGGCTCAATAACTGGACATTTGAGACAATTGAACCGGACGCCGACTATATCACTCAGTCTCTACCTGTTAATAGGCTCGTTTGGATTGAACTGCCGGCTGGCTGTGGCTGACTGCGTAGCCAACGAGAACTGCCGACGACTTCAGGGGAGGAGTATAAAAGGTCTGCCGTCAAGTCGAACTCTTTCCCGTGGCATCGGCCAACATGGCCAATCTTGTGGCTTTTGCTTTGTGATGGACGAAATTGAAGCCATTGTTGACCCAATTTTCGAAGAATAGTGATTTATTTTTGTAGAGAAAACTTTTGTTATTCCAAATCAAATATCTATGGGGTGAAGTAAAGTAAGTAAAGCAGAATTCATGTTCGTCAAATTTAAGTAACAGACGTCAAAACTGCCACTTGTCTTAGTGCTTGTGCATAATGGCGCAAGGATTCTCAGTTAGAAAAGACTTTGAAAACGACTGTTGAATATGTAGCGGATAATCATACCCATAATACTACAAACAAACCAGTTAAACATTTATACTGTCACGCTCTTTAAGCACATGTAAATGGCCGATGAACTCAGTCTGGCGCACCGGGAATGCAAGGATGTATCTCTGGCTAGGTTTGTGCGTTTAAGTGGTCAAGGGTTCGTTGGAAACAACAGAGCCCATAGAATCAAATGGTCCCGCAAAGTCTTACTGACAGCATTACTAGCCGCTCACCTTATCTTTGTGTTTATAATTTTGTTTATTTGCTTGTTGTTTTTTTTTAAATATAAATCTTCTCCGGTGGAGTCAAAACTTCATTTTCTGTGTATGTATTTTCTTTGAATGGGAAAATGTATGCAGGACTGGCCGAAATGTAGCCATTTGCCACTTCATCCACAGATTTAAGTTGGAGCTTCACTGTGCAAAGCAGCAGCCATATATCAGCATTTTGTAAAAGTGCTGCTGACTTCTCTGGGCTCTGTCATCTGAGAAAAATAGTTGAATGGTGGGAGAGTGTTTTTTGGTTTTACTAGTCAACATTTCTAGGGGATTTTGGAAAAATAGCTGCTGAATACTCTGCTGCTGAATAAATAAGCAATTTAATTTGTGTTAGAACATCACATCATCTGTTTTTGCACTGTGGCTGCCACAGCCACCATCTTGTATTTTGAATACTGTTGGATAACTTGCAGGACTTCATCAATTTATTTTCATTCTAAATAATCCAGGGGCTGAGGGGTAACGCCCACTTTGCAGGGCTATTTTTTTATTATTATTGGGGTGCCCCATGAAGTGAACCAGAGTGTAAATAAGTCAAGGGTATTTGGTATGTCTGAGAAATCTGAGGTGCACTGTTTCTGTGATGATGCTCCTCTTGGCTTGTCCTCTCCTTTCTCAGGCTGCCTTTGAGCTGCTGCAGAATCATCCTCAGGTGTGTGGGAGCAGAGTGGCAGTGTTTGGCCTCTCCTTCGGGGTCTACCTTACCTTACGCCTAGCTGCTCATCTGCCTGTCAATGTGAGTCTGCAGGGCGAAGAGAAGTGATTGTTATTCACTAATACACAGATGTTAGCTCTTTTGTCTAAGCCCCCTAGTGATCGTGGATTTTGGTATAATAACCACAGTATGTCACTAAAAATTTGCATTTGTCAGTGTAGAATCAATGGCTCCTCTTTAAGCTTGCAGGAAAAATGTCATATGCTTTAAATGGACATAAAGCATTACATAATTTTAGGCTATTAAAAAAACTGATTAAAAGTAGTAATTCCCACTTTACAATGCTGCAAAAGTAAAATTTGCGCAACAGGATAGCTATTTGTTGTAAAATTTATGATTATTTTGTTATTTACAGCTGTGTAATAAGTTGGAATGGGGTTGAACGTGTTGAGAACGGGATTGAACTTGCCAAGAACAGATTAGAAACAAAATGAATGGCTCTTTTCCCCTGTTTTGAACGTTGTACGTACAAACTAGCTATGATCGGGATGAAAACAAGATGGACTTGTCTCGAACTGTATCAGAACGAAGTATTCAAAGCATTTTCTGGCCAAAGTTGCCCGATTTCACTCGTCCCCAGCCCATTTCATCAAATTTTTAGGACGGGCTGGGACATTCTGAAAACAAGCTTGGTGTGAAGATACCCTAAGCAAGCAAAATCATAGTTTCAGACAAACAAGATTGAAGTAATGGAGTGGCCAGCCCCCTGACCTCACCCCCATTGAAAACTTCCAGGGTGACATTACAAATGCATTTTCTGAGGCAAAACCCAAAAATTCACAGGAACTATGGAATGTAGTTTGTTCATTCTGGGCTGGAATATCTGTTTCTACGTGTTTGAAGTTGGCTGATTCGATGCAATGCAGATGCGTAGCAGTTATCAAAAACAATTGTTATGCAACTAAATATTGGTTCAGAAATTTGAAGTGAAGTTAAATTTAGTATTTGAGTTTGAGGTTAAAATCCAGAGAAATAATCCTTTTCTTAGCATCCTGTAAAATAATAACACAGACTTGATTAAATTTGTTAATGCTTTGATTTGAAATTGCATGTGTAATGTTTCCACTACATTATAAATATGGAAATGAAGGCTAGTAAGAAATATTTGCGCTTTATTCACATTTTTTAATACACTGCTGTTTTTAAACACAACTGAATAAAGTCCCATATTCTTGTAAACAATTTTGCAGATATGGCAATGCGCTTCTCTGACATTTCTAAGTTCAACACTGTTTCCATTATAAACCGTCAAAAACTAAAAAAAAAAAAAAAAAATCAGAAAGTAAACAAAGGCAAAATATTCTAAAACAAATATTTTCTGGCACTGATATTTCAATAACCCATGGTCAGATTTTACTCCGATTAGTGTCATATGAAAGGTTTAAAATATACTCAGCAACAAAAGTTTCTGTGACACCATTTATGTGTATGTTATAAATGACACGCAAAGATCTCAATGCAATCAATATGTTTATTTAACAGGAGAAACACTGACTTTTCAGTGCCAACGTCACTCAAAACGAAAAATGTCATTTTCATGCGTCATGAAGCACTTGTCTGACGTCTAACCAATTGTGACCTTCACACTTCAATACCGGGTGTGACTTCCTCGTGCCATGATGCAAGCAACACATCTCCGGCGCATGGACCGAATCAGATGTGCCAGAAATTGCTGTGGGATGTCATTCCAAATCTGACGTGGACGTTGTCGCAATTCCTGGAGTGTAGCTGGCGGGTTATCCAACCGCCGCAAACGTCGATCCATCTCGTCCCAAAGATGCTCGATTGGGGACATGTCTGGGGATCTGGCTGGCCATGGCAGGACATTGACATGTTGTTGCATCAGATACTGCTGTACAATCCTTGCAACGTGTGGTCTGGCGTTATCATGTTGCAGCGTTATTCCGGGACCATGTTGCATCAAAAACGGTACCACCAATGGCCGTAGCACTTCATCGCGATATCTTTGACCTGTCAGATTTCCATCAATAACAAGCAAATCTGTTCTGTTTCTAGCCGTGATCCCTCCCCAAATCATGACACTACCACCTCCAAAACGATCAAATTCCAGAACACAGTTGTTGGCATAACGTTCTCCACGTCGACGGTATACACGTAAACGACCATCACATCGGTTAAGCATGAATCTTGATTCATCAGTGAAGAGTACAAGATCCCACTGACGTTGGATCCACCGTCGATGTTGTTGTGCCCACTGTAGACGCAGTCGTCGGTGTTGTACTGTGAGTATTGGACGTCTTGCTGGCCGACGTGGGACAATGCCAAAATGACGGAGACGGCGACGGATTGTCTGTGCAGACAGTCGCCTCAAACCAGGTATCGTTCTTGCAGTTATGGTTGCAGGTTGGAATCGATTTCGGAGATGGGTTGTTCGAATCCAGTTGTCCTGTCTGGGAGTGGTTACTCGTGGACGGCCGCTGCGAGGACGGTCTCTGACATGTCTTGTCTGCTGATGACGCTGCCATAAGTTCCAAATGGTGTTTCGGTGGACATTCAGGCGATGAGCAACTTACCTCTGCGAGGTTCCGGATTCAATCATCCCAATGGCCCTCCACCGATCATTTTCAGACAGTCTTGGCATTTCGAGGGTAGAGTTCCTGATCCGAAATGGCTGTGTTTTCGATAAGTGATGCTTCCGTCGTTCATCAGGCACAATGTGAACATTCCAAAAATTCTCCTCTTTTATTGCCATCCACAAGCATGATTTACGCACATTTTCACGTGCAAAGTCATTTTCTCGCATTTTCATGATTTCCATTTCAATGTTGTGTTTACGTGTACTGTTTCAGTCTGATATCACCATGTATGACAATTTCATAATTGCGTTATGAAAAATAATTAACAATATTGGTGTCACAGAAACTTTTGTTGCTGAGTATAGTTCTATGAAAAGACATAGGAAGTTTTGTTTGGAACATTTATGAATATTTAATGAGCTCTGTTATGGAACCATAACGAAAATCACTATCATCAACTTGCTTCATTTTCATAGGTGCATCCCTAGGGGGTTAATTATCTTGAAAATCCTATGTCATTTCATAGATCTCCAGCAGATACAACTTTAGTCCAAATTTCAAGTCAATCAGATGAATATTCATGATTTCATGAATACCACAAGGCTGAAAATCAGTCAAAATTGTGATTTTCGGTAATTTGCATTTAAAGTCATAAGTAACAATTGAGGCAGAGAAAAATATAGATTCTTGGTATTTACTGGCATCCCACTGCATTCCTTTATTTATTTTACGTGAAAATCAAAAATATTTAAATTTTCACCCTGAAGACCCCTTAATATAAGGAAGTGAATGCAAAAAAAAAAAAATTATATTTAGAGTGGCTTTTACATTAAGGGTTGTGACAATGCTTCCTCACAGAGTGCCTTCTGACCACATACTGGAACTATCTGTTCAAGGAGTTGTGTCACGCTTACCGCAAACGCTCAGAATCTTGAAAACTAACTGTACGAACGAGCAGCGGCGCAAATTTGCTGACTCTCATAGCTGCTGGCTGCTTATGGGCGTTTTTACCTTAAAATGATTGTAGGTCTACCGAACTGGAGGCATGTAGCTTACGTGTGAATCATTTGGAAGCTTCTACCAAAGTCGATTTAAGTAGTAGACTAACGCAGATCTCCACGATAAACTTTCAGTTTACATACAAATTTTGTTAGCTAAGAGCTATCTACTTGTCTTGCTTCATTTAAATGGCATCATCAGACAATGGCTGAATCACTAGCTAACATTCCCTATGTAGCTACTGCGGCTACGTTACATAGCTAGCTACACAGATATCCTCGAAAACCTTTCATTTCACATGCAACCTTATTAGCAAAGTTTGCTAGCCAGCTTGCTAAATGTTTTCTTAATTCCTTTAAAGATAATCATCAGACAGCTAGCTAGTCAAATGGCTAACTAACATTAGGTACGTTGCTATCGTGGCTACGCTATGTTGCTTGCTACACAGATATCCAAGAAAATTTTTTATTTCACATGCAAATTTTGCTGGTTAAGTATTTACTTAGCTAGCTACTTCATTTAAAACGTCATCAAACAACCAGTCGAATTGCTAGATAATGTAAGCTCGAAACTTCTGTTGCTGTGCTACAATGCAGGCTATGCAGATATCTATGAAGGGGAGATATTTTTCTTCTTCTATGATGTTTATTGGAGGTTGACAACTAGCTTACATTTTTCATAATCTTCAGCTAAGGTGATAAAATACCGCTTGGATTCCTCAAATTTTCATATAAAACTCCTTAATATAACAAGGCAATCAGAGATAGCAGACCTGGCCCCAGCCACGGGCTGACAGACAGACTGACAGAAACACACACACACACACACACACACACACACACATGATCAATGCTCAACCTGGCCCCCTAGGGGAGGGGCCAGGTAAAAAGAATAATGCATGAGTAACTAAAACATATAAATACAATGCAAAATGAAGACAGATTGGCAAGGATGGAATCAAATTTAAATTTGCAGTCAAGCAGAGTCACTTGCTTGGGATGTATATTCTGAACATGCACAATAATCCTGTCACAGCTCCTTTAAAATCTGGGACACAGTGGCCCTTTAGTAATGGTGTTCTCAGTGCTCCATGTATACTTCAGCACCAGATGCATGAACATTTATCCCTCCCTTGTTCCTTTTGTCTTTCAGCCACGCTGCATAATTGCGATAAATGGGCCAATTGTGTGCGAATACCAGCCCGTTGAAGTGAATGGGAAAATATTACGCTTTGCTGAGTGAGTAGTGTGACATTATGAGTTAGTGACTCTTTGCGAAGTGTGGGATTTTGACCCTTGCTGCTCAAGGGGTCACCTACACTCGAAAATGTCTGGAGACATCAGCTATAAACTGAGAAGAACTCTTACAGTCAGGTTCATAAGCATTTGGAAAGTGATACATTTCTCATCATTTTGGCTTTGTACATCACAAGATGGATATGAAATAAAACAATTGTGATATAGCCTAAATTTTGACTTTTCATTTTAATCGTAGGTTTTTTCAAAAATATTGTATTGGGGAGCTAAGGTGTCACTAAAGAGTTAAACATGAACTTTCAAGATCTTGCAGAATACTTGCCAATTTCATAATTGTACGACATGTACAATAAAAATCTTACTTTAAATGCTTTAAAACTCTTACTAATTAACCAAAGACTAGATAACAGCAGCATAGATTTGTGTAGGGATGCTCGAGAATTGTACTGTATAGCAAAAATATACCGTCCAACTTTGGATCAGCGGAAAAAA
Organism: Gymnothorax reevesii; assembly: GCA_029721435.1. Lineage (NCBI taxonomy): Eukaryota > Metazoa > Chordata > Actinopteri > Anguilliformes > Muraenidae > Gymnothorax > Gymnothorax reevesii. Next base: position 29,843,779 of record CM056581.1, on the reverse strand, counting down.
CTAAATAAACGCAGAATTGAAAATCAAACATGATCCAATCCAATGTAATGTTCGGTCCCTGGCTTGGTCCAATCCATTTATAGTCAGTTGTCCAATCTCCTAGAACTGAGCAGGTTTTGGGAGTACTCAGAGATGATTTGTTGCAATTAGTGAAGGTTGTGGAAAGTGAACAAAATTCAAACATTTATTGTTAGTTGATATTCAAGTACTTGATGTCCAGAGGTGGAAACACCGGAGGTGCTATTGCACGTGACCTCGCATGGGACGTTGATCCTCTCTCAAACTCAATGCTGTGGCGATGTGACCACTGTGAAGACAATGGTCACATCACTCATAATGGTGCAGTTTACCATGATGGTTGCCTGCACTACTGGATCAACATACAACCCCAATTCCGAAATAATTGGGACAAAGTGTAAATTGTGGATAAAATCAAAACGCAGAAACCCTTCTACTACGAAGCCTTTCTGTTGCAATAGCTGCAGTATGTGATTTTGCATTGTCTTGCTGAAATACACAAGGCCTTCCCTGGAATGGTTTTCATTTGGAGGGGAGCATATGTTGCTCTTAAACCTCTATTTACCTTTCAGCATTCATGGTGCTTTTTAAAACATGCAAGTGTCCCACACCATATGCACTGATGCAGTGGTTCTCAACCCTGGTCCTGGGGGACCACTGTGTATGCTGGTTTCCATTCCGACCACAACTGCTATTCCAGAATTTTAAGCTGTTAACTTTTCTTAATTTGGTGCTTTTGTTGTTCAGAGAGGTAATTTACCATCTTAATTCACAGAATGTTAAACATAGCTTTGCAATGCCCTAAAGATGACCAATCTTGTATTGTTATTAGGCAAGATCAGTGGCGGCTCGTGAATTGGCAAGAGGGGAAGCCCAAACTATCCCTTAATGTTAATGATTGTTCATCACCTGTTTTCAATCATTCATTTAAACAGTGGAGGGTCGTCGGCCGTAACAAAGTTAAGCCAAAACCTCGCCCTTCAAAGCTTAATGACTTAAACTTTTCGCAGTTTACTTTTCTTGATCAGAAGTTGCTCATACGAATTGTTAGAAGAACAGTCAGTTGAGTCAAATTTATTTTCGATAGCATTGTTATACATTGCACCACAAAATTGAGGGGTTTTCTTTCACACTTAAATTACGACATTAATTACCGTAGGCTTACGCTATAAATTCCGCGCTCAAGAAGCTCACGAAACAGTATAGATGCGCAAATTGATTAGTGAGGCTCATTAAACAATAAGCTGTGCAACATTGCATTCTTTTATTCTGTATTAAGATTGTAGAAAATGGACTGTCGTGGCTTCTTGTGAAAGAAGCCTCGCAAACTAATTTATAAAGACGTGTTGATAATTTGCGTCGTCATTTGCTATCGAAAATAAATTTGATTGTCCTTCAACCAATTCGTATGAGCAACTGCTGATAAAGAAAAGTGAACTACGAAATGATGAAGTCATTAAGCTTCCCTTTGTTACGGCCGATGAGCCGCCGCTGGGCAAGATATAAATACATAAATAAACTAATTAAATAACAAATGAATTAAATTAATTGGTCAACTTAACAATTAACTAGGTTACTTGTTGAATGAGCAGTAACTAGCTTTTCTCCTCCTTATACTTCAATTCACAACAGGAGGATCCCATTATCATTCGCATTGTCATTCAATTCAGTATCTTCCAGATGTTGGGAATTGGTGGCCAGGTGTACTTACCAATTAATAATTTGCTGACTGGCCTAAGTCTTTAATTTCATCAGTAATAGATAATTTACCTCTGTTCATGCATATTGAAATTGACTGTTAAAAATTTGAATCCACTAAATTCTACATGCCTAGAGAGGATAGATTTTTCATGGCATGCATCGCTATTTCTGGCAAATGGAATTTAAGAGTTCAAGTAATCCCATAGTATAAACTCCTTGTTTGGAAAATTAACAGCTTGTGAAAATTCTGAGATGGCCATCATGTTTATAACAAAAACCAGCTTACACAGGGGTCCCCCAGTACCGAGGTTGAGAACCACTGCACCAATGCATCCCCAGACTGTCTGAGATGCTGGCTTTTGAACTGAACGCTGATAACAGGAGGGGTGGTCTTTCTCCTCTTCAGCCTGGAGCACACAATGCCCATGATTTCCAACAAGAATGTCAAATTTGCACTCGTCTGACCACAGGACACTTTGCCACTTTGCTACAGTCCCTTTTAAATGAGCCTTGGTCCACAGAACACTTCTGGATCATGCTCAACAACGGCTTCCTTTTTGCATGATAGAGTTTTAGGTGGCATCTGTGGATGGCACGGCGGACTGTGTTTACAGACAGTGGTTTCTTGAAGTTTTCCTAAACCCTTTTAGTAATGTCAATGACAGAATCATGCCGGTGAGTGATGCAGTGGCGTCTGGGGGCCCGAAGATCACAGGCATCCAGTAAAGGTCTCGGCCTTGTCCCTTACGCACAGAGATTTTTCCAGTTTCTCTGAGTCTTTTGATGATGTCATGCACTGTCTTTGAGATCTTCAAAGCCTTTGCAATTTGACGTTGAGGATCATTGCTTTTCCACAGTTTTTTACGCAAGCCTTCACAGGTTGGAGAGCCTCTGGCCATCTTTACTTCTGAGAGACTCAGCCTCCCTATGACATACCTTTTATTGCCATGTTGCACACCTGACGCCAGTTAACTTAATTACTTGCTAAATGTTCTTTCAGCTGATTCTCTTATATATTAATTGCGTTTTCAGCCCTTTTTTGCCTGTGTCCCAACTTTTTTGAGACCTGTTGCAGCCAGAAAATTTGAGATAAGCTCATTTTGTGAATTAAAAATGTAAAATGTCTCAGGTTCAACATTTGAAATGTTATATATTTTCTATTGTAAATAACATATTGGCTCGTGATCTGAAAGTCATTGCATTTTGATTTAATTCACAATTTACACTTTGTCCCAACTATTTCGGAATTGGGGAATAGTTAGGTTTTTCTGTATAAACAACAGCAAAAACAAATTAATCTCAGTCATGGGAAGTTATATTCTTACAATTTCAATCCGTCAATGTCTGATAATCATGTTATAATATAGGGGCCTATATTGGATAATTGATTACATTTTTTTCTGAATTGAAATTCATTGTTAATAGGCTGCATATTTTTGGTTTTTACTGTGGAAAATATCCGTCCACTTGCTTCTTTAATGGAGATTTATGGGAAATATGATGACCAATCAAACTGACTTCCCTGAAAATGTGGTCATCGAAGAACAAACACAAATATGGGAGGAAAAAGGTTGACAGGAAGATGAAGCGAGGGTAATATCGCCTAAAGTAAATTCCTATGTCTTCTTGTGTGACGTGCAGCAGGAGGGCGCCTGAGGGAAATCAGTCAATCATCAAATTTATTTGATTATTATTTGATTATTATTAATCAAAATGAATTTATATAGCACTCTTCATACAAACACAATGCAACACAAAGTGCTTCACAACAATAACAAGCCGACGCAGAGTGCCGAGAGAACCCCACAGCCCTTAACTAATTATTAATAAATTGCGAGGTAACTTTACCAAGGTCAAAGGTCAAATCCACTAATGACCCTTATGTTGCACACTTACCCCTCACAAGACACCTGCATAACAAATTTGCAGCTGCTATGGTCATAACTTTTGGAAATATGGGCCTGACAAAATTGTCATGTTCAAGGTTACTGTGCCTAGGTCAAAGGTCAAATCCACTAATCAGCCTTACCTTGCACATCTAACCCTCACAAGGAACCTGCGCATCAAATTTGAAGCTGCTGTGGTTAATACTTGAGGAAATATGGCCCAGACAAAATTTTAGTTTGAGTTCGCTGTGCCGAGGTTAAAGGTCAAATCCACAAATGACCCTTACACTGCTCTCCTATCCCTCTCAATTTCAAACTCCTGTGGCCAACATTTTCAGAGATATGGCCTGAAAAAATTATGGTGCCGCCGTCCGACCGCCCAAAATCAACCTTAAATGTAAAACCAACGCTAACAGTAATAATAATAACTGTAAATGTAAAATGAACCCTAATCGCTATTAACCCTAAAATTAAAACATCCAACGCTAAATGTAAAATGCATCTTCTACCCTAAAAGTAAGAACATCAATGCTAAATGTATAATTAACTTGCACGCGGTACACCTTCCGACCATTAAAGAGAACAGCCCTTTTCAGATCTCTTTAGGTTTTCATTGTCACAGACAGACACAATGATTATATACTACACAATTAGTACAATTTAATAGTATCAGCTTTGCCTATTAATTGGTAGTTTACCTGAAAATAAACCAAAATCTGAAAAGCATTTGAAACTTTTAAGAGCTCACTCGCAGTTAATCTGCAAGTCCAGGGCTAAAGTTTCCTGAAAGCTTCTACACTGAACTCGTCTTCAAAATGTATAAAGCTCATATTATTCCGTGACAGAAGGAGAAATATCTTGAGGCTTGAGCGATGGCGACCCTTTAAACAGCTTTGTTATGCAACTCTTTGACAAATCAAGACAACAGAAAAGAGGGGGGGGGGGGAAAACAGACTTAACCGAATCCAGATAAATTTACCTGGATTATAGGAGTCCATATACAAACAATTCTCACTCAGTATTGTTTGATAAATGCAAACTCAGTTTGTTTTGTGGAAGAACTATTAAAATGCACAATGGAAAGTAAAGGCAAGAGAAAACAAGTGCAACACAATTATTTTAAGCAACTCCTATTATTGCCTATGGTATTTTACTTTTTACTTAAAGCTGGTGTAACTGGTTTGGTCGTTTTCCGAAGTAAGCAGTCCCCGCCCCCCATCCCCAAGCCACACACGAACGTGCATCCGTTTCGACAGAAACAGAGATGGAGAGCAATGACTTAGTTACAATAGAAGTACAATATGAACAGATACTCTCAGTGATTGTCATGTGAAAGCCTCACTGAAAACATGGACCAATGACACATTACATCCATGCAGAAACTTTGGTATGAATGGCTTTTTGAAGGTATTAGCTAAAGCTAGTTATTGTCCTATAGCCACATATGCTATTGTCACACAGCTAAGCAAGCTATATTCGGCCACAAACGGTGACTGTACATTTATAAATTAACGTAAGCAGGGTTGAAAACCACCAACAGGACTACCAGAGACTGATAAAAATGCATAACTTCTTAAAACTTCAAAAAAAAAAAAACTAACCCATCCAGTAGCAGCAAGGATGGCTCTGCATCGCTTTTTAGACCCTTTGATTCAGGGGCGAATCCAGGATAGTTTACATAGTTTCCGGAACTCGCTCAAACACCTCATTGATTTGCTGGAAACACTTTCATGCGTTGGAACTCACCCAAACCTCATTCTGATTGGCTATTCATGTCGCAAACTACTCATGGAAACTTCTCACTTCAAAACCTGGATCCATCCCTGTGATTCCTTCAGTTTTCTCCACCTATCGAAAGCGGCCCCAATATAAATACGGCTCTTGGCCATCTCGCGTTTTTTCCTCCTTAATTCTATTTTACTGCCAACAACACATATTCCTCTTCATCTTCTAATGATTTTCAATGGCTGTGGATTAACAACACAGATTCAGCTGTCTGCACGTTCACGAGCAGAGAGGACCACCTCTTTTTGACGTTCTCTCACCAAATTGGATAGATGCAGGGGGTGACTCCATAATTATAATAATAATTATTATTTTTATTATTATTATTATCATCATTTTTATTATTACTGCCATGTGCTGTCTCTTGTGTATCAATCCAAAACAAGCTGTATTAGCTGTCATTAATTACTTGCTGGATACGCTGCTCGCCTGGTACCAACTAGGAATAGCGGAGACAAAATCCCAGGTAGGAGGAGAGACAGTTCAGCTCACGTGTAATAAGCAATTCTTGGGCTGCTGTCACCAGCCACTGGCTTTCGGTGTGTTCCTAGATCATGGCATAATTAACCATCTTCTGGTCTTTTTCCCTGGTTCATCACCTACCTGAGTGTGAAATACTTCAGCTTTATTCCTTTCCAGTGAGAACCAAATGGCGTTTTTGTGCAAACTAGGTTGTTATACTCCAGCTTCTTAATGCAGCCCTGAGTACAGAAGTCTTCCATCCTCCATCTTGAGTGGGAATTGGCAATCACCGAATACCAAAGACATTGGAGGAAAGAAGACTACCGATCCTCAATATACCCCTATTTTAAGAAATTGGTAACATATCCTGTCTCCTGAGTGGGCGCAGTTGCTTAAGCGTTGTGAGCGTTCTGTTGGCAGATTGAAAGCTGACGGGGATATTTGTCACATCTTGTTGTCGGAAGTAGTAAGTGGTCAAACAAGTAGATGATGGGATATACAAGTATCCAACGTATACTGCATGATGCGCTTAAATTTCCTTTTTCCTCAATCTTGTTACTCGGGCTGGTAGGCCACGAGTCCATGGCCCGGGCCACACTGCCTGCAGCTGCGTTGCGTCTTCCGCAGGCGCACGACTGCAACCGCCTGCGTCTCGGTCACACTGCCTGCGTGTCTGCTGCTTCTGGTCTGCCGCGGGCTCCTCCTTCCAACTCTGTCTCTGCACGACTTTGCCCAAGAAATCACTATAAAATAATACATAATTTTGTCTTGCGTCGATATAGCCTACTACACGTGATTTATATTTTGTATTGACAGTAGGGGAAGCATGCTTGAGCGTAACATACAAACAATCTAATTACAGGATCATATTACAATACACAGCAAACCCGTTTGAATTGGTCTTGCTCTATACTTTCGGGGTAGGGGGAGGGTGTCGGGATGTGGAATGTGCTTTCAAAAGCGATCTAATTTACATTAGTCGAAGCTGAAACCATTCGTATAGGCTAGGCGCCGAACGACCGTGAAAGGAACAGTTCAGACAATTCAGAAACTGGCTGATGTGCTGTACGTTCATCTGGCCATTATATCCAAAGGATGTTTTATAGGTCCATGCTGTATCCAGCTGAGTTTTTTTTCTCTCTTTACAAGTGGAAACAATCACCTGAACTTGCTGATACAAGTGGGGAGTCCTATTTAGGTTCCGCAATCGCGTGGGTGTCATGGCCAGAGTGAGAGATACGGAAAAGTACTGCTCTGATACTCTTTAAGCATCAACATAATAAGCTATTTTCATTGGCTTGGCACCGCAATTAATGGCATATGCCCGCAAAGTCTAGACATCTAAATCCAAAATAAAACGAGCAACATCATATTAAAGTTTTTAAAAATAAGTTGAAAATGACAAAATACTTTTCCGTAGGCTATATCCCCTTTAATGACAGCAGCCTACGATGCAAGTCGCGAATTTCCCACTACATGTTTCAATATTTCACGAAGCATTGCTGAATTGAGCGGAAGGGATTATGTTCATATAAATGGGCTTTTAATATGATAAACATGCTGGAAGTGTTGTTACATCTTTTGATTGTCTGCTTCATGCTTGCAACAGACACGCATCCTCGGCAATTTAGCGAAATTCATGTATTTATGGCGATATGATTGTTTGTGACCTGACAGTCATTTTCAGCTCTACTTTGCCTTTTTCTGCATGCATCGTGCGGAAAAATTCGGCAAGAGTCCGAATCTATCTTTTCCGCAAGGCAGCAGTACGGCTTCTGCATGCGTGAGACCCGCAGCTTCTACATGCAGTGTGGCCGCTCTCATTGAATAACATGGGAACCGAAACGAAAAGACGCATGCGATCTGCGGAAGACGCAACGCAGCAGCAGGCAGTGTGGCCCGGGCCCAAGTTTCGGCTCCATTCTTCTTTCTTTTCGGGGTCGCGATTGTCCTGCTCATGTGCGCGTGCGGTTTCGCGATTGGCCCAGGCCTACACCCGGCCCGTGTACTGGCTCTGAGGAGCCTCTTGATTGTAAGGAAACTCATAGTGTAACGTTAGCTCATTGTGCTGTGGCAAGCAAAGCTCCACGTGCTTGATAAAACTCAAAGCGTGTGTTGTCACAGTATTGCGAAATCCATGTCGTGGTATGACGCGAAACCGGTAACGATGACTTCACCGGTATACCGCCCACCCCTAAGTCAGGCATTAGTCAGTTTTGGTGCAGTGAGGTCAGCAGATCTCCAACATTGTTGACAGAGCCCTTTTGAAATTGTTCCATGTAGTTTGGCCCTCTGTTTGTGCCTTATGAATATTGTGTTGACCTGATCTTTGACCTTTTTTCTATGACTTTGTCCTTTTTTTTTTTTTTGGCTATTTTCAATATTATTAATAATCAGCCAATTATTTAAATGTAGAACATTTAGAACTACTATGTTTAGGTTAAGGAAAGTAATACATATATGAAAATTGACATATGACCTTGACAGAGCATTTTATGTGACCTTTGACTTGTGAAATTGACCTCAGTTGTGTTTCCAGTGAATGCCTCACAAAATACTTGCAGTGGCCTTTTAAAATGACTTGTATAGTTTCCCGCCACCTGACAGGTAAGTTGGGTGACTATTGATTTAGGCTGTCCCCTTCCATCCCTGCGTGCATGCATCTGATCTTAAGAGGGGGAGTTTTGCAGTCTCTAACTAGCTTGATTGGTAATGAAATGAGAAAATGCCATATACCTGACCATGGAACTGCTTTGAATCCAGTTGTCCAATTTACTGTGGTCCCTTAATGGGGGGTTGGCTGGTAGGTTTAAAAAATGGTGTAATTTTTACACCATTTATTTTCCCCAGCCACAAAGTGGATAGAGATAGAGGAATGAGTGTTATCCTTCCACATGTCCCTCTGTCCAACCGTCCATCATGCTTCTTTTCCAGGCCAGAACTCATAAAATGTTCAACATTTCTTGACGAAATATAATGTATGGATACATTGTGCAAATGCGCCAAGTCATACTTCCAGCCATCCTCCTCTCGGGCTGTTTAGCTTTGCTCACACTAGGCCCTGAATCCGCTCAGGGACGCGGGCCGAATTTGGGAATAAATTTGTGACTAATGGCCCTAGTGTTAAAGTGCACAGATGTTCACATTTACTGGGACGGATTCTGTACCGGACACCGAATCAGTTCAGACAGGTCACGGACCCATTTTTCCAGGTCCGGTGAGAAAATCCGTGGACGGATTTCCACTTTCAACCAACCCGCGTCAATCAAAATACTAACATGGTGGAAAGCATCGAACAACGTATCATTTATGTAGAAAAAAACAGTCTTGATGCTATTTACCCACTGTCACCATCTTCTCTTTCTGACATTTCGTGTCGCAGTACATAAACATCACCAGTTCCTCCTCGCTACTGTTTGCGTCTGCCATGTTGTTGTTGTTGTTGTCGGTATGCAAACTTCCTGACACATGACGCCTTCGGAACGTTCCGATTGGTTATCCATCTTGACCTAGATACTGGACACCGTCACGGAAAACAATAGTGCGAACACAGCGCATCCGATCTGTCCTGAATTTGGTCCGGGCTCCTGAGTGGATTCTGGGTCTAGTGTGAACGTAGCTTTAGTCCTTATACCACATTTTGTTTCCAGGCCTGATATAAACCATCTTGCTCTTTTCCGGGCCTCGACTCCTGAACAATTCAATATTTTTCAACATAATTTTACATATGGATACATTTTATTGTGTAGTTGTGTCTTTTAATACTTCCATCATCTTCCTGTCCGTCCCTCCACCATGTTTGATTTCAACTCTATATATCAGCCATGGCAGGGAATCTGAGAATTTCATGCTCGTTCAATTTGGATTTAAATGCCTCACTGAAAGTCTTTTTAATAAACAGCGACAAAAACAATAACTTTGTTGTCCTGCCATTTATGGACCTGACTGTAAGTACTTATTGCATTATCAAATCTGGCCAGAGTGTCCCTGGTCTGATATAGTGTATTAACAATGGACTATTCCTGAAAAACTTGTGAGACCATCTTTCTCTCAATTTAAGGAATAAGATTATTCTGAGCCAGGAACATGCAGGCTACGTGGACTTTGTGGAAGTTTCCTTTCCTGGGCCATCTTTGGCCAGCACAAAAATTAAGGTACTGAGCACCACCTTTATGCCCAAATGCATCATCCATATTTCATCAGCATTTCTAGGCCGACAGGAAATTGTTAGGGACCATTCAACCAATTGGAGAATTTTTAGGTTATTGCCTTTAACACCTCTGACCTGTTGGCCTTTAATCTGTTGATTACTTAGTTGACATTTGAGCTTTCCCCTTATAACATTCACTTACAAGCTGTGCTGTGTTTGAATCGTGATCCATATTAACAGTTTTCCCTCTCTTCTTATGGCACATCATGGAAACTTGGAAAATACTGAGCAATTATGTAACCAATATTGTATGGTGCCTTCTGTTTTTGTTTTTTTATTCCTTTTTTGGGGGAGAAAAGGGGGATTTGTATGCTGAATGATGTCATTGACAGAAGCACTCTTCATGACACAGTAGAAAATCTTTCTTGAATCAATGGCATGTAACAGCAGAAAAATTATCATTATCACCAGCTAAATACTAAGCAATTTTACGACCATTTTCAGGTGTAATTCCAATCGTGGGCTTGTATCGGTGGAATGTAGTCACAGAGGAATACTTGAAGTGATTTTTATGAGTAGCTGTGTAAATGAAACAAATGACTTATGAAATATCTTTAATTTTTATGAAAGTTTTGTGAATCAAGATTTACTCAACAAGATGTATGATTAAATTTTGGATGAAATTATATGCATGCAGCCCCAGCCCTGTCTGACTGTGTCTGTTTACCTTCCTGCAGGTTGAGAACCTGCGTTGTCCCCTGCTGCTATTCACTTCAGAGGATGACCAGAGCTGTGCAACTATGGAGAATGCAACCGAGGTGAATTTTCAGCTGTAAATATGAGAGAGCAATGGCAGCAACTCAGATGTAACAGTTTTACAGTCATTAATTTATTGTTGAACAATATTTTCAGAACATCTTTTAACTGCCCTATTGTATCATCCATCCTATTCCTCTGAACACGCTAAGGAATTCTATCATACTATTAACACTGATACTTGCGTCTATGGGCAATTTCCAGTCTCCAGTTAGTCTGACAGGCGTGTCTTTGGACTGTGGGAGGAAACTGGAGTGTCCAGACTGATCCCACATAAACACATGTAAAAACTACTCATAAACAAACCCGCTACCTTCTGGCCGTGAGGAAACGGTACATGAAACGGCGCCTCCGCACGTCCCCTTTACAACAATGATGTATTGAAATGACTGGAAGGTTGAGAAACTTTGGGAGCAAGAGCTGGATGACTTTTGACTGCTCTCCTTCACTTACTTTGTTTGATCACTCATGATAATGTTTGTGTTGCAAGGAGGCACAGAGGCCATTACAACCTTGAAAAACTGTCGAGTGAGTTTGATCATTCACAGTTTGGCCTACATCAAGCAGGCACTGTTTTCAGTTCTGAGTTGAGGTTGCACACCTTGGTGGTTCTGGTAAACTAGTTTATTTTTTAAGTGTAAAACATTAAATGATTCGGTTTAGTCTTTATGAAATGGCTGAGCAATTATGCACAGGTCCTGAAGAAGCGTACATTTTTCTTGCTTTGCTTCATCACTTACTTATGAAGCTTTCAGTTTGTGCAATAACTTCTGAAATGATTACTTTTGCTTCTTGCATTCATTTGATAACTACCAACATGGTTATATCATGGAAACTACGTAGCTTTTAGAAGCAAGAGTTTGTGCTTGTGGTCCGGTTTAATCCATCATAGATTGACACGTGATGTATGAAATTATTATTATGCCCCCGGCAAATAATGCATGGGGATATAATCATGGGTGCAGTTGTCCATCTGTCTGTCCGCCCGGCTGTCTGTGAATATTTCGTTTCCAAAGCATAACTTGAAAACTGTTAAATATTTCTTAACAAAACTTGGTGAGCACATTAATGAAGACGTGAACTGGTGCCTTTTGCTAATCTGAGGTTCATGAATTTTGTATTTTTTCTGTTTTCCATGGAAACATTTTGAACTTTTGGGGGTTTGGTTTGTTTCCGGAGCAGATGGCATTTTCATTCTTTCAATATGTGGGGCCGTGGGGATATGCCATCACCTGGTGGCTCTTGTTCATGTATTAAATGGTTAGGTTGTGTGGACACAAACTTATTCTTAAAGCAACCAATGGGCCTGGGAGCGCAGTAGAGGCAGCTTGAGGAATGACCAACACTAAATCAAACTAACTGTATCCCTCCCATATTCCTGAGCAGCAAAAATCCAGTTACGCAGTGCTCTAGTGAGGCTACTGGCCAGTCACCACTGGCACAGCCTTGTTTGATGCAAAACTGTGTGGTCTCTTGCACTGCAAGCAGCACTTTTACCAACTGAGCCAACGGAGGAATTTGGACATTTTGGCACATTTTGGTTTCACCATATAGAAATTGTTGCACTTATTAACTGAACAAAAATATAAACACCCCATATCAAATATTGATGCCACATGGAGTTAACAACTCTAAGTGAGCATATGCTGACTTTTACTCGTACAATAGGGATATTTCTCTTGATTTTTGTACCATTTTTTAATCCATCTCTGTATCAGTGAGCTTTTGCTCAGTGATATATTAATTTCACTCAGTACATGGGTGTGGCATTTCCAGACGGTGATCAGACAGAATGAGCAGTACCCAGACACTCCTTATACTGGGGACAATAAAAAGCCACCCCAAAATGTCAAATTTTGTCAAAAGTCATCATGCCTCAGATGTCTCAGGTCATGTGGTAACGTGCCATAGGCATGCTGGATGCAGGGATGTCCACCAGAGCAGTCTGCATGCAGTTCCTTGAAGCGGAGCACATTCCGATTCTGGACTGGCCTGCGTATTCGCTGGACGTCGCCCATAGAGCATCTTTTGGATGTTCTGGATCGAAGTCTCTGTAACCGTGTTCCAGTTCCGGATAATGTCCGGCAGCTCTGTGTGGCCCTCCGGGAAGAATGGAATAAAATTCCACAGGCCACGATAGACAACCTGATCAACTCCATGTGAAGGAGATGTGTTGCTCTGAGAGACGCAAATGGTGGACACACAAGATATTGGACATTCAATTTTGTCAACCTGACCCCCAACGTAATCAAAGGATTGTCACTCCTTTGCCGATGACAATATCAAGATGTAATGGAAGGTGATCTGAAGATTGGTCATTAACAAAAATGAATTTTGATTCACTTCATATATTGCATAACCCTAATGTCAATAAAAACTCAAATTTGACATGGGGCGTTTATGTTTTTGTTCAGCATATATGCAATATTTTGTGATAACACACTATTGAGGACAAATTACTGTTTTGTAAAATAATGTAGTATTTTCAGTTTTTTAATTAATCTGTTTTTAGGCTCACCAATGATTTACATCTTGCCGTAAACCCTCTCTGGGTCTTGACTTTAACGCTGATATTCCTACTGTATCTCATGTTCTTGATATGAAGAAGGTTTCTTCACAACTGAATGAATTCCTGTGTCATCCAGCACAGTTGTCATCTGTGATCTACAACCCCAATTCTGAAATAGTTGGGACAAAGTGCAAATTATGAATCATACTATAATTTGAGGAAAGTTTGTCTGTTTGTCTGTTTGTTCCCCTACTCCTCCGAGGTCCTCTGACGGATCTTCACCAAACTTGGTGGGTCTATGTAGGTTGTCCCTGGAATTGTCCTTGAGGGGTTAGTTTTTTGAAAGGTCAAGGTCACTAGGGTCAAAGGTCAATTTTTCACATCTCCCATTTCCCTGGACAGATTTTCATGAAAGTTGGTACGTGGACGTAGGTCGTCACAAGAAATGACCGTGAGAGGTTCGTTCCGTCAAAGGTCACCGTATTCATGAAAGTTGGTATGTGGACGTAGGTCGTCTCAAGAAATTATTCTCGCCACGGGTAATTCACTAGTAAAACTAAAACGCACTGACTTTCAAATCACACCAGCCAGTATTTATTTGCAAAACAACAGAGATAAAATAGCAAATGTTGAAACTGAGACATTTTATAATTTTATCCACAAAATTAGCTCATTTCAAATTTGAAGGCTGCTACAGATTTCAAAGTTGGGACTGGGGCCTGTTTACCATGGTGTAGCATCCCCTCTTCTTTTTAACACAGAGTGGAGGTGTCTGGGCATTGAGGAGACAAGTTTCTTGAGTTTAGCCATTTGATCCCACTCTTGTTTAATACAGGCTTCCAGCTGCTGGAGAGTTTTGGGTCTCCTTTGACAGACTTTTCATTTAATTGTGCCCTAAATATTCTCCATTGGTGAAAGATCAGGACTACAGACAGGCCAGTTCAGCACATGGACTCTTCTACTACAAAGCCATGCTGTTGTAATAGCTGCAGTATGTGGTTTTGGATTGTCCTGCTGAGATACACAAGGCCTTCCCTGGAATAGATGTCATCTGGAGGGGAGCATATGTTGCTCTAAAACCTTTATATACCTTTCAGCATTCATGGTGCTTTTTAAAACATGCAAGTGTCCCACACCATATGCACTAATGCATTCCCATCCCATACCATCAGAGGTGCTGGCTTTTGAACTGAACGCTGATAACAGGAGGCGTGGTCTTTCTCGTCTTTAGCCCGGAGGACACGACGCCCATGATTTCCAACAAGAATGTCAAATTTGGACTCCTCTGACCACAGGACACTTTGCCACTTTGCTACAGTCCATTTTAAACGAGCCTTGGCCCACAGAACACAGCGGCGCTTCGGGATCATGCTCAATAATGGCTTCTGTTTTGCCTGAAGCCATTGATCAGTTTTAGGTGGCATCTGTGGATGGCACAGCGGACTGTGTTTACAGACAGTGGTTTCTTGAAGTATTCCTGGGCCCATTTAGTAATGTCAATGACAGAATCATGCTGGTGAGTGATGCAGTGGCGTCTGAGGGCCCCGAAGATCACAGGCATCCTTAAACAGTCTTCGACCTAATCCCTGACGCACAGAGATTTTTCCAGTTTCTCGGAATCTTTTGATGATGTTATGCACAGTCGATGATGAGACCTTTAAAGCCTTTGCAATTTGACATTGAGGAACATTGTTTTTAAAGTATTCCACAATTTTTTTTACTCTAACCGTCTTTACTTCGGACTCAGCCTCTCTGAGACATCCCTTTTATAGCCAACCATGTTCCACACTTGATGCCAGTTAACTTAATTACTTGCTAAATGTTCTTTCAGCTGATTCTATTATACAGTTGCAATCAAAATTATTCAACCCCACTGCAAATTGGGTTTACTGGCAAAATTTACAAACTTTCAGCTGTTTGTGATGAACAGATTAAACAAGAACATTTTAAATAGCTCAACACAACTAATATTACAAGTGGTTTCTCAAAACCTAACACAAAATGCCACTTTTAATAACTACTGCAGTCTCAAAATTATTCAACCCCCTGAATAGAATCCTTCATAACAGCATATTTGCATGTCAGGTATTGTCTCGAGCACACCTAATGCTGCTAATCAAGAGCTTAATTAGTTGCATCAGGTTTGCTTGAGATAGAACACATCAAATACGCACTCGCTAGGGGTTTGTTACGAGACATTTGATGGCATGTTAGAAATACGGTTGTCAAGAGAATTGTCCAAAAAGCTAATAGAGGATATCATTGCCTGGTACAAACAAGGTTTGCAAGTTCAGAGTTAAAGGAAGAGTGGCTGCAGTACCAGGATGTGGCAGAAAGAGAAAGCAATGAATGGCTGCCACCAGATTCCTGATGAGACAGGTGGTCAAAAACCCTTGGGTGACTACAGGAGACCTGCAGCAAGGCTTGGAGGGAGGAGGCACTGAGATTTCAGGTTGCACAGTAGGGCGCATACTAAACGTTGAAGGTCTCCAAGACACACAACACAACTGATCCAAAAGCACAAGCTCCACTCTGCTCAAAACTATATAAATGAGCCATAGTAGTTTTAGGATACTGTTCAGTGGAGTGATGAAACAAAACTGGAACTTTTCAGGCTCATGATTCAGTGGTATGTCTGCAGGAGGAATGAAGGAACATATGCTGAAAAGTACGCCCTGCCCACAGAGAAGAATTGTGGGGGCTTTTTGATGCTCTGCAGCTGCCTTGCTTCCTCTGGCTCTGGAAACCTGCAAAGTGTGGAGGGCAAGATGGATTCAGTCAAGTACCAGGATATCCAAGGAGAAAATGCCATGCCATTTGGAAGCTGGTACTTGAGCATCATTGGGCCTTCCAACAGGACAATGATCCTAAGCATACCTCAACATCCAGAAAGACTTGGTTTCAGAAGAAGTCTGGGAAGATTCTTGAGTGCCGGTCACATTCGCCTCACTTGAACCCCATGAAAAATCTCTGCTGGGATTTGAAAAAGGCAGTTGCAGCATGCAAACCCTTGAATATTAGTGAACTGGAGGCCCTTGTCCATGAGGACTGGGCTAAAATTCCTTGGGGATGCTGCCAGAAGTTGTTGTCTGCCTATGCATCACATCTCCAGCAGGTCATAGTGGCAAAAGGGTGCTCTATTAAGCATTAAAGATGCTTGTCATGAAGGGGTTGAATAATTTTGAGCTTGCTTTAGTCATTAAAAGTGGCATTTTGTGTTGAATTTGGAGAAGACACTTGTAATATTTGTTGCGTTGAGCTAATTAAATTGTTCTTGTTTGATTTGTTCATTGCAAACAGCTGAAAGTTTGTAAATTTTGCCAGTAAACCTAATTTGCAGCGGGGGTTGAATAATTTTGTATGCAACTGTATATTAATTGTTTTTTCAGCCCTTTTTTGTCTGTATCCCAACTTTTTTGAGACCTGTCACAGCCACAAAATTTGAAATAAGCTCATTTTGTGGATAAAAATGTAAAATGTCTCAGTTTCAACATTTGAAATGTTATCTATGTTCTGTTGTAAAGAACAAATTGGCTCGTGTCATCTGAAAGTCTTTTCATTTTGATTTTAATCACAATTTACACTTCATCCCATCTATTTCAGAATTGAGGTTGTATTTTGAATTTTTTTTTGTTATTTTGATTGCTATTTATAGCGATAGCCATGTCCGTCTGTCAGTACGTCCGTAATCATTTCGTTTCCGGGGAGAACTCAAAAACCGTTCAATATTTCTTCACGAAATTTGATGTGTAGATCTGATATATCATGTAGATGTGCCTTTTGGTATTTAGGAATTTCTAAATTTTCATTTTTTGCGTTTCCATCGCAACAAGTTGGACTTAAGTCTCTGGGGAGGGTATGGCTTGTTTCCGGAGCATAACTCAATAACCGTTTAATATTTCTTCACGAAATTTGGTGTATAGATCTCATATATCATGCAGATGTGGCTTTCGGTATTTAGGAATTTCTAAAATTTTTATTTTTGTTGGTGTTACCAAGGCCAAAAGTTGGACTTCGTCTCTGGGGGGGGTATGGTTCGTTTCCGGAGTGTAACTCAATAACCTTTTAATATTTCTTCACCAAATGTGGTGTGTAGATTTGATATACAATGTAGATGTGCCTTTTGGTATTTAGAATTTAAGAAATATTTGGGTTTTTTTTTAATGGCAGTTGAAGCGAGTGTCACTGGTTCCAGAGCAATACATGATAATTGTTCAATGTTTATCTATGAAATTGGCATGTTAATCTAATGTACCCTGTAGATGTGCCTTTTCCTATTTAGGAATTGCTGAGATTTAGATTTTTTTTGTATGTTTCTATTGCCACAAATTACGCTCAGTTTCTTGTTAGGGTGTAGCTCATTTTTGAGGCATAACTCAGTAACAAAACTTTCAACATACCTGTGAATTAAAAATGGTGTCTTTTGCTATTTGGGATTTTCTGCTTCATGAAAACAAATGGAACAGGCTCAGAAAGATGTGGAAAGTTACATTCCCGTAGCAGAACTTGTAAGTATTTTCATGAAACTTTGAGAAGATATTTATTAGTACAAGGTACCTGAGGCCTCCCTGATTTTGCGGGGGCCGAGGGGATATGCCATCTTCTGATGACTCTTGTTTAAATATGTCATTTTACTGAGGCTTACTTCGCAAGCTGGGACTTTACAGTTAACAGCAATTGGTTCCAAATGCAAATGCCACTCTTGACATCAGTTCTAGTCCCTTTTTTCCCTTACTTTAAATAATTTAATTTCTTCCACAATATGCTATAGTCAATAGCTAAAAATAGCAATTCTTTTCTCAATGTCCAAAAGTTTATAGACCTGACTGCATGAAATGCATGTTTGGATGAAGTCAGACGGGGTAAATGACTTGGCTAGTAAAAATGTTATATTTCATAATGTTATGTTTCATAAAACACCCTTGCTGCTTTAGGAGCATGCTTGAGGTTGTTGCCGTGATATAATATTATTAATATCTGACCAATCAGAATCACCTGTGAAACAATTTGTCCCAGCCATTATGCAGCCCTGCTCACATTTCACCCAAAATGTCTAAAAGTACCCTTAAAAGCTGAGCATGAAGCAAATAGTTCAATAACAGATTGGAAATTGTTGAGAATAATTTAAAATGTCTTGCCTTTGTCTCATACATTGTGGTACTCAGTGTATGTTTAATTGTCTTTTCAGATCAAAAAGTCTCTGGAAGCAGCCAATAAATCTCACCTACTCACCTGGGTGTCATACCCAGGCGCTGGTCACCTGCTTGAACCTCCATATATGCCAAACGCCCGCACTGCATTGTTTGCCATGAAACCTACCAAACGTAGGCTGAGATCCTTTCTTATTTGCTGTTATTCCTACTGAACATTTAAGGGCTATGAGTAGGTTGTTATAGCAGTAAAGGCTATGAGAATCTTATTAAAATAAGGGATGTTCTCAGTTGTTTGCAACATTGGGCCTCCTGCAAGGAATGATATACGACCAAATTTTCTCTTATTTTTTGTTTGTATCCATGATTCTCTCTTTTTTTTTTAGTATCCATTCATTTCTGGGATTCGCCAGTGTTTTACTTTTGCTCTTCTTAGGTAAGACAAATCTTTACAAGTCGTCGAGAGGAATCTTCCCAAGACAGGAGAAAAACATCCCATTTATACCGTGTTGCATGCACGGAAACGTGTTTTCAATTTTTGGAATAATAAAAAATGCATAATAACATACATGTTAACCTCTTCAGATTCCCACCTGTAAGGCCTACTTTTGCACAATCCAAAAAAAAATCAGCAGATTTTAAAAAATAATTTTTGGAATATTTTTTTGTTATGTAATTATGAATGGAGTGTGAAAATTTCATTTCAGATATTTATAAAAGCCTAAAAAGCTTTCTATTCAAGTATGAAAATAAAAAACCTCAAAGCCTTATCGAGGACAGTGAAAATTTCAACGCTGGTGCCAATGTTACACATGGCCGTGTCAGGGATCCATGATTGCGCTCCACTCTGTAAAAATCTTGACCAAAATCGCCAGTCTCCTACCCCATTCTTATCCTTCCACCCATATATCATGAGGTAGAAGGGTGACGTCCAGGAACAACCAATTCTCTGCAGCCCCGGGAACCAAGCTCTTCTTGATCATTTGTTGCGTGTTTATACATATCCAACTGAGGCAGTAGTGGGTAGTAATGATTATACACTTAACAAAATGAAGATAAATCAGAAACCAAGTACTATTCAAGCATTTATTTTATGCAATATTGGATCATATAGATGAAAATAAATAAACAGGTGATATATAGTAAAAACAAAAATAATGTCTTTTTTTAAGAGAAAAGGTCTATATTTAGTATGACCACCCTTTGCTTTGATCACAGCATTTAATCTTTCAGGCATAGTTTTCACTTTTTTCATTTCTTCACTTGCTAAATCACTCCATATGGTTTGAGGTTCATTCCAAGGAGACTCTTTCAATGTTACAGCTGATTTGCTAAATTGGATTAAGGTTGTGCTCTTTGAGTTGGCCAAGTCATAACTTTTGTCACCAGATGTGTCTTTCTGACTGAGATAATTCTTTCACGACTTTGAAGTGTGTTTAGGGTCATTATCTTCCTGAAAAAGAAATCCCTGAGAAATCAGTCTCTTTCCAGATTGCAATGTGTGCCTCACGAGGATGCTGAGATACCTCTTTTGATCCATGATTTTGTTGATTTTTAGGAGATTACTGGCTCCTTTTGAGCAGTCTGAACCCCAAACCTTATTATTATCATAGTATTATCATCTCTTTGTTTTGCTGAAGGGGTTAAAGTGTTGTTTTTTAAATGTTCTTCAGCTCTTTAGTGCACATAAGTTCTGTGTTTGGTTATAATCTTTGAATTTTGATTCATCGGTCCAAAAGACTTGCTCCTAGTCCATTGGTGTCCAATACTTGGCAAACTCAAAGCTTTTTTTAAATGTTGCCAGCTCTTGGCAGCAACATAACCAATCAGACCATTTTCATGCAGGCATCTGGAAATGGTAGATCTTGATTCTTTGATTTCCTCACTTCTGGTGCCATTAATGTCATCACAAAGTTGCGGTGCTGTCACCCGCCGATTTTTCAAAATTTTTTTTTTTTACTTATCTTACACAGATAACGAACATGAGAGACACTTCCGTTCTACACCTCTATTGCCATTAGTTTTCAGCAAAGTGGTCTCTTTGAAATACTTTATGGTGTTTCTTACAGTGCCCTGACAGCATATAACATCTTCAGCATCATGTGAGGCCACAACGCAGCTATCTCAGAGAGCTCCTTCTGTTGTTTCACCACATTTAACACTGTGACAAAGTTCATGTCACCTTACATACTGGAACAACTGTCCATCAGAGGTAATTTTGCTTTATATTCTCGCCTCAAACCAGTTTAAACAAACTTTCTTGCATCAATAAACCGTAGACTGAACCTTCAAACATGCATTCAGGAAATTCAAGAGTCAAACCATTCAATTGTCATAAAAAATTTGTTTTCAGTGTTTTTGTTTATTGCCCATATTTTTACCGTACTGGCCCTATGGGCCGATAAGCTATTGTCACAGTGTGGCGTCTATCATCCGGGACATTATTTTATTTTATTTTTTTTGGTCTGATTTTTGTGTAAATTTGCAATAAGATACTACCAGACCATATCTCAAAAACTGCATGATAAATGTTTTTTCTAAATCAAGTAATCAACCTTAGTACCTTCCATGTACAGTGCGAGCGCCATTTTGATTGTATTGATGGAAGTGGGTCTAGTGGGGGCACTGTACTTTATGAATTTGCAAGATGGCCTGTGGAGGCCAAATGGTCGCAGATGGAGATCAAGTTTGTATTATCGACAAATAGGAAGTCATATATGGACAGATTAGCCAACATTCAAAGTTAATGCACAGACGTGAATACATGCTATGGGCATGTCAAGCCGCTTTCACACCGGACATGAAACAAATTTTTTGTGCGACAGATTACATTTAAAGTCATGACCGCTTATCAGCTACTGCATGTTAGTCCGCGTGCTCTGCTAAGTAAAAATGCTCCAGGTTCACTTATATGCTGCAATTATGATCGGTATGCTTGTGTTACTTCGGTAAGCATCAGTTTGGCAGTTTCATCATAACGTTGCCTGATTGTAGCCACTACAGTTGAAGCTAACCAGAGAGGTGCTGTATGTGTCTGCCGAGTTGGGCTGCAGTTAGACAAGACATTGATTTTGCAGAGCTTTGGGTGCGTTTTTGAGTGCTTGTGAAATGATCGCTTTACTTATCCATGACCGAGGTCAGCTTGATACATCTCCAATAGCTGGGCAAGCTCTCTGTTACTACTGGTGAAAGCAATAGGGAAGCGCACAGGCTATAACGTGTTCGCTATAAAAAACGCTGCATTCGATTGAATATTGAATTCTTTCCTGTAAAAGTGATCGATTCTCTAGCAAGCAGACGGAACTTACGGTCTGTAAAACCTGTATTATGTTCATGACATAACTGGAGCTCTGTCTAGCTCTCGCACGCTATCCATAATGCATCCACTCTCCGCGTGGAAAAGCTGGTCACTCCGAAGCAATAAGTAAACCATTACCAGGGGCAATTTCGGAAAAGGCTGGTTAGCTTGGAGCTTCCGCCCCTCCGTCATATACCAGCGCGGAAGCTGTTCGTTTCTCCACGCTAACAACACACCACAGCTATGTACACGAACCAGCAGGTCCCAATACACACCATATCAGTCCATAAGCTGTTGGTCCACTTTTAGCTGCTCCTCACTGTCCATGTTTCCCTCTAAACTCAGACCCACCGGATTTCTACGGTCTCCAGTCTACACTTGGGCATGTAGACCCATTCTACAAATGTGTCTATATGGGGTGGATTCTAGCTTCCCCTGCATTCTAGCTAGGAGTAGAAAAACTGCTGTACTTACCAACTGTTGCTGAAGAAAACTGTAGCTGATAGCAAATTTGCGCTTGAGCTGCCAGACTATTGCATTGCTTCCTCCACTTTTGCCGTTACGTTTATTAGAACAAGTTAATTTAATTAGATCTATATACATGTACTGCATTTGATAGCAGAATTTCCCCACTGATTCCTTAGCTCAGATGGCAGACACGTCTTACATTTCACTTTGAGACCCGGAAAACTGCATTCTGCTGCCTCGTCCCGCCTAGATCTGCCCTCCACAGAACTGGCCAGTCAGAAAAAAGTGGGCACACGGGGAGTGGGTGGCCAAAGCGGAAGAGCTACCCCAATGAGGTGTTTCAGGCAGAGACTACTATGGACTACAAATGGGATTTTTTGAGGATGGCGGTACGAGCGAAATAAGTACCCTTTTTTACTTTGCGTGATCAGGAGTACTCTAGGGGAGTCAAAGACCAAAATATAAACTTGGAAACATAGCATATTAGGTCCCCTTTAAGTGTGCATTACTGACATAGGATGTTAGATATGACCTATATTTTGGCTCAGTTAAAGTTGACCTAAGATGACCTTGAAAGGTCAAATTTGAGGTCAAGCAAAATGTTACAAATTTCAAAGGCTTGGAGGCAGGAAGTCATTTATGAACTTTTTTTTTTTTTTAAATTTGGCATCTCCAATCCCACCCGAATCTGGAATGCCCAATTGGTGAACTATGTACAAAGCTTGCTTGTATGCGACCCCTTACTGCCAACTCAGGATAGCGAAGACAGCTCACGGCTCTCCTCCGAAGCACGTGCCTGTCAGCCACTGCTTCTTATACACTCATTGGTTGAATCTGCGCATGTTCAGAACGAGGGCGGAGGATACTCGGACATGAACAAACCCAGAATCTTCCTGACGAGCGTCCGTCTGGCCAACAGGAGGCGTTTGAGCAACGAACAAAGCTGTTTGCATTCCATACCCGGCAGTCCCTTCCCAATTTGAAACCCTGTAGCGCGATGGCCAATTGTGCGCTACTCTGAAAAAGCTGCCGACCACTGCCGGTTGGTACGACCGGGGCTCGAACCCGCGACGTGATAGTCACCTCTGCACTGCAGCGCAGTGCCTTAACCGAGATTTATCAACTTTAATTTGGCAGCCTTGAACTTGACCTTCGGTGACCTTCGAAGGTCAAACTTCACGCAGTGAAATTTTAATGATTTCTGTTACCAAAACTATTACAGATAGAGTAGATTTGTATTGTGGACATAAAGGTAGTCATGTATGAAGTTTCATTCGGTGACACTGAACTTGAACTTCAGTGACCTTGAATGACCAAACTTCACAGTAAAATTTCAATGACTTATATCTGCAAAATCGTTACAGATAAAGCGTTGGTTTGTATTGGAGATGTAACGGAAGTCATACATGAACTTATATTTAGTGGCCTTGAACTTGACCCTCTTAGGTCAAACTTCACATAGTAAAATTTTAATGACTTCTATAACCAAAACTATTATAGATAGAGCTTAGGTTTGTATTGTGGGCATTAAGGAAGTCATGTATGAAGTGTCATTTGGTGACATTGAACTTGACCTTCAGTGACCTTGAATGACCTAACTTCATAGTGAAATTTCTATGACTTGTATCAGCAAAATCATTACTGATAAAGCGTTGGTTTGTATTGGAGATGTATAGTAAGTCATATATGAACTTTCATTTGGCGACGTTCATATGGACCTTTAAAGGTCAGACTTGACCAAGAGAAAATTCAATGATTTCTGTCACTGAAAAGGTCACAGATGGAGCCTAGATTTGTGGTACTGACATAGGAAGTCACATATGAACTTTCAACTTGACTGTTGGTGACCTTTGAACGTCAAACTTGACATTATACAATTACAATTACTTGTATTGACAAATCTGTCACAGATGGAGCCTAGGTTTGTATTAGAGACATATGGGAGGTCATATATGAACTTTCATTTGGCAACCTTTGTATTGACCTTCAAAGGTCAAATGTGACCTAAAGAAAATTCAATGACTTGTATCACTAAAATGATCACAGATGGAGCCTAGGTTTGTGTTACTGGCATCTAGGAAGTCCCGTACGAACTGTCATTTGGTGACATTTAACTTGACTGTCAGTGACCTTTGAGGGTCAAACTTGACACTGAAATTACTTTTACTTGTATCACCAAAATGGTCACAGATTGAGCCAATGTTTGCATCGAGACATTTTAAAAGTCATATATAAAGTCTGTTTGCTGACCACAACGTGATGTTCTGTAACCTTTAATTTCACAATTGACATATTGAATTTTCAATTACTTGTATCACTAAATCTGCTTCAGAGCTTAAGATAGTGTTTGTGTTACAGGAGGTCCTATAAATGTATGTGAACTTTTATTTAGTGGCCTTGACATTGATTTTTATTGATTCAAATGGAAAACTTCATATGAAATTTTCATAACTTTTATCATCACTATAAGACTGCTTGGTCCCAGTAAGCTTGGTCCTATTTTTACTACAGTATACTTTTGGGAATGATTTACTTTTGGTCCCATCACCCACAATAGTATTTTTCAATACATCTTCACCAAAAAATTACTGATAAGTAATATATTTAGGACTCCTTTTAGATGAAAGTGGTGATGAATAATTATCACCGCACATTACTGTCCTTTTTGCAATTGTGCAGAACGTACCTATACAATCTATATGGTCTGTACGCATGATGAGCAGAAGCTCTGAGAAGTGATCCACTATGACCAATGGCAACTGCAAATTTTGTTGTTTTGTTCACGAAAAACTGCATCCAGTTGTCGTTTGTTTACCATGGTGTGTGTTCATGTGCTCTTTCATTATTGTCAGAATAGCTTCCAATAATTATTATTCTGATCACTTTTTTCTAACTAGCGACCACCTGGAATTGAACCAGCCGTGATAACAGCAGGGCAATTGCCTGAAGCAGGGCTCGTTCAAACATGTATAATGATGATAAACATAATCTATTGCACCTATCATACCCATCTTTTATCTCAAATTTAAAAAAAAAAATTGTTTTATCCCAGCTGATAGCATGTAATGTCCTAAAGTTGAATCTAAAACGGTGCCGATGTTATTGTGTTATCGTGGACAGGCAGAATTTATGAATCAAGTACCAGCTACGCTTTGCGGGTGGTTCATCAGCTACACATTGTGGCTAAAATTAAAAATCCATTAAACTTCATTTGAACATCTGTAAGCTATGTAATAGAGGGAAAATCCTTATAACTCGTGGGCAATATCTATAACTTGACATGTTTGTGATAGAATCAAATTTAGATTCATAGGTTTTAAAGGAATTTTCATTATTGGATTACTGTATTTCATTTGTGGTTAAAAAATACCATTGGTCAATTGATCCCAAATAAGACATTAAAACGCTGGAAGTTGATTTAAGAATACTTAAGTTGTTCTTCTTACAACTTTTCTTTGGTGGCATCCTTCCACTTGTTGTGCCAAAAATAGCTATTTGCACACAGCGCAACACAACACATGCCCTAAGGCCAAGCGCCTCCAATTGAAGACCCCAGTGCTAAAAGTACTTAAGTCACAAAATTTCCATTTTTGAGAAAATTGACTTGGGTGACAATAAAAGATATGTGCTCACCCTCATCTCACGTGACTTAAGTACTTTTAGCACTCGGCTCTTCAGTTTACGATCAAATGACATTCATCAGTGAGCACTCATGGGTAAGAGCAGATTTGGATGGTAAGAACAGTTGGTGCATCTGGAGTTGACTTCTCTAATTTTTTCTCTCAACAAAAAAATAAGAGAAAATGTAAGAGAATTTATCAGTATTGCTGCATGAGGCCCATTGTTTATGATTCTTCACATTAGTTATTCTAATCTAGTCATAGATATTTATGATTTCAATTATACACTGAACAAAAACATAAATGCTACAATTTAATTGTTTCAGAATTCTGCAAAATAATTCTGCAGAATAATTCTTATTCACCAGGGCGTTTTAATAGCGCTAGGTGTATATTATACCACATGCCAAGATAATTTGATATAACAGAGAGCACCTGGAACAGGAGTGCAGTTTAAACAAGTACACCTGCAAATGTTCACTTTGTTTCTGAATTTTCAGCTTGATCACGTTTACTTAATTCGAATGAAATAAATTTAGTTTTTTGGCATTCTTAAGTCATTGGCACACTTAAAGAGCGGGGTATACTGACATGTATGGTTGATCGTTTCTTTTCCAGTTATGGTTGTCTGGGGTGGACACCCTGCACCTCATGCTGCTGCTCAGGAGGATTCTTGGAAGAAGATTCTGGAATTCCTGGAGTGTCACCTCAGGGGGGTGGATTAGCCTTTCTTTTAATGTCAGATTTCTCCAGAGCCTTGAAAATTAAACCAACAGATCAGTTGAAGTATTGTGTATTTATTTATGATTAATTATATCTCCCTGACTATGATAGTCGGGAGATACTATGGTTTAGTTTCGGGCCCGCCGCCGTGTCTGGAGAGCTTTTCTGTTCCGGGCTCTGGAAGCGACAATTATAGCAGAATTTTTTTTCTAATTTTGCACAGGCGAAGATACTGTATTTAATTTACTATGCTCAAGATTGATTTTTGGCAATTTTGAACGTACAATATGGCTGCTATCGGCCATTTTGTCAGATATTTGGGGATCGGGGAGATACACGACTCGGTCCCTGTGGCGGACAAGTTCTCGAGTCTGGGGTTGGTAGGTTCAGCAGCCTTGTGGTCGTCATGCGGAAAATGCTAAAACTGTTGTCACCGCATCTTTGATTCTAGGGCTTGGTCTCCTTTGAAAAGAATGTTGGCAGCAAATTAAACAGGATTCCCATTAAAACTGTTGAGGTTATTGCATTGCTAAAAGTGAAAAGTTTGACCTGGTGGTGGTGCTACAAAGAAGTTCCTTTCATTACCACAGTATTACCTCTATGAAGTAGGAACAATCACAGAAGGTTTGTCATTATTCCCCTCAAAACTCTGGGTTAGTGCAATTAGAAACTACAGGTTTGGCAGAGTGGTGGTGCCAGAGAAAACATTACAGAGCCATCACAATCAGTAACTTCCTCCTCCATGAACCAGGAATGTTGAAAGCAGATTTGGCAAGATTCCAATTAAAGCTTTTTGAACTATTTTTTACAATGGAAACTTTGGTCTTGTCATGGCACAACAAAAAAGGTCATAGGTCAACCAACATCAATATCAAACTTTCCCTTGACACTGTAAATGATCATGAGAAGTGCAACATACTCCCAACAAAAATGTTTCATTTTATTGCATTTGGAAATGTGTAGTTTGTCTTGATGGTAGCACTACAGGAAAGGTCATGGGGTCCCATTAGACAATGGGGTTTGTTCACTTTGCAACAGGAATGAATGAGGTTTCTTGCGATTCTCATCAGATTTGTGAAGTATAGACATTTTTCATAAGATTGCCACCAGCATTGTGCAGTGCTGTTAAAAAGTATTTGCCCCTTATTCAATATTTTCTATAATCCCCTCACATTTTGACAATTAATTTATAATATCTTTTCGAGGGACTATGTTACAGAAATGAAACTTGAATATATTCTTGAGTAGTCATTGTACAATATGTGTAGCTGTGTAGATTTGCTGCACTGTTCAAATAACTGAGCAAACAGTCTCTATTAGCAAAATGAGTGGCAAAAAAAGTGAGAACACACCCCAATTGGTTATGGTCAACGAAGTAATGAAACATATTTTGACAACATTAATCATGTTCATGCTTTTGTCTGTTCAACTGGGCCATATGAGGTTGTGTAACCTGTTGAAGGTTTAATTTGTGTTGCTTTGAGTGCAATGCTCTCATTCTGGTCACTGGCTAGTCAACATGGCACCTCGTGGGAAAGAACTGTCTGAGGATCTGAAAAAGAGAATTGTTGCTCTCCGTAAAGATGGTCTTAGCTACAAGAAGATCTGTGAAACCATGAAACTGAGCTACATCATGGTGGCCAAGGTTGTCCAGCGGTCTTCCAAGACGTGTTTTGCTCGGAACAGGCCTCGTCAGGGTTGACCGAAGAGGTTGAGTCCTCGTGCTCTGCGTCGGTGCACAAGTTAGCTTCAGAAAACAGATGCAGGAGTGCTGACAGCATTGATAATGAGGTTGCAGCAGTGGGAGAGCAGCCTGTCAGTGCTCAGTCGTGCTCTGCGCCAAGTCGGTCTGCATGGCCGTCGGCCATGACGGAAGCCTCTTCTGAAGCTATCCCACAAGAAAGCTTGAAAACACTTTGCTAAAGACAACCAGTCCAAGAACATGAACTACTGGAACCATGTTCTGTGGTCTGACAAGACCAAGATAAACTTGGTCAGCTCAGATGGTGTCCAGCATGTGTGGCGGTGCCCTGCTGAGGAGTACCAAGACAACTGTGTACTGCCTACAGTCAAACATGGTGGTGACAGCATTATGGTCTGGAGCTGCATGAGTGCTTCTGATCCTGGGGAGCTGCACTTCATTAATGGAATAATGGATTCCAACATGAACATTCTGTGACATTCTGAAGCAGAACATGATGCCCTCCCTTCAGAAACTGGGCCACATGGCAGTTTTCCATCATTATAACGACCTCCAAGATGACAACTGCCTTCCTGAAGAAGCTGAAGGTGAAGGTAATGGCGTGGCCAAGTATGTCTCCACACCTGAATCCCATTAAGCACCTGTGGGGCATCCTCAAGAAGGAAGGTGGAGGAGCAGCCGGTGTCCAACATCCACCAACTCCATGATGTTGTCATGGAGGAGTGTAGGAGGATCCCAGCAACAACCTGTGCAGCTCTGGTGAATTCCATGCCTAGGAGAATCAAGGCAGTGCTGGACAACAGTGGTGGTCACACTAAATATTGGCACTATGGACACAATTTGGCATGTTGATGGTGAGGTGTGCTCACTTTTATTGCCACCCATTTTGGAAATAGAGAGTGTTCGGTTATTTGGACAGTACAGTAAATCTACACTGCTACACATGTTGTACAATGAATACTCTAGAATATATTCAGGTTTCATTTCTGTAACGTTGTCCCTTGAAAAGATATAATAAATTCATTGTCAAAGTGTGAGGGGTGTACTCACTTTTGTGAGGTACGATACAACCAAAATATGTATATTCCAAAATAGTTGGCACAAAGTGTAAATTCTGAATAAAATCAAAATGCAATGACTTCCAGATCACATGAGCCAATATGGTATTTACAATAGAACATGGATAAGATTTTAAATGTTGAAACTTTTTGAGAGATTTTTCATTTTTATCCACAAAATGAGCTTATTTCAAATTTTCTGGCTGCAACAGTTCTCAAAAAAGTTGGGACACAGGCAAAAAAGTGCTGAAAAAACAATTAATATATAAGAGAATCACCTGAAAGAACATTCAGCTAATAATTACATTAAATAGCATCAGATTTGTAACATACTTGGCTAAAAAGGTATGTCGTAGAGAGGCTGAGTCTCTCAGAAGTTAAATGGCTAGGGGCTCTCCAATCTGTGAAGGCTTGCGTAAAAAAATTGTGGAATACTTTAAAAACAATGTTCCTCACTGTCAGATTGCAAAGGCTTTGAAGGTTTCATCATTGACAGTGCATAACATCATCAAAAGATTCAGAGAAACTGGAAAAATCAGTACGCCGATGCCACCTAGAACTCTATCATGCAAAAAGGAAGCCAGTGTTGAGCATGATCCAGAAGTGCTGCCGTGTTCTGTGGGCCAAGGCTCATTTAAAATGGATTATAGCAAAGTGGCAAAGTTTCCTGTGGCCAGACGCATCCAAATTTGACATTCTTCAATTCAATTCAATTCAATTTATTTTGTATAGCGCTTTTCACAGAGACTGTCACAAAGACGCTTTACAGTGAGAGTTTAAAGAAATAAAAAGGCAGTGCCCAGCCTATTCCCCACTACAGCAAATGAGGCAAAAAACTCCCAGTAGGGAGAAAAATCCTCCAACAGTGGTGAGAAAAAACTCCCCAGTGGGAAGAAATCTCAGGAGGAACCCGGCCAGAGTGGGGGAGCCCATCCTCCGCGGGCTAGCTAATTAAGAACAAAAAGTAAAATGGAGTGAAACGACAGAAGAGTTCCATTTAAGTCCATCTAAAGTGGCAACGGTAGCTTCAGAAAGTGGCAAGTCGAGGATGGTGCAGGACTGGACCAGGGCCAAACCGGATCGGATCAGGACAGCAGGACAGCAGCAGCCAGCGCTCATGGTGAGGGACAGGGCTCATACGGTCCAGGACTCAGGGAAGTGGAAGGAAGATCCTCGGAAAGAGACACAGAAGAAAGGGGTGTGAGGCACTGGATAACTACTGCATGATAATAAAAGTACCGTCCTCTGGCATGTGCCAAGTGAGCCTGGTCAGGAAACAGTCAACACCCCTCCATCCACTTCCTGCAGCAAAGAGGCCCAACACTTATTCCAGGCTGTTAGATCACTTTTCATTTTCTAAACAATAGTACCATATGGACCTCCCCGGTGACTAAGGCTATAGCAAGCCCCACTGGTGCCGTGTAAGTGCAATCTCAGTGCCACCGGTTCCACATGGATTTAAGCAATTTTAACGAGCAAAAGCTAGTAACCTTCATCCATTTAATGCAGCGCAGAGGCCCTGAATTCCATCCGACCAAGGCTGCGTAATTTTTCAATCAAATACCACCAACACCATGTGGACCTACCCGGTGACTAAGGCCGTAGCAAGCCCACCGGTGCCGTGTAAGTGCTATCTCAGTGCCACCGGTTCCACATGGATTTGCGTAACACTACACCAGTACCATATGGACCTCCCCGGTGACTAAGGCTGTAACAAGCCCCACTGGCACCGTTAATGCATGCTCAGTGCCACCGGTTCCACATCGATTTACTTAACTCAGGCTTCCAATAGCTTATGAACACATCAACTAGGTTTTAGTCAGTCCCATCCGAGCCAAGTAATGTTTTATACATAATTATCTAATCATGAGCTAATCATAGGCTTGACTAAAAAGGTAAGTTTTTAGCCTACTCTTGAACACAGAGACTGTGTCTGAGGCCCGAATGTCCGTTGGGAGATTGTTCCACAAGATTGGGGCTTTGTAGGAGAATGCTCTCCCTCCAGATGTAACTCTAGATATAGTTGGAATTTTCAAATATCCAGCACCTTGTGAACAAAGTAATCTTGGAGGGGAGTAAGGAATGAGAAGTGCACTAAGATATTCTGGGGCCAAATCATTTAAGGCTTTGTAGGTAAGCAGTAGAATTTTATATTCAATTCTAAATTTGACAGGCAGCCAGTGAAGATTTTTGAGTACTGGGCTAATGTGGTCATATTTCTTCGTCCTGGTCAGAACCCTAGCAGCAGCATTCTGCACTAATTGAAGGCGATTCAGGATAGAACTGGTGCAGCCTGACAGGAAAACGTTACAGTAATCCAGCCGAGAGGACACAAATGCATGAACCATTTTTTCGGCGTCCTGAAGAGACAGCATTTTTCTCAGCTTAGATATATTTCTAAGATGAAAGAAAGCCACTTTTATGATGTTGTTAATGTGACAGTGCAAAGAGAGTTCTGAATCAAGGGTGACACCAAGGTTTTTAACAACAGCTTTTGCAGAAACCCGGAGACTGTCGACATTGAGAGAAAACTTGAGGAATGTGTCTCTGAGTGATTTGGGACCAATTACCAATATTTCAGTTTTATCTGGATTTAAAGAGAGAAAATTCTGTGTCATCCATGCTTTAACAGCTTTAAGACACATCTCTAATCTAGTTAGTGGATCGATTTCACCTGGTTTAAAAGATATATAAAGCTGCGTGTCATCTGCATAACAATGGTACTTCACATCATAACTACTTATGATGCTTCCAAGGGGAAGCATGTATAAGGAAAACAGCAGAGGGCCCAGAACAGATCCTTGAGGTATTCCAAAATTCACCTTGGAATACTCAGAGGAATTACCATTTACTCTGACAAACTGACATCTATCAGAAAGATAGGACTTAAACCATGAAAGGGCGAGTCCAGAAATACCAACCAGATTTTCTAGCCTGTGAAGAAGAATATGGTGGTCTATCGTGTCGAAGGCAGCACTCAGATCTAGTAGGACAAGGACAGAGATGCGGCCACAGTCCATGGAGAGAAGTAGATCATTCATTACTACAGTGAGGGCTGTTTCAGTGCTATGATGTTTTCTAAAGCCAGATTGAAACCTATCATTTACCTTATTCGTTTGCAAGAAGCAAGTGAGCTGTTGGGCAACACATTTCTCAAGGATCTTGGATAGAAATGGAAGGTTTGAGATCGGCCTATAATTGGCCAAAACTGTTGGATCTAAATTTGGTTTTTTGAGTAGAGGCTTAATTTCAGCAATCTTAAATGAAGTCGGAATCAAACCTGAAATCAGGGAAGAATTGATTATGTGCAGAATTTGACTGCCAAGAATGGGCAGGAGTTCCTTCAGTAACTTACTTGGGATGGGATCTAAGAGACAAGTTGTTGATTTGGAAGTAGCGACCAGTTTGGCAAGTTCGCTCGGGGATATGGGAGAGAATGAATTAAATTGGTTTATATGCATAGCGTGAGGTTTTAAGTTAAGGCCTTCACCAACTGCCAGGGAAGCGCTAATATTTTCTCTAATTTCAATTATTTTGCCACTAAAGAATTTTAGAAAATCATCACTGCTGCAGGATGGTGGAATTTGAGGGGAACTTGCAGCATGGTTGTTTGTTAATTTGGCCACTATTTTGAACAAGAATCGAGGGTCATTTTTATTTTCCTGTATAAGATTTGCAAAATATGACGACCTAGCAACAGACAAAGCCTGCTTATACACAACAAGGCTCTCTTTCCAAGCACAATGGAATACCTGGAGTTTAGTGCAGCGCCATTTGCGTTCTAGTTGACGGGATTTTTGCTTTAGAGTCCGCGTCCGGTCAGTGTACCATGGGGCTGGTCTCTTATTCTGAGTAGCCTTTTTAAATTTCAATGGGGCAACTACATCAAGTGTACTACGGAGGGCATTAGCAAACTTACCTGCCATTTCATCAATACAGAGGGGGCTGGCTGGATAATCAAGATAAGTTGGTAGTACTTCAATGAATTGTGAAGATGTTGTGGCAGTAAAAGTACGACTTACGTACATCCTATTTTCTAATAATACAGGGTGGGCCAATTGTAGACTGGATGTTAAAAGAAAATGGTCCGATAAGCTGGGATTGTGTGAATGGATGTCAACTTTGGCAATCTCAACACCAAAGCTTAAGATCAGGTCTAAAGTATGACCATGAATATGTGTTGGGCCAATGACACTCTGAGTGAAGCCAACCGATTCCACAAGATTAGTAAAGATGGATGTTGAAGAATTATCTACCCTCTCGAAATGCAGGTTAAAATCACCCAAAATAACAATTCTATCATAGCTTAAAACTAATTCAGAAAGGAACTGCGAGAAATCATGCATGAAGCCAGAATATTGACCGGGTGGCCTAAAGACTATCACCAGAGCAATAGACCAAGAAGGGATGGAGTTCATACTTGCATCAAGATATGAGAAATTCATTAATAGTACCTCAAATGAATCAAATTTATGTTGCAGTTTGGGCACAGAGTGAAAGGAGTCATTATAAATAACAGCGACGCCCCCTCCTTTCCAGTCAAGACGGGGGTTATGAGCAAATATAAAACCAGGTGGAGAAGCTTCATTCAAAGAGGTGTTTTCATCTGATTTCAGCCAAGTTTCTGTAAGGCATAGTACATCAAGACTATAATCAGAGATTAATTCGTTCACAAGAGCTGCTTTCGAGTTAAGCGACCTTATATTAAGTAGACCAAATTTGAGAGAGGGTTTTGAATTCATATATGGGTTAATATAGTTTGTTTCAATGAAGGTCAGGTTATTGTGGACCACACCACGATTCTTCCTTTTTAATTTTATTGGGATTCGGGGAACAGACACCGTCTCTATTAAATTTGACCGAAACAATGATTTATCAGGAGTAACTGTATAAAATGCCTGCGATCTAGAGTGGACACTTGGCAGTCAATTGCACTGGTTTAAACAGTAGGTAAAATTTTTTGACAAAAGGACGGTGCCCTCTCGAGAAGGATGAACACCGTCCCTCCTCAAAAGGCCAGGTCTGCGCCAGAAAGTTCGCCAATTATCTATGAAGCTATGGAATTATATTTGTGCCACAATCCTGAGCGAGCAATTGGACATTTTGTGCGCGGAAAAATATATTTCTCAAGCACAAAAATCTTGTTTAGAGAAAAAAGAAATTTTGTGAGCAAACAAAACCTTCCGATTGAGCGAACAAAATAATTCTGTGCTCAACAAATATTTTTGCATGTTTGCTATGATCAATATAAACGTGCAATATTAACCCCCTTTCCCTCAGTTTCACTCTATACCCTCTCGAAAACTCATGTTCTGCACGCTGGCAGACCGCAGCATGCTTGCTCAAAGCTATGGAATTATATTTGTGCCACAATCCTGAGCGAGCAATTGGACATTTTGAGCGCAGAAAAATATATTTCGCAAGCACACAAATCTTGTTTAGAGAAAAAAGAAATTTTGTGAGCAAACAAAACCTTCCGATTGAGCGAACAAAATAATTCTGTGCTCAACAAATATTTTTGCATGTTTGCTATGATCAATATAAACGTGCAATATTAACCCCCTTCCCTCAGTTTCACTCTATACCCTCTCGAAAACTCATGTTCTGCACGCTGGCAGACCGCAGCATGCTCGCTCAAAGCATGTCTCTCCCTCTCTCTCAGTCTGACCTCTCTGTGTGCGCTCAGCTTCACCTGCGCGCTCGCTCGAGCTGTGCAGTGTTACAAATGTGCCACAATTCTGATTGGCTGCCTCGGTCTCCAATTAGATGCATTATGCCCAACCACCAAAGAATAGGGG
Source organism: Gymnothorax reevesii (assembly GCA_029721435.1). Lineage (NCBI taxonomy): Eukaryota > Metazoa > Chordata > Actinopteri > Anguilliformes > Muraenidae > Gymnothorax > Gymnothorax reevesii. The sequence continues at coordinate 29,808,635 of CM056581.1, read as the reverse complement.
AAAAGGTAATGACGAAATTCTTCTGTGACTGGATAACAGTACTGCCCTTGTTTAGGACTGTAATGTGAATATAGGCCACTAGATGGCAGTATTTACCTTTTTTTGTTAAGCTCAGACTGGAGTCATGTTTAGACATGTCCTGGACATGTCTGGGGCAAGTCTCAGAAAATTAAAAAAAAGAGGTCTAAATGTGGGTGGGGTCTGCAAAAGAGTATATAAGGAAAAGAATTGAGACAGTAAAGTAGTAGGAGAAATTGCAAGAAGATGGCCAGACCTGCCATTCTGTTCAAGACCTGTGACGTTTCTTTTGTGGATTTCTTTGACTGTGTTTGAGCATTTTCTTCATCCAGGACATCACCAAGCCACCCCACTAAAAAGGGACTGTAATTATTTCTGTTTTTTCTTATTTATCAATCTTGGTCTTTAGTTGTAGGTTGTTATTAGTCTTTGTCTTCGTTAAAAATTAAATGTGTTTTAGTTGTTAAAACTGTGTTTGTCATCCCTTGCTGTTGCTGTTGTGTTATAAATGTAATAACAAATTGGGGCCATAACAAATTGGGGGCTCAAGGTCCGGGATAGACCATTGTGTGAGTAATTTATTGAAAATCTAACATTCCAAATTGTGAAATTGTTTTTGTGAATTTTCCTAGATATATATTGACAACAGCAATGGATGATTTCTTGGCATCACCAACCGTAGGGGTTTTGAAGTCTTTTAAAAAGACAGAACTGCTAGAAATTTGCAGACAGTTGGAGCTGACAGAGGTAAAACCAGCCATGCGAAAAGCAAGACTGGCTAGAGAGATAGTTGAATATTACATTGATGAAAATGTGTTTGCACCAGGAGATCTGGAACAGTTTCCAGTGGAAAATCCAAATATAGAAATGGAACTTAAATTAAAAATGCTAGAGATTGAAAGGGAGGAAAGAGAAAAAGAAAGGGAGGAAAAAGAAAAACAAAGAGAATTTGAGAGGGAAGAAAAAGAAAAACAAAGGCAGTTTGAGTTAGAAAAATTAGCAAGAGAAGAAAAACAAAGAGAATTTGAGTTAGAAAAATTTGCAAGACAGAGAGATTTTGAATTAGAGAAATTCGATAGAGAAGAAAGACTCCAAATGGAGCAACTAAAAATAAAAATTCAAACTGAAAATAAATTTCGGGCTAGCCAGGAGGTAAAACTGGTGCCTCCATTTTCGGAAAAGGATGTTGACAACTATTTCCAGTGTTTTGAAAAGGTAGCAAAGAGTTGCCAGTGGCCAAAGGAACACTGGCCTCTGATTTTGCAAACTGTCCTCAAGGGTAAAGCTCAACAAGCCTATTCGGCTTTGTCTGCAGATGATTCCTCTGATTATGAGGTTGTCAAAAAGGTTATTATGAGAGCTTATGAGTTGGTTCCAGAGGCTTACCGACAGAAATTCAGAGGTCTGAAGAAATCTGAAAATCAGACTTATGTTGAATTTGCTAATGAAAAGCAGGTTTGCTTTGAGCGCTGGTGTACTTCTATGGAGGTCAAGGATGATTTCAACTCACTAAAAGAGATGGTGTTAGTTGAAGAATTCAAGAACTGTGTTAAGGATGATGTTAAGACCTACCTTAATGAGAAGCAAGCACTGAACTTGCAATCAGCTGCCAAATTTGCAGATGAATATGTTCTCACTCATAAGTCCAAATTTCAGTCTAGCAGTAATAATAGATGGTCCCAATTTCAGAAAAAGGGTTATGGTGATACCCAAGATTCCTTATCCAAAGACAAAGACAAATCTGGTGATGGTGCTCAGAAATCCAGTAACAGGTCTGATCAAAGTGTGAAAGCTGACAGTGACAAAAGTGGTCTAGTTTGCAGTTATTGCAAGAAATATGGTCATGTTACAACTAACTGTTGGTTCCTTAAAGCTAAGAAAGAAAAAGAAAAGGATACCAAACCAAATGCCTTTGTGAAAACAAGGTTAGAAACCCCTGTAGTAGATAACCAATCTGCTGAATTGCCTGCTTCTTGTGGGGCTAAAAAGCCTAATACAGCTGACTTTGGGAGGGAGGAATTTCTTCCATTTGTGTCAGAGGGATTTGTGGCTCTGAATGAGCATACTACTCCTGTCCCCATATATATCCTAAGGGATACCGGAGCTTCTCAGTCACTTTTGTTGATGGACTCCTTGGAGTTACGTGATGAGACCGCTTCAGGGGATTTCATACTTGTACAAGGTATTGAAGGGAGGACTTTATCTGTACCCCTGCGCTCTATATTCTTGAAGTCAGATTTAGTTACAGGACAGGTAAAGGTGGGACTTATGTCAAGTCTACCTATAAAGGGTGTTTCTCTGTTGCTGGGCAATGACCTGGCTGGGGGCAAAGTAATTCCCCCTGTTCATCTTACTTCACAGCCGAGCACTGAAGATGGGGATGAGGACCCATCTCTGTATCCTTCTTGCGCAGTGACTCGTGCTATGGCCAAGAAGGCTAAAGAAGAAGATGATGTGGTGCCGTCCAGTACATTGAATAGTCAGGACTCAGGTGGTTCGCCTCATGACTCTGATTGGCCTACTATGGTTTCTCCGTTTGAGGACTTATCAGATACTTTTATCAGTTCTCTATTCAGCCAGCCGGATGGGTCTGGTGATTCTGATGTGTCTGGAGACTTGTCTCTGTCCAGAGAGCGGTTGATTGAGGAGCAAACTAATGATCCTGAAATTTGTGTACTAAAGAGGAGAGCCCTTCCTGATAAAGAAATAGACGCAGTTCCAGTTGGGTATTATCTCAAGGATGGTGTGCTGATGCGGAAGTGGCGCCCTCCTGATATCCCTGCCAATGCAGATTGGGCAGTGGTCAGGCAAATTGTTGTTCCGAAGGTCTACAGGAATGAGATCTTAACAATGGCTCATAGTTTACCTTTAGGAGGTCATCTTGGTGTTAACAAGACTGTTGATAAGATCATGAAACACTTCTTTTGGCCTGGGCTTCGGAAAGACGTTTCCAACTTTTGCAAAACCTGTCACACTTGTCAGGTAGTTGGAAAACACCAGTTAGACCCACCTGTAGCTCCATTGCAGCCTATCCCAGCATTTGGGGAGCCATTCTCTAGGGTCATTGTTGATTGCGTTGGTCCATTACCCAAGACTAGATCTGGAAATCAGTACTTGTTGACAATCATGTGTGCATCTACCAGATTCCCCGAAGCCATACCTCTACGTAACATCAAGGCAACTGCAATCTCGAAGGCTTTGATAAAGTTCTTCACGTTGTTTGGTCTTCCCAGGGAAATTCAGTCTGACCAAGGTAGCAATTTCACTTCAGGATTGTTTCAGCAGGTTGTGTATGAACTAGGTGCAAAGCAGATTCTTTCTAGTGCCTATCATCCAGAAAGTCAGGGTGCCTTAGAGCGGTTTCATTCCACTCTCAAGACAATGATGAGGACTTATTGTTATGACCATGAGAAAGACTGGGATGAAGGGGTTCATTTGCTGTTGTTTGCAGCTAGAGAAGCAGTGCAGGAGTCTACTGGATTCAGTCCATTTGAGCTAGTGTTTGGTCATGAAGTGAGAGGACCTTTGCAATTATTGAGTGAACAATGGCAAGAGAAAGAGCCGCAAATCAGTCTGTTAGACTATGTTAGCAAGTTCAAGGAAAGATTGCGTGCAGCTTGTGACCTTGCCAAAGAGAACTTGAAATCAAGTCAGGGAAAAATGAAAACTTGGTATGATCATAAGGCTAGAAGCCGTGAGTTTAAACCAGGAGACAAGGTCCTTGTGTTGTTTCCCTTGCAGTCCAATCCATTGCAGGCTAGATTTCATGGTCCTTATGAAATTCTGACAAAACTCAATGATCTCAATTACATTGTGAAGACTCCAGATAGGAGAAAACCAAAACAATTGTGTCATATTAACATGCTAAAGCCTTATCATGACAGAAATGCTAGGGTTGCAGCTGTCACTTCAGATTCTCCAATGGTCGAAACGTGTGAAGATGAGGGGGAGTTTCAAGATGATGAACCAAGAATTAAAGCTGAAGTTCTTTCATGTAAATTGTCAAACAGTGAAGTGTTGCAAAATCTTGATGTAAAACTCCAGCACTTAGAACCCTCACAGAGAGATCAGTTTGAAAGGTTGATCAAGAAATATGAGGATTTGTTTCCTGATGTTCCAAAGAGAGTTACTATAGCCTCTCATGATGTAGATGTTGGTGATGCCAAACCAATAAAACAGCATCCATACCGGATGAATCCTGAAAAGAGAAAGATTGCTGAGAAAGAGGTTGAGTACATGTTAAAACATGATATTATCAGACCCTCCAACTCCGATTGGAGTTCACCCTGTGTGCTAGTTCCAAAACCTGATGGAAGTACTAGATTCTGTACAGATTATCGCAAAGTCAATGCTGTAACTAGAACTGATGTGTTTCCAATACCTAGGATTGATGATTGTATTGATAGTGTAGGGCAAGCAAAGTTTCTGACCAAGATTGATTTATTGAAGGGTTATTGGTGTGTGCCTTTAACTGAGAGGGCCAAGAGCATCTCTGCTTTTGCCACACCATCTGGATTGTACCAGTATGAAGTCCTACCCTTTGGCATGAAAAATGCCCCAGCCACGTTCCAAAGGATGATACAGTCTACAATCGCCGGATTGCCACACACGGGTGCATACATCGATGACCTGATCACATGGAGTGACTCCTGGGAAGAACATCTAAAAGATGTAGAGACGTTGTTCCAGCGCCTGACCCAGGCTAACCTGACTGTTAACCTGAGCAAGAGTGACTTTGGTTGTGCTACTGTCACCTATCTTGGCTACGTCATAGGCCAGGGTAAGGTGGCACCCATAAATGCTAAAGTCCAAGCCATCATGGACTTTCCGGTTCCTGACAACAAAAAAGCTTTGCGCCGCTTCCTTGGAATGATCGGGTACTACCGCAAGTTCTGCAAGAACTTTGCTGAGATTGCTCTCAGTCTAACTAACCAACTGAAAAAAGGCGTAAAGTTCACCTGGGATGATGCATGCCAGAGAGCCTTCGATCGCCTGAAGTCTCTGCTGTGTCACTTCCCCGTGCTCAAATCTCCTGACTTCAACAAACCGTTCTCCATCGCGGTCGATGCTAGCGACCAAGCTTGTGGATCTGTGCTCCTACAGAGAAGTGACTCTGATGACATTGAGCATCCCGTGGCATACTTCTCCAGGAAGTTCAATCGCCACCAAAGGAACTATTCCACAATAGAGAAGGAACTGTTGGCTCTGGTCCTTTCTTTACAACACTTTGAGGTTTATGTTTGTACAGGACAAAAGCCAATGATTGTGTACACTGACCACAATCCGTTAATGTTTTTGAGTAAGATGAAAAACAAGAATCGGAGATTGTTGAATTGGAGTTTGATTTTACAGGAGTTTGACTTGGAAATTAAGCATGTGAAGGGTACAGACAATGTAATTGCTGATTGCTTATCCCATGTTTGAATATGTATATATATATATCATGTGTTTATTTGAATATTGTATGATATGTATATATAGACAAGTGTTCATTTAACCATTTTGTATTGAAAAGAAAAATTTTGCCTTTATGAGTCAAAATTTTTCCCTTTTGGAATGGAGGTGTAATGTGAATATAGGCCACTAGATGGCAGTATTTACCTTTTTTTGTTAAGCTCAGACTGGAGTCATGTTTAGACATGTCCTGGACATGTCTGGGGCAAGTCTCTGAAAATTAAAAAAAAGAGGTCTAAATGTGGGTGGGGTCTGCAAAAGAGTATATAAGGAAAAGAATTGAGACAGTAAAGTAGTAGGAGAAATTGCAAGAAGATGGCCAGACCTGCCATTCTGTTCAAGACCTGTGACGTTTCTTTTGTGGATTTCTTTGACTGTGTTTGAGCATTTTCTTCATCCAGGACATCACCAAGCCACCCCACTAAAAAGGGACTGTAATTATTTCTGTTTTTTCTTATTTATCAATCTTGGTCTTTAGTTGTAGGTTGTTATTAGTCTTTGTCTTCGTTAAAAATTAAATGTGTTTTAGTTGTTAAAACTGTGTTTGTCATCCCTTGCTGTTGCTGTTGTGTTATAAATGTAATAACAAATTGGGGCCATAACAGGACAGGTTAAGTTTAATGTTAAATCTCTAATATCTTGATACATCCACTGTTGTGTGACTCTTGACTCATATACCTCTTAAGCAACACTGGCTGCTGCTAACTATAGCATTGCACAATGTCTTCTGAAAATCAAAACCAAAATGCCACACCGCAGCCACGAGCACCATGTTTTATGGACCTTTATGAAATTTTGTTGGTTAGTCTGTACACCTTCGGCTTGCGAACCAAGTTAGCTATCTAGTTAGGTTGCTAGCGTCAGGTCAGCCAACTAATGTCCGGAGAAAAGCAGAAGATTACTGACGTTAATGTTATTTCCATGATAGCTGGCAAACTCGACAGTCTTAAAAAATAGCTTTGGCACCATTCTCCGGCTGATTCATTTCAACATATAACGCCCGAAGAAGGCACTTTACAGATAAGTCTATCGACATAAAAGTTTGCCTTGACGTTCATTCACAAATGAACCAACCGAAATAATGACCTCTACCGTGGAGAGTGCTTCGAACTACGGGACCGTTGGTGCCAGCGTCAGCTCAGCTCACCAGTATCACCTGGCGCTGAGAGTGCTTCGAACTACGGGACCGTTGGTGCCAGCGTCAGCTCAGCTCACCAGTATCACCTGGCGCTAATATTCGTGAAAGCGTGCGTTCGGTGGCGCAACGCGGGGCTTTGATGCGCGTGTCCCCGCTGGCAGCTATGAAGGCCGGCATTGCACCACCGGGCGCCGGCTCCCTGGCTCCGGACTAATGGGCCTCTTCAGCCGCGCATCGTGTGTTATTACCGTGATCTGTTTCTGCATATTTGACGAACATTAGTGCCAGATGATACTGGTGAGCTGAGCCGACGCTGGCACCGGCGTTCCCGTGGTTCGAAGCACTCGCCGCGTTAGAGGTTATTTTTCCGGTTGGTTCATTTGAGAATAAACTTCCAGGTTTTTCAAATGTATTCCACATAGGTTTAGATTATGCTTTCAGGTTATTTGTCTAAAGCAGTACCCCAAATATCACTAAACAACCACAACTGCTGTAATTTGACACCACATTATCTTTCGTTCTGTATATACATCCATGCTGCAGTATTAAGCCAGCACAGCAACACCAACACCGGGAACGGCAGCAGCACCCTGGTTTTGTTAGCTACACCAAAATGCAATATTACCCCTAATTAATATCGTTAATCACACCTGCACTTGCTCTGCTATTTCAAGTAAAACTGATTGCTAATAGTGTTTAAGCATTAGAATGAGATGTCAATCACTGCATAAAACACGTGTCTTTGCTTTCACTAAATTAATCAAGGATGATCGTGTACTTCACTTGTGGATGTGTAACATAAGATGATCAGACTTGATATGCAGTTTATAAGTGTAGCCTATTTCAGTTTATGGCGACAGACATATCGGCAAAGTTCCTTCTTCAGGGGTGTTGAAATAAATCAGCTGGGATAAAGGTGCCAAAACTATTCTTTTTTTAAGATTGTCAAGTTCGCCAGCTATCATGGAAGTAACGTTTAATGTCTGTAAGCTTCTGCTTTTCTCCGGACATTAGTTGGCTGACCTGACGCTAGCAACCTAACTAGATAGCTAACTTGGTTCGCAAGCCGAATGTGTACAGACTAACCAACAAAATTTCATAAAGGTCCATAAAACGTGGTGCTCGTGGCTGCGGTGTGGCATTTTGGTTTTGATGTTCAGAAGACATTGTGCAATGCTATAGTTAGCAGCAGCCAGTGTTGCTAAAGAGGGACACGAGTCACACATCAGTCGATGTCTCAAGATCAGGGGCGTAGGTATTGCCGGTGCCGCCGGTGCGCTGAACCGGGGCCCCGACGAGCGGTAAGGGCCCACGGTGATTAGCTAAGCCACTCTTCTTCTTGTCACAACACATCTAGGAAAATTATGCGCTCCTACACCATGACCGGAAATTTCGTGTTACCTCGGGGAATTTAATTTGCCTCAGGTAGTTGATGACTTAATATACTGCTCTACTGTTTCATACAACACAGTCATGGTAACAACCCCCTCTCCCCCACACGCATACTGGCCATTTTTCCTCTTTTCTTTGATATATGTCTTTTGTATTTCAGTAATGATACTTTGCCCGTTATAATCACAAGTACTAATCATATATTTGATTGTTTTATTCTCAACATTTTCAAATGAACATGGCCTGCTGGGAAATGTGTTTGTCCAATTAGGTGACATTTACTTAATTCTTTCTGATCGTAGCTTCGTAGGCTACGCGCTTGCTCGTGAATTGTTCTTTTTTGAGAGATCAGCTAACCCATCAGCCTAGTATTAGAGGTGAAAAGTCTTGAGCACCATGTTGAGCAGCACAAAAGCGGTGCTCAAAACAGAAAGGAAAAAAAGAGCTCGATGTACGGTACTCCAAATTGGCGAAATTGAATACATTTTTCAATCAGTCACCTGGTCCAGATCCAGCTCCTGCTCGCGCTGTGAATGACAGCGGCGACACGCAGCAGTCAGACTTGGAGGCTAATGCTACCACCGCATTGCCCTCTTGCTCAACGACTTTGCAGAGCAGAAGGCACCCAGAGTTAACTTCTGAATGGGTGAGTGCAGTTTTTTATTAGGCTACTGCAAGTGATTAGCTTGCCGGTTGTGGTTAAATGGCTGCTGTGCCAGGATGTGCGTCTATCTATCTGTTTACTTTTTGATTTGGCCACTGTTGTGCTGTTAGGGAAATATGGTTGACTGTTCAGCCGTATGGATCTTTTTTGCATTTTGATTGGCAATGTATTGTCACTGTTGATCATGGTTCAAATAGCCTAACGTGTTGTGTGATGTAGAGATGCAGTGCAAATATTCATTGTCCATGGTTCTAATAGCCCTAATAATTATGGGTGTCTACGTTTTTCAGAAAACTGATTTTTCTTAATTACTGATTTGGATACCTACTGGCTCGCTGTAGCTGAAGTGGTTGGCTACAGAGGACGATTGTTTCTGTGAATATCCAATAACTGATGCGGGTGTGCCATCTAGTGATAGAATATTGTAACTACGAGCATAAATTTGCAGCTCCGTGTCCCCGCACTAACATATCCTGCTGCCGAGCACCGTTGTTCGTCTCGAAGACGCCAAATCCAGATAAACCTTAAACGATGAATTGCGTTCATATTTTAATTTGTAACGAAGTGGCTAGTGTCAAAGTAACGAAGTAAAATGATAATTTTTAAGTTTTAAATGTTGTTGAGTAAAAGTCCAGGTTTAAAAAATAACTCAGGTTAAGTACAAATCCTCAAAAAACTAAAGCTCTGTTACGATTTACATGTATTTCGGGGGGGGGGGGGGGGGGGGTGGGGGCTAGCGCCATTCTCGCACCGGGGCCCAGCGCCTCTACGCTACGCCACTGCTCAAGATACATAGAGATATAACATTAACCTTAACCCGTCCCAAACAAGGGCAGCACTATTATCCAGTCGCAGACGAATTTCGTCATTACCTTTTCCCCTATTCTTTGGTGGTTGGGCATAATGCATCTAATTGGAGACCGAGGCAGCCAATCAGAATTGTGGCACATTTGTAACACTGCACAGCTCGAGCGAGCGCGCAGGTGAAGCTGAGCGCACACAGAGAGGTCAGACTGAGAGAGAGGGAGAGACATGCTTTGAGCGAGCATGCTGCGGTCTGCCAGCGTGCAGAACATGAGTTTTCGAGAGGGTATAGAGTGAAACTGAGGGAAGGGGGTTAATATTGCACGTTTATATTGATCATAGCAAACATGCAGAAATATTTGTTGAGCACAGAATTATTTTGTTCGCTCAATCGGAAGGTTTTGTTTGCTCACAAAATTTCTTTTTTCTCTAAACAAGATTTTTGTGCTTGCGAAATATATTTTTCCGCGCTCAAAATGTCCAATTGCTCGCTCAGGATTGTGGCACAAATATAATTCCATACATATGAAGCCAACATTATTTTCTGCGCACCACTCAGACAACCAACGATTGAGTGAATCTAATCTGCTGTACATTTCGTCACGACATCGGATCGAATATGGCCCAGATACAGTCACCGAATGCGACAGTTTCTTAGCTTGGGCGCAGACAGACTTAAAACCACTTTTCGTTATCTCCGATTGTCTTAAACGAATGTCATTTGTACCAGCGTGGATAATTATTTTGGAATACTTGTGTTTACCCTTCTCAAGTAATTTCAAATTAGCTTCGATGTCCGTGACACGAGCGCCGGGAATACAGTTTACTGCAGTAGCTGGTTCAAACACCCTAACATTTCTCACTATTGAATCGCCGATAATTAGAGCGTTTTCTGGTACTGGTTCATACAACTGTCGATCTATGAGGGGAGCGAATGAATTAGATTGTTCGACAGGAGAGAGAACAGGTAGCTGTACGTGTTTCTTTCCCCTCCGTTTACCTCTAACTGTTACGAATGTGTCCTGCTGCGGAGACGCTACCACAGCAGGCATGGAGTAGGAAACCGAAAGAGAACTAATATTAGCGCATTCTTGTTGGAAATCACGAGCGTCGTGTCCTCCGGGCTAAAGAGGAGAAAGACCATCTCTCCTGTTATCAGCGGTTATCGCTCATGATGTGGGGATGCATTAGTGCACATGGTGTTGGACATTTGCACCATGAATGCTGAAAGGTATATAAAGGTGTTCGAGCAACATATCCTCCCCTCCAGTCGACATCTATTCCAGGGAAGGCCTTGTGTATTTCAGCAGAACTATGCGAAACCACATACTGCAGCTATTACTGTTGTAATTACGGTTGCAGTTGCTGTTGCTATTGCTCACCTCTTGGTTGTGCTGTAGTGCTGTTCATTCTGCTTGAGTTGAGGAGGAGAGAGGCGTGCAGGGCTGCTTGTAGCGGAAGATTTACTCTTGTTCAAACAGGGTTTTCTGAAACTAATTTGCGTGTAAAAGTTCAAACATTAAAAGAGGTAAGACGATTTGCTCCAGAGGTATAACCTTTGTCACATTAGGGTAAGCTGAAAAAGTTCTGATTTTTTTCGATTTTGCTGGAGGTTGTGTATGGTACTCTTACCCCAGAACTTAACTCTGTTTCGGTTACCTTTGGTTGTATTTGTGGCTAGTCAGCTAGATATTCGCTGTTTGCATTTTTGACTTGGGATCTAAGCAGGGCCGGCGCTAGACGGCTAAATTTGGGGTAAAATATCCTACCCTTTATTGACTACAATTAGTCCTGGCTAATTCTTGATGGTTTTCCTTATAAACACGTTTTCCAATTCAAGATTAACTAAGTGCCAATTGAAGACACGGCTTCTCTCCCCCATGCGATCTAACAGCGACAAAATAATGGGCTACAGTCAGTACAGAAAAAAAATTGAATTATAAATAAGTCTATGCACTGGCACAGAGCAACGGTATTTTTTTCCCAGCGAGAGCAGCATTTCAGAACTCCCTTGCGAAAGAAGGTAATTTTGGCGACAAGTGCGCACACCTGTTTTTGCTGCACGGTCACGCAAGTTGCTGTCAAAAATAGACAGCTGTCCGATTGGAAAATGTAAACGGACGAAACCACGGACTTGTCACCAGAATAACCTGAAGATTTCTGAAATGCCGCTCTCGCAGGAAAAAAAAGTAACGTCGCTGAGTGCCAGTGCATAGACCAAATTATAATTATTTTTCTGAACTGAATGTAGCCCATTTGTCGCTGTTAGATCGCATAGGGGGAGAGAAGCCGTGTCTTCAATTGCCTCTTGATTATTCTTAAATTGGAAAGCGTGTTAATAAAGGAGAACTATTAAGAACAAGCCAGGACTAATTGTTGCCAATAAAGGGATGGATTCTTGCCTAGGCAATCGTATAGGCAAGGGCCGGCCCTGGATCTAAGATTAAGCATTTAGTCAATAGGGCAGCTGTTACTTAAGTCATTCATTCAGTTAGGTTGGAATTTTAAACACATAATGTTTGCCGGAGTGACCAGCCCCCCCCCCCACCTGTTTCTCCTGGGTGCAGTTGCCAATCTGTTTTATCTGGATTCTCAGTGAAGACCTGGATATTTTTAGATTATATTGTCCCAGTATTATTAACATACTAAAGTCAAGTCGGCTTATTCAGAGTGCCTATTACATATCAAGTTAGTCTCAATTTGGTATTTCATTTCTTCTTTTTTTTTTGTTACCTGAAACTAAGCCCCTGCTAAAAGAGGCTTATCATCCACTCACGTAGTTTCCTTGCTGTTTCTATTAAGACAGCTGCTTAGGGATTCTCAGATTATTAAATTAAGGACCCTGAGCTTCTGTCTCTGCATTAATTCATTTTCCTTGTTATCTTGGGTGAGCAAGGTCATTAGGTAGGGGGCTCAAAATGTGGCCTAAACTATGTGATGGTTGCAGGGTGATCGCACTTCTGGAAAGAGATTTCCAGGGTGGGTTTGTCTGTCACCGGTGCCAGCTAATTGAGCATCTGGAGAGCAAGATCCGTGATCTTCAGGGCCAGTTGGCGGCGCAACATAGTTTGCAATCAGTAGAGTTCAGAGAGGAAATAAGTAGTATGTCATTTAGAGAAATCGTGTGAGCGCCGAAGCAGGGGTGTACGGAGACCACAGAACAGGTAGGTTGGGTGACTTTAGGTCGACAGCGCAGGAAAGGGCGTGCACGCCCTACAGCGACAGCTCCTCCAGTGGTTGAGGTTTCCAACCGATTCCTGCCCTTGGAGGAACTCGAGTTGGCCCATAACCCTGAGATGAGTGAGGGGACTGATGAGCAGTAGGACACCCTGTTAGCCGCTTCCCCTCAGAAAAGAGTTAGTGATAGTGAGGGACTCAATCATTAGTGGAATAGACAGCTTAGTCTGTTCGTGCGACAAGTAGTCTCGTACAGTATGTTGCCTGCCTGGTGCCCAGGTAGGAGACCTCCTGGAGTGTACGGATAAGCTCCTGGCCAGAGCGGGGAGGGATCCAGTTGTCATGGTCCATGTTGGGACAAATGACATAGGTAAGGGTAGGTTTGAGGTTCTGCAAGGCAAATTTGTGGAATTAGCTGAAAAGCTTAGGAGCAGATCCTTCATGGTAGTTTTTTCTGGGATTCTACCGGTACCACGTGCAAGCAGAGGAAAGCAGAATCTTATCTGGAGGTTTAACACGTGGCTACGAACCTGATGGAGGAAAGAGGGGTACAGGTTTATTGGGCACAGGAACTTTTTCTGGGAGAGGGGTGACCTGTTCAAGCCTGACGAGCCTCACCTGAACCGGAGGGGTACCTTTACACTGGGTCAGCATATGCTAAGGGTAGAACAGGATAATTTTAAGTAGGGGCTTGGGGGCAGGGAGGATAGTGAGTGTTACACATAGGGAAATGCAGACTGCCCTGATGGAAGCTGACAGCGTTACATATTGATGATATACTTTTAAAGCAACAAAGCGTAGTGGGGGGCTTGAAGCAGCAGCCACATTGGGAAATCAAGGGGGAAGAGCATTAGTAATAACCTGAATGTTTTTATTTAAATGCAAGAAGCATAAAAAATAAATTTCCAGAACTTGAAGCCGTTATGATTACTGAGGGCTATGACATAGTTAGGATTACAGAGACCTGGCTTAGTGAAGAGGATGGTTATTAGGTCTTTCGGAAGGAGAGATATAATAGGCATAGCACACTTTGTGAACGAAAACATACGTGTACAGGAAATTCCCGAAATTGAACATTCCTTGCCCTGTGAAGATATCTGAGTCAGGCTCATTGGCAAAAACGAGACAGGTTTAAACATAGGAGTATGCTATCGACTGCCAGCTTTGGACAATATTGTCAATGAAGTGCTCTTTAAGAGGATTAGGGAAGCTTGTAGAGGAGGAGGGACTATTATTATGGGAGACTTCAATTATCCTGGTATCGATTGGAAAATGGTGAAAGGACAGGGTAAAGGGGAGGAGGAATTTCTGGATGTTATAAATTACAATTTTTTTTGGTGCAGTTTATTAATAAACCTACAAGAGAGAAAGCAATATTTGGTGATTTGGTGCTTTGTAATGTCTCTGATAGACTAAGCAATGTTGAGGTACTGGAGCCACTTGGGACTAGTGATCACTCTTAATTTTGACGTTTCATGGAAAGTAAAACAGATGTCTTCGAAAACCAAAACTTTTTATTTTAGTCGAGCAAACTTTGACAGGATTCGCTCATATCTAAGTGAAATAAAATGGGAGTCACTTCAAGACTGTGAATCTGTAAATGAGATGTGGGAAAGATTTAAGGGGGTTTTACTTGATTCACAAGAATTTTACCTCGGAACGGGTTTTTATTTGGCCAGAGGGCATGTCCAACACTGAAGATTATTATTAGCTCAGGGAAGTTGGTGAGATCATCTTTAAACTGCTCTCTGCTACCTTCAGATGGTCTTTAGAAACTAAAGAAATGCCAAATGATTGGAAGCAGGGCAATAGAATACCAATACATAAGAAAGGGGACCGTACTGAGCCAAGAAATTACAGGCCAGTCAGTTTAACTTGCATTGCATGCAAAATACTGGAATCGATCGTTAAAGACAAGCTGGAATTATTCCTTGAACGTAATAATATTTTTAGGGATCGCCAACATGGTTTCCGTACGGGAAGGTCATGCCTGACAAACCTTCTGGAATTTTTTGAAGAGGCCACCAAGACTTATGATCAAAGCAGGGCTTATGACATTATATACTTGGATTTTCAGAAAACATTTCACAAAGTACGGCATAAGAGACTAATTTTTAAAATGGGCTCCATTGGAGTTACAGGAGGTATTCTGGAGTGGATTCAAAACCGGTTATAGGAAAGAACACGAAGAATGGTGGTCAGTGGAATCTCGTCTCAGCTAGGTATGGTGGGGAGTGGCGTCCCTCAGGGATCAGTGTTGGGACCCCTGCTGTTCCTCATCTACATTAATGACCTTGATAGAAATATTGAGAGCAAATTACTTAAATTTGCGGATGATACTAAATTGGGAGGTTTGGCAAATAGTTTAGTCTACTAAAGGGATCCAGGAGGATTTGGATAAAATCCAGAGTTGGGCAGAAATGTGGCAAATTAAATTTAATTTAGCAAAATGAAAAGTTGTACATGGTGGTAATAAATACATTAGACAGGATTACTTCATGCGAGGTTTAAAACTGGAATGTGCTCCACATGAAAAAGATCTTGGAGTGATTGTTGACCAAACCCTCACTGGTTCTAGTCATTGTGCCATAGCAGTTAAAAAAGCCAATCGGATGCTGGGATACATTGCCAAAAGTTTTGAGTACAAATCCAAGGAGGTGATACTACATCATGGTAGGAGGGATGCTACACTATGGTAAACAGGCCATTGTCCCAACCTTTTTGAGACCTGTAACAGCCATCAAATTTGAAATGAGCTCATTTTATGGATAAAACTGTAAAATTTCTGTTTCAACATCTGCTATGTTATCTTTGTTCTATTGTGAATAAAATACTGGCTGGTGTGATTTCAAAGTCATCGCGTTTTTGATTTTATTCACAATTTACACTTTGTCCCAACTATTTCAGAATTGGGGTTGTATATGTTATGGCCTCAATTTGTTATAACATATATGACAGCAAGGGATGACAGACAAAATTTTAAAACTTTAACAGGTTTAATTCAACAAACAATTTTAACTAATTTATTATCTACTCTACTGACCAAGATTGATAAATACAAGAACAAAAATATTTACAGTCCCTTTGGTGGGGTTGCTTGGTGATGTCCAGGGTGAGGAAAATACTCCAACACAGGCAAAAATCCACAAAAAGCTTCACAGGTCAAGAAAAAAAAATGACAGGTCTGGTCAAATGTATCCCTCTCCTTGCAATTTC
This sequence comes from Gymnothorax reevesii, assembly GCA_029721435.1. Classification (NCBI taxonomy): domain Eukaryota; kingdom Metazoa; phylum Chordata; class Actinopteri; order Anguilliformes; family Muraenidae; genus Gymnothorax; species Gymnothorax reevesii. Next base: position 29,792,772 of record CM056581.1, on the reverse strand, counting down.
TCCTGCTACTTTACTCTCTCAATTTCTCTCCTTATATACTCTTTTGCAGCCCCCTCCCACCTTTTAGACTTTTTTTTATTCTCTGAGACTTTCCGTCTCAGACATGCCCAGGACATGCCGAAACCTAGCTCCAGACAGGGCTTAACAAAAAAAAAAGGCCTTCGAGATTTCTGCAAACGGGGAGCACTCGGGACCGTCCTCGACCGGGTCAACAACGTGTGACAACGGCGCGTCAGGACCGTCAGATCGTACGGGATCATATCCGAGACTGAACACTACCAGCGACAAGAACGGCTGCTCAAGTTCAAGGACGACGTGGATTCATTCACCCCAACATCGTACGGAACCGTCTGCGAGCTGCAGGCCTGCGTGTACGACGTCCTTATTTTGGCCCCATATTGACGGATCGTCACCGAAACCAGCGTCTACAGGACGTCGTGCACGCAGGCCTGCAGCTCGCAGACGGTTCCGTACGGTGTTGGGGTCACCGTCACGTCATCCTTGGACTTGAGCAGCCGTTCTTGTCGCTGGTAGTGTTCGGTCTCGGACATGATTCCGTACGATCTGACAGTCCTGACGCGCTGTTGTCACACGTTGTTGACCCGGTCGAGGACGGTCCGGAGTGCTCCCCGTTTGCAGAAACCTTTGGTGGAGTCTTGCGATCGTTGTGTGTGCGCAGTGTAGTCGTCTGGCAATTTCCTTGGTGCCGGCGCCAATTTGAAGCATGCCTATGGCAGGTTCCCGTTCAGGGGCTGTAAGTCGCGGCATAGTGTCGACGTTTCACAAGTGTCAGTGAAGAAGTGAAATTTTATTTGCATTCACATGCTTTTAAAGGCAATGTGTGCACAAATTCAGAGTGAAATTAATTTTTCCCGTGGTGTGCGTGCAAGATGTTGCGTTTTTGCAAAAAATTGCCTAGCATTACAGTTAACCTGAAATTCTCGCATTTCTTGCACCTGGCATGTCGGGTGACGTCACTGTAGTGTTGTTGTTGTTGTATAAAAATTATATTGAAGCTCATTTGAACTTAAATATTGACTTTTTAAAGTGGTGCGTTTTCATTTGTACTCAGTATATATGAACTTTCGTTTGGTGACCTTCGTATTGACCTTCGAAGGTCAAATGTGACATAATGAAAATTCAATTACTTGTATCACTAAAATGGTCACAGATGGAGCCTAGTTTTGTGTTACAGGCATCTAGGAAATCACACATGAACTTTCATTTGGTGGCATTCAACTTGACTGTCAGAGACCTTTGGGGGTCTAACTCAGCATTAAAATTCCCTCACTTGTTTCACCAAAATGGTCTCAGATGAAGCCAAGCTATGTTTAGAGACATTCAGAAAGTGATATATGAAGTCTGCTTGCTGACCTCAACTTCACCCTCTGTTTCCTTTAAAGTTCTCTGTTGACATATTGTATTTTCAATGACTTGTATCACCAAAACTGCTTCAGAGCTTTGGATTGGGTATTTCAGGGGGTCTTATAAACGTATGTGAACTTTTATTTAGTGACCTTGAAATTTGAAGGTCAAACTTCACAGGAAATTGTCGTAAGTAGTATCATCACTATAAGATTGCTCGCCGGTAAGCTCCAGGATCCCTCAATTGGTCCTATTTTCTATTTCTTTAAGTTGCCGTCATGCCCAAAAATTACCCAAAGTGGCGATTTTTGACAGCGACTAAGCTGTGCGGCTCCCATCGTCACGTTGCGCTCCACTTCTGAGCACTTAATGCGACCAATAACATGCCCACTCACTCAAGAATACGGCAACATTGTGTGAGGGTGGTATCCTACAACCATACATCCTTCCAGCTTGAGGAAAATCAGCTCGCATTATGTTTTAAGTGCAAGCAATTAAATACTGAGTGTAAGTATAGATGTGTTTTTGGGCTGGGTGAAAACGGTGGTTGTATAACTTTCCTCGACAGAAACTAAACTTTGAGAGTGAGCCGGAGAGAGTATTCGCTAACAACATTAGCTTGTGCGGTGCGTCCAGTGCTGTGCCAGACTACTCAGCAGTAGCAGTCCGTCGGCAGTAACAAAGGCCATCGGTAACCTTGTCTTTCAATGCTTGATTACCAAAACCTCTCACGGTTTACTTTTCCTGAATAGTAACAGTTGCTCAGACTAATTTTTAGAACCGAGGACATTCCAATTTATTTTTGATAGAATTATTATACATTGCACCATAAAATTGAAGTTTTCTTCCGCACATAAATGACAACGTAAAATATCAATGTTTCTTTATAATTTCTGCGCTTTTGTAGCTCGTGAAACTGCACAGATTTGTATGTTAGTTTCCGAGGCTCCTTAAGCAATAAGCCCCGAGAATCTGTTCTATATTGTGAATGTAGTCATGGCTAAAGGGCACTGTTGGGCATGGTGCACAGCTGAGTGACAACTGTAAGGACAGCGAAAACAAATGGCGCAAAGTTAATGAAAGTTTTGGATTTTTGCATTTATATTGCCATCCTTACAAATTTGCCATATCAATTATATAAATGTTGGCAATAGGCATTCACTTTTTCATGATCATTTCTATTATTCGTCATGTATTGGTCTTGATTGTTCTGTCGATAAATTGCTGCAAGTTGAATAAAAAAGTCAACATTCTAAAAAATGAATAAAATATTGGATTTTAGTGCGCTCCTAATTATTGATTTATACTGTTTTATCTTCATACAATGTCATGATCACTTTATTTTTTTTTTGCAAAATTGATTAATTTGGTTTCGTCCTCTGGTGCCCTACATTTTGGCCGTGATGCCCCAATTTTAAAAGGCCAAGTGGTCTTGCCCTGAAAATAACTTTAATTTGAGGCCTGATATAGATGCAATTTAGGTTTACTTGCAAAATTTACAAATTTTCAGCTGTTTGCAATGAACAAATCAAACAAGAACAATTTAAATAGCTTCAACACAACAAATAGTTCATGTGTCTTCTCCAAATTCAACACAAAATGCCACTTTTAATGACTACTTAACCCCTTCATGACAAGCATCTTTAATACTTAATAGAGCACCCATTGAGCCACTATGACCTGCTGGAAATATGATGCAAAAGCAGACAACAGCTTCTGGCAGCAATCCCAAGGAATCTTAGCCCAGTCCTCATGGACAATGGTCTCCATTACACTAATATTCTAGGGTTTGCGCGCTGCAACTGCCTTCTTCAAATCCCAGCAGAGATTTTTTATGGGGTTCAATTGAGGTGAATGTGATGGGCACTCTAGTATCTTCCCAGACTTCTTCTGAAACCAAGCCGAGGTGGATGTTGAGGTAGCTTAGGATCATTGTCCTGTTGGAAGGTCCAATGATGCCCAAGCGCCAGCTTCCGTACAGATGGCATGACATTTTCTCATCAAACAATCCCCACAATTCCTCTCTGTAGGCAGGGTGTACTTTTCAGCATATGCTTCTTTATTCCTTCTGCAGACATACCACTGATTCATAAGCCCGAAAAGTTCCAGTTTTTTTCATCACTCCACAGATAGGTATCCTAAAACTTCTGTGGCTTATTTATATGGTTTTGAATATATTGGAGCTTGTGCTTTTGGATCAGTTGGGGTGTCTTGGAGACCTTCACCGTTTAGTATACGCCCTACCGTACGACCTGAAACCTCAGTGCCTCCTGCCTCCAAGCCTTGCTGCGGGTCTCCTGTAGTCACCCGAGGGTTTTTGACCACCTGTCTCGTCAGGAATCTGGTGTCAGCCATTAATAGCTTCCTCTTTCTGCCACATCTGCCACATCCTGGTACTCTCTTCCTTTAACTCTGAACTTGCGAACTATGCTTCCAACTTTATCTGTACGAGCATTCAGTGCCTTTGCTAACTTTTTGTATCCTACTCCTTTGTGCCAGGCCGTGATCTCCTCTATTAGCTTTTTGGACAATTCTCTTGACAGCCATATTTCTGATACGCAATGAAATGTCACTGTCAACAAACCCCAAGCAAGTGCAAATATTTGATGTGTTCCATCTCAAGCAAACCTAATGCAACTAATTAAGCTCCTGGTTAGCTGCATAAGGTGTGCTTGAGACTATACCCGACTTGCAGTATGCTCTTATGATGGATTCTATTCAGTGCGAGTGCGAGTTGAACTGTCATCAATCCATATTGAGTATAACATATGGGATTAGGATTTGCGCAAGTACAGTGCTTGAAATGAAGGAGGGGTTGTCTTCCCTATATAAAGGCATGATAAAAGCCACACAAAAAACATTTTCAAGTGTCATGATGCCACGTCTGTCGACTGAACAATGGAACAGGGCCCTGGGTATGCTAGAGGCGGGAGTAAGTGCCTGGCAAGTGGATCAGTAAGTTTTGGGTGTAGTGCGTCCAACTGAGACGAGCTCTTTCATCAAGAGTACCCAGACCTCATACCAGGCAGCAACTCCAGAATGCACTACAGGCAGAGTGGCGACAACTTCCTCAAGACAACCTAAGATGCTTAGTCAGGTCCATTGAGGAGACGTTGTACTGCCCGTTTGGATGTTTGTGGGGGTCACAACCAATACTGACTGTTCTTTTGAGTTCATTTTTAAATGTGTGTTCCATTCAGCCTTGTTGTGATTTTTAATTTTCAACTTGTGCTCGTTATATTTAATACATCTGTTTTATTATTGTGCAAATTGGCTCATTAACACATTTAATTCATCAAAGTCAACCCACCCAACATATCTGAATTGTTAAAATAAGTAAATAAATTTGAGTCACAAAATTATTTGAATCCAAACTGGTGTTGCGTTTTCATTGCCTCTGAGTGTGGGTGTGTGTATATATACTGTATATATACACTACCGCTCATAAGTTTGGGATCACTTGGAAATTTTCTTGTTTTCCATGGAAACACATGAAATTAGTCTGAATAGGAAATATAGCAAATGAACAGAACATGCTGACATTGTCTGAGTTAGAAATGGTAAGAGATTTTAAGTTTTCAATTTCTTGCATTGAATAGCCTTCTTTTCTAAGCACAACAAATAGACTGACGGGTCTTTAAAGGAAGTTCTTTCTTTCTGGCCATTTTGAGCCTGTAAACAAACAAACAACTGCTGATGCTTCAGGTACTAAACCAACCACAAGAATGCCATGCTCCCTTTTGCGCTCCCTTATTAGTTTGAAAACAACGGTTTTCAGCTGTGCAACACATTTGCAGAAGGGTTTTCTAATAATCAATTAGCCTTATAAAATGCTTAACTTGGATTAGCAGCCATACCAGGAGATTGATGCAGAGGACTGACAGTTGCTGATAAAAGGCCTCTATGCAAAAATGTATAAAAATGTTTGTGAAATGCATGAAAATGTATTTTTCTTTGGAAAACAAAGAAATTTGCTAGTGATCCCAAACTTTTGAGCAGTACTGTATAATATGTATATACTGACAGTCAATAAAAATGCATCACTTACTGTCATAAACATTTTTGCTCTCATTCACCATGTAGTTACATACCATGTGGTTAAATGCTGCAATAGACAAAATCAAGAGAAAATGGTCTCTGTTTATTACATAATTAGTTGTGACCCATCAGGCAAAGTCGATGACTCCTGCAGGCTTCAATGCTGAGTGTGTCCACCAGCAGCATTGATACAGGAGGTGCATCTACACCTCATACTGGCTACAAGTCATAGCAGGCTCTGTTGTGGGATGAGTTCCCACTCTTCCTACAGTGCCTGGATCAACTGGTTTCTGTTGAGCGCACAAGGACTGCATATTGCTCGGCACCATTTCATGATGTCCCACACATGCTCAGGGGGGTTGTTATCTGTGGAATAAGCGGGCCAGGGCATCACATTGACCAAAAACTGAAAAAAATCACTGTTTTTATCATATCTCTGGAAATATTTGTCCGATTGACCTCAAATCAAGTACAAATGAAAGGTCATGACCTGAGGATGTGTCCCACGATGACATTATACCTGTTTGGTTCAAAATGTTGACAAAAGGTTGAGCTTTGTCACATAAAATTCACCATTTTTGCTATATCTTTGGAACTATTTCTCCAATTGACATGAAACTTTGTGCAACTGCAAGGTCATGACCTCACAACGTGTCACATGATGACATCATACCTGTATGGTTCAATATTTTGCCACCAAATGGCGCTTTGTGATGGAAAATCACCATTTTGGCCATATCTTCAGAACCATTTGTCCGATTGACCTGAAATTAAGTTCAAATGAAAGTCTATTCAAGGTCTATTCAAGGATTGGGGAATTAGAGGATTGGGGGCGTTCAGAGATATACCCCAGCCGTCGCCTCCGACGGCATAAGCCTAGTTATATTTTAGCATTAAAAACATCAGTTCAGTTAAAGAGCTCGCACATACTGGTGGATTATCCATTCCAGAAACATGAAAATAATTTTGTTAATTACCAACACTGTTAATTTAGGCCAGCTGTGGCATAAACTTTACATTGGGTGGTGGTCGAAAAAGTTTGTTAAGCACTGTATATATAGGTATATTATAGAGAAATGGAATATACAGTGATGTGAAAAAGTATTTGGTCCCTTCCTGATTTCTAATTTTTTGCATATTTGTCACACTTAAATGTTTCAGATCATCAAACAAATTTTAATATTACACAAAGATAACCCAAGTAAATACAAATACAATCAGAAGATTACTAAGGAACATCAGAACAAGGCTGATACATTTAGGAAACAAGTCCTGTCGACTGATGAAGTTAAAATAGAACTCATTGGCTGCAATGAGCAGAGGTATGTTTGGAGAAAAAAGGATGCGGAATTTATGAACACCTCTCCAACCCTCAAGCATGTGGTTGGATCAGTCTTGCTTTAGGCTTGTGTTGCAGCCAGTGGCACGGGGAACATGTCACTGGTACAAGTAAGAATGGATTCAATCAAATTCTAGCAAATTCTGGAAGCAAACATCACACCCTTAGCAAAAAAAGCTGAAGATGAAAAGTGGATGTGGATGGCTTCCACAACAGGATAATGATCCTAAAATTACCTCAAAATCCACAACTGACTACTTCAAGAGGTGCAAGTTGAGGTTTTCACCATAGTCCTCAAGGTCTCCTACCTCAAAATCATTGAAAACCTGTGGATCAACCTCAAAGGAGCAGTGCATGCAAGGCAGCCAAATAATCTCACAGAACTAGAAGGCTTTGGCAAAGAATTATGGAACTCATAGCTGGCACCAAAAAGTGTTTACAAGTTTTGATACCTGCCAAAGGGAATGTTACTAAGAACTGCCCACGCAGGGTGGCCAAACCTTTTCTTTGGAACCCTTTTCCTTTTTTGCCATTTTGAAACTGTAAAAAGATGGAAATTTAAGAGTAATCTTGCTTAATATATAGAGGAAATGTGTCCTCTTTGACTTTATGCCTTTTGGAGAGCAGTCATCCTTTACTTGCTTAGCTATTCACAGTAACAGAAATTTTGATCTGGGGTGCCCAAACTTTTGCATACAACTGTGTGTATTGTTCCAGGACAAAACATATTCACTTCCAGTTGTCACTCATCATGTCAGTTTCCTTTCCAACCAAGCGAAACATGAACAAGTGACTGAAAACTGAACCAAGAGGCGACAGTATTTGAGGAGCTCCCCACATCATATAATTATGCTAGGGGCAGGTCCTCTCTGAGCACTAAAGAGGATCTGAACATTTTCTTGTTGCTAATGGCCAAAACATAAGCTGGTATACAACTTTAACATTTTAAAGTACTGCTTAATTCTACTGAAAAGCACTGACTCTGCAACATGTCACTTATGTCACGTCCGTCAAACAAGTAATTTTATCCCATGGAGTAAAATTAAAGATGGAGCATAAAAATAGTATGTATGGTTAATACTTCGTTATAACAACAAATTGAGGTTTTATTTTATATTCAACTCATGAAGAATTAAACTGCAAACACAGAGGTCAATTTATTTATTTATTTATTTTTGGTCATCATGGACAAATTTTAAATATCATGGTATCATATTTTCTGTTCATGGTTAAAAATAACGTCCTGTCCCTGTTAATCTGATCGCATCTGCCCCCCTGTGCCACTAAATCCTCAAAAACCCCATCTGGTTCATTTTACGCTGTTGGTATGGTCTTAATAGGTGTGTGACGTGACATAAAATTTTGACAGAATCAACTTCAACCATAGCATTTTCCAAGATGGGTGAAAATATTAACTTTATGATTTCCATGCATTTGAACTAGTCCAAGATTAGAAAAACAGTGCTTTAATTGGCAATAATAAAATACACACCCTTTTTTTTTTTTACTGAATTGTCCTATTGTGACCTCACTCATATGTTGGCCAGTAATTCTCACTTGTCAAAAAGCAACGGTTGATATCTACAATTGTCATCACTGCCACTGATTAAATGTTAAAACGGCTTGCCAGATTATGAAAATAATCCCGATTATGATCCGCTAAACCTTACCCTGAGCCCAACTCTGTCGACCGAGGTCTTTTTGGTGGATGGAATCTATACTCTACCTGATGTTGAAGACATGATTCAGAACTCCGCCCACTTCTGCGAAGATTATGTTGGCCAGTTTTGCAGTGGGCAATCAGTCCTGTGCCTTACACATCTGCATGGACATAAATGAACGCAAAGCAACCCCGGATACGAGGAAGCGAATTGGTATCTATCATATTAACCCTGAAATCTGCCTGAACTCAGACTCTGACAGAAAACGACAGAAAGTCGACTGCCGTTACAAGCCACGACACAAGGAGAGTGTCGGAACCAAATCCCAAGTAGAAGCCGACAACTACACACGAGTAGGGTGAAGCGTGAGTATAACCGAAATTATCTTAACTTTAATTAATGACGTTTATCATCATCATACTGTAGTTTATTTATACGCAACCCTATGACTGCGGTTGTATACCTAGTGTTTACCGGATGTAAGTACGCTCTTGGTTTGTGTTCTGGATTTCCGTCCTTGTCAGGATTTACCCACCCATTGGTTACGTTCAGTGGAAATCGTAGGCTAAGTGTGTGGTGCTTTTTTTAAACATAGATTACAGTATACATATCGATGGTACATCAGCTTCTCTTACTGGCAACTGAACGTGGCAAAAACAAAGACGAAACACGTACTAATTAGCTTGCTAATGTAGGTAATTTGGCATGGAATACCTACATTGCCGACGAGAAATGTTCATTCGGAGTTGAGTTATTTTAGCTCCTTGCTCATTTGTTGTTTTACGAAATAGGAATATTTTCCATTCCAAACTCCCTCAAAGGTGTGGCGATGGGTTTATGGGTGTCAGACCCTGTAATTCGTGTCGTGTATTCACTTCGAATGTAGGCCACCATTTTACAGGCTATCACTCGTACAGCGTATGCCTTGCAGCTTTTAAAAATGATGTAGCTGCTCCAAGTGTTAATCTTACAGTCGCATAATAATATCGTGTTTGCAATACAAACAACCGTATTTGTCAAGAATGAATAAGATGGCAATGATAGTTGCCTACCATTGCCTCCATACCTTAACATTTTTATGATTTTAAAGACTGATAGGAGCAAGCAGTCTTTTGGATGGGTTTGTTGCCTATTACATAGACACAGCCCCCTAACTTAACTGCAGGTGCTGTCCTCAAGTCCCAGTTACACTACATAATACTGCAATGTAATGCTTTTGCTCCGCCCAAACTAATTATTATTTTTGAAAACAGTTTGTCGTCTGTTAGTTATGCACTTCCGACTCTTCACTTAGGATTGCCATGGCTGAGCTTCTGCGACTGCTGCTGCGCGTATCCGAGAAGGCGGCGAATGTGGCACGCGTCTGCAGGAGGGAGGCGTCGCTATTTGAACTACTCATCCAAGAGAAGACGGGCGATGACAAAAACAAGAAATTTGTTCAGGACTTCAAAACACTGGCCGACGTTGTGATTCAAGAGATGATAATACACGACGTTGTTGCGCAGGTCAGGGAATAGGCTATCCTGCACATGTCAAATTTGTAATAAGGTCGGCTGATCACTGAAGTGAATCATTTCAAATAACAATTGAGACACAAGCAAATAGGCTGCATAAAAACGTATAAAACATATGATTGTCTGAAGAGAACTGAACCTGATAATCATGTCGCTTAGATTGAGTAGGCAACAAACGACGTATTTTCAGAAGTCATCTACCGTTTATGTTGTCACACGATCTCCCATCAAATTTCAAGATGGCGATTTTGCGAACGGAGTTGGGATTTATTGGGGTATACTTCAAAGCAGGGCTGGCGCCAGAACTGAAAATTTGAGGGCAAAGATCCATCGCTTTATGACAACAATTAGTCCTTGGTAGTGTTCTGTTGTTTTCCTTTAACACGCTTTCCAGTTATAGTAATAATCAAGTCGCCATTGAAGACACAGCTTCTCTCCCCCTTGTGATCTTACAGCGACAAAATAATGGGCTACATTCAGAACAGAAAAATTATTTGAATATAATTAGGTCTATTGATGTGGTTGAACAACCTCAATCTGGGCCCTTAGACTGAGGAGTTTCCACACCTGCAGTTTTCTTCCAAAGAATAGACGCAATCTCCAGAGTCTGATTCAAGTGGGTTTATTGTATCTTGCTCAAAGTGAAGTACAACAACCCGGGCTGGTATGCGCATACCACAGAGCATTTGTATCCCATCAATCGCCCCATGCCGACTGACCACTGATTGTCTGACCACTTAATTTACTGGGCCTTTGGACCTTCCCATAAGGTGGGGTAAAACATGATACTTTCTTCCTCGTCATACAATTATCATTTTCTGATTGGTAATTGTCACATAGCAACACTCCACCCTTAGTAACAAGTTTGCCATTACATCATGGTGTAAATTCATTTTTTGCCGCCAGGAATGCTCAAAGACCATGATTGAGCCTCCCAAATATAGGGGTTACCCGAGGGTCATCTTTGGGTACCCAAGAAGACTGGATTTCTGGATTCATCCAGCATAAACTGGAATGCGCCGGTTTTTATGAAGGGACTTCTCATTGGTTGATTATCAATATGGTCATTCCGGAAGATTAGCTCATCTGGTCGGCCAGCTGTAAGTGGCTGTCTGGTTCTTTTAACAGATTTATGAGTTTGTTTTTCATTCCCACTACTTTTCTACAGCAGTTTGCAGGCTATGGGAGCCTGGCTCAGTTCTCTTTGAAGAGTGGCAATCATGTTATTCTTTGACTTTAGAATGTTTACCTACCTCGCTATATAGAAGAAGTGTGGCACATTTATACGGCTCAAGATTGAGGGAACACTCATGACCTCAAGTCAGTTAAACTTTAGGAACTCAATCCATTGATTTAGGAAGCCCAAGTGGTTGTAGATCAGCTTTACCCGCTTTGATGCAGGCAACACTGATAACAGGTGCAATGGAAAAGCAAGAAGAAAAGAAACACAAACAAACCAGCTACACATATAGTCTTGTGTTGCATGAGTGCCCTTGTCACGCATTGAGGTGTTTACGGCCCAGTCAGGTGGCAATATATTTCCCACCACACTATGTACTGGCACCATTCGGGCAGCTGCCTATTTTTTTATTTTTTTCACAGCAAGTTGTGGTGACTGTGCTGCAAAAACAGGTGTCACTTGTTTTTGTCACCGAAATTACCTTTATTCACTGAAGAGTTCTGAAATTCCGCTCTCGCTGGAAAAAAATTACCATCGCTGAGTGCCAGTGCATAGACCTAACTAATTAAATTATTTTTCAGTACTGAATCTAGCCCATTATTTTGCAGCAGTTCGATCGCATGGGAGAGATAAGCCGTGTCTTCAATTGCCACTTGAATATTTCTATAATTGGAAAATGCGTTGATAAAGGAGAACGATTGGGAACTAGCTAGGACTAATGCTGTGTTCGATTTGGCTCGGAAGTTGGAAGTGGGGGGCTGGGAATAATTTCATGCTGGAGCTAACTGCGTTCTAGTAAGTCAGAAAACTGACTTGGGGTCAGTGGTGTGTCCTCTGGCCAGGATAGCCTATTATCTATTGTTAGCTATACTAGTTGATAACAACCCGTCACTCTGTATTTTTTGCATGCAAACACCGTAGCAACAAGTCAGCCAGTAAACTATTCAGTACTGTGTGTACGACTGATTTAGTGAAACTCAAATGGCACAGAATTGCCAAGATACAGTTTATTATCACAGCTTTCGCTTACTGTTGATGTACAGTGCAGCCATCTTGAACTCAGAAATCAGAACTCGGGGTAGGTGAAGAGATCTCCGACTTTCTTAGTTGGAAATCTGACTTCAGGGGGTGTTCAAATTGGAATTTCCAACTAGGAGCTCAGGAATCCCGACTTCTCAGTACAAATCGAATGCTGCATAATTGTTGTCATAAAGGGATGGATCTTTGCCCCCGAATTTCTGTTCTGGCGGCGGCCCTGCTTCAAAGCCAGGATATATTTTTAGAAATAAGCCGTGCCGGTGGGTGCTCAAATAGTTTTTCTGTTCGATGTGATCAGATTTTTGGGGCCAAGCCTGTTAAATGAAGTGCTTGCTGCGGTGTGCAACTTCAGCGGAAGGTTAGTTCTGAAAATCCCTTGTTTTTTGCATTACTATGGCTATGTCACGTAGACAATCAAGGCAACATAATTATCTGGTAAAAATGAGAACAAGCCCTGCTCGTTTCCTGTGGTCAAATGATGCTGCTGAAATACAAAATAAATAAAGAAATAAGGACATCACTCTGAATAAATTAATATGCTATTTACTGCACTAAAAATAAAAAAAAACATTGACTTTTAACATTTACAGTGGGCTCCAAAATCACTGGTACTCCTAACTGGCTACGCACTTTAAAAAATTAATTTATTGAAAATCTCTAAATACCGACATGTGGGGAAATACTGCACGATGTTAATATTCCATTGGAACCAACCAAAATCATTTACTGATTTATTTAAAGTGCATTTTCCTCCAAATCAAGGTTTCACAATTCATGGCACCCTTAAAGATTATTGTAAATAACATTGACCCAGTTTTAAATTCCATTTATGTAAGTTTTATCTAAGTGTTAAAGTAACACTTGGCGCTCGTGGGTTTGAGGGCGGAACATTGAAATCCTGCAGTTCAATGTGATTACGTCCACCGCCAATCACAGCGCACCATGATGCTTCCAAAACCACGCCAGAAAACCTGTGCGCGTGGTGTTTGATTGACAGCTGTATCATTCCAATCATTTGAGATGGTCGTACGTTTGATTGGCTGTTGTTTTTTAACTCTTGCCCTTACAGGATTGACATATTTTTTAATTCCAGTGTCAAACATCTTGTGTTTCATAGCTGTATTGATCACTGTAGAGGTAGAATAAGAATTTTTAAAAATTGTAACAAATCTGCAGGAGCCTAGTGTACCTTTTAAGGAACTATATTAAGCCATTACATCACTTCTTGTATCACTAGTGTATGAAAATGAGGCAACATGCTTGCAATATCCCTTTGCTATCCTACACCATGAAGAAAAAACATCTGTCAGTTCATAGAGACAGACGGTTATAGACCTTCATAAATCTGGGATTGACCACAAGAAGATTCATGAACGATTGAATATGCACCTGAGCACTGTCAGGGCAATAAAAAATTCCAAAATTATGGAACTGTTGAAAACCTCAAGGGTAGAGGACGCGACTGCATTTTGCCCCCCAAGATACTGAGGAGGATAGTGAGAGAGGCAACAAAATCCCCAAGAATCACTTAGAAGGAATTGCAGGCCTTGGTGGCATCTTGGGGTCATCGGGTTTCAAAAAGCATCAGCAGGCTGCACCTTCACAATCACAGGCTCTATGGAAGGGTTGCCAGAAGAAAGACTTTTCTGACCAAAAGACACAAAAGCAAGCGCTTGGAGTTTGCCAAACATCATTTAAATTATGACTGGAATAAGGTGCTTTGGTCAGATGAGACCAAAATTACATGTTTTGGTCAGTAACAGCACCGGCATGTTTTGCGTCGAAATAGAGATGCATACATGGAGAAGCTCCTCATACCCACAATGAAATATGATTGCGGGTCAGTTACGTTTTGGCACAGTTTTAATGTAAGAGGTCCAGGGGCACTGGTCAAGATTAATGGCATAATGAATTCCACCAAGTTTCATGATATTTTGTCTGACAGTATGGTTGCCTCAGCCAGAAGGCTGGGACTTGGCCGTAGGTGGACTTTCCAATAAGACAATTACCCAAAGAATACTTAATATCTAGAAAAAAAGTCTTTCTATAGCAACAAAATCAATGTTCTGTAATGGCCATCTCAGTCGCCAGACCTCAATCCAATTGAAAAACCTGTGGGCTGAGTTGAGGACGGCAGTTAATAAATGTAAACCCAAGAATGTGAAAGATCGTGAAAGCATCTGCTCAGAGGAATGGCCCAAAGTCCGCCTGAATGTGTGCCTTAACCTCGCCAAAAATTACAGGAAAAGACTCTGCTGTTATCCTTGCCAGAGGTGTTTGCACTCAGTACAAAATGAAGGGTGCCAACAATTATGAATCCTTGGATTTGTTGAAATATATTTTATATTAAATGATTGTTAGAATTTTGTTGGTTTTCATCGTAAAAGTAAATCACGCGTTGGTATATTTCTCTATAATTATATTGTTCGCATTTTTTGTTTTATTATCTTGCCAAAAGCGGAGCAAGATATGTTGGTCGGAATGCTTGTTTATTGTTTGTTTGTTTTTTTGTCTGTAGTCATTTTTCTTGAACACTTTTCTCTGCTGTGCGCATTGCCTGCTCCTTGTCATCTCTTGTGCAGTTGCCTACCAATGACTCATCACGATTCCCATCATTCGGGGGACTCCATCAAGGTCAAGGTCAATTTTTGGTAAATTTGAGGGGTTGACGAAACCCTTATATTTGAGTAGCTTTGATCGGATCGACTTCAAACTTGGTGTGAATGTAGTATATGTTCAGGCGCTCAGCTGATTAGTTTTTGGTGCCGATCGACCTTGACCGTCATGTTTCTCACTGAAGGTCGAAAATTTTTGACCCCAAGGTCAAATTTTGAACTTGCAGGAACTGTGTCGAGTAATAACTCATGAAAGCCCTTGATGACCGCTTTCCAGATCAGTCAAAATTTTTGCGCTCTGACGTCATTTGGTGACGTTGGGACGAAAAAACGGTTTTTTAACGGACATTTTCCTTGAACAATTTTCTCTGCTCTGTGTGATGCCTGCTCCTCAAGATCTTTTGTACGGTTGCCGAACAATGACTCATCACGATTCCTATTATTCGGGGGACTCCATCAAGGTCAAAAGTCAAGGTCAATTTTTGGTCAATTTGACGAAACCGTTATTTTTTGAGTAGCTTTAATCGGATCGACTTCAAACTTGGTGTGAATGTAGTATATGGTCAGGCGCTCGGCTGATTAGTTTTTGGTGGCGATCGGCCTTGACCTTCATGGTTCTCGCTGAAAAAAACACGACCCTATTGGCAAGATACTGTTCATCCTACGGTTGACATCCTTCATTTGTGTGTTACCTGTCAGGGATGCTAGAGAATTTTGAGCCCACTGTATTCATTCATTATTTTACAACTGTGTTTCCCCCTACGCATATTTCCGAACATTTTCTTTTCCAGAGTAGTGTTCTAAAATTTCTTCTTGTATTATTTTTCCATTGCGTTTTCCCTCAACTTACAGTGGGATAAAAAATTACTGGCAATGCACAAAAGATACTTTGAAAAATTCTTAAAAAATATATTTGTGAGAAATACTGTATGACATTAATGTGCCGATGGAGCCAACCAAAATCATTTACTAATTTAACTGAAAGGACAATAATTATGGAACCTTGATTTTGTTTACATTTATTTTGTATTGAATGTTTATTATGATTATGATTTTTTCCGTCAAAACATTAATAAAATTTCACACATGTTGGTATATTCCGTTTCTCTATTATTATATCGTTTATGCATTGCCAGTCAGGGGTGGCAGTAATTTTGGAGCCCATTGTATATTTCCAAACGATTGTATTACCGCGTAGTCTTTTAACATTTCGTAATCCATTATTTTGTTTTAGCATTTTCTCCTCCACTTGTATTACCGAACTTTGAATTTCAGCCTAGTCTTTTTAAATGTAAAAATGTATTATTTTGCCTTAGTGTTTTTCCACCTGCTTGTGTTTCCAAATGTAGCCATATTTATTATAATGTAGTCTTTTTACTTTTCATAATGCACTCGTAGCCTTTGTAACAATTATATCAGTACATCTGAACAGACATTGATTCTGGGTGGACTGGGTGATGATCTCTGCACTGCTAGTGCATTAATGCTAATTTATGGTGGACTGGGAGATGATCTGTCCACATGACACGCAATCATCAAATAATCATTTATTTATGTTTGAGCCTATTATTGTGTGTGTTAATGTTTGTCTTACTCTCTCGCCATTCATATACCGACTTTAAGGGGTCCTATAGCTAAACAAAATGCCAATTTTGGTTCAAAATTTTTATTTTGAGGTAAGAAAATGAAGTGATTCTTCAAATAGTCTGTAATATGGAGTCGTGTTCTGACGGAGACATTTGTCACAAATACTGTCTTCAAGGCTGGAACAGCTATGAGTGTGGGGACATTCAATGATGGCCAACGAGGAATTGCTTCCATTCTTATGAAACTTGGCGTAAAGGCCGGGCCACAGTCAATGAAAGGCTGTCACGAAATGAAAAACGTTCATAGAGACTGACGGTTATAGACCTTCATAAATCTGGGATTGACCACAAGAAGATTCGTGAACGATTGAATATGCAACTGAGGACTGTCACGGCAAGAAAAAATTCCAAAATTATGGAACTGTTGAAAACCTCAAGGGTAGAGGATGCGACTGCATTTTGCCCCCAACTTCGTTGGCGGAGGTAATTACAACCAAACACTGTTTAGTTATCTCAATAACTGTGTTTCTCTAAGTATCTCTATATTAATTAAAACAGCTAGTGCCATGGGAACCACTGATGTGATGCTACAGGAACTCAGTGTTTTAAGTTGCAATTTCTAATAGAATTATTTTGATAATAATTCTTAGTGAATATCTTGGAAAATTGTTTGCTGAACTATAAGTCCACTTAAGTTGGCCTTTCGGCATTTTAAGAGTCTCTCAGGTCATTATTTAATGCATATGCCGATGCAAATAAAGGAAAGATAGCTAGTCAATATAGTAACAAACTGAAATAATCATAATTTAAGGTACCAATCATGAAGCATTGTCTGATTTTATTTACAGTGCAAAAATGTATTTTCTCACAGTCAGGCAGGCAACTAGCTAGCCCCTACTAAAGCAATCAATGACTGCTAATGTTATCTTTAACTCTGTGTTTTTTTTTTTTTAGATCAAAAACTATTAAAGTAAATTATGTAGCGGTAATTGTAAACTTCACTAAAGCTAGCGAGTTAGCAATTCACGATCTACTTCAGTCATCTTGGGTTGCAGTTTGACAGAGAGTAGTATCCAGTTTGTGACTGGCGACAATATTACACCTCTCAGTCTCTTTAGCTCTGGCCGTTCCCCTCTCCATCACATCAAGGAAAAAAAGTCAGATTTTCATACTGTAAAAAAATTATTGGACAATGCATCACAATTAGTAGCCTATATTATGACTGATTCTGTGCCTTACTATATCAGCTACCTTCCCTTGACATGTATCAGCATATCTTAATGGTGTAACTTACTTCAAGTTAAAGAATGGGACCATGCAGGACGGCAGGACCGATATGAACGCAATGATCTACCACTCATCCTTTAATAAATTATTTATTTGCATGGTTTGGCAACAGATCATCTCCCTGTCATTTGTTAACTAGTAGAGTGCCCTTTTAATTGCTGTTTGTACCATACATTACAGTGCCCATTTAGTTGATGCTTGAGCGGTATCGGTGTTTGCAGCTTTCTCGATATCTTGAGAACC
Organism: Gymnothorax reevesii; assembly: GCA_029721435.1. NCBI lineage: Eukaryota > Metazoa > Chordata > Actinopteri > Anguilliformes > Muraenidae > Gymnothorax > Gymnothorax reevesii. Next base: position 29,774,906 of record CM056581.1, on the reverse strand, counting down.
CAGCAGCTAATTCAGTTCAATTCATTTTTATTTATATAGGGCTTCTCACAGAAGGACTGTCACAGAGACGCTTAACAGTGCAAAAAAAAGGGTAGTGCCCAGCCTGGTCCCCAGGATAGCAAATGAGGCTAAAACTCCTGATAAGGAAAAAAAAAACTCCCTAGTGGTAAGAAATCTCAGGAGGAACCCGGTGATAGTGGGTTAGCCCATCCTCTGCTGACAAGCTAAATAATAATGTTCAATTAAAATCCATTAAAACTCATTAAAACATCCAAGCAGTGACATTTGTAGCTCCAGGAAGTGGCAAGGCAAGGTTGAAGCAGAACTGGATCAGGATTGGCTTGGGTGGTCCATGGACTTAGTGTTCTGGGGGAAAAGGTCCTCGGAAAAAGACAGAAAAAAGGGGGTTAAGCTTGAAACAAAACTGCATACTAATGAAAATCCTTTCCTGTGTCAGGTACCTAGTAAAAATTCTGGAGCAACTAGTGTGGAAACAGTCAACTCTCCTCCATCCACATAATGCAGTACAGAGGACCCATAATTGTACCAGGCTGTAAGATCACATGGATTTTCTTACCACTAGCCACTGTCAGCACCATGTGGATCTTCTCGGTGACTAAGGCTGCAGCCAGCCCCACTGGCATCGTTAATGCGTGCTCAGTGCCACCGGTTCCGTGTGGATTTACTTGACACTGGGCAGCAGTACCATACAGATCACCTCGGTGATTAAGACTGTAACTAGCCCCATTGGCACTGTTATTGCAAGCTCAGTGCCACCAGGACACATGGATTTACTTGACACTAGCCAGCAGTACCATACGGATCTCCTTGGTGACTAAGACTGTAACTAGCCCCACTGGCACTGTTAATGCATGCTCAGTGCCACCGGTTCCACATATATTTACTTAACACTGGCTTCCAATACCACGTGAACCTACCCAGAAACTGGCCTGGAGTCAGTCTCACCAGAACCAAATAAATATACATAACTAATGATTTGTTAATTAAGCATAGGCTTGGCAAAAGAGGTACGTTCTCTGCCTGCTCTTGTGGACAGAAAGTGTGTCTGATGCCCAAATTTGTCTTGGAAAATTGTTCCATAAAATTGGAGCTTTGTGAGAGAATGCTCTGCCTCCAGTTGTAACTGGATATATTTGAAATTTTCAAATACCCAGCAACTTGTGAACAAAGTCATCTTGGCGGGGAGTAAGGAATGGGAACACTGCCAAGATACTCAGGGACCAAGTTATTTCAAGCTTTGTAAGTTAGCAGTAGTATTTCATATTCAATTCTAAATTCTACATGCAGCCAATGAAGATTTTTGAGCACTGGGCAAATGTGGTCACATTTCTTAGTCCAAGTCAGAAATCTAGCGGCAGCATTCTGCATTTGTTGAAGGCATTTCAGGGCAGAGGTTGTGCAACCTGATAGTAAAGCGTTACAGTAGTCCAGCTGAGAGGGCACGAATGCGTGAACCATTTTTCAGCATCCTGAAGGGACAACATTTTTCTGAGTTTAGATATGTTTGTAATATGAAAAAAAGCCACTTGAAATTATATGAGCCTAGAGGGGGAGTTCTGAATCAAGAGTGACTCCAGGGTTTTTAACAACAGCTTTGGTAGAAACAGACTGGTCATCTAAGTTGTGAGAAAGCATCTTTAGACAAAAAAGCAAAGGGCCCAGAACAGATCCTTGATGCATTTCAAAGTTCACCTTGGAATACTCTGAACACTTATTATTTACCCAGATGAACTGAGATCTATCAGACAGATAAGAATTACGAAAGGGCAAGTCCAAAAATACCAACTGTTTTTCTGATGTACGAAGAAGAATTTGGTGTTCTGTGGTATCAAAGGCAACACTTAAATCAAGGAGGACAAGAAGAGAGATGCAGCCACTATCCATGGAGAGAAATAGATCATTCATTACAATGGCGAGAGCTGTTTCAAAGCTATGATGCTTTCTATAGCCAGATTGAAAATTCTCATATACCTTTGAAATTTGTAGGAAAGAAGAAAGCTGTTTGGTGGACACATTTCTCAAGGATCTTCGAAAAAATGGGAGGTTTGAGATCGGCCAGTAATTGGCTAGGACTGTGGGATCCAGATTTGTTTATTTAAGGAGCAGCTTGATTTCTGCCATCATAAATGAAGTGGGAACAATACCTGAAATCAGTCAAGAATTAATTATGCGTAGAATTGGACCACTAAGACTGGGCAGGAGCTCCTTCATTAGCTTTTTTGGTATGGGATCTAAGAGACAAGTTGATGATTTGGAAGTAGCAACTAATTTGGCAAGTTCAGATAACTTCTACAAGACATTCCCTTTGTTCCTCAGCAGTACAGCTATCAAGTTTGAGGCCCATAGGAGGAGCAGCTGTCGAGATATGCGAAGGACATTCTCACATATATAAATACATGGATACATTTACAGTTCCAGCCAAAAGTTTGGTTACATTTTGCTAATATCACAGCACTCCCGTTTTGAGAGAAATTCAAACAGCCTAACGTCTCTAATCTCAAATGGAATCTTGTAAGAGGTAAACAGTTGGAAGAGAATAATTTACTTGTTTGAATAGTGTCAAAAATTTTGGAATTCTCAAAGAAGCCATATTTTACAAAGTAAAAAGACATACAAGCTCCTTCCATTTCCAACGGGCAAATTAAAGTCCAGCTGTTTTGGGACTTATTGGGAAAAACAGTCAAAGAAAAGCACACCGCAAGTGCAGCGCATCTCTGGGAAGTTAGAAAGTCACGCAGCTGCAGACTCATTGTAGCCATATGGCTGTCCGTGTAAAAAAAAAAAAATTGAGTATGGTCAGTTAATGTGACTATAAATGCAGGTTAGTGTGAAGGATTTAGATTTTTTTTTTTTTTTTTGCAAAATGACAGGAGAATATTTCCATATGTATTGTAAGAAAAATGTATGTCCAAACTTTTGACTGGTTCTGTACATATACTGTACATACATACATACATACTTAAGTGCACACACAGACAGAGATTCCTTGCTTTCAAGTATGATGATGTTTCTGGAATCAGCGTCTTGGAGCTGGCAAAGAATCTCCCAATCAACCATAAGTCAGTGTTAATTCAGTGTCCTCGATCATTGTTTTGAGCTGTCAACTTTCACTGATAGGTTGATTTTCCTGCTTTTAACAATGATATTTCACCCTTGATGAATTTGTTTATTCTTTAAAAAAAAAAAAAAAAACAACATTGTCTAACAGTCTCATGCATGGAGGTTGCCATTCCTGTTGCAAGTGCAGTGCGGAAGCAAGGCAAGTTGCAAGTTGATAGACATGGACCCTGATGTCCATCAATTGGAAAAAGTTAGTCCCATGACACATTTTGAATGACCTCCCCCTCATTAGCCTATAAGCAATGGAAAAAGACTATGCTGAATTACAAACATTTGGAAATTCAATTTGGAGAAAAATGTTGTGGCAAAATAATGCATTGCGAAATGTAACAAGAGTACACTGACATGCAAGTGTTGGAAAATACAAGCAGGAGGAAAATAGCAACAGCAAAATAATGTTCAAAGACTGCTGAAATTCAAATGTTTAGAAATACAAGTAGGGGGAAAAGTGCAGCAGCAAAATTATGCATAAATGAATGTTAAATGACACTTATTATTATTTATATAATTTATTTTCTGGTGCATTTAATGGCGTATTTATTTATTTGTTCTGAATTTTGGCAGTTGTAGTCCTCCACAGTGTCCAAACTGATTGTCAATTGTGTTCACATTGTAGTTCCCGGAGATGAAAGGATTTATCAATGGAGAGGAGTCTAACAAGTTTGAGAATGGATTGGGTGAGTTTGTCCAGATTGCTTGGAGGGAGGATTCTGGAAAATACCGTGGAGAATCAAAATCTTTCTCCTGAGCTGCTTGTTAAAGAGGCCCATATCACATCTCCATGTGCACAGCCAGTTAGCCATTACAAGCCATTTCAAAGGGCCTGTTCATTTACACTTGCCACTGTTCCTGGCAAATGCAGAGCAGGTCTGTGCCACAGATGCTCCATTCGCAAGGTTTTCTCTGGTTTTTGCCGGTATGTCAGAACCTCGCTGGCGACTTGAGTAAAGGACCGGCCCACAGCCTGTCCTTTCTGACATCACAATAGGGCGGGACCATCCAGATTAACTAAGGAACTGATTAACTGGTTGGCTGAAGCTGATCATTCTGTCTTGCCTCTGTGCAGTCATTTTATCATGTGATGTCACTAAGAACCAGATTCTGAATGGCTAATTGGCTACACATCTGATGAGAACAGACCTATAAAACGCCGATTTGACTGCTATGGCATGGGCACAAGGGTTATTGCAAGATTTAGTTTGGTAATATGGTTATGCTGCTTTTTTGTGAGGATGTGAGGTTCATGTCAGAAATATTTTTTTTTTCCTCTTTACATAATTTCAAGGTGCTTGAAAGCCTACAAATCTGGGTCCTCTGAAAGAGGTAGTTCCCCAAAATATGAAATTAATCTGTTTTCATGAACCGCGATGTAGTATTTTTCTCTTTGTGAAGCTATACCTCAGTATGTTGCATTTTTAAGAATATACTTTTGGTTAAAGTGGAACCTTTGGTGCCCTTGACCTTATGACTTCAGTGCACCAGAAATTTACGCAAAAATCTACAAATCCAGTTAGTTTATTTTTTAGGTGAACCTCAAAAATTCTTAAATATAAGGAATCTGAATCTGAGGCACGATTCAAAATCAAAAATCAGAGTAAAAAATTTCTCATGAGAAACAGAACTACAAATTGCTATGAAGGACATGGTGGAGAGAAGAGACAAATATTAAAAATAAGGGCAGTTTTTGGTAGCAGACTACGACTCTATCAATAAAAAAGTTGGGACACTGTAAAATGTGAATAAAAACAGTGCAATGATTTGCAAATCATTAACACTCTCTCTATGTAATTGAAAATAGTTAGGCAATGGACAACATTTCAGACACTGAAACTGATAAATGTATTGTTTTTTGAAATGTATATGTAATTTTGAATTTAATGCCACCAACACATACACAACCACAATTCCAAAATAGTTGGGACAAAGTGCAAATTGTGAATAAAACCAAAACGCAATGACTTTCAAATTACACCAGCCAGTATTTTATTCACAATGGAACAGAGGTAACATAGCAAAGTTGAAACTGAGAAATTTTACAATTTTATCCACAAAATGAGCTCATTTCAAATTTAATGGCTGCTACAGGTCTCAAAAAAGTTGTGACAGGGGCCTGTTTACCATGGTGTAGCATCCCCTCTTCTTTTTAACACAGCGGAGGCGACTGGGCATTGAGGAGACAAGTTTCTTGAGTTTAGCCTTTTGAATTTGATCCCACTCGTTTAATACAGGCTTCCCGCTGCCGGAGAGTTTTGGGTCTCCTTTTGCGGACTTTTCGTTAACTATGTGCCAAATGTTCTCATTTGGTGAAAGATCAGGACTGCGGGCAGGCCAGCTCAGCACACGGACTCTTCTACTACAAAGCCACGCTGTTGTAACATAACATAAGATAAAATAACATGAGTGGCGAGAACAGGCCATTCAGCCCAGCTTGGCTCGCCAGTTTCTTTTAACTATTGTGAATATATCACTTCAGATACTCAGTGTCTCAATGGTTTCTAGCTTTAAGTTAAGCCTGCTCTTGAAAATTGCCAAGGTTTCTGCCTCAACAATATGGTCAGGCAAGCTGTTCCACATCAAAATTACTCTTTGGGCGAAAAAATATTTCCTAATATCAGTGCTAAATTTACCCTTGGTCAAATTCCATTTATGACCCCGAGTTCTACTGACAGAAATTGGCCGAAGGAATCCTGCATAATTCACTTTGTTAATCCCTTTAACATATTTAAAGACCTCAATCAGATCACCCTTGACTCTCCATATTCTAAGACTAAAGAGATTAAGGACTCTTCTACTACGAAGCCATGCTGTTGTAATAGCTGCAGTATGTGGTATTGCATTGTCCTGCTGAAATAAACAAGGCCTTCCCTGGACTAGATGTTGCCTGGAGGGGAGCATATGTTGCTCTAAAACCTTTATATACCTTTCAGCTTTCATGGTGCTTTTTAAAACAAGTAAGTGTCCCACACCATGTGCACTAATGCATCCCTATACCATGAGAGATGCTAGCTTTTGAACTGACCACTGATAACAGGAGAGGTGGACTTTCTCCTCTTTAGCCCGGGGGACACGACGCCTGTGATTTCCAATACTTTGCTATAATCTATTTATCTATCTATGAGCCTTGGCCCACAGAATACGGCAGTGCTTCTGGATCATGCTCAACAATGGCTTGCTTTTTGCGTGATAGAGTTGTAGGTGGCATCTGTGAATGGCACGGCATGCTATGTTTACAGACAGTGGTTTCTTGAAGTATTCCTGGGCCCATTTAGTAATGTCAATGACAGAATCATGCCGGTAAGTGATGCAGTGGCGTCTGCGGGCCCGAAGATCATGGGCATCCAGTAAAGGTCTTCGGCCTTGTCCCTTACGTACGAGATTTTTCCAGTTTGTCTGAATCTTTTGATGACGTTATGCTCTGTCAATGATGAGACCTTCAAAGACTTTGCAATTTGACGCTGAGGAACATTGTTTTTAAAGTATTCCACAATTTTTTACGCAAGCCTTCACATGTTGGAGAGCCTCTGGCCATCTTTACTTCTGAGAGACTCACCTCTCTAAAACATCCCTTTTATAGCCAATCGTGTTACACACCTGATGCTAGTTAACTAAATTATTTGCTAAATTTTCTCTTAATTCTCAGCTGATTCTCTTACATATGAATGGCTTTTTCAGCCCTTTTTTCTGTATCCCAACTTTATTGAGATCTATTGCAGCCAGAAAATTTGAATTAAACTAATTTTTTGGAAAAAATGTAAAATATCTCAGTTTCAACAGTTGAAATGTTATCTGTGTTCTATTGTAAATAACATATTGGCTCATGTGATCTGAAAGTCATTGCATTTTGATTTTATTCATAATTTACACTTAATCCTAACTATTTTAGAATTGGGGTTGTAAAAAAGGGTTGGAACAGGGGCATATTTACTGCTGTGTTGCATGAACTCTTGTTTTACCCACACTTAGTGTTTGTGAATTGAGGAGAGCAACTGCTGTAGGTTTGAAAGCAAACTTTTCCCATCCTTGCTTGATGTTGGATTTCAGCCGCTTCACACTTTGCAGCCTTTTTTGTTTCATAACGCATCAAATATTTTCAGTAGGAGACCGGTCTGGACTGCAGGCAGGCCAGTTTAGCACCCAGACTGCTTTACTGCTGAGCTGTGCTGCTGTAATATGTGCAGTGTGAGGTGTTTGGCATTGTCTTGCTGAAATAAGCAAGGCCTTCTCTGAAAACGTTACCAGGATAGCACAATATGTTGCTCCAAAACGTTCATATATTGTTCAGCATTAATGGTGTTTTCGTAGACGTGCAAGTTGCTCATGCCATGTCCAGTAATCCACCTCCATACTGTCATGGCCGCTTGCATCTGAACTGTGCGCTGATAACAAGCCCGATGGACCCTCTCCTCTTTAGCCCAGAGATTGTAGCAACCACGATTTCTATAAAAGTCTGAAATTTTGATTTGTCAGACCACAGGACATTTTTCCAATTAACTTCAGTCCTTCTTCAATGAGATCAGCCCCAGAGAAGGTAGCAGCATTTCTGGATCTTGTTTACATATGGTTTAAATCTTACGTGGCAGATTTTTAACTTGCATTTGCAGATGCAGAGAGAAACTGTTCACTGACAGTGGTTCACAGATGTGTTGCTGAGCCCATATAGTGATTTCCACAAGAAAATCCTGTCTTTTTAATACGGTGCTGCCAGAGACCTGAAGATCACAACCATTCAATATTGGTATTCGGCCTTGTCTTTTGTGTCCACTGATTTCTATGGTTTCTCAGAATCTTTTAACGATATTATGCGCCATAGATGACAAAATCCTCAAATTAACTTTTTTACTTAGAGTAAAGTTATGTTGAACTACTATTTGCCCATGCAGTCTTTTACAGAGTGGTGAAGCCCTCACCATTTTTTCCTTCTGAAAGCTTTTTCATACCAAATTATGTCATTAGCCTGTTGCCAATTAACCGAATTTGCTGTGAAATATTCCACCAGGTATATTCTTTCAGCATCATACAACTTCTGTCTGCTGTTGCTTCTGGTCCAACTATGCTGAACATGGTGTTGGTATCCAATTTGAAGGGAGCGGATATTATCCAAAAAAAATAAACATTTGATTTATTGTGTCTGTAATATTTTTAATTTATTTGTAAATTATTGCATTCCGTTTTCATTTACATTTTGCCCCAACTGTTTTTGAAATGGGGTTGTATTTAGTGTGTTCTATTGGTGTGTTTAGTTCATGGTTGGCTTTTGCACAGATTGATCCATACTGATTAAAACTAATTGCAATAGTTATAGATGAACAACACCATTAAATTTACTTAATTACTGTTGAAGAATCCTTTGTGAATTATATAGTTAAACATTCTTTTATATGATATAGTGATATAAGTTCACATTTAGTTATATGATATTACAATTAACTCTTATTTGGAGTATTATATGCGACCGTCAAGACTATGGCAGCACAAAGAAAGGAATGACCCTCAGTCCCCAGCAGCTCAGAATTGCCCAGCTACAGGAGCAGCTGTGGTGGCGAGGAACAGAGGGTGCTAAGAATCTCTGGGCAAGGACAGGCTCCTTAAAGGATGTGACTATCTGCACGCATTAGGTTTGTTCCCTTTTGGGAGAGGATGGGTTATGTGAGCTGGAGAAAGAACTAGACAATATCACATGGGACATACTAGGATTATGTCAAGTTTGACGCCATGGAGAGCACCTACAACATCTGAAAAGTGGACAGTCGCTGTACACACAGGGAAAGGAGGAGAGTAGCATAGGTGTGGGTTCTTTTGTTCACAAGGCCATAGCACTAAATGTAATCAGCTACAGAAGAACTTCAGACAGTAGCTTAGATCATTCTTAAAATCTCCAAGATACCTTCCAACATCCAGCCATACTGATGACGAGGTTAATATGGTATGAGGAAATTGACAAACTGCTTGATGACGAAAAAGCAAATCATACTGTAGTTATGGGAGACTTTAATGCGAAAGTTGGCAAAAAGGAAAGATGACAGTGAGGTGATGTTGGTAAAGTTTGGAATTGGCACTAAGAATGATAGGGGAGATCGCCTATTGGAATTTGTCCTAAGTAGAGGTTTCAAAGTAAAGAACACTTTCTTCTAGGAGGAACATTGAAAATGGACATGGCAAACTCCAAATGGTACTAAGAATGAAATCGACTTCTTTCTCAACAGACCAAACTCTGTTAGATGTATCAGTACTAAACTGCTTCAACACCGGTAGTGACCACAGGCTTTTGAGAGCAAAACTACACAATTTTAAACTAGAAAGTAGTAAGCCAATTAGGAAGACCAGCCTAAATGTGGACAAACTTAAACAATGTAGGGAAGAATTTCAACTGCAGCTAAGGAACAGATTCCAAATACAAGATTAAGTCAACCGTGAAGATGTAAATGACATCTGCAATAAATTCTCAGACTGTCCAAGATTGTGCTATGGAGGTTGCAGGAAAAAGGGAAAACCAAACAGCTGACGAGATCTCAAAGGAGACACTTGACCTGATGGGAAAGAGGAGAAAGATGAAGGTGACAGAAGGATAACCGTATACTGAACTGTGCAAAACCATTAGAAAACGCATGAAGTGAAATTTGCTACTACAACGTCAAGTCCAAGAGACCATCAAAAAGTAACAGCAGCTACAAAGCAATCAAATTAAAACTTTCCAGTGGGAAATCTCAACTGATAGCTGTTTAAAGGAGAGGATGGAAGAATTTCACAACAGACCAGATAAGTCATGTAAAAGGAATTCTACCGGAACCTGCACTCCAGTAAGGTTCGTGTTGACACACCAACCATTACTGCAGACACTGATGAGGACATGCCACCTGTAGGAGTAGATGAGGTTGCTAAAGCCCTCCAAGAAATGAAATGTGGAAAAGCACCAGGCAATGATGAAGTGCTGGTAGATGTCCAAGGATGAAGATGATGTCATCCTGGAACAACTGGCCAAGCCATCCACACTCTATAGAAAAAAAAAACAAACACCAGACAGCTGGAACAATGCAATCAATCCTCATTGAGGATGAGGATATTTAAAAAAAAAAAAAAAAAAAACCTACAGGCCAATCAGCTTACTCTCAAACACCTATAGACTATTCAAAGTCCTAACCAACCGAATCACTGGAATCCTAGATTTTAACCAACCAAGGGAACAAGCTGGATTTAGAAGTGAATTCTCTACTATAGACCATCTCCACACACTCAATCAGCCATTGGAGAAGATGTGCGAATACAGGCAACCCTTGTGCGTGGCTTTTGTAGATTTCACACAAGCCTTTGATAGCATTGGATTTCAGGCAGTAATAACAGCTTTACAGGTACAAGGTGTGCACCACGAATACAAACTCATTCAGAAGATGTATAGCAAAGCAACCACAACCATTCACCTGCACAAAGACAGTGATGAATTCCCATCAGAGAAGTCTGGCAGCAAGATACAATCTCACCTAAACTTTTCAATGCTGCACTGGAGGAAATACTTCATAACACTGGACTGGGAAAGTAAAGGGCTAAGCATTGAAGGTGAGAGTCTACACCACCTGAGATTCACCAATGACATCTTCATTACTGACAATGGTCATAAGCTAGAAGACGTGTTCAACAACCTGAACAATGAAAGCAATAAAGTAGGCCTGAAGATAAACCTAAAGACAAAAGTAATGTTCGACCGATTTGCTAGAGAGCAGAAAATCGTAATGATACTACTGACATTGAGAGAGTAGATCGATATCTAGGACAGCAAATTAGAATGGATCACAAACTGGATGAAGTTAAGAGGACAAGAGCTGGATGGAATGCTTTTGGGAATTTCAATGACATTATGAAGAGCAATATGCCCATTTACCAGAAGAGAAGTTTGACCAATGCTGTTAAGAACAGACGGGAACTCCAAATGCAGATCAAACTCAGCAGGGTGTTTTAGACATTGGATTCGACCCCTTACTCATGATCAGTTCAGAATATAGTCAGAAGCCAGCAAGCAAAATCATAAATCAGTAATACAGGCCAAGATCGGGAAACCAGGAAATCAGTCCGCACAAAGACAATGCACAAAAGGGGAAAATAAACTAAAGGGAGGAAGGGAACAGGGAAAAGGGAAGGAGAGGTAAGGGAAACTAACTAAACAATTGGGAACACAGGGCCAAAGGGAATACAAGGACTTATCTATCACACTGCAATCTCTCTACAAATACAAAACTAAAATATACAGAGTGATACAAACAGACTTAATACTTTCAAACAGCGCAATCACAAACCCACCTGGCAGAGTCAAGGGAAGAACAAATCGACTCGGAACAGAGGGGGAATGGGATATTTAAGCACAAGACAATTAACGTGATTGCCTGACTAGATAGGGAACAGCTGTGGCAAGAAGCCAGAGAGGAGCGGAGCCAGGAAGAGCAGGACAGGGATAGGAGAGTAGAATGGAAAGGGCATGGAAACATATGCTAATCTGCTCTACACACCCAGGCCCTGATTCTAAACTACTCTCAGGTGCAGACAGGCAGCAAGAACAGAATGAAGGAAGTCAGAATCACCTCACCGAATTAACAGGGGAATTAGTGCGTTAACAAGGACTGACAGGAGGGAAGAACTGAAGGATTTACACTGACTATGACAATCAATCAGAACAATACACAATCGCTATGAAAAATAACAAAAGGTACATAAATGAAAATAAAAACTAACAATAATGTAAACTAAAAATAAAACAGGCAGACAAAATCCGACTTCCTAACAAATGCATTATACCAGCAGTGACTTATGGTTCTGAAACCTGGGCTGTGATAAAGAAAATGGAACAGAAACTGAAAACTCCCCAACACAGCATGGAGCGAACCATGATGGGAATAATGAAACATGACAGGAAAACCTTACAATGGATCAGGAACCAGGCTAGAGTAACAGACATAATGAAAGCAATTAAAACAAAGAAATGAAGATGGGCTGGCCACCTTGCAAGATCAGACGACAATAGATGGACCAAACGTATCACAGACTGGAGACCATGGCTTGGATCACGAAATCGTGAAAGGCAGAAACTGAGATGGAGTGATGAGCTCACAAAGTTTACTGGCACAAAATGGATTGCATTAGCACAAAACAGGCACCTTTGGCACCAACTTGGGGAGGCCTTCGCCCTGCAGTGGGCTGATCATGGCTGATGATGATGATGATGAAAAAAAAAGTCCAAAAAAAAGTCGCACAGTATAATATTTCGTTGGGCCACCTTTTGCTTTGATCACAATGCACATTTATCGTGGTATTGTTTCAACAATCTTATACAATGTTACATTTATTTCCGACCAGATTTGCATTTTATTTTTGGTCGAGATATTATATTGATGATGGTTGAGTCAAACCACTCCATTGAGCCTTCTCCATCTTATCCCAAAGACTTTTAATTGGTTAAGGTCTGGACTCTGAGGTGGCCAATTCATGTGACAAAATATTTCCCCATGCTCAATGAACCACTCTTTTATAATTTGAGCCCGCTGAATCTTGGCATTGTCACCTTGGAATATGCCTGTGCCATCAGGGGTTAAAAAGGTCATTAATGGGTAACTGGTCATTCAGTGTATTCAGGTAGTCTGCTGAATTCATTTCATTGCTGCAGAACAGTGCTGAGCCCAGACCTGACCAATTGAAGTAACCCCAGATTATAGCACTGCCTCCAGAGGCTTGCACAGTGGGCACTATGCATGACAGGGGCATCCCTTCATGGGCTTCCTTTCTTACCCTGATCTGCCCAATAGTGTAAATCTGGACTCATTAGACCACATGACTCTTTTTCTATTGCTCCTCGGTCCAAACTTTAGACCTACTTGCAAATTGAACTCCTTTTTTTCCCAATTTTCCTCAGGAATAAATGGCTATTTTGTGGCCACACACTGGTTTAGTTCCAGTCCTCCCAGTTCTTGTTGCATCATTTGTATGGAGATGTTCCTCCCTTCATCATACATAATAATAATTCATAATAATAATCTACTGTTGATTTTTTTGTGATATATCATCACCAAGCATGATTGGTGAATCTCCAGTCAGGATCAGTCATTATTTTCATCCAGCCTACTTCTCTTGCTTCGTTGACAGTTCACCACTATCCTTCCAGGTTTTAATAAAATTTTGGACAGTTCATGACCCAATTCTAGTGATTCCAGCTGGATCTCTTTTGCCGTTATCTTTGCTTGATGCTGGCCAATAATTTGCGCCTCTTGAAACAGAGTAACACCATTCCAACGACCATGAGATTTGTCTTCCAACATGGTTGTTTATAAAATGAGAATTTACATACTGAATCAGTCAGGATTAAAAGAATTATAGCCAGCTGAAACATATTCATCCCTGTGATAATGTTGCTATCATAGGCTCTTGAGTATTTGCTTATTTAAATCCAAATGGCGACTTTTTTTTGGACAGGCAGTGTATATAAGGTTCTTTACCTACTATATATGCTCATCAAGGCTAAGCAGTATCAATGATGTTATCTAGTAGATTTGATGGGTAATTCATTTTATGAAGATGATTTAATGATGGCCTTCGTATGAAATCATTGCATAGCTTTGAGATTGTGCAACATTACAGGCATGGCTCTGACATTACTAGATGGAAGAAATAAAAGGTTACGAGGCTGTAGGAAGAAAATTAGAAAAAAAAACACTGTTATTGGCAGACTGGATGAGGCATCCAATGAAAAGGTGTCTTTTGGTGGCCTATTGGCTGCTTACTTGTCAGTCCTGCAGTCCCCAGTCACTTCGTCTTTTGTCCCCCAGGGGAGAATGTCACGGTAAGACTGTGCGGGACAGAGGCGGAGACAGCGGCTCTACTGGCCACTGTGCTGGATGGCGACACCACGGCAGCTGCTCTCCTAGCCAGAGCTGTACACCAGGACCTGCAGGTAGAGGACCACACCGCGGACAGCCTTCAGCTGGCCTTACAGCCCAGTGACCTGGCCATATGGATCGACCCGATTGGTAATGCTGCTACCATTGCATTCTTCACTCCTCATCCGCGTTAACTCCTCATTCGTCACTCCTCATCCCTAATATTATAAATCAAGACATTATTACAACCAACGTTTCGGCAGGACAACTACCTTCATCAGGGTTCTTCCCTGATGAAGGCAGTTGTCCTTCCAAGTTGTTGGTTTTATTAATGTCTTGATTTATAATAATTATAATAATTTTTTTTCGCATCGGAGCTACGAGTGTGCAGCCTGCTTCAATATTTTTCATGCTGGTTTTCATTGGCTGGCACCTCAATACTTCAAGTCTGCGTTTCTTTCACCTTGATTCAATGTGTTTGATTGTAAACATGTAATTCTTGTCACCATATCATGGTGCGCGGATGGGTACTGATTAAGCCTGAGCCACAGGAGATGATTTAATGTCACCAACTTTTAATTTTTCAACCAGTTTTAGACTTTTGAAACCAGAGGAGGTACGTCACATGTAAAATAACCAACTGGACTTGTCAAGTTAGAGCCAGCACAATAATGCAGTAATAGCCCTCTTGGGCTTTTGCTAGGAGACTGAGTTCTTCTCATGGCCGGATGGGTTTTTGCCTGGCACTTTGGTTTCCTCCTGTGCAGCTGGCCAAGAGATTCTAAATTGTAAGTGAGCACTAATTTCATTTTAAATCAAATCTTGCCAAGTAAAGATGCAATAGTGTCACTGTTTTGATTCCGACTACATTGCAATTATACCCCCTACCCAGAAGGGACGGGGGTGTAGTATATACCACAGAATTCCATCCGTCCATCCGCATCAGTTTGTCCAACCGCTAATCATATTTTTTGGAAATTGTAGTCATGCATTCTGCACTTCATGGAGAGGTGCAATGCCAAGTTAAAATTTTTACCTCTACAAATATTGTCCGACCGAATCTTGAAAATTGCTGATCAGATTGTTTTCAAATCTCAGTCATGCATTCTATACTTCATGTAGAGGTGCAGTGCCAATTTATATGAAAATATGTCTCAATCTCTTCTGTGCGCAAGGGTCGGGCCGGGGTATTAGTGAGCTGTGCTGTCATTTTCACTTGTTTACTCCTGCATCATGGTATTCTTGGGGAAGGCTCTTGTCCTTACTGGCTCTGGTGTTTTTTAGATGGGACCAGTCAGTACATTGAGGGCCGGGAGGAGGATGCTTCACCGGGAGAGCCCTGTCCATCAGGCCTTCCTTGTGCCCTGGTGCTGATTGGGGCGTATGTGCGTACCAGCGGGGAGCCAGTCATTGGAGTCATCAACCAGCCCTTCTTTCGCAGAGATTCCACAGGTGGAGGGTGAGAATCCAGAAATGGGGAGGGGTTTTGCTCCTGTGCAGGTGGTTCTAGTGTGATGAAGACCTATAAATAAACAGTGGGCTGCTACATAGTGAGAGAGCCTTCTTGCGTGGGGGAAAAATCTTGGTGGGGTGGGAAAGCTCATGATTAGTTTTGACCAAAGAGCTAGGATTTCAGTCTGCCAAACAAAAACAGTTGCCGTTTGGCACAATGGGGGGTCCTTTGGTTGTTCAGCAACTTGTGCATTCAAACTGTGGCAGTGGTAATAGAGTCCTCAGTCCTCCCATGCAATGACTGTACATCTCAGCTAGTGGCCTGTGGACGTGGAAGTAATCGGCGGCTCACTTTTGGCTTTTCAGAGGACATCTAGTCTTGCTCTTCTACATTAAAAGGGAATTCTGCCACGCTGGGTTAAGCTCATGGTAGTGATAATGAGTATTTCAGAGTGCTTATGGGATTAGAAATTTGTCTCAAACAGCATAAAAGTGCCCATTTTTTCATTGCAGCTGGACGGGGCGACATTTCTGGGGAGTGTCCAGCGGGACCATGAATGCCTCCTCCTTGCAGATGCCTCAGCATCGCCCCGGCAGCGAGGGACAGCTATCGATCGTGCTGAGCTCCAGTGAGAAGCAGGCATTGAAAGACGCTCTGGATCCGTTCTGTGGTGACAGGCTGATGTATGTCTCCGGCGCTGGCTACAAGATCCTGTGCGTCATCCTGGGCCTCGCAGACCTCTACGTCCTGTCTGAGGGCAGCACCTTTAAATGGGACTCCTGTGGCCCTCATGCTATACTTAAGGCCCTAGGAGGGGGTGTAGTGGACCTTGAGCAGTGCCTCAAAGGAGGGCCTCCCACTGAACTGGCTTATCACCAGCCCAGGGTGGAGCACAAAGGCGCAGAGCGCTGGGCAAACCACGGCGGGATTGTGGCCTACCTGGACTCCAAACAACTGACAAGAGTGGTTGGGGCACTTGCGGGCAAAATCTAAATTTTCGGGATCCTCGTCATGTAGTGCTTTGAGGAACATTCTGTTGAACTTTGTATTCATGCTTAATAAAAGTAGCCTATATTCCTCAATAAGGATGAGGCTCTGGAAGCAAATTTCTTGGCAGTGCCATTAGACCATAGCAAATGGTTTGGCGACATTTATTCCTATGAGTGGTCAAGCGATTAATACCCATTGATGTTATTTTAAAATATTTATTGCACACTCACATTTCTCAGAGCAATCTTCTTTTGGAGATTTTGGTATAAAAAAATCTCTCTTACTCTCTTCTGTTAATCAAATTCTTAAAAGTATTCATCAAGTAAAGCAAAGAATTACTAATTGTGTTACCACAGTAAATAGTATAAAATTACTGGGATCATATAGGAATACACTTAATTTCTGTTTATTTGTTTTTTTAAGACGTAGATTTCTTTACTGGGATTCTGCAAGTGAATTTGCTCCCACAGCCAAAATATCTTGCCTTAGTCTCCACATGTGAGAAACAATTTCCAGGAGAGATCTTCCCCTGCTTGTAATTTCATAGCTTTTTTTCTATAAGGCCTGGTGTTTGTGTTGAACTTGCAGAATTATAATACATGAATACAAGGCTTATCACTCTTTAAAACTGTTATAGTTGTTACCCATGGCAATTTATGCAATAAAGTTCCCTAGTAGAATTTTAAAAAATTATGTTGGATAAAGTAGAATAAATATCATATTTGTATGCTTCTGTTCTCTACAATTGTTTTTTCATTTTTTAGAAGAAATATTTGTGAGTAGAAGAACATTTGTGGTTACATTTATGTAGCATAGGCTTAATCAGTATCTAAACAACCAACATTCACATATGCATTCAATATTCTGCCAGTGTAAGACAACAAATTCAAATGTTCTAATGGTGTCTGATTTTGGCTCAATATGTTGCTAGAGCTCGAGTAAATATGAAATGGCTTGCAATTTGTTCTCTAGCATTTATGAGCTATTTGTGGATGGTGCAGTGGGAGGGATGTGTGTTAGACTTAATCAAGGACTGGGGAAGTGTTAGCTTCCTGAGTTCAGCCTGCGGCCTGTCAAATCAGTTTTTTCCTATCGGTTTTGAACAGTAAAATATTATGTAAAACAACCACAAAAAGATCAGGATGAATGATGCCTGAAACTATCAGGACACAAGACACATTCACAAATGGTTGTCTGCAGGGCTACCAGCAAATGCTCAGTTGTGTTGCTGTTAAAGGAAATGCGCTTGAACAGTCTTTTGTCGTAAGCACAGAAAGAAAAGTAGAGAAAACCTCACTGAAGTTAATGTTCGTCCTTTGGAGTGGCAAACAGAATGGCGCTTAAATGCAGGGAGAAATTGGGTAAATGCAATTTTCTTCTCAAGTAATTCTGTGATTCAAGATGATTCAACTCCACTGCTGTTTGGAATCTCAGTTGTCCCTTCATGAGAGTTCTAGGCTGATTTTCCTGCCTTCATTGGGCAGTTAGGTGGGCCAATAAGACCAAATAAATGCTTAATTTCCACAGATTCAGATTTGATTAAAGGTCAAATTTACAAGTTCCCGACTTTTTAAAAGATTATGCTTCCAGCTGAAATGTCTATCAAGCTGCCAAAAACTTATTTCAATGACTGTTACTTGGAGCAAAGAAAATGAGTTAAAAAGACAAATTTGCACGCTTTTCCGATCTCGGCCTAATTTTGGGTTTTGCTGTATTAGACTGCCATGTGGCAGCACTCCTGATGTCATTCACGTCAAGAGTTTGCCAAGCCAGCTCCTCTGAAAAGAAATCTTCCCTATGCCATGAGAATGCAGTCGCCCAGTCATCTCTATCTCGCAGTAGGGTAGAGAAACCTACTTGAGGTGGATGTATGTGTACATAAATCCACCAGACATATTACTCCCAAACTTGTCATATTGCATTGGCTGCCTGTCAAGTATTTTGTAGATCTTGAGATTTGGCTGTTTACTTTTACAGCCCTGCATGACCTTGCACCTTATCGGAGTAATTTATTCTTAGTTCCAGTATTTTCAATCCCAGGTCATCCAACCAGCCTGTGGCATAGCAGTAACTGAAAATTTGGTGGGGCACAGAATATCCCTTTAAAACAACTAGATAACTCGGTCACCACAGGGACAGAGTTGTGTATCTCCCAAATCCCCATCAGAGATCACTTGCAAATTTTGACAGCCACAATGTTACTGTTTTTACTCTTGCTATGGCATGAATATGCATCCCTGTACATATATATATATATATATATATATAATGTAAATTTGGCTGAAAATGAGCAGAAAATACAAAATCTGCAAAAAAACATTTTTAAGACAAATGGCCGCCGGTGGCCATATTGGGCATCCAAAATCCGCGAAAATCGGTCTTGAGCATTGTCCAATCAATATCTTTGCATGTGTGAAATTTGGAGAAATTACTTTCATCACTGTGGCTTCCAGAGCCTGGAACAGAAAATCTCTGCAGTGGCAGCCCCAGAATTAAACCATAGTATCTCCCGACTATCATCGTCGGGGAGATACAATTATTAGTCTTGACTTGTGCTGAATCATTTTATTTTTATCATTAACAACAGAATCACTCCGAGAACACTCCACACTATCAGGTGTTGTTAGTTCATCCCATCTAAGTCACAGGGCAGCCATTCATTTGGATGCGAAATTTGGTGCATTTAAATCAGCATTATTCAAAATTACATTCCTGTCATTTCTCACGTTTATGGCGCGAGTCTCATGCTTTTTAGTGGCATATCTCAATGTCATACCGTAGTCAGCAATCTGACACTTCATAAGAAAAGTTAAGATTGAAAATTTGAATTTGGCAAACAAAATTATGTTTAATTGCCAAGTCCCACTTTTTAATCAACCCACGCTGTAGCGAAAATGAAAGGCAATATTTTATTAAAATGCAGATCATTCAATCAGTGTGTATTTCAGAGTTTCTCATACGAAATTGAAGTCCTTGTGCATGGAGGTTTTTCAGTTTCATGTCTGTTATAGTAGATTTCACCACTAGCAACGTGGAAACAGATTATGACCCTGGACTTCACACTTTTCTTCTCTCAGGGGTTGGAAGCTATGAAATTACATGAAGACATTTCAAATGGTCTTTTATTTCATCTGAACAATTTACACGATCATGAGGCGCAAGTTAAATCCCCTGATGTGCGGAAAAGGTAGCATGGAAGTTGGCATTTCAAAAAGCATCGGCTTATTTTTGCGTAAATTATTTTTCTGTTCTGAATTTTGCCAATTATTTAGTTGCTGATGGATTGCATGGAGAGAGAAGCCACGACTTTGATTGCCTAAACTTCGTTGCGGGGGGTATAATAATTGTTGTAAAGGGATGTTCTGGGCCCTACCAATTTTCAGTTCTGGCTATACCACTGAAAATCTATCCACAAATCTATGCCCAAAGTTACCCGAAAGACTTACCGGAAAGATGACTGGATGATTTATGCTTGGTCTGCATAACTGCATTTGTGCAATTTTCATGAAACACCACAGATTTGTGTTGACTGATCTGTTGACTAGCTTGACTGATCTACAACAAAGCAGTAGCCTATTGCCTGTACTGCGTTCAACAGAAATTTGAGAATAAAACTAGAAGCTCTAGAAAGCCTGAATCGCTCAACTGGATCTGAATGAAAATGAACTCATTCTTAAAATTACTGAAACATAATCTACTGCAGCATATGAGTAACAAGGTACAGGATCTTAATGAAATATCAAAAAACATGATTACGATTCTGAGTTTGTCCCATAATTAAAAATTGATTTTTAAATGGAAAAGAAATGAATAAAATCAGTTTGATTCAAATGGAAATTCCAGAGGATTCTGAATATCATTTCAAGAATCTAATGAGCAAACTGAATGTGATGGTTTATTTAGATGCTAAAGTGTAATACAACAAAAATCATTACAATTGATGTTTTAAGGCTACTAATTCCTACAAAGAGCCATTGTACAATTTCAGTGTAATAAAGACTTTTGTAGAGCTTTATTTGCTGATCATTTTAGCAACTGATGGTTTTTCTCTATCTGTTACAGTTTTCATTGTATAGGTTTAAAAAAAAAAAAACCCAAAATCGTCAAATTTGACATTTCAAGGCCAATAACTCCTACAAGGAGGCACTGTATGATTTTGATCCTGCTGATCATTTTCAGGTACGGGTTTTTTTTTCTCTAGCTGCTTTATTTCCTGAGATATAACTGAAAATAGGTGGTTTTACCCCCTTGTTCAATTTTTTGGTGACAGCGGCCATGTTATTCAGACAGCGGGCATAATAGACACAATTCTTCTAGTAGTCATCCTAAGGATGCTTGTGGCTAATTTTAGTCTGGATCTGTTCAGTAGTTACAGAGGAGAAGATTTTTGAAAAATGTTAACGACAAACAAAGACAACGATAGACAACGACGGATGCCAAGTGATGGCAATAGCGGGTGAGCTAAAAAGTGAATAATGGAGATGGGATTCAGAGAGATGTAGGTTTTTAAATTAATGATGTGGATTGGAAACCATTGCTTTTTGTGTTATCAAAGTGTGACATGGGACAGAGTAAGAGGCTGTGTTCAGTATGTCATCAGGTCACAGTTTACACATGCCACATCAGGCAGCAGTTTCCAATTGGGTCTGGGAAAAAGTTTGAACTTTTGGAGCTGTGAAAAATAATTAAAACATGCTAATTTACTTCTTTACCAGAGAGTATTACAGTGAAATTTCATGCTTAATATTCAGTTTGCACCACCCTGCATCAAAACTTTGTTGTGGTTAAAACCTGTACATTTGACCAGTGCGAGAAATGGAGACTTTCCATCCAGTCACAGGCAAGAGCAGAGATTGCGGAATACAAGAGGCAAACATCTGACTGGTAGCTTGGTTTTGCGACCGCCATAACAAAACCTTAAATATGAAAATTGTTTTGAGCTCCATGTTAAATATTAACTCAATCACCAATGAAAGTAGACGCCATATCTTTTTTGAGCAAACTGATTTCTCAGGAAGAGGCACAGCACTGAAGCCTTTCACCAATCACCTGGGCATTGTATGGTAACCCCAGTAGACAGCAATGGCCATGAAATTGGCTTTGTTCATTGAAAGTTGGCAATTTTCTGAAGGAAATTTGATAAACTGCTTTATAATATGGGGTCTGGACTCGAGAGTACATTGATGGTTAGGAGAATGTTCTCCCTCTTGAATGCCTGAGATAAGCCCAGTTTGTCTGCACTACATCGTTGCTTTTTGGAAGTGGCCAAATAGCAAAGTGGTCCAAATTTTGAGGTAGAGTTCAAGCATTGTTTCTGTTTGTTGGAGAGGTGATCGTGCCCCAGACAAAATTCACCAAAATCATTATATTCTTTCAATTGAGGCAATAGCGTTTTAAAAGCTCAATATATTTTTCAAAAATGTTCACCTGATGATGAAGCTGGTTTTTAGTGGCATCCTTCAGCAGTTTTTTGTAAATTGCCGTTAGCAATTTAGAAGTCCTCGACTACTCTTTGCAAATCTAAGAATTAAGAGCAGTTTTTAGCTTTGAAAGTGTTCGGAAATCGCTTTTTTTGGAAAAAGAAGTAGGAAGCTTAAAGTTGAGACGCCACCTTTCAGTAGGTACTCCTAAGTTGGCCAATTAGGGGCTACTTTTAGGCTTTAAGCAATATTTTCACAACTTTGAATATAGGGCTAACTATGTAGTTACCAATGTGCGCAATACATTTTATAGTTGACTCACCAAGATTCCATGCTTCTGTGAGGTAGGGTAGTTTGAAATTCACCTTCCCATACACTTGCTGACCTGTCCGTGCCTGACAGCCTGGTGACCACGCCCCCTGCATTTAATGACTCTCTACTTCCTCGTTCCCCCTTTTTTGAACCGTGACCCTTTTGTGGCCTTTCCCCCCCCCCAAACTTCATAATTGTCCCACCAAAACAACATGGGATTTGAGTAAAGGTCCTTCCAACTAAAAGTTCACTGCAAAAAATCTGCTGGGATGCTCTTGAAGTTTCAAGACAATCCCTGGCAAACTTCAGGGAAAAAATGGCTTGGAGCATTTTGAACGCCCTCTATTGGTAAATTTCAGTGGTGCCCCTAGATGACTTTCTACGGTTCTCAACCCTCCTTATGGACTCGTATTCAATAAACTTTCACCTGGAACACCTCTGAAGCTCAGAATTACAGAGCTGGGAACTTGCAATTTTTAAAAGTTGGCCAAAAAGAAGGCTGTAACTCAGGAAAGAAGGGGTCAACAAAGGAACGGTTTGGATTTTGAAGTATGGATACCATACCCATCTCGCAGAATAAAATTAAGCCAAATCCGGGCAGGTCAGCAATTCTGACCCAGAATTCCTCAAAAAATGGCTCTTGAAAACTTCAATTTGTGTTTACTCGGATCGTCTTTCTCTAATATTAAAATTAGTTTAATAATCTGAAACATTTAAGAGTGGGAAAAAATGCTAAAAGAAGCAAGGCCAAATAGGGTTGGGTATCTTTTCTTTCAATAAATGAAATCATCATTTAATAAGCATTTTGCGCTACTCAGGTGATCTCATAAAAAATTATATGATCTGAAATAATTACATGCAACAAATGTGCAAAAGCAGAGAACACTGAGACGAGGGCAAACATTTTTTCACAGCATTACTTACTGTCCAGTGTACTTAACTACCCTGGACAGGTGTCCGTCAAGCTTAGGCAGCAGGGCAGTTCACAACTTAACAATGCTGACGGGTACTGCACTCCATATGTACATTAGCACACAAATTGAGTACATCCCTCACATTTTGACATTTAATTTATTGAATCTTTTCAATAAGGGACGTTAAAGATATGAAACTTGAATATATTCTAGAGTAGTCATTGTATAATGTGTGTAGCAGTACAGATTTACTACACTGGCCAAATAACTGAACAAACGGTCTCCATTTCCAAAATGGGTGGCAACAAAAGTGAGAACACACCCCAATTGGTTATGGTCAACCAAGCAATGAAACGTCTCATTCATAATGTCCATGCTTTTGTCTGCCTGACTAGGCCATATGAGGTTGTTTAAAACGTTGAAGGTTTAAATTGTGGTGCTTTGGGTGCAATGCTCTCATTCTGGTCACTCGACAGTCAACATGGCGCCTCTTGGGAAAGAACTCTCTGAGGACCTGAAAAAGAGAATTGTTGCTCTCCACAAAGATGATTTAAGCTGCAAGATGATCTGTGAAACCATGAAACTGAGCTTCAGCACGGTGGCCAAGGTCATCCAGCGGTTTTCCAAGACAGGTTCTACTCGAAACAGGCCTTGTCAGGGTCGACTGAAGAGGTTGAGTCCTTGCGCTCTGAGTCAGGTGCACAAGTAGGCTTCAGAAAACAGACGTAGGAGTGCTGGCAGCATTGCTAAAGAGGTTGCAGCAGTGGGAGAACAGCCTGTCAGTGCTCAGACCATATGCCGTACACTGCATCAAGTCGGTCTGCATGGCCGTTGGCCAAGATGGAAGCCTCATCTGAAGCTAGCCCACAAGAAAGCCCGAAAACAGTTTGCTGAAGACAACCAATCCAAGAACATGATCTACTGGAACCATGTATCTTGGTCTCGTCAGACCACAGAAAACTTGTTTGTCTCAGATGGCATCCAGTATGTATGGCAGCGCCCAGGTGAGTATTATCAAGATAAGTGTGTACTGCCTACAGTCAAACATGGTGGTTGGTGGTGGCAGCATCATGTTCTGGGGCTGCATGAGTGCTTCTGGTCCTGGGTAGCTGTGCTTCATTGATGAAATAATGGATTCCAACATGTACTGTGACATTCTGAAGCAGAACATGATGCCCTCCCTTTTTCAGAAACTGAGCCGCACGGCAGTTTTCCAACATGACAACATCCCAAAACAAATCTCCAAGATGACAACTGCCTTCCTGAAGAAGTTGAAGATGATGGCGTGGCCAAGTATGTCTCCATACCTGAATCCCTTTAAGCACCTGTGGGACATCCTCAGGAGGAAGGTGGAGGAGCAGCCAGTGTCCAACATTTACCAGTGATGTAGTCATGGAGGAGTGGAGGAAGATGCCAGCAATAACCTGTGCAGCTCTGGTGAATTCCATGCCTGGGAGAATCAAGGCAGTGCTGGACAACAGTGGTGGCCATACTAAATATTGACACTATGGACACAATTTGGCATGTTGATGGTGAGGTGTACTCACTTTTGTTGCCAAGCATTTTGGAAATAGTGACTGTCTGTTCAGTTATTTGGACAGTGCAGTAAATCTACACTGCTACACATGCTGTACGATGACCATAATATATTCAGGTTTCATTTTTGTGAAGTTGTCCCTTGAAAAGATACAAATTAATTGTTGAGATGAGAGGGGTGTACTCACTTCTGTGAGATACTATACATGCATATTAGTCAGTTCATTGGTCAGTCAGTCAGAAAGGGACAACTGCTCTCATATGTCATATTCTGTGGGTACATATAAATAGCCCAACGTCTGTAGGAAATCGACTTTAATATCAACACAAAATAAAAGAAAGAACCTCCTCAGAACAGTTACTGTATTTTACAGTGCAGTTGTATTAAAATCTGCCTCCACTTACACTGAAAAAAAAAAATGAACACTGTCCCAAACACTGAACCCCAATGATTGTCAAAACAGAAGTGTTTTTTTTTGCAAGATATATTTTTTGCATATACAGTTTAATGTTTCTCCAGCTCTTCAGAGTGCTAGACAATTAAGTAATTTGCAGACTTAAAAATTAAGCCTGAAACACGACTATATCTCAAATCAACCACAGCATTAAAGCCCACTGAACTGAAATTTGATTAAAAAAAAAAAAAAAAACAATCCAGTATTGAACCATTACTTTTAACAAGGAAAGAAAAAAAAATTAATGTTCAAACTGCAAAAAGGGCAGAACAGCACCCTTCCATGAGTCATAGTGACATGGCATTTCTGGAATAAAATGTACATCAGCATTTATTTTCAAACAAAAAGGAAAAAAAGAGCCAAGTAAAAACTCAAATATATTTTTGCAAACAAACAGGCACACAAGGGTGTGAAATTTCATTTAGAGCGGTGCAATGAACAACTCTTTCACTGGGCCTTCAAAAACCTTTCAACGCTGTGACTCATTAGCTTGGGTGGAAGGAGACGAGGACAGCTTGAATTCAAGAGCAAATATGCACGTGGCCCCACAGAGAGCAGCTACGGTCACTGGAAGAGGCTGTCTGTCTCTTCAGGCCCACGCGACAGCGGCCTCACACGGCGGCTCCTCTGAACCGCTGGGCTGCAAGACGAAGTGGATAGTGCTGCTCTGTGGCGATTCCATCAAGCCAGTGGGAGGTGGCAGAGACATCGGGAACAGTCAGCATTGGAGAGGTTTAGGAGTGGGGGATGAAAAACAAAGCTTGCGCAAACTGAGTGGTGGATATGTAGCCACTTTCATACACGGCCCGGTCCCACACTGCAAGTTATTGATTTTACAGCTCCTGAGCAACAAGGTAATACTCCCGGATTTCATAAGAAATCAGTATCAGAGAAGTCCGAGAGAAGCGGAGAGAATTCTGGAGTGCACGAGATAAAGGGGTGAGCGTCCTTCCTGTTGGCCTCTTGGGGTCAGCAGCGCCAGGCTGAGAGCCAGCCAGTGACGCCAGGACCTGCTGACTCACTGACCCCACCCCTCCCCATCCCCCCACCATCCTGCGCCAATTACAGACAGGGCACTGGAGGATGCAATCTGAGACCAAGAATGCAAAACCTAAAAATGTAGTGACAAAGAATTCAAGCTCAACGGAAGTGCCCAACTGAGGCGCTGTAACCGTATACTCTCCTAAGAAGCAAACGGAACATCAACCCTGAAGAAACAAAGCAAAAAAAAAAAAAAAAAACCTGTGCTGCAGCACTCAAGCCTGACACTATGGTTTTGCCCCATATGGACCAACGCCTGCTCCCTCATCGAGGTGCTCAGTTTGGCCAGCCCATGTCCTGGGGTGGCCATTAGGGGTAAGGATTGGTAAAGGTGGAGCTCAGCGCTGAAAGGGCTTACGGACTTTCTTCCGCCTGCGGGGGGGTTTGGCGCTCTCGGTCCGGGGCTCGCAGGGGTCCGGTCTTTGGGACCCAGGCCCAAAGAAGCCCGTGTGCGGCGGAGGGGCTGAGAAGGGGCCCCCAGGACCAGGCCCAGCTCTGGGGGGGTGGTGAGGTGGGGCTCCTGAGGGGAAGAAGCCCCCATTGGCGGCCATGCCATTAGGCGCACCACCCTGGAAGATGCGGTTAAAGAAGTCCTGCAGGTCAGCGGGGGAAGTCGGGCCAGGAGGCGGCTCAGACGGGGTCCTGAGGAAACAAACAAAAAAAAAAAAAAACAATCGACTGGAGAAGCTGAGCGAGCAGATTACATACATTACTCCACATCCCTCACTCAACCAGTATTTGTCTAAAGCGACTCTCAGCTGATACCACAAAGCATGGGCTAAACCCCATGGAGCAATGTGGGGATCAGGGTCTTAATTACAGGGCTCCAATGGCTGCAATTATCTTATCGATGTTACACCAGGCTTGGACCAATATTCTGAGTCCTACACAAATCTGCTAGCCACTACAGGCTGCCAGGAGAGCTAAATCAATTTCCAACTTTAAAGCTGCGCAAAATTCAATGAGAGCTAAGAAGTTCAACATCTGTCAGAAATATCCCTTCACCCCACCCCCCCAAAAAAATAAGAAAAAAGCTGGAGTTATCATAATTTACTTGACATAGGTTGTGGGTCGAATGTGTCTATTAGTTCATAAGGCAGCTGTTCCTTCAGACAGCAGAGGCAAGTGAGCATTAAGCATAATCAAGCATTACACAAACAGCATCCGCTCTGTCCATGGCTAGTTGTCAAGGCAACATTCTAAGTTGGTACCTCCTGCTTGGCTTTTGTACACCAGCAGCGCAAGCCCCTAACTGCTATTTGAGCAGTGCTACTACTCACCATCATGCCGTGCAAACTGTAGCACATGCAGACAAGTGAGTCAGCTCAAAATTATTTTGAATTGTGATTCTCGACCAATGTTGCTTATGACAATGTGACTAAACTTGTTCGGCAAACATATATTGCCAACCGTAATGTTACTGATTCTCAGCAAGCCTATATAAGTCACATGCTCATAACAGATGCTTAGCCGTTATATCAGCAGCCCAGCTAAGCTAACCACCGGCACTTGCCGGTCCAAAAGAAAACAGGACAAATCTTACAGCTCTTCATTGCTATCATCTCTTATAGTGCTCACTAGCAGGTGACAGCTAATCCGATATTTACCCTCATTTTGGAATAGGCTTTTCCATTTGGTATTTTGCTTCTTTTGAGACAGTCTATCAAGACCGTACATTTGTATAGTCAGAAAAGCTGATGTTAATGCACACTCCATGCTCTGTATGGCGAGTGATTTCATTCAGCCATAAACTTTGTGCTTCAAGTTTCAAGCTAGCCAATTTCACTAACTGAAAGTACCAGACTTAGCTAGCGAGCTACCAAACATACTCTTACCGTATTTGTGCATGCAAGCAGGGTTTTGACCTTGTTAAATGTGTTTGGTATTAAAGCCCCACTAGGTAGGAATTTCACCTTAAAATATCAGTTTCAAAGTATATCTATTGGTGGACTGGATAATTACAGTGAGAATGGCATCTCTCCCATTACCATAGAGGGACTGGGTGGCCTGCATCTGGGACTATGTAACTTTCGACCGCGGGTCCTGCACTGTCGCGAGACGTACGTTCTGCTTTACGGCACACACAAGCTTTTGCATATGGAGCATAAGTGGAAGGCAGCTAGGCTACCCCGCTAGCCCGGTATCGTGTTTCGAAAGATGGCTGCGGCAAAGAAGCGAAAAAGGACTGTGTCGGTGGAAGCCAGGATATACATTTTTAAAAAAATGGGTGGGCTTCCTGTATATTTTAAAAAAATGGGTGGGCTTCCTGTATATTTTAATTTTAATGTCTCCTTAGGAGGAGACATTAAAATTAAAATATACAGGAAGCCCACCCACACTGATCAATACCTGCTTTGGTCATCTGAACACCCCATAAATCACAAACTTTCCGTGGTAAGAACACTGTTTGATCGCGCATCCATCATTACAGAAAACACAGACAAGAAAAAGGAAGAGGAACATATAACTAACGCACTGAAGAAATGCCAGTACCCACTATGGGCCATAAACACAGGCAAACTACAGGTACAGCAGAAACAAAACCCCGGGGCATTCAGAAAGAAACGTAAAAATGATACCAAAACCAAAGGAGTCGTTACGTTACCATACATAAGAGGCGTCACAGAGCGGATTCAACGGGCCATGAGAAAATTCCACATCAACACCCCCATACATAAAATTACGACAACTACTGGTACACCCGAAAGACCAAATTGACAAATGTAACAAATGTGACGTCATATACGAAATCCCATGCCGGTCTTGCCATAAAACATACATTGGGGAAAAAGGTAGACCTTTTCATACACGTAAAAAAGAACACCAAAGGAATGCGAGAAAGAGACAATAGTAAGACAGACATACTCAGTTAAGGAACAAGCACTACAGAGAAACCTTAAATCAGCAATCACAGACCATTGCAAGAGGGAAAATCATATTATGGACTGGGACAAGGCCAAATTCATCCACACTCAGAACAATCGACAAGAACGCTGGATCATGGAGGCAATTGAAATCAGGAATTGGACCCGCAGGACCATGAACCGGGACGAGGGGATATACACGCTTTCCCACACCTGGAGTACCATCTTGGAGGAGCGGCCGGACAGCACGAGGCGTGGCTGCCCTGTCAAATATGACAGGGCGGCCACGCCTCGCTAACATCAGCTGATAAGACTCGTCACTCGTAACATCGGTGACTCTTCTGAAGAAGACGGGAGTATCCCGTCAAAACATGTCAAGGTAGGATAAAACCTTTTCTGTTTGAAAAATAAGAACGTCAACGTAAATCAGTTTAAATTCTGTTTTTATCTACGATTTACATAACGTGCCAACTTCACTGGTTTTGGGTTTTGTATATAAATAATAAAATTTCTATATACGAACAATTCCTGCCGGAGATATTAGAAAGACGACGCGCATTACTTTCTATTATGAAATTCAACAAATCGCAAAACAATAAAGTGCAACTAACAATAGATAAACTGTACATCAACACCCAACTTTTTAGAGACTCCAAAATAACAACATGGCTCTGAAGCGGATGTAGGTTTTCAATACTTATTTGGAGCAGTAGAATACCAGCAGTGAAAACCCTTGTGAGAAGCCAGGGTCTACTGTTGGAAACGCCAGTGCTGGATCTCACCAAACTCTAAATTGAGAATGCGCTGATATAAAATGAGAATGCACCAATGGAAAGCAATGTTGGAAAGACTATAATGAGGCTATGACTGCTGACAATGTTCGCATTACATACTTCTTTCTTCTTCTCTCTCTTGGTTTCATTACTGTTGTGGTTGTTTCCATTTTTAGAATTATTATGTTTTCACCGGTGTATTCTTTCAGACGCTATTTTTTCCACTCACTCTTCCACTCATGATGTGTATATGCATACATGTGTATGGAAATGCCTGTGCAGGTGTATACATGGACAGGTATATTGGTATGTATGTAGATGTATGTGTATATGAGTGTATGTACATATAAATGTATTTACATGTGTGTATGAGCAGGGTCTCTGTATATCTATATATGTATGCATACGTATACATGTTTTTAGCTCAGATTGAATGAAGTGTTGTTTGGAATGTGGGAAGTATAGGGAAGTGTAGCACGCTATTATGTAATAATTTCCTGAAAATGTAATAACGCCTGAAAATGTAATAAAATTTGCACTTAACTAAATCGAAAATGTAATAACAGCCAATAATGTAATAACTTCACCAATAATGTAATAAAATCTTCTGACTAATATTGTAATAACATTTTTACCAAAATAGGAATTTATAACATTTTATGGAGGGTCTTTTTTTTCCAAAACTGATAATGTAATACTTGACAGATAATGTAATATACATTTCATTTTCAATCCAGAGTTCTACATTTTGTGTTTTGAGAATCTAAGAATGTTATATTCACTGGATTTGAAACAACAGAAAGACTATTGGGTTACATTGCAGACCTTGAGTACCATACAGCCATACGCATATGTGCAAATACTCAGGGACACGCAACTACATCCTGGTCCTACTGAGTGGGTGATGGACTTACCTCCTGGGGAGACCAGCATTCCAGCTCAGCTTCTGAGCAGCATTACAGACCCCAGCTAACTCTTCCCTAAACAAACCTCTTCACTTCACAGATTTCTAACAAATCACTACCTCATGAAAACAACCACAATGCAACAAAACAACTTTCAGTAACACTTCATATCCACTCATATGTCAAGTGACATGGTGGTCAGTTGACATACTGTCATACTGATAGTATATTATGAGATTTACTTCTATAAATACAGATAAAATGAAATGACCAAAAACACTTGGGTTTGCTAAGATTATTGCTAAAACAAAACTGAATCTGGTTTTCGCCGTTCTCGACATTGACGCTGCCGCTGGGCTTCAGATTTCCCTGAGCTGTAGATCTACTAAAATAAAAGATTGGAGAATTTTAAGAATAACTTGGAAACATACCTGAACAAGAAAATAATCCACAGCGCTTGACCAAATACACTTATTACACGTGGAGAGTCAAGTGACTTGCACAAGGACGTAGACCTGTAAATCCATAATTCCACTGAGCTCAGGTAACTTTAATGAACAGCAAGCATAATGCATGACTTTACATGTTGGTAGCCCGCTGGTCCAGCCATGCCTACAGTGGTGTACATCAAGACGCTGAATAGTTGTAGACCAGTGGCGGCTGGTGAACTGGCAATAGGGGAGGCTCAAAACCATCCCTTGAAAATAATGATTGGTCATGACCTGTTTTCAATCATTCATTTAAATTACCATTACAAAAGCTCTGAAAACTCTTAACATTATCAAGTGTGGTCAGTTTTCACTAATAACGCACAGCTGTCAACTCTCACGCACTCCAAGTGAGTTTTAGTGGTATATTTACATTCCCCTGCTGTAGTCTGTACAACGCATGTGTAAGAGATTCGCGCACGGAACTGAAGTCCTTGTGCATGGAGGTTTATCAGTTTCACCTGCGTTATGACTCAGGACTTCTGACGCTTTTCTTAACTCCGGGCTTGGAAGCAAGGCATGCTTTTCAGTATCGTTTGAATAATTTAAATTAAATAAGATCATTTGAAACGTCTTTATGCAATTCTATTGCTTTCAATGATCTTATTTCATTTCAAAAGTTTAAAAAATCATGAAACACGCATTTCTTCCAACCCCTGAGTAAAGAAAAGCGCGAGAAGTCCGGAGTCATGACGCAGGTGAAACTTGAAAATTTAGATGCCATGTCCCCATTTACATGGAATTGGCCATTATTATATAGAGGGCTGACTGCAATAAACAGATATGTCCAGATGTTTTACATTGGACATAACTGTTTATTGCAGTCAGCCTTCAATATTATGGTTAGTAGTAACAAAGAACATATTAATTGAATTAAAAACGTTAAAAGGGCATTTCCAGTCATAATTAATGTTTGTCTCATACATCACTTCAGCTATGATCAGTTCATCTCATACCATCCATACACCAAAGCGGAGCTTAGCGGAGCAGAGGCTCCTCCCAAGCCACTCTCCGCTAACGGTCGCTCTGCTTAGCCACCGTTAGATGAGAGGCTAACGGACTCAGATATGAACAACACGGAGGCCGCGCTAAGTCCAACTTTGGTTAAATTATCTTTTTAAAATGAATTTTAAAATTAAAATGAATGGCATAATCGTTTTTAGATTAGCCTATATGTGTAATGTAAACAGGAGAACGTACATTATCCCCACCACCAAAACCACCTCCACCCCCGAACTGTGGGCCACGGTAAAATTGTCCACCTGTGAACGGTCCGCGGTGATAAAAAGGTTGGGAACCCCTGTCTTAAGAAGTAGCCAAGCCTTGGCTAAAGTGTCAAGAAGTTAGCATCTGTGAGAACTACCATGTAGCCACATGGTCAATAAAAACTAATCTAAAGTCTACCACTGTCTTAGCATTATCAAACTTTTTCTGATATTCAACAGAAATGTGAAAGTATTGATGCGGAGACATTGCATACTCACTTTCGAAGTCACATATAGGGAAAAATGTCTCTGGCAAGCCACCACTGAAAGAGACCCTGATCGTGTTCTCCCTTGGAGGGCCTCTAGTGGCCAGGATGCCAGCGTCAGAGATTAATTAACATGTAAAAAGCATCATTTTTATAACATAACTCATAACTGTATATTGGAAAATCCGATATAAACACATTACTGACATCACCAGCAGATAGCGATGCAGAAAGGACGTCACGTCAATAAAACGGGATTTATATGGACGCAAGACCTTTAGACAATTGTAGTATGCCAGAAACAACATACAACTTCAGAAACCCTATATAAACCCCAAAAAGGAGTTTGAAAAAAATCGTCAGTTGTCAACAAGTTTTGTCATTTCGATGCTGAAATTTTTATTTAACCTTTATTTATACAAGCAAATCTCATAATATACTATAAGTATAGCAGTATGCCAGCTGTCCACTATGTCACTTGACATAGAGTAAGCTGTAAATTTGACATTGAAAGTGATATAATAACCATTCATGAGTGGACATTTATGTCAGGTGTCATGCAATGTGTATGCAGGTGTTATGAATACTTGTGTAAACCCTCTTCAAATGAAGCATTACTGAAAGTTGATTTGTGAAGAGGTACGTTAAGGGAAGCAATAGTCATTCTGTTGTTTCAAATCCAGTGTATGGAAGATTCTTAGATTCTCAAAACAAAAAATGTAGAACTCTGGACTGGAAATGAACATATATATTACATTATCTGTCAAGTATTACATTATCAGTTTTGAAAAAAAAAAAAGACCCACCTGAAAATGTAAAGAATTCCCAATAAGGTAATACTCTTATAATGCAAGAGTAATACACTCTTCCAAAACGACGTGGACATTAAAATAACACTTTCTCTAACTGATTCACAGGGAAGATGGACCATCTTAACGATATTAATTGATGGCACGTATTTTTCCGTTATTAACATACATGGTTTAAATAATGATGACACTAACCTCTTTGAGATTATCCTTAATAATCCATCAGGTTTACAAGAGACAAGTGATGCCTTTATCATGGTAGGAGACAACAATACTGTATTAAACCCTGCTTTAGATCGGAAAGGTAATAGAACAAATTATCACCCCCCTGCTTTTAAA
This sequence comes from Gymnothorax reevesii, assembly GCA_029721435.1. Classification (NCBI taxonomy): domain Eukaryota; kingdom Metazoa; phylum Chordata; class Actinopteri; order Anguilliformes; family Muraenidae; genus Gymnothorax; species Gymnothorax reevesii. The sequence goes on along the minus strand of CM056581.1, from coordinate 29,741,142 downwards.
GGAATTTCAGGTATTATGGATGCCATGGACCTTGTAGATATCTGGAAACTCAGAAATCCAGATTTACGCAGATATACCTGGAGGAGACAGAATCAAGCTAGTCGTATTGACCATTTCCCAATCTCTTTTTCTTTGGTTGCGAAAGTCAAAACGGTATTAATTGAAGACAAAATAAGATCCGATCACCAACTTATAGGGCTGCACCTATCACTCACCGATTTCCCTAAAAGCCGTGGATACTGGAAATTTAATCAGTCTTTGAATGGATAGTATTTTTAAAACCAAAACAAAAGTTTTCATTACAGACTTCTTAAATAATATAGCTTCAGCAGATCCTCTTATTGTGTGGGATACATTCAAATGTGCCTTTAAGAGGGCATGCAATACAATACTCTTCCTTTAAACAAAAGCAGTTTAGGGCAAAAGAGAAAAACCTCGCAAAAGAAATTGAAGAGCTTATGCAAGATAATGATAACTCTGTTAATATGTCTAATGATATGTTGAACACCTTGGAAGAAAAGCAGAATGAACTTGAAGAGCTTGATCAAGAAAGATCAATTCATATATATTTGAAAAATAAAGCAGAATGGATGGAGATGGGTGAAAAATGCAACAAATACTTTTTAAATCTTCAACATTGAAACGCATCTAAAAACAACATACAAAAAATACTCACAAATAAGCATGAGACTCTAGTGACTCCAACAGATATATCAAAAGAAGAAAAATATTTTACTGAACTGTTTTCATCTCAGACTCGACCACTGCCTCTAAATGATGCCCACTGCAAAGACTTTTTTTTTCCAAAAAACCATGTTAAGCTTTCAGACAGAGTCTCTTGTGAAGGCCTAATATCTGAAGATGAGCTCAGACAGGCAATTAAGTAATTTCAGCTGGGAAAACACCTAGCCTCGATGGCATACCAATTGAGGTGTATCAGACTTTTTATGATCAAATTAAAGAACCACTACTTAGCCTACATATTTTAATTACTCATTTGATAAGGGTGTATTGTCTGAGACCCAACAAAGTGGTCTGATTTCGCTGCTATTAAAGCAAGAAAGCAGTGACCAATATAAAAACCCAGTTTATTTTAAAAACTGGAGACCTCTTATACTTCAGTGTTGCGATGCCAAGATACTAGCAAAATGTCTTGCCTAATACCTATCGCATTAAGAATGTCTCGTCTGATATTGTTCACAATGACCAGACTGGATTTCTTCAAGGCTGAAATATTGGGGAAAATATCAGGCAGCTACTACAAATAATAGAGAACTATGAAATGTTAAAAAAAAGCAGGTTTAATTTTTGTTGCAGACTTCGAAAAAGCCTTTGATAAGGTTCGTCTGGATTTTATTTACAAATGCCTTGAATTTTTTAACTTCGGTGAATCTCTCATAAAATGGGTTGAAGTTATGTACAACAACTTAACATGTAAAATTATAAATCATGGTCATATTTCAGGTGATATTTCACTGTCAAGGGGAGTAAAACAGGGCTGTCCTTTATCAACTTATTTGTTTATAATGGCAATCGAAATGCTTGCTATGAAGATAAGATCAAATAAAAATATCAAAGGCTTAGATATTTACATGGTTTCTTTGTATGAAGATGATACTACCTTTCTGTTGACTCCTCAGTCCTTATCCTTGCAAAGCCTAACACAGGACCTGGATTGTATTTCCTGCTAATCAGGCTTGAGGCCAAATTATGACAAATGCACAATACTTAGGATCGGCACTCTGAAAAACACTACATTTACCTTACGGTGTAATTTACCCATTAAGTGGAAGAATGGATCAGTTGATATGCTCGGCATTCACATTCCTAAAAACATGGATAATCTCTCAGAAGTTAATTTCAATAGAAGAAACTTGATAAAATAGACAAAATTTTGCAGCCATGGAGAAGGAAATATTTAACAATTTATGGTAAAATCACCTTGATTAATTCCTTAGTTGTCTCAATTTCCATATTTGTTTATGACATTATCTTCATCAAGTGAATCATTTTTCAAACAATACGAGAAAAAAAATCTTCAAATTTATATGGAATGGTAAACCAGATAAAGTTAAACATGTGTACCTTTACAATGAATATGAATCAGGTGGCCTAAAACTGTTAAATTTAAGAGCTTTGAATCTCTCACTCAAAGCCTCCCTGATTCCAAAGTTTTTTAAAAAGCCAAGATGATTTTCCAGAAGATTATGAGACAGTGTACACACCCGATTTTTATAAAGGGACTGTTTCCCTTTCTACAGACTAAATACCCCCAGTTCTCAGAATTCTAAGGAACATTAATCTTTCCCCGTTTTTAATGGAAGCCAAACAAAGTTGGCTGCAATTCCAAGAGGAAATTTTGCTACAAATCATATGGTTCAATTCTCACATATTGATTGGTAAGGAATTCATTTTTTGGAAAAATAGGTTTGATTCTGGCATTATTTTTATAAATGATATTGTAAGAGTAAATTGACATTTATGGCAAGGTTTGCCCTTTACAATCAACTGGTTGCGGCCGAACCACTAAAATGGAAAAGAAGAATTGTTAAAGGAAGTAACAAGGAGCTTGTCCGTCACCCATCTATGAAAAACTTTCAGTGGATTGAGAAAGCCAGCATAAATAGAATGATATACAAGTTTCACCTCGAATCAGGAAAACTGAGAGCCAATCCTCACAGTGTTCTTGATTCTTGGGAGTAGATTCAGTTTAAATTAAAATATACATTTTTGGCCACTCAAAAGACGCTTCATATCTGGGGAATTGAGGGGTCCAACTTGAGTAGATTCTGTGGTGAAGAGGTTGAGTCAGTGGATCATTTATTTTGGTACTGCCTCTGTGTAGGTCTGTTTTGGACAGGGGCTCAGAGGTGGCTGGCTTATATTCAAGTAACTTTACACTGGATTTGCCCACCATACTTCTGGGCAGTCTAACAAATGACTACAGAATAATAGTCAATACTATAATACTTTTTGGCAAACTTTTCATTTTTAAATCAAAATCTGTGGACGCTTTGAGGATACAGAGATTCAAACTCTTTGAAAAACATCACAGTAAAATTGAATGTATGATGGCACATGGAAACAGTAGATTAAGTGTATATAAGGATAGATGGAGGGCTCTGAGAGTAGCAGAAGGCTGGGAATGAAAATAAGACAATTAAATGTGTTTGAGTCTATTAATATAGGATATGTTTCTCTGTGTTTATATGAATGTACATATGCTAAAGCATGAGTATATATGCATAAATATGTAATTATGATCAATGTATGTAATGGTGCAGGAATGCTGTTAATTTTCAAAAAACATGCAATATAGGAACACTCCGGTATGGCTGTGTGCAAATGTTTGGTGGTGGTCAGAGGGGCCGTAGGCGCGTACAGGCAGCCACGCTTCTGTCAGTCTGCCCCAGGGCAGCTGTGGCTACAAAAACCTAGTTTACCACCATCAGAGCATGAATGTGAGAGTGAATAAATAATGTATCCACTGCAAAACGTCTTTGAGTGCCCAGAAAAACGCTATATAAAACTGATGCATAATTATTATTATTATTTAATTTCAATTTATTCATTTTTGTATGCATTTACATTCTGATTTTTGTCATTGTCAATTCACTGTATCATCTGTATATTTGGGTGTAGGGAAGGGTGGGTGTACAGTGCTGTGATGGGAGTGAAAGGGTGGGTGTGGGGTCTTTTGAGAAATTTATTGTAATTGAAGGAATTCAGTAGACCCTCAAAATGGGGGGGGGGGGGGGGGGGTGGAGTTATTAGAAAAAAAAGAAATAACATAAAATACAGGCAGACAGCCTGGTCTCTGGAGATGCATACACAGCCAAACATATTTAGTGGGTCATAAGTAATTTTTTCTTCTGGAAAAATACTACTCAACATGCTTCTAAATTAATAATGCCAAGTCAGTCAAGTAGCATTAGGAGTCTTGCAGTTTGGCCAAATTGACAAAAATGGCTCCATTAAATTCTGGAGACAGTTCCATCCTCTGTTTTAACAAGCACGTGCATTGACATCTATGGTTTGAATTGGGCTCCACAGTAAATCCTCACCGATTGGTAGAAGCCCCTTTAGACAATCGTTTACTTTTCACAGAAGTACACACTTAACACGGTAGATCAATGTTCTGTATTCATCGCCAATCTATGAATTAAAATAAGCACTAGATGTTGGTGCTTGCTCCTTTTGAGTGCAGAGAAATTGGAATCACAGCTGAGGCACAACAGTAATGTACTGGGATGCAACAACAGCAGTGCTGTGAAAAACTTATTCTAAAGCAGGTCCCATCATGGGTGCTGATGTGCTCACCTGTGACGCGTGGCGCTGCCACTGTTCTTCGAACCAAAGGAGATGTGGTAGGGCACCCGATGGGTGTCGGGGGAGATCCCAATTCTCTGGCAGCCAGCCCACTCTGGCATATGACAATGAGAGAAATTAATCACCTTCATTACACATTTCACAGCAAGTATAGCTACAACAATAACCCTTGGCTGCAGGTCCACGTATCCAGGCCATACAAAGTTAGAATATCCAGGCTCAGAAAAAATAAGTCCTCCATGGTAATTGATTTTCTGAAAATTTACACCTGCGCTGGCTAATCAGCACAAATTAGGAGAAACATACAAATGAAATGAAATCAGCCTGCTGATTTCATGATTTTAAGATGGGTATGTATGGCAGCACTTCCAATTTCTGACACTGGACTTTATACTAAGCATTAATGAAAAGTATGGGCCCAGCTCCATCTAATCTACAAAAAATAAATTAATAAGGAACACATAACATACTATAAAACTATAAAAATGAGGAATACTAGCACTTCCATATTTTCAGATGACAATATTTACTTCGAGCCATTAAAAACGCACGCGTGAAGTATGTACTGTGTTTGGTGAATGGAAGAATCAAATTGGTTTTTGCCGTTTTTTCCAGAGACATATATGAGTAAAAAAATGAAAAGTGCATGGTATTGTGATGCTGATGTACATTAGGTGGACACGCCAAGCACTTCTGTAATAAAGAACATTGAGTTGTTTGTGATGTGCATAGTGACACTTGACTTGCTCTTTTGGGTGGGGTCAATAGCCTAAATAAATCCAGAAAAAAGAAGAAAATCTCATGGCTTATGAAAGTCACCAGTAAACAATCAGCAGCGTGTCGGAGAATGGGAGACGGGCACAGTCCCTGACCAACCCCACCCAAAGCCGCCACGAGTAAGATGCCTCACGCATGCATTTTTAGGTGCCAAGTTACCTCAAGTGTGCGTTTTTAATGGTGCCATGTAAAGGTTTCCTTGGACTTAACCCCTCTGACTATACAAGAATACTGCATTCAAAATGAGCTTAACCAGATTATATTGACTTATGCTAGGTTACCACTATCACGATTCACGGCACAATTGAAATCGTGGTCTTACTTATCTTATCGGATCTTATAAGATCTTGATGTCAGCTATGGCAATTGTGTTGATCGTAGAAAAGTTTTGGACGGTTCAAAAATGTCCTACGATCAACACAATTAATTGTCAATCGTGATCATCGCATCACCTCGTATCCAAACCTGAAATTTTAAGCCGATTTCACACTGGACGCGAAACAAATTTTTCACACGACAGATTACATTCAAAGTCAATGCAAAGACGCGAATACAAGCGTTTCGCGTCTTTATATTGACTTTGAATGTAATCAGTCGTGCGAAAAATTTGTTTAGCGTCCAGTGTGAAAGCAGCGTCAGAGAAGTTCCACTATCAGCTACAAATGGCCAATCGTGGCGTTCGTAACGGAGCGCATGAGGGTAGGAACTAAGCATTAAACACTTGACACATGATTCAGCTCAGCAGCAACTAAGAAGCCCTGCAGCGACGAGGTACCAGTGATGTCGTAGACTTTCCCATCCATGAAGGCAAAGTAGGTGATGCGCAGGCCCAGCATGCTGGACTCAGCCCAGAAGTCGCCCTCCTCCGCTCCGTGCCTCCTGTTGCACTCAGCGCAGAAGCGCGCCTCGCTTGGGTCCCTCTCCATCTCAAACCTCCTGTTTTCAAAAAAAAGGGAGAAAAAAAAAAAACAACCTAAAATAAATAAAAATTCACGCACCCCTCAGAACTGCTCTATTCCCCAAGCTTAACCCGCTTCTTTTCTTCAATTCAGGCACTCAAATAAATATCTGACCATTAACAACACATCTGCTGAACAGTGGATATACATGTGTTCTAAACCCATTAAGAATGGATTAAACATTTGCGTGTACTGTATTTCCAGATAACCCTCAGGTGTAAACCAGTTGCTTGAAAACAATGCCTCAGGTTGGTCAATTCTTTTTCAGAGGGCACCTTACATCTGAAAGAGATAAGCGAGCAGAGCACACAAACACATGGGATCATTCGACACAATGAAATAGAAATGCAGTTCTAAGCCTGCATGGAGAAAAGACAAGAAACATCTTCAGGAATCCAGTAGCTGTCCAACCCCATTTTGCATCATAGCCTAGGCGGGCCCAACTTAAATCAAACTGCCATTGCTTCCTAGGAATCCCATTCCAATGATGATTCACTCAGGAGATAGATGACTAAAGGCTATGACCTTCAAGTTCGCAGTCCTTTGCCCGTTTGCCAGCACTGAGAGCCAACCACTCACAGAAATGACTGCTGAAGGAATGCTTTACAAAACAGGGTGCTTTCCCAGTGAGTCACTGTACTTAAACTTCAGTTCCGGAACAAAAGCTTGTCCAAAAACCTCACAGGGGATGATTGCACAGTGTGTCCTTCTGCACTCATCACCACAGCTTTTCATCGCACCCTGCTGGGTGGCTGATTCACCCAATGCAAATGAGCAGTTACATGTGCAGTAAAAGAAGCAATCATCTCCCCTCAAGACACGCAAAAAGTACCAATTTATATATATATATATATATATATATATATATATATAATTATACACACATATATACATATATATATATATTATATATATATATATATATATATATATATATATATATATATATATATATATATATATACATACACACACACACATATACATATATATATATATATATATGTGTGTGTGTCTTAGCGTGTATAATTATATATATATACACACACACACATACACATACATACATGACTTCCTATACTACTTCAATACAAACCTACACTCAATCTGTGACGATTTTGCTGAAATTTCACGATATAGTTTAGCCATTCACGGTCACTGAAGGTCAAGTTCAAGGTCACCAAATGAAACTTAATACATGACTTCCTGTATGGCCAAAATACAAACCTAAGCTCCATCTGTAATAGTTTTGGTGGTAGAGGTCATTGAAATTTCACTATGTGAAGTTTGACCTTCGAAGGTCACCAAATGAAAGTTCATGTATGACTTCCTATACATCTTCAATAGAAACCAACACTTGATCTGTAATGATATTGCTGATATAAGTCATTGAAATTTCACTGAGAAGTTCTTTCATTAAAGTTCACTGAAGGTCAAGTTCATTGTCACCAAATGACACTTAATACAGGACTTCTTATAGGTCCACAATACAAACAATGTTGAGCATGATCCAGAAGGGCCCCCCCATGTTTAGTGGGCCAAGGCTCATTTAAAATGGACTGTAGCAAAGTGGCAGAGTGTCCTGTGGTCAGACAAGTCCAAATTGGACATTCTTGTTGGTAATCATGGGCGTTGTGTCTGCCGGGCTAAAGACGAGAAAGACAACCCCTCCTGTTATCAGCGTTCAGTTCAAAAGCCACCATCTCTGATGGTATGGGGATGCATTAGTACATATAGTGTGGAACACTTGCATATTTTAAAAAGCACCATGAATGTTGAAAGGTAAAAAAAGGTTTTAGAGCAACATATGCTCCCCTCCATATGACATCTATTTCAGGGAAGCCCTAGTGTATTTCAGCAGGACAATGCAAAACCACATACTGTAGCTATTACAACAGAATGGCTTCGTAGTAGAAGAGTCCTTGTGCTGAACTGACCTGCCTGCAGTCCTGATCTTTCACCGATTGAGAATATTTGGCACATAATTAAACAAAAAGTCTGTCAAAGGAGACCCAAAACCCTGCAGCAGCTGGAAGCCTGTATTAAACAAGAGTGGGATCAAATTCCAGTGGCTAAACTCAAGAAACGTGGCTCCTCAATGCCCAAACGCCTCCACTCTGTATTAAAAAGAAGTGGGGATGCTACATCATGGTAAACAGGCCCCTGTCCCAACTTTTTTTGAGACCTGTAGCTGCCATTAAATTTGAAATGAGCTCATTTTGTGGATAAAATTGTAAAATTTCTCAGTTTCAACATTTGCCATGTTATCCCAGTTCTCTTGAATAAAATACTGGCTGGTGTGATTTGAAAGTCATTGAATTTTGATTTTATTCACAATTTACACTTTGTCCCAACTATTTCGGAATTGGGGTTGTAAATCAAAGAACTGTGAAAACGTTGAATAATAAAGAAAGACCTAAGTCTATTTTATAAATTACCCTCCAGAACTGCACTTGCTAATTGTTATATCAATAGTTGTTATTTCAATGACAGTGAAAACATGCTATGATTTGAAAAGCCAAAGTGGCGGTGCTTCCCTTGGCAAAGTCTTGACCATCCTGACTCTCAGACAGTGGGATGTAGATAGCCTCATCTGATTGGTTAATCCTTTCTATTTGTTACTTTTTTTTGCCAAAGGATGCCAACTTTGCATGGCTTCCTCGGTGACATGACATTAGTCTACAGTAGGAGTGCAATACAGTGTTTCACCTAATGTACTAATATCCAACCCAGTTCCAAAAAGTAGGGATGCTGAGTAAATTGTAAATAAAAACAGAATGCAATGACTTGCAAATCTCAAATATAGGGCACTGGCAGCCCCAGAAGTTCCCACCGTTATGATAAACGAAATGTAAAAGTTTCTGTTGACAGACGCACGCACGGACGGAGCCAAATACCATAGCTCCCTTGCCACTCGAGCGGCAGGAGCCAATTAGGAGTCTGCAACTGAAAATGTTGATAAGATAAAGCAAATTGTAAAAGTTTTTGGTGAAATTTTTCAGCCAGTGACCTTGAAAAAATAATCCATGGTCACCTTTAGGCACGTCATGTGTAGGACTTTATGAAATACATGTCCAATAAAAATTAGGAGCCTGTAACGGAAATAGTTGATGAGATAAAGCAAAATGTGTTGACGGACGCATGCACACATGCGCACATGTACGCACGGACGGAGCCAGATACCATAGCTTCCGCACCGTGAGCGGCGGAAGCTAAAAACCCACATTTAATTCACAATAGAACATAGACACATATCAAAAGTTCAAGGTAAGACATTTTACCATTTCAGGAAAAATATTAGCTTATTTTAAATTTGATGGCAGCAACCCACCCCAAAAAAGTTGGGAGAGGGGCAACGAAAGGCTGGAAAAGTAAGTGTCCGTAACAAGCGCAATGCGCAGCTTGGCATATATGCAGTGTATGTCAGATGCTCATCCAGTCAGATATATACTGAACAACAAACGAAACAAAAGTTAGCCCAATTAAAGGCAGACTGAAAAATAAGTTTGCGTGTAATTATTTTAGAAAATCAAATTTATTACTAGCACGTGCACATTTATACTCGTTTCATCAAACTTATTTTTATTTTGCAGTCCCTTCGACTGAGTAACCATAAGAGTAGCCTACATTAACTAACTAGCTAGCTTGCGTTTCTTTTGTTGCTCAGTATATAGATGTCTACGGACACTTCGACAGTGATCACATTTTGACAATGGCAGATCTTCCATTGTTAGAGGAATAAACTTCTGTCCGAAGTGAGAGGAACTTTCGGCGCACAGATCTCATCCGGGAAAGTGATGAGTGGCTGCTCGTTTTGTGTGGCACCAATAACATGTCATGGAGTAACACTGATAAAAGTACAATGAAGAGTGATCTCTGCAGACTGCATTTTACCAATTACCCTCATAGTGCTCCGATCGAGGTGGGGGGAGGAGGGGACTCATCCATGTCCCCACCGGCTCGTATTCCTACGATGGAGGGGGAGCCCATCAGCGCTGTGACAGCTGGGGGTCCGAGTCTGGTTGGCCTCCACCGGTCCGTGCGCTGTTGCAACCCCTTTTTTGGAGCCGATCTTAAAATCGGACCACTTTTTTTAACCTACATGTAATGCATTTGGATTGTCAATTATGTAGGCAATATAACATGAAATATCGTGGATCTATCAATTGAATTTATTAAGGCCGATGTAATTCCCACTTTTACGTGTGGCCAATGCAAATTTTTTTCTTGACCACACTTGTAAGTGCGCAAGTTCATGACCATTCCAGTGCTGCTTAGAAAGTACCGCTTAAAGTACCGCTTTTCTTGGCCAAAAAAACATTTTAGCTTTGGAATAAGTGTGGGCAATGGAGAAATGTGCCTCTTGGCCACAATAATAAGTGCGTCTAACAAGAATTTTGGTCATTTAAGTGCGTCCTAGCACAAAAATTAACTGCGAACAGTCACTTTGATTTATTAATGAATTAAATAAAACATCTGCTGCACTCCGGTTTTCCACCCCAATGGTGTTTACTACTGCAGCAGCAATAGTTTTCCAAACTGCAGCCTACTGGGCTCTCTTTATGCCACTCTTTAGACTTCCAAATAAAATTATTTTCTTTTTCTCCATCTATCGTCGGCCTGCTGATAAAACCTTGTATCTTCAAGATGATAAACTTTACAGGAGCGAAGAAAAAAAAAAAAAGTTTAATTTTGCATGTAAGAATGCAGTCGAGCTGTGTTCAGGTAGGATGACTATTTTTCCAGTAATGTATCCAATCAATAAAATTTCGTATTTTGCAATGTTTATGCTATTATCGTGGACATACAAGTTTTTGTTTCTCATCAAATTGTAGATACGAGGTTTATCAGCAGGCCGACGATATTTCCTCCTCAGTTAAGTTCTTTCTTCTTTGCCGTCTTTCGAGAGTCCATGTCGTAAAGTGGGCAGGACTATGCCTCCCAGAGCATGGATTTTTAGGGGCGTGTCATGTAAATTACGATGGTTTCTGCTGCCAGATTTATCAATGCCACGGCAGTTCTACACCGAAATCTGCGACGTACACACTTTTAGTAAATCAGACGCGACACCTGTTGAACGATGATATTTACACCAGAATCTACACCAGATCCTACGCAAGTTTGATAAATGAGGGCCATTGAATCTATGGTACATATCATCACCAAAAGATTCAGAGAATCTAGAGAAATCTCTCTGTGCAAGGGACAAGTCCGAAGGTCAATACTGGATGCCCTTAAGCAGCGCTGCATTAAAAACAGGCACAATTCTGCACTGAAGTACACTGCATGGACTCAGGAGCACTTCCAAGAAATCATTATCTGTGAACAGAGGTCATCGTGCAATCTACAAATGCAAGCTAAAGCTGTATCATGTGATAAAGCCTTATGTGAACCCGATCCAAAATGCCGCCATCTTCTCTAGGCCAAGGCTCATTTAAAATGGACTGTGGCAGAATGGAAGACCGTTCTCTGGTCAGATGAATCAAAATTTTAAATTCTTTTTGGAAACCATGGACACCATGTCATGCGATCTAAAGAGGAGAGGGACCATTCCAGGTTGTTTTCAACACACAGTTCAAAAGCCTACATCTCTGAGGGTATCGGGTTGCATTTGTGCCCATGGTGTGAGCAGCTCACACCTCTGGAAAGGCACCATCAATGCTGAAAATTATATAGAGGTTTCACAACAACACATGCTTCTACCTAAACTCTGTCTCCGTAGGCCTCGCATGTTTCAGCAAAATGATGAGAAACCACGTACTGCATTCATCACCACAGCATGGCCTCGCAGCAGAGGAGTCTAAGTGCTGAACTGGCCTACCTGCGGTTCAGACTATTCACTAATAGACAGCATTTGGCGCATCACAAAAGGAACAAGTACTTGCCACTAACGTGTCTTTGTCCCCCGCCACAAGATGTGAAATTGTGTCAAAATGAGCAATCTCTTGGTGTGACCTTGAGAGTGACGCGAAGGTCACCAAAATCCACTGGCGTCGGGGAATCACCCTAATACATAATGACATGAAATTTGAAGGAAATCCCTCAATTCGTTCTTGAGATATCTCGCTGACAAGGATTCGGGACGTACGTACGGACGGTCTGAATACTATGTCCCGCCGCTTTGCACGCTCCGCGCGGCGGGGGACAAAAATCTGGCAAAAAAAGACCCGGGACTGCTGAGCAGCTAGAATCCCACATCTGACAAGAGTAGGACAGCATTGGTCTCCTCACTTCCCAGACATTTACAGACTGTTGTTAAAAGGGGATACTAAACAATGGTAAGTGTGACTCCCCCCAACTTTTCTGAGATGTGTTGCTGCCATCAAATTCAAAATGAGCTAATATTTTTCATGAAATGGTAAAATGTCTCATTTTTTATGTTGCCTACGTTCAATTGTGAATAATGTGGGTTTGAGTTTTGCAAATCATTACATTCTGTTTTTATTACATTTTACACAGCATCCCAACTTTTTCAGAATTCGAATTGTACATCAAAACTCACTTTGAGAAAGTCAATGGGTTACGTCACAGAAAATGTCAATTTTTTTTCACATGTTCATGACTCAGTCTCCCTCTTACTTGTGCTTGCCCTCACACTTGGTGCACATCATGGTGTTCATCGCCTCTTTCAGGTCATCCTGTAGCTTGATGAGGAACTCGTTCATGGATCTGGACAGTTCAGTCTCTGCCATGCGCTTCCTACACAGGAAGAAATACACACATCACTCAGCACACCACACGAGTGCAATGTTCCCATTTTCTGCGCTCAAATTAAAAAGACAAACCTCGTGCACAGTTACTGAAGTTATGAACCCAAAACATTTTCATGCAATTTGGGTATGCGTGCACTACTTTTGTAGCCAAATGTCTTGTGCAAAACATACGATGGTGGGTTACTCCTGACAGCCAACATTCAACAGGTATTCATGTAGAACTGCACTTTGGTTCATTCAAAGTAAGAACAGCACGAACATTCTCCAAAAACATGCGCAAATCAACCATTCATTCAAGTGGTGCGAGAGACTCAAAATTTAAGTCTGGCCTATGACTCGTCTTTACAAATGAATAAGCCCTCAGGAGGGCAAAAACACAACATCGAAGTGCTGTACAAAGAAAAAATGGAAAAAGTGAAGTCCGACCAAAGAAGGTCTTTCACGGTATAGGGAAAAATGCCCACTGCCCGATCAGAACAAGCTTTTGATATTATGAAAAACATCTGGTAACTCCGCGGGAAACAAGTTTTATATGCCTGATTTGCATACAGGAAGTGAACTATGGCCGACTTAGTGCATGCTCTATTGTTATGAGACAATGCTCAAAAAAGTCTTTTTTTGAGCATGTTACCATGTCCAAATATGTTCAATTATTAGTTTATTAGCTACAGCAAGACCTTCTGCATATTTTGATACCAAATGCAAACCAAGAAACCCCACAACAAAAAAGTTATAAATGATTTACTCAAGGATTTGTCAGTTTTATCACAAAATTTCATAGAAATCTTACTTTTCTTTTGCTTATTTCAGTGGGTTCCCATTCCTGCCCACCTAAAATTTTTTGTAGAAAGCTGTGCTATATAGTTGTATAAATCCTGTAAAATTTTTTTGAACTTTTAAGACCGGTAACATTGATCCAGAGATCAATATATCAAAGGAACGCTCATTTGTAAGAATGAACAGTTTGTTTTAAATAGGATAAGATTATCAACCTTTACCCAAAATAGTTGATATATACTCAAAATCATAAGCAATAACAAAAAAAGAATGGTATTATGGCTTCAAAATGGTATGAATTCATTCTGAATCATTCAAGATCATGTGAACTAGCAAACTGTAATGGAGTCCTTACATCTTATATTGTGTGTCTATCCTGGATAAAGACAAGAAAAATATTATCTATATCAATTTACAGCTTCAATTCTTGCATCCAGTGAGTTCTGGATCATTCTGGAATGTGATTAAAGGAGGTGAAAGACCTCCTTTCAGTGCCACTAGCCTGCTTCTTTTGCAGAACTACAACCAAAGATCTGACGCGCAATACACATGTTCAAACATCCTGACCAAGAGATGCTTCACATCGTTTCCCCTCCAGTCAGATGAAACTCACAGTTCATACTCTCTGCGCGTTTCTGGGTTGCTGACAACGTCCCAGGCTGCTCTCAGTACTTTGAAGGCCTCTCCAGCTCGAGGGTGCTTGTTTTTATCAGGGTGCACCTGGGCGGTGGGAAGAAGGGAAAAGACAGATACTCAAGGAGAGGGGTTGAAGCCAGAGCTCTGGGTCTACCCTGATATGAATCTCCAGATCACCGCCCAAAAGAAACCTGCCATATGCCCGACATCTGATGGGTAGAGATTTACTGCGACACGCCATCACATTCTATTTTGGGTACAAAAACTCACTGACACATGATCAGCTCCGCAAACAAACAGGGGGTTAAATGGCAACCCGTGGAACTGTGTGTTCCTGAGCACTGATTAGAAACCAAACAACAGCTATTGGTCGATAGATGTTTTTTTTTTTACTCCCAGTGTCTCACCTGTACAGCCAGCTGTCTGTAAGCTCTTTTGAGCTCAGTGTCCGACGCACTAGGCTCCACTCCCAGCACAGTGAAGGGGTCCAGCTGATCCTCGGGGATTTGAGCCAACTCCAACAGCCTCTCCAGCTCCTGTCCCGAAGGCCCTCGCCCTACACCAGGAGAGGGGGCCTGCTGCCGCCCGCGTGCTTGAAACACCCCACCCACCTTCTCCAACATGGCAACCCCCATCTTCCAGGCACTGGAATCCCGAAATGCAGCCCACCATCGCTGCCCCCGCTCCCCACCCAGCTTTCTGAGGGAGCCCAATGCCCAGGTGTACCCAAGCAGTGTGGCCATGCGGAGGTGTGCCAGGCAGGAGGCTGCTGCCCACCAGCACCGCCTTGACAGATTTCCAGCAATGCACCACACCCTGTACAGCAGGCGCCCAGCTTCCGCCTTCAGGACGGGGAGGTCACTGGCCTTGCGCAGGAGCAGTGAGCCCTGATCATAGAGCGCGGAGCCGCCGGCCTCCACCACCTCCCCACAGCGGTGAGCCACCAGGACAATGAGCTCCACAACCATACGCAGGCAGGACACACACCAGGGCTGCAGTGACTCTGCCAGGAGCTCTCGGCAGGCTGCCACCACTCGAGACCCCACTGGCCCACCCCGGGACCGCCCCTGATGATGGTGATGGTGGTGGTTCCGCCGCCGGGCCTGCTTGTGGCGCCCCCCACTGGAGGGTGGAGCTTTGGAGGATGCTGACATTGTTGCCTGCTCACCGCGACTCCGCCCTCTCTTTCCCCCACCGGGCCTCCGCGTCTCCAGATGCCCACCCGGTCGCCAGTCCCGACCCTCTCCACTTCTGCCCTCGTCGCCGCCCTCTTCCTCCTCATCCCCATCTCTGTCCGCGTCCCCAGACCGGTCATGTTCCTCCTGTCCACTCTCAGACCGACCATCCTCTTCCTGATGGATTACGTCTCCGGGGACAGGGGACAGAGTCTCAAGGTCATCCATCTCCTCACCCTCCTCCGATGGCCGCCAGGTCTCCGAATCATCCCCCTCTCCAGGCCCTCGACCTCCACGCAAAAAGAAGCCAGATCCCGAGGATGAGGGGCTGCAGGAACTCTCATCCGCCATGTTCTTCGGCCCAATGTCAGTGGGGACTTTCAAACATGGCCCAGCTTCTCTCAGCTCCTGTTTCTCCCAGTTGGGCGAATCTTTTCCCCCTTCATGCTCTTCAAGCCGTTGCTCCTTTTCGGCACCACATGTCTCCACTCCCACAGTGGGAGAAGCCAAAAGCTCCCCAGCACCCTCCACTTCCCTCCCAGTCTTTAGGACAGTTGGGTCAGGGTCGCAAGGGTGGGGCTGCCCATGACAGACACCGTTACCCACAGCGGTCACTCCACTGTTGCGACCCTGAGAAACCAGGGTTTCCTCCTGGGGCTCCCAGCTAGCATTGCAATGCTTATCCATCACAAGGCTCACAATCCAGCAGCCTCATGTCCCAAGGATCCTCTCCTGCCTGAACAGAAAATGGTATTGCAATTCATGACAACAAGTATCAAATAGATGCTTATTAACTGCAATCATAAGAAAACTACTTCTCTTCAAATGTTTCTAGGCATTGAAACGCAAGTCCTCCCCCCATCCCCAGCGACAGCATGCATTGGGACACTGCCAAGCATGTTCTGCAATGTTCTCTCATTTGAAAACATTAGCTCGGCTAAAGTAGAAAAACACCCAACTTCCTTTGTTGGAACCCGGGTACTGAATGAGGTAGCTGGCTGGACATTTATTACAAACGAGAGATATTGAATGTGTGCATCGAAAACCGATCACGGAGCGTTAGAGATCAGCTACATTAGCAAAGCAACAGTAATCATTTTTGTTTGCAGACATTCGCTGGTCAATCGGAGTGTAGTGGCGAGCTACCTAGCATCAGCTTAAGTTAACTAGCTAGCCAGCTAAAATATAAAATGTGTTTCTCAAAAAGCCTAACAACTCACCCAGCTAGTATCATCATTTCCCAAGCATTGCATTACAAATCGTGTCAGTCAATATTTGGACAAACTCGCAACACTAGCTAGCTAGCTAGCCATGTTTTGAAATGACAAAACTTAGCCAACCGCTCAGAGAGCCAACAGCACGATAGAAGAGGAAGTAACTGGGACTTACTTTTCTCCTGCATTAGGAAGTGACTATCGAGCTAGCTAAGCCCACTTAGCTGGCTTGAAACTAAAACTGGGTACCAGCACGCCAATTCAGTATTCAAGTAGCTTGTCGGTTAGCTACTTTAAAGTGCGTCTAGTCAGTAGTCGATATCCAAGTGGCACTAGCTGGCAACATCCATCCGCTGAGTAGAAAAACTGCAACTTTGCTGGCCAGCCCAGCCAGCTAGCTATATTCCCAAGTTAGCAAGCGAGCCAAATTCACAAGCTATCCATATATCTGCGTGATTACAACCACTAGCTAGCTACCTAGCCAAGTAGCTATATCAACCATGAAGCAGTTATTTCGTTGACATCTGCAGCCACCATCACGCCATGAAACAAAAATGTCGACAAGGAGTCCTTCTTTAATACTAAAAATGAAAACTACAACAAAACGATCTTCTCTGTAATTAAGCGAGTTATCTCCTTTCTTTAAACATTACTTCCACCACCCTCCTCGCTACCTGAAAGCTAGCCAAATAGAACACTCATTTCCAGCCCCTGTTGTTTTTCTTTTTCACTTTCACTTCCGAGGTTACGCGGCGCCAAGTCGGTCCAATTTCCGTTGTTGTCATGACTATCGTCCTGTAGTCCCGGGGCATGTTCAAGATTGCGGGGTCAAGCGAGAACCTGCGACTGCAACAATGACGTAGAGAAAAAACTAGGCTGCGCGCTGTATGGCAAGCCGTTTTAACATTTAATCGAACCACACTCCTATCGGTAATTACATTTCGATATCCATAATAGCATTTCTCCTAGTCAAAATATAATTTTAAAATATAATTTAAAATATAATTTTGACTAGTCAGAATGGTAATATAAGATATCTGCAATAACATTCTTACCAGTGGAAATGTTGTTATAAGATATCTACAACTTTGATTGTACTTGTCAAAACTAAATTTAAGATGTCTAAAAATCCATAAAAACTGTAAGTGGCCATTTTAACATTTAATAGCGAGACTGGATATGTATTGCAGATATCTGTGATTCAATTCTTCCTTGTCAAAAAGAACATTTCAGATATCCACAATGACATTATTCCTATACACAATTGTTATGTCAGATATCCACAATGACATTCTTCCTAGGACATCACTTTTGCCATTCATGTGTATTGGGCTTTCAATTTCAGTCATCCACAATTACATTCTGGATATCTAGAATGAACATTATGGATATCTACATTTGAATTCTTATTAGGAAAAACTCCCATTTGAGATATCTTCAATCCAGCTGTTACTTGTCATAATTTTCATAATAGATATCCAAAAATGGAAAGCTAGTCCTGTCTACCCGTCAACAGATACCAACAATACTTTTATGGATATCTGCAACTGTATTTTTGCTAGTCATAATTCTAATTGTAGATATCTGAAATTACATTTTTACTAGTCATAATACAAATTGTGAATATCCATAATGAAATTTGTACTAGATACAAATCTTTTGTACTGGATATTCAAAATTACATTCTGGATATCTGGAATAGTTTTTCATTTTGGATATCTGAAATGAAAATTATGACTAGTAACAATTGGATGGAAGATATCTGAAATGCGAGTTTTTCCTAGTAAGAATTCAATTGCAGATATCCAGAATGTTCATTCTAGATATCCGGAATGTAATTGTGTAATTGATTCAAGTAGACTTTGTGAGGACAAAGAAGAAACCTTGGTCCACTTATTTTGGGATTGTCCATATGCTGTTGGCTTCTGGATACAGGTGCAGGAATGGCTACAAACACTTCATATTTAGTTCGAGGTGACCTTGTTTACAGTTATGCTGGGGGACCTGAGAGATACTTGTATAAAATTAAATAATATAATTATAGTTCTTGGAAAAATCTTTAGTTTTAATACACAAAATAAGAATGCACTAAGATTAAGTAATTTCAAAATGTTTGTTAAAAACAGCAATAATCTGGAAGGTATAGCTATGAGAAACCTGGGCAGAGCATCTGAATTTTTAAGGGTGTGGCAGAAAATAAGTACAGGTGAGGGATGGGCATAACTCACCATATGAATGAATCTTATCTGCGTGAATAAGTTTGTGTGATCTGTTCTTTTTTTTTTCTTCTTATAGAGACATCATTGCATGTAAAAATACAATTCCAAACATGCATTGGAATGATGAGGCTTTAGGAGGTTTGGGGGGTTACAGGAGGATTAATAGCTTTGAGAGTTCTTAGTGTGTGGTTACGTACTTTATTTTTCTAGGTTTTCTCCTTTCATTACTTTATTATATATTTTTTATTTTTTTCTTTTCTTTTCTGTATTTCCTTTGTTAATTCCCTCCCTCAAGAGGTGATATATCATTGTATTTAAGTCCGGCAAAATAATAAAGTTGTCCTCCAAAGAGGGGGGTTGGTGGTGGGCAAGAAAAAAAAAAGATTTACCATTGTCAAAATGTGATTATGGTCAAAGTGTCTGTTGGCGTGGCGTGGCCAGTGGCGTGGCGTGGCCAGAGGGGGTGCTAAGACACGTCTCTTTTTGACAGCAATTAGTTGTTCTCAATTATTTTCCTTTATTGACACGTCTTCCAATTATCGTATTTGGCAACTGAAGACACGGTTTCTCTCCATATGCGATCTAACAGCGATGAAATCGTGGGTTAAATTCAGTGCAGAAAAATAATTTACGTATTAATTGGCCAATGCTTCGCGTTTATTGAACAGGTACAGGTTCCAATGAAATGCAGACTTTCACTCTCAGTATTTCGATATGTCCCACGTGGCTGTAGACTTAGTCATCAACCTCGATTCAAAGGGAAATACAGTAATATTGATTATCATTGACCACTTATCGAAATGTTGTAAATTCACCCCTTTTCCCAGCCTTCCGTGGCAGAAATACTCTTCCAGCACGTCTTCAGAAACTTCGGCCTTCTGGAGGACAGCCTTTGAGACCGTGGGCCGCAGTTTATGTCCCGTGTGTGGCGAGCCTTCCTCCGGAGGTTAGGAGCTTCGGTGAGCCTCACCTCAGGACACCATCCCAAGTCAAACAGGCAGGAGGAGAAAGCCATTAAGGATCTTGGGAGGTCCCTGCGAGCACACTGCCACCAAGGACAGCAGGATCGGGCAAAGTTCCTGCCTTGGGCGGAGAATGCCCAGAATTCCTTCAAGGGTGCCTCCACAGGACTGACCCCTTCCCATTGTGTGCTCAGTCGGCAACCTCCCCTGTTCTCGTGGGATCTGAGCTAGATCAAAGTTCTGGTGGTGGACCCCTGGTTCAGATGAGCAAAGAAGGTGTGGACTGACACAAACGTGCAGATCCGAATAGCCCTCCGCTGTCAGAAGTTCCAGACAGACAAGCAATGTCGAGACGCCCAAGAGTACGATCTAGGGGATCAAGTCTGACTCTCGACCAGAGATCTCTGCCTCTGCCTGCCCTGCTGGAAGCTGAGCCCATGGTTCATTGGCCCATTTAAAGTCCTCTGGAGGGTCATCGAGTCTGCATATGCCCTCCAATTGCCACCAAACATACAGTTCTCTAATACGTTTTATGTATCTCTCCTCAGATCAGTGATTGAGGGCCCATTGGCAGAGACAGTCCCCCTGAAGACCTACCCTTTGCCCTGGAGGTCGATGGAACCCCAGCCTACCGAATACGCACCCTGCTGGACTCCAGACTTTGCAGAGGCAACATTGAGTACCTGGTGGACTGGTAGGGGTACGGTCCAGCAGAGAGGAGTTGGGTACCAGCTCAAGGCATCCTAAAATTCAAGACAAATAACATAATAATCCCATGGAAAGATGTATTTAATGTTTTATATAACACAACTTTAGATGTAACCATACCTATAAAACAAATACAGGTATTATACAAATTTCTGCCCTCCAGAGCGATTATATCTTAGAACACACTAATTTATGTAGATTTAGTAATTATGAACAGGAATTTATTTTGCAGTTTTTATGGTTCTGTCCTGTAGTTGCTTTATTTTGGGATCAAATTCAGAAGAGGATAATAAAATATAATAAAAAATACATTTTTAATCTGCAAACTGTCATTTTATGAGATTTAGATAATAGTAAATCAGATATCAGTAATACAGTAGTCCTTTTTTCGCAAGGCTTTCAAAACCCAGCCGAAATCATGCACACAGCTTCACATAACAAATTTCAAAAATGATCTTAAAATCCACTGGATGATGGAGAGATCATCAAACGTCAAAAAGTAGCCGACAAACTTTGGCATTCCTAAAAGGATGGGAACAACTAAGTCTTTGGGAAGGATGGGACCAAAATGAATATATAAACAAATATGATCAAAAAAGGTTTATATAAGACAAATATTTAAAATAAATAAAATAGATGGATATATAACTAAATTGGCCTTTTGCAAGCCTTTTTCCTTGTGCATGGAGCAATCATGGTAGGCTAAGTTGGTATAGGTTGCTGGGGATGAACAATGCGTGAATTTGTGCGGTCCCCATTTTTGCCACCCGTCCCTTAGTGTTTGCTTTATGCTCAGTATACCCAGTTTTGGACATCTTAAAGGTGATGACTACTCTCTTTACTCATATCACTATAATACAGATAAAACTTCAATAATTCTTTAATTCTTGATTTTTTTTTGTATTTGTTTTGGCTAACCTTCCACTTCTGTACATATTCTGAATTAGGACAACAATATTGATGTATGAGCACATGTTGGCGTGTCTATATACGTATGTATGTGTGTACATGCACTAAGTGTTATCACTGGTATGTTTGTGGTTTCTCAAGGTTAAGATGCATATTGGTATATATATATATATATATATATATATATATATATATATATATATATATATATATAAGACAACTTTATTTTAAACTTGTCTTCAAACCATAGTGTTGACAGCATTTTTCATTCCAAGATATAAGGTAACATGTAACATGAAATTATTGCCAAGTTCCAAATCAAAAGTATTATCGGAATAGTTACCCAATTATGTGACGTTATGTGACTGACGTTACAGTTTGTCACTCAGACTTCAAACTTGAATGGATTTTTGTAGATAAAACAAGACAATTTGACAAGCAATAGTCATATTTTACATATTTGTTTACTTTTACAGCTTACTGAATGGTAATAATGGTTTTTGAATGGTTTATACACCATACCGGGTGCAGTGCAAACAGTACGTTCTGGCTTCAAGTCAGATGTGAACACTTTGTCACTTCATTGACACAGATTTAATGAGTGGTTATCACTAGCCTGACAGGTCTGATATACAATGGGAAAAATATTTCTAATGGGGCTGTTGACATAAAATTTTCTCCAGATGTTAGATACCACCCAAATAATCCACACATACAAAGAAATCAAAACAAATACGTCCAAAAATTCAGTTATGTGTAATAAAATGGAATGACACAGGGAAAAGTATTGAACATGCTTAGTGATATTTATTTAATACCTAGTTAAAAAGCCTTTGTTGGTAATGACAGCTTCAAGACGTCTCCATTATGGAAAAATTTGTTGCATGCTTTATTCAGGTGCGATTTTGGCCCATTCTTCCACACTAACTGTCTTCAAATCTTGTAGGGTCCAGGGGCCTCTTCTATGAACTCTGATCTTCAATTCTCTCCATAGATTTTCAACTGGAATCAAGCCGGCTGATTGACTGGGCCATTCTAGCACCTTGATTTTCTTCCTCTGAAAGCAATTGAGTTTCCTTGCTGTGTCTTTGAGATCATTATCTTGCTGAAATGTCCACCCTCATTTCATCTTCAGCATCCTGGTAGATGGCAGCAGATTATTATCAAGAATGTCTCTGAATTTCTCCATTCGTCCTTCCTTCAATATATACTCAGAGGCAATGAAAATGCAACACCAGTTTGGATTCAAATAATTTTGTAACTCAAATTTATTTTCTTATTCTAACAATTCAAATATGTTGGGCGGGTTGACTTTGATGAATTAAATGTGTTAATGAGCTGATTTGAACAATAATAAACAGATGTATTAAACATAATGAAAATGAAAAATCACAACAAAACTGAACAGAACACACATTTAAAAATGAACTCAAAAGAACAGTCAGTATCTGGTGTGACCCCCATGAACATCCACACAGGCAGTACAAAGTCTCCTCATGGACCTGACTAAGCGTCTTAGGTTGTCTTGGGGAAGTTGTCACCACTCTGCCTGAAGTGCATTCTGGAGTTGCTGCCTGGTTTGAGGTCTGGGTTCTCTTGATGAAAGAGCTTGTCCCAGTTGGACAGTCTACATCCAAAACGTACTGATGCTGGACATACTACACCCAAATCGGTGAGCCACTGGCCGGGCACTTACTCCCGCCTCCAGCATTCCCAGGACCCTGTTCTTTTGTTCGTGGCATTATGACACTTAAAAATGTTTTTTGTGTGGTCTTCATCATGCCTTTATACAGGGAAGACAACCCCTCCTTCATTTAAACCACTGTACTTGCACAACTCCTACTCCCATATGTTGTAGTCTATATGGATTGATGAGAGTCCAACTCACACTGTTGAGTTACATGATGATCATTCATGTGTAACGAGGTATACATTGTGACCCCAATAGTCACTTGAGAACTCAAATAGGACAACTCAGGTCCTGAGCAAAAATAAACCAAAATTTAGAATGTTGCGTTTTCATTGCCTCCGAGTGTATGGAGTTTGCTAGTACTATACACTTAAAAACAGCCCCACACCATGATGTTCCCACCTCTTAACTTCACTGTTGGTATGGTGTTCTAGGGGTGATGTGCAGTGCCGTTTGTCCTCAAAACATGGTGTGTGCTATATGACATCCAAAGAGTTCAATTTTGGTCTCCACTATATTCACCCAGTATTTCAAACGCTTGTCCAAATGTTGTGCAGCAAACTTTAAACAAGCTTCAGCATGATTTTTGTTCATCAATGGAGTCTTGTGCGGTGAACATGCATAGAAGCCATGGCGGATGAGTTTGTTTTCTTTGAAACAACTGTACCTGCTAATTCCAGGTCTTTCTGAGGGTCTCCGCGAGTGGTCCTTGGCTCTGGGACAACACTTTTTATCATTTTGTGCTTGCTCCAGCGAAGCAGCACTCTCTATTCTCTTTTTTCAATATTACGCAACTTCATCTTCTTCTTCCTCTTCCACCTTAATTTGACAGGGGCAAGAAAAGGCTGGAAAAGTAAGTGGTACTAATAAAAAAATAACTGGAGAAGTATTTTGCAACGAATTAAGCTAATTGGCAATAGGTCAGTAACATGATTGGGTGTAAAAGAGAATTTTGGAAAGGCAGAGTCTCTCAGAAGTAAAGACAGGCAGAGATTCACCAATCTGCAAAAAACTGTGTCGAAAAATTGGGGAAAATTTTCAGAGAAATATTCCTCGATGTAAAACTGCAAAGACTTTGAATATCTCGCCATCTACAGTACAAAATATCATCAAAGGATTCAGAGAATTTGGAGAAATGTCTGTGCTCAAGGGATTAGGCCGAAGGTCAGTATTGGATGCTTGTGGTCTTCAGGCCGTCAGGCGGCACCGCATTAAAAACAGGCCTGATTCTGCCCTGGAATTCACTGTATGGGCTCAAGAACACTTCCAGAAATCATTGTCTGTGAGCACAGTGTGCTGTGCAATCGATAAATGCAAGCTAACCCTTTGTTGCATATTGTCCAATATTTTGGACATATTTTATGTGAGGTTTATGTTGTCTTGGCTTATGAATACCCTGAACACACACAACTCCAGCAAAGAAGACCCAGGACTGTCGAGCAGATATAAACCATCATTAGACAAGAGTGGGACAACACTGCTCTCTCAAAACCCAAGCAATGGGTCTCCTTACTTCCCAAACACTTACAGACTGTTGTTAGAGGAAGACGAGATACTACACAAAGGTAAACACGGCCCTGTCCCAACTTTTTTGAGGTGTGTTGCTGCCATCAAATTGAAAATCAGCTAATATTTTTCATGAAATGGAAAAATGTCTCACTTTCAACATCTGAAATGTTGTCTATGTTCTTTTGTGAATAAAACATGGGTTTATGAGATTTGCCAATCAATAGGGGTTCAAGCCTGTTTTTGTGCTGGTTTATTATTATTAATATTATTAGGGTTTCAAGCCGGTAGGGCTGAAACCCTATTGGTTTTTGTGCTGGTTTATTTTTACCTCCGCCAGGAGGTTATGTTTTTGGCAGTGTTTGTTTGTTTGTTTGTTTGTTAGCTAGATAACTCAAAAATTAATGCACCGATTTTGATTCAATTTTCAGAGAAGGTGGGTATAAAGTCAAGGAACAGGTGATTAAATTTAGGCATATCTAGGCCAAAGTACAGGTGAGATATACACCAAAGTTCAAGATTTCAAGTCTTTCCGATTGGCTAGTTGCACAAGATGGTGCTGTGTACATTCTGAAATACGTTGGTAAGCTTAACTTAACTACTTCCGGTTTGCTTCTGCTACTGATGATGAGCAGATCACAGGTATATCATCCCGAAAATGTGATTTTAGCTAAAGCCATATTCCTAGGATTTGGCTTAATTAACCACGAATGATGTTCGCATGATTTGTCTCGATTACCTGTTACTGATGTTTGTTCATTGGCACTCAATGAGGCATTTGCTGCTCAAACGAGAAAAAAAAAGGATTTCTAACTAGCAACACATTTCTAGCTGTTCTCACTGATGAGTGATGCACTGGCTTTAAGCGACAGATAAAATATGTAAAAATATCTGATAATTAATGTGTAATTATTCCATAACTTTGAAATGCTGTTTCATAAATCTAACATTCGATCCACGCATATTTTAATATTGTCGATACTTCGTTTCCCTTCCCACTCGGCGTCAGTTGCACTCTCAAGACCATCACATCTGGAGCTATGGTTAGCTGAGCACATCTTAGAAAACCATAACAATATTGCAGTACTAGCAAGCCTGTTGCACAAGAAGATGTAAAAGTAAATTCAATATAAAACCTGAACAGAAAATCTTGCTAGCTCTCTAGCAAGCCTTGCTAGCTACTCCACTTTGCGACTGCTCGATGAAAAAATGAAAGCTAGCTCCAGATATTTATCTAATGAGGAAATTTGGGTCGTGCAACACTGGATGTTTGTCGCTTAAAGCCAGTTCATGACAGTCACCTGAGCAAATGGCTGGAAATGATGCTAGGTAGAAGCGTCGGAAACCCTCTATCAGTGGGGCAGCTAATGTCTCATTAACAGTGCCAATGAACAAACAGCAGCAGCTAATCGAGACAAATCATGCGAACATCATTCACGGTTAATTAAGCCAGATCTTGGGAACAGCGGCAATAGTTAAAATCTAATTTTCGGGATTATATTCCTGTCACCTGCTCAGCATCTGATGTAGACTAATAGATGACAGAAGCAAACTATAAATAGTAAAGCGAGCCTGTGTATTTCAGAGTTTACTTAGCCCCATTTTGTGCACATAGCCAATTAGAATAGCACATCGTATAGAATTCACCGTAAGTATGCTTGCTCACCACAAGCCATGTTTCCATCCACATGTTCTTATGCAAATGAAGTCATATCAAATGAAAAATGCCTTATGGAAACGGGGACATTTGACTTGATTTGAAGAATATCGGCACAAAGTTTATACGGTTGATCTGATCGGATTTTCTTTTGATCGGTAAAAGGCTTATGTGATAAATGCTGATGGAAACGTTATTTGCCGAATAAACCTGCAACTGCATCGTGACGATGTTTTGATTCTGATAATGGTTAGCTATGTTGCTAATAGCTGGAACATATGCACGTACATCTTGTGCAAATTATCATCATTTGAATGGTAGACACAATTCATTTTGGCTTACTAGTTAAATTAGTTGGCTAACACACTTTTGTTCACTTGTAGGTTCTGCGATTCAGAGCAAAAATGAATGGAAACAGCTTAAAATTCGTCCGTCATGTCCCATTTGTTGTGAACACGAAATTTTGAGAATGCTTTGACCGATTTTATTCATCTTTGGCTTCAATGTGTGATTTTGTGATATGCTGACCCCAGTCGATTTCCATCACCTGGCGGGGGACATGGCCACGTTTAGTGACAACACTTGTTAATTAAGCTGTTAAAGCTGTTTCAACTACTAATTATCTTTCTTGGCTTGAACCCCGGAATTGCCGCTTGTGGCTATATTTGTATTCTGTTTTTATGCACGGTTTACACAACTTCCCAACTTCATTGGAATTGGGGATTGTAAATCAAGCCATTTTTGTGCTGATTCAGTCAATTCAACCCAAGGGGACAGCAATATGCCTTTCCTGGTTGGAGCCTGCTAAATCAAGCAAAGAACAGGAACAAATTGAGTTCAGTTATAATGCAGCTATTAACAGTAAATTGAATGTTAGGTAACATTTGCTACAATGCCCATGCTAGCCATGGATAAAAGTTTTAAGACCGTAACTGCCATCCTTGCTAGCGGAAGTAACTTTTCCATACTCACCGAGTAGTTGAATACTTAACATTAGCAAGCTGTTGATTATGTCGTCTGCAGTGATGGCAATTTCAATGCTCAAGTCTGACCCATTTCAAACTCATTCTGTGCACTGTGTTCACAAGCTAACTAGCTATTTATAGCGCAAAATAAATAGGGACCCATGAATAATATCACAACACGTGTTCACCATATCTCGCAGCTTGCTATTATAAGTGAGAACAAAAATGAACAGTGAGCCACGAACAGTATTCACTACTTCGCCAGATCAGCGCTGTAAAGCTCGGGACAGGCAGAGACAATGACAATGAGCTATAAGCAACAACAGCTGCTTCTTGATACGCATGGAGCCATAGAGAGAGAGAGAGAGAGAGAGAGAGAGAGAGATGCATCAACTTCATTGATTCCAATTGACCTTTTTTTTTTTGAAGTGGAGTAGACTCCTCGAGGCGCTTTCACTCTAGGTAAGATTGTTCCGCACCGTGCCACAGTACGATTGTTACCCCCCCTCCCCCCTCAGGTCAGCTTTCACACCAGTAATATCGTACCATACCTGAGTACACTTTATATGTCAAAATTCCGATATCAGCATGTTGTGGTATGCACTTGGGTGGTTGTAAATTGGGAAATATATAAAAGAAGAAGAAAACCCTTTTGTGGAAAGAATGCCGTATCCAACCTCTTTTTTTTGCTTTTTATTTGCCAGTATGATTTTAAAGGGAGGCACCAATATATTTTGGGGGGGTTTATTAGCGTCATGGGGGTTTGGAATATTAATATGGAATATTGATATCGCAAATGCATATGCTGCGCGTGCCCTAGCAACCTGGTGTGTCATCAGTAACATGGATTACCATGAATAGCAGCACAAGAAATGAAACTAAATTTTCTTGACTGGATGCTTGATGTTTTTACACATCCTGGGTACCCAAACATCAAGGTAAGTTGAAAAAGTACTGATTACATTGGACATTGGTGGATGTTGAATATGGAATTCTTTCACCTTTGCAATTTTGGACAATTATGCTGTCCACTGCCTCATACCACGAAAGTTTAGCTTCTCATAACTTGAGCTGCCAGACTTTCACTTCGCGTCCCGCACTTTGAAATATTGGAGCCGCATTTTTTTTGGTTTGTCAAGGCATTGTCTGTTCTATTGTTCTGGAATAACTACGTGAATGTAACTACTGGCAATTTATTCCATAAATCTTGAGGTTTTTATGTGTAGTATCCAGTTGTAATTGTCTGTTTTCGTCCACCTAAATTTTGAGCAAGCATTGGATTTCTTGGTTTGAATGGAGAGATCCTTTCGCCGCTGCGTTTGTTAGAACAAAAGAGTCGTAACACATAGCAGTAGTCTTCTGTACTCAAGTACTGTTGCTTTCAGATTTGGAATGAGTACAGATGAACCGTGCCCAAGTCTACCTCTTACAAGCAGACTCGGTGTTCACCCTTATCAAATGAACTGGACTTTGGGGTGGAGAATTGGACTACTTGGATCCGTGCCCGAGTGCGTAATGTGAAAGCACCCTCGGTCACGATGGACTTTCTGAAGGTAAGACGTTTAAATAATTACATTGTATAATGTCAGCATATCTGAATCTTATTTACAGTAAAGCATTTTACTGGATTATTCACGATATATTGAGCGTTTACGGACAAGAAATTATCCTAGGATAACACATAGTAACTAACATTAAAGGGGACCTATTATGCTACATTTCCAAGTTTATATTTTGATCTTGGACTCCCCGAGAGTATTCCTGATCGTTCAAAGTCCCAAAAAGGGTCCTTATTTAGCTCATACTGCCATTCTCAAAAAACCCCATTTGTAGTCCATTGTAGTCTCTGCCTGAAACGTATCATTTAGGTGGCTCCTTTGCTATGGTGCCCACTTCTGTGGAGGGCGGAGCTGGGCAGTACTCGGCAGCATGCAGGTTTCTCGGTCCACCTCCCTAGTGTGAAATGTCAGACATGAACAGCTTCTGCGCTGGTATATGATGGGGGGGCGAAAGCTCCAGGCTAAACGGTCTTTTCGGAAATTGCCCATGGTAATGGTTTACTTATTGCATTGGAATGATCAGTGTTTGCTCGTGGAAAATGGCCGCAATATGGTTAGTACGCGACAGCTAGAGAGAGCTCTGGTTATGTTATGAACATAATACAGGTTTTACAGTTTGTAAGTTCCGTTAACATGAACAGTTGCTTATGTGGAGCTAGCGAATCGATAACTTTTACAGGAAAGAATTTTGAATTCAATCTCCCCCTTTTTTGACATTTTATTAGCCAGAACAATTTCTAAAGGGGGATGAAATTACGCTACAGCAATGCAGAGAAATCGTTTGTCATGCCAGACGTGTTACAGATTGTGTGTTTTGCGATTGCTTTCACCGTGGTAGCATCAGAGAGCTAGCCCAGATATTGGTGAAGTATCTAGCTGACCCCGGTCATGGATAAGTAAAGCGATCAGCAGTAAACAAACCCAAACGCAAACCCAAAGCACTGCAAAACCTACGTCTGATCTAACTGCAGCCTTTTCAGCCCAACTTTGCAGACACATACAGCACCTCTCTGGTTATCTTCAACTGTAGTGGCTACAATCAGGCAACATTATGATGAAACTGCCACATTGATGCTTACCGAAGTAACACAAGCATACCGATATTTACTGCAATAAGCCAACCAGGAGCATTTTTAAGTAGTGCAGCACGCAAACTAAAATGCAGTAGCTGGTAACCGAGCAGTCCAAACAACCATTGATACAAATTTTACCCTGCAATACAGGTTTTACAGACAGTAAGTTATGTTACCGTGAAAGTTGTACTAAGCATCCAAATTACAAACAAGAATAAATAACTTCAAAAAAGGTTTATGTTCACACTCCTTCTGTTGAATGTCCCCTGATATTACTCTTGCACATTTCTGACACAAACATTAGCAACAGTAACTTGGCTACGTTAACCGCTGTGCTACAGCCACATTCAACTGGCTATCACGTTAGGTAGGCTTATGTCCTAAAACGACTTACAGCTTCCGCGTCTGTGAGTCATGGACAGTCGCAACCAATACAGGCTTTATCTTCAGATATTTTACAAAGCCTGCGTTTGAGGCCAGTTGTTCGTGCTAACTATAGTTAGCAGTCCTGCTAGCCACCTGCAACACATTAGTTTCACTTACATTATTCATGTCATGGTTGTGGTGTGGCTCCGAGCGCTTGATCGATATAACTGCTTCAGGGTTGAGAAGCAGCTGAAATGCTTATCCTGTGTTGAATTATCCTTTATTGACAAAGCTGTCTTTTGTGAAATGCAGAGCACAAACAGCTAATGTTCCCTTTGGCCATGGCTGTTTGCTGCCAGCAAACAAAAAAGCTACCCACTGATTTCTGCTGGCATTGTCTTTTGCGAGAGAAATAGGTGCTTTTCTTCGCGTCCAAAAATAAACGGAGGAGCTGCTTTGGGAAAGATACTTTGAGAAGCAGCTGAAAGCTTATCCAGTGTCGAATTATCCTTCGTTGACAAAGCTGTCTTTGGTGAAACACTGAGCACAAACAGCTAACGTTCCCTTTGGCCGTGGCTGTTTGCTGCCAGCAAACAAAAAAAACTACCCACTGATTTCTGGTGGCATCTTCTTTTGAAAGAGAAATAGGTTATTTTCATCGCCTCCAAAAATAAACGGACATGCAGCTTTGGGGAGAGATACTTACAAAACTGCACCTCAAATGATCTGCGGTTCTTCTTTTGCATTTCTGGAGGTGTAGATGCTACCAAGGTCTAGTATGATCTGCAGTTGTATGTACCTGCGAGAATATTTTCCGGTGTGGGCAGGTCCATCACAGTGATTGGCTCTGGCTAGGTCTGTATTAATTGAACTGCACAACCTGACATCAGGTTTTGCCCAGATCTCATGAAGATCTCGGGATGAGCTGTTCAAAGAGGAAATCACGTTCACGAAATCATGTTTTTGGATTATGGTAAAACCCCTGTATCTTATGTTTAGAAACTTCACAGAGGTTGAGTATGGACATCCAACATTATAACATTACTTATAACATTTAAAGAAGGATCAGCATAATAGGTCACCTTTAACTCCGAGCAGCATAATGGATAATTGCAAATTCCATTCTCTCGATGTCATTTCATCCACCATCGTGGAATTAGAGAAAAATGTTCATATAAGTGATTTTTCTGTGTGTGTGTGTGTGTGTGTGTGGGGGGGGGGGGGGGGGGGATCAATCAACTATTCATGCTTTTGCAAACACACAAATTTTCTTCAGAAAATTTTGCCTTTTATAGTTC
Organism: Gymnothorax reevesii; assembly: GCA_029721435.1. NCBI lineage: Eukaryota > Metazoa > Chordata > Actinopteri > Anguilliformes > Muraenidae > Gymnothorax > Gymnothorax reevesii. The sequence goes on along the minus strand of CM056581.1, from coordinate 29,709,650 downwards.
TTCTGACTCTGTCAGAAATCGTGCAAGGAGTACCTGGGCTGGCCAGATTATGGCCCCAATGGTGCTCACTGGAAAATTCAGAAGTTTAGAAATCTGTCTGTGATCAATGCCATCAGTACGTTTTGCAACAATAAGATTGCAAAGGTCTTGAGAATGCTCTTTGCTTTTACCCATCATCAGATACTTCTTGTGTGACACCTTGGTAATGAGAAACATTTTTATAGGCCATCAATTAGGACTTAATTTAATTTAAACATTTTTATCCTTTGCTCGAAAGGATTGAATGATAAAACCATTGTCATTTTTTAGTGTTTTCTATGAAGCCAAATTACTTTTTGGAAAAGGCCACCACATTTTAAAATAAACTACACGGAAATGTAGTCTAATCAAAACTCAATTTCAAGAATAAAATTAAGCTGTATCACACCCCTCTGCCTGAGAATAGCTTTCTATTTTAAAAAAAGGCAATCAGAGATGGCAGACTTCACCCCATTCACACAAATATTGGCAAGTGCAGAAACACAAACAGACAAACAGACACACACAGAGCCACTAAAAACAGTACTTCACGCCCACTCCCTGGGGTGAAGTAATTATGTTTTTATGGTGCAGAAAGAAAGCACAATAATCAACCGAGATTAACAGCCGAGACCAATGTATGAACAGGCTGCAATTTATTAACATAACTTTCCAAACCTGCCGATCATTTTTCATGTTCTCCACACTGTTATAGACTTGCACCTTTTTTGCCAGTTATTTTAACTGTGATTTTAGAATCAGTTTATAACAGAAGTTCTGAGTATGTTAACTGTAAACTACAGTTAAATGTGCGCATCTACTCACAGTACAGATAACAAGAAACAATGCATTAATCTAACTGTTAAATTCAGTCAGTTTAAGACACTTTCTCTCTGCTGTAAAGAAACATAATTTGAGGCAGGAGGCTAGTCAAACGATTGTTTAATTAAAATTGCATTTTAATTACTGTTAGAAATCGGTGAATTATATTTTTGTTTTAGTATGTTTTATTAGTTTGAGTTACTATTTATTTATTTATCATATTTATTCTTTTAGAGTATGTATGTTTCTGAAAGATTGCGCTGTCTTTGGACTTCAGTGTTTTCCTCTCGTTTCTGTCTCGTAGAGTCTTGTCTTTTTCATCACACTCTCTTCCCTGTAATTTCAGTTAGGTATTTCCACTTCCTTCTCTCGCGCTGTTCTCATTGACTGTCCACACCTGAGAGTAGTTTAGTGAGGCATGGGTGTTAGGTTAGATTAGAGTTAGAACTCCACCCTTCTCCTCTCTCTCTCCTATCACTGTCCTTGCTTTTCTAGCTCCACCTCTCTCTACAGCTGTCCTGTGTTTAGCTGGGATTCCACTTAATTAGTTTGTGTATTTAAAACCCACTTCTTCCTCAGCTTCTTGTCGACTCGATTCTTCCCATAGCTCATCTTGGTTAAGTCTCGTTTCTGCGCTCTTTTCTTGTTTCGATGGTTGAAAGCTTTTTTCTTGTGATTCTCCCGTAAGTCTTGTATTTGATTGTTTGTATAGTGTTGTGAGATTGCGGATTGATTGATTAGTACTTTGTTTTCCCTTATTCCCATTTTGTACCATTCTGTTTAGTGCTCCTGTGTTCTCCCTTATCCCATCCAACTCCCCTTTTCCTTCCCCTTCCATTCCCTTAGCTCAGCTCCTTTGTTACGGTCTTTGTGCGGACTGATTCTTTGTTTACTGAACTACTTTGCTTGTCCCCTGACTCCGATTCTACCTATTCTGCATTACTCTGTTTGCCTGGCTATTGATCCATTTCTGTTCCTGACCATGAGGAGTTGCGGTAAATCGTCTCACACAATTATAGCCTATTAAAGGATTATTCTGCCTGAGTATAGCCTTCGATTTAAAATTAGGTTTTTATGATGCAGAAAGAAAGCACAACCTGCCGATCATTTATGTTTTCCAGCTAGGCTATATAAAAAATAATCTGTTCAGAGGATTCATATTTTTGAGAATAAGGTGACACAAAATCGGTTATTTCACTTTATATTCATTGGGTTTTGTTAGACGTCACTGGCTAGTTTATTAATATTCCAGATTAGTGCAGTAGAAAAAGCGGCGAGCTGCGTATTGCTAGACTACATTGATTGCAACTAGCTGGTTTTACCGGCTTCAAACATTTTGAACAATCACATTCATAACAATCTATTTATGAAAATGACAGGCTCAAAAAATAATTTTGCCAACAGTTATGCTGAGGGTAAGGCAGGCATTTACGATGTAATTGCAGTATTCCCAGCATGGACTGTACAGTCAGTGGTTTCGAGACCGTACCTCAGTGCAAGGCCAGTGAAGAATGCAAAATTTCACCATCTCGAGACACTCTGGACAAGTGGTCCGGACCAGCCCCCAAGTGGAGCAGGACAGTTACTGCAGTGACTTGAGTACACAGGACAGTGGTCTGGATCAGCCCCCTAGTGGAGCAGGACAGCTACTGCAGTGGACCGTGTTACTCAAGACAGTGGTTCGAACCAGCCACCTAATGGAGCAGGACAGATACTGCAGTGGTCTGTGCGACACAGGACAGTGGTCCGGACCAGCCCTGCAGTGGAGCATGACGATCCCGGGTCATTCCAGCTGAAATCAACCATGACATGAAATTTTAAACCTAATTCGTTGCTGATTACCCCTCGGCCCAGACAAGATTTCCTGCCTCAAGGTCACAGCGCTAAGGTCAAAGGGGAAATCCAGCAAAAATATGACCATGCACATCTATGTGTCACAGTGAGTTACCATACCAAATTTGGTGAAGCTGCGACAATTAGTTGCCGAGTACTGACCCAGGCAAGATTTCCGAGGTTAAGCTCAAAGCGCTAAGGTCAAAGGTCAAATCCAGCAAAAATATGACCATGCACATCTGTGTCACAGTGAGTTACCATACCAAATTTGGTGAAGCTGCGATAATTAGTTGCCGAGTACTGACCCAGGCAAGATTTCCGAGGTGAAGGTCAAAGCGCTAAGGTCAAAGGTCAAATCCAGCAAAAAACCTGACGTTGCACATCTATGGGTCATAGTGAGTTATCATACCAAATATAGTGAAGCTGTGAGGATTAATTGCAGAGTACTGACCTGGACAAGATTTTCAGGGTCAAGGTCACAGAGCTAAGGTCAAAGATCAAATCCAGCAAAAAACCTGACATTGCTCTGCTATGGGCCATAGTGAGTTATCATACCAAATTTGGTGAAGCTGCAATCATTAGTTGCTGAGTACTGGCCTGGACAATGTCACCTGGACAAGATTTTGAGGGTCAAGGTCACAGCACTAAGGTCACAGGTCAAATCCAGCAAAAAACGTGACGTTGCACAACTATGGGTCATAGTGAGTTACCATACCAAATTTTGTGAAGCTGCAATCATTAGTTGCCGAGTACTGCCCCGGACAAAATCATGGACTGATGACGGACGACGGACGGACACGCAGGTGGTGACAATGCCTCTCCGGCCAGAGTTGGCCAAGAGGTAAAAAATCATAACTTAAGAAGAAAGGCTGGTAAGAGCATCATATTTTCATCATATCATCTTTAGTTATATAGGAATTCATGGTAAAAATATGGTATTGCTACATAACTGGCCACATGCCCAAATAAGGATGTGAAGATAAGCTATTTTTGAAAGTTTCGAACTCAAACAAAATTATAAAAATTGTTCTGGCTCCACCAATATATTGATAAATATGATTGTCCTCTTGGTGTGGCCCAATATGCCAAAAATTACAGCTGAAAAAATTGCATTGCTTTATCTAGCATACCCTTTGAGTTATTAGAGCTCAAAGGAGGCAGTGATTTTTAATGTTTTTGATTTTCGGCCATTTTTAGAGCCTTGTGAGAAGAAAAGGGTACAAGCTACAGCAAATTTGACAGTATTTTCATAATCTACAGGAAAAGTAAGCACAAAGCACTTACAGCTATAAATAGGAAACACTTGGAGACATTATTGCTTGAAGTTGTGCCGAGAGGCAAGTTTGGTAAAATGGAAAAAATTAATAAAAATTTCCAGGGGTTGTAACTTCAACACTATTTGAGATACAGTTTGGATTCCTGCCTAAATATGGAAGAAGAGCACCTGTGAATTTTTTTCAGAAAAATCTGAAGGGGGGACTTGGGAGCCATTGGTTGATTTGAGCTGGAATGACCCTCACTGCAGTGGTCCGTGCAACAGGACAGTACAGTACACAAAATATTACAGCCTCCTCTCCATTTTTATTTAACTAAAATCATCTTTTCAGCACAGAGGTTACCTTAGTATGCCTGAGTAACTTTCCCAGGAGGTATACAACTAGATTTATTTAAGGTATTACTGGGTGATGTAACTAAAGAAAAACACCAAATATGTAATATAATTGTATATCTTGCAAAAATATTTATTTTCAGGTTGACATCTGTTGGGGAGTTAAGACTTGAGAGATTCAAGAATTTTGTCATGTATTACAGTAGAATTGAGTGTGCGATGGCCTATGAGACGGGTCTTGTAATTTATGCCAAAAGATGGGATAAAATTCGGGAGGCTGAAGGTTGGGAATAACAAAGAGATGGAATGGATGAGCTAATGGTTACAAATGCCAAAAATATAAAACTGTAATCCTTATTGTATTGTATTTTATTTTAGTTTTTTTTTTATTTTATTTAAATTTATAAATTTTTTTTTTTTTTTTTTTTTTTTTGTGGGTGTGTGTTTTGTTGGGTGATGGTAGGAGGATTCATACTTAATTATATAACTGATTAAATTAATAAAGTTGTCCTCCAAAGTGGGGGGGTGGTGGCGGGATAGAAAAAAAAAAAAAAAAAAAACTTTCCCAGGAGGTATGGTTGACAGTATAAATGTACTTTGTGTACATGATGAGATCATCTTCTTTGAGTGTATTTACCCACATTAACTGGTGAAAATCTGACTAACTATAACCAGATAATGGAAAATCCTCACACAGCTATCTGTGATAAATTGAGTACTTCACAAACCTGATTACTGAGGATGGAGGTAGATTTCAGAGATTTTGCTGCAGTTTCTTCTTGTTTCTTTGGATGAAGCCAGGAGGACAAAATGCATTATGCGTCGTGACTTTTGCGACTGCCAGTACTGCCATTAAATTAGTTTATTTGAAAGGAATTTTGAACCTAATGCTTTGAACAAGCCATTTTCTACTGTTGTCACCTTGTCAATGTGGACACTTTTATTACAAAACTGAAGCACTGGATAAAAAACAAGTTTACACGCTAGGTATTAAGTGTTATGCTTTTTCAATGCACAGGAAAAATGCAAAAGGTGGAACTGGATTCAGATGTGACGATGGAATAGGTTTTATTTAGCCTTTTCTGATGCTTCTCAAAGGCAGAAAAGGCATATGCAAAAACAAACAGGAAATTTGGTTCAAAATCTAGTTGCAATGATGCACTGAACTATCACTGGAGTAACAGCGCATTTAATTAAGGGTTTTCTATAGTTATGCAAATACATGGTTTAAAAAGTCTACATTAGAGTAGCACAATTTTATTTTTATTTTTTATTTAACCTTTATTTATATAGGGGAACCCATTGAGCCCTCAGTCTCATTTGCGATGGTGCCCTGTTAACAACACAAAATGGAATACAAGACAATACTTTATCGTTAAGAAAATAAATAAATAAAATTATCATACAGGAGTGGATACAATACATGTGGCTGAGAAAATTGCGGTAATATTATTCACAACACACTCAGTCCCCAACTTCTAAATCCTTCATCACTTTTTTTAAATTCTCTAATGGTATCAATTTACCCACTTAAAATTTTTCTTGAAAATTGTTCCATGTCCTTGGAGCACGGTAACTAAAAGCAGTTTTACCAAGTTCTCTTTTAACTCTGGGGACTTCTAGCACCAACTAGTCCTGAGATCTCGCCTGGTGATTGCTACTGCGCCTTGAAATAAAAGTTGTATGGTAATCTGTGTAAGATAGGTCAACCACTGCTGCCATCTCCTGGTAGCCAATGATGGCCAGCCCACAGCTTTATACAGGGAAAGATGATGCGTTCTAAAAGGATCTCTAGTAATAAAACGAAGTGCAGCGTGAGAGGCTGTATCGAGTTTTTTCAAGGTTGTTGGGGCACCGTGCATATAGATGATGTCACCACAATCTAACACTGACAAGAAGGTTGATTGATTTAAAAGCCTCCTAATATCCCGAGAGAAACAAGAGACGTTTCTGCAAAAAAAAAACAATTTCATGTCTTAACTTTTTTGTAAGTTTCTCAAGGTGTAATTTAAAAAACTATTTTCATCGATAAATATTCCAAGGTATTTGTAACAAGAAACTTGCTCGATTTCAGAGCCATCCAAGGAACAAATAAAAAATGAACAGTCCCTCAAAGAACGAGATCTAGAGAAATACATACATTTTGTTTTTGCCACATTTAAAACTACAACCCCAATTCTGAAATTGTTGGGACGAAGTAAATTATGAATAAAATCAAAATGCAATGACTTTCAGATCACATGAGCCAATATTTTATTTACAATAGAACATAGATAACATTTAAAATGTTGAAAATGAGACATTTTACATTTTATCCACATTCTGGCTGCAACAGGTCTCAAAAAAGTTGGGACAAAGCAGTGGCATAGCCAGCGGGTGTGCCAAAACACGTCCCTTTATGACAGCAATAAGTCCTGGCTAGTTCTCAATCATTTTCCATGATTGACGCGTTTCCCAGTTATCGTAATTGGCAACTGCTTGTTCTCCCCGACAATCATTCATCCATCTTACCTTATCGGGGAGAACAAGTAGCACCTGTTAACTGTGGAATGCTCTCGCTGTGAACGTTCAGGTAATTATGAAAATGACTGAGAACAGGTCAGGCCTAATAATCGTTTTAAACGGAAGTTTTGTGCAACTCAGATCTTGTTCCGCAACTGTACTGAATTTAGCCCATGATTTCATCGCTGTTAGATTGCATATGCAGAGAAACAGTGTCTTCAGTGTCCAATTACGATCATTGGAAAACGCGTCAATAAAGGAAAATGATTGAGAACTAGCCAGGACTTATTGGTGTCATAAAGGGACGTGTTTTTGCACACCCGCTGGCTACGCCACTGGGATAAAGGCAAAAGAGGGCTGAAAAGCAATTAATAAGAGAATCAGCTGAAAAAACATTTAGCAAGTAATTAAGTTAACTGGCATCAGGTGTGTAACATGATTGGCTTTTAAATGGATGTCTTAGAGAGGCTGTTGAAGAAGTAAAGTTGGCCAGAGGTTCTCCAAACTGTGAAGGCTTGTCTAAAAAAAAAAAAAAAAATTGTGGAATACTTAAAAAGCAATGTTCCTCAACGTCAAATTGCAAAGGCTTTGAAGGTCTCATCATCGACAGTGCATAACATCATCAAAAGATTCAGAGAAACTGGAAAAATCTTGGTGCGCAAGGGACAAAGCTGAAGACCTTTACTGGATGCCCGTAATCCTTGGGCCCTCTGACACCACTGCATCACTCACCGGTATGATTCTGTCATTGACATTACTAAATGGGCCCAGGAATACTTCAAGAAACTACTGTCGGTAAACACAGTCCGCTGTGCCATCCACAGATGCCAAATAAAACTCTATCATGCAAAAAGGAATCCATTATTGAGCATGATCCAGATGCCCCGCTGTGTTCTGTGGGCCTTGGCCAGTGGCATAACAATATGGGGGGCAGCGAGTGCAACGGCCCTAGGCCCCAGTGACAGAGGGGGCCTCTTGATGGGTACCCTCGCGATAAAATCTGGCCCCGGATGACATCAGTACAAGTTGCGTCTGAAGATAAAGCATTCATATCAATCAAGGACTACCAGTAATACTGGGTTGGTGGTGCTACCGGATAATTATACCACTGCAATTGCATTTATTTCTCAGTCATAGTGCTGGCAAGTCGATGTCACCATGGTACATTATTCATCATTTTAATTTAACATAACTCGTTATAACAGGAAATAATTTAGATTTCTTTTAGGAAAATTCTGTTGATATTGTCATTGAGATAGCAAGTGTTTCTGGGTAATGTCCAACATTCCACCAGTGTTTCCCAAACTGTGGGCCGTGAGAGCTGCCTAGATGTGCTGCGAGAAAACCCACTTACTGTTTTTTTCCCAGATAGCCTAATAATATAAAACGGCTGAACTTAGAGGATATAAAAATAACAATTCATGTCATTATCAATTCAGTTTATTGAAATGCCTATTTGAAATTTCTACTCGATATTTCCGCATCATGTATTCTACTGTACAATTCCTTCTCGTGATTAGCCAATCACACTATCTTCACAATCTTCCTCTAAACCTGCTTTTTTTTAGTGAATCAAAATAGCATAATTAAACATTTGAGTGGTCATATTTCCCATAATCATCACAAAAAGAAAACAAGATGAATTATATTTTTCTTAATACAAACAGAAAATAAACAGCCAGAACACCATCAATTTCACTAAGAAATTACATTTGTTGCGTAGGTCTGACACAGGCCCAAAATCTATTTATGTGATAATTAAACATCGATGGACGAAAATTTAATAAATGTTACTTCCCAAGAATATGATTTGTTTTGCTTTGCAATCTTTTATATGTCAAAAGCATACTTGCTTGCTGAATTCAGTGGAGTGATTTCACACCCTCCATTGTCTCTTGTGGTCCATTTAATAGGAAATTTTCATTGAGACTGTGATATCTCAAGGGTAAACCTAGTCAAAATTCTCATCAGACCTGGGCCCAGATTCGCTTGAATTCGCAGTGTTCCATCAGTTATTGAGATTATAGCTGAGAAATGCACTTCAAATTGGACCATTGTGAGCCCCAAAGAACCATACCGGACCAAATTGAGTTGAGGTAGTCAGCATGTGCAGAAAACTGAGATCTGCATTTCCTAAATGGGCCAACTAAACCATCGATTGGATTGTTAATACAAGCAAATGTCTTCTCTGCCACTGTGCATACACACTGCACTGCCTAAGCTATAGTGGGTCATCCCTTACCTTTCCCATGGTTCATTGTAAACATGGCGGCCAGGTCTCTCACTGATGAGGAATTGCTTGCTAGGATTGATGATAATGGTGATGTGGAAGATGACAGAGACCCAGAGTTTGTCCCGAATGACTCAGGAGATGAATCAGTTGGTTTCACTTAAAAGGAGATAGAAGGGCATCCAAAACCTGCATAAAAACTGAATGTGCTTAATTTTACATATCTTGAGTTTGTAACATATGCAGTGTTTTTTCTTGCCAATAAATTTTCCATTTGGTCTTACATTTTAAATTGGTAACATTATAATTTTTCCGAATTTAAAAATTTCACTCAGATAAAAGAACATAAACAGCCTCTGCTTAAGGACTTAGTTAAATAAATGAGCTGGTTTAGGCTGTGGTCATGCTAAATGCGCTTCATCCGCTTGAAAATGTGAGGTGCCTCTGTTCTCATTTTTTTAAAGCCTATATTGTAAAAAGTGCTGGATACATCCTTTTTGTGGTTGCTAAGTAACACTCTTGTATCTCACTTTGCGAGCATTCTGAACAAAGTCAATGGCTGTTTGCAAACCGCTGCCAAGTCTAGTGTTTTTGTAATTTATCCCGCTTTTCAGCAGAATTCATTGGTTATTGACCACAGCGTGGCTGTTGACATGCAGCTCTCTGTGCCAAAAACAGACACATTTTCAACTTGGTGCGCCCTCTCGCGCAATGGCGCCCAGAGCGCGTCCAAGCGTGGGCGCGGAGAGGCGCACCTGTCGCATCCAAACCATTAAAAGCTATTTAATAAAAGTGGCAGGAGTGCTCGAAACTGCGTTGAACCTGATCACAGCCTAAATCAGTTTTTAACAATCAATCACAGCAATAACTTGATTCGGCATTTGTTCCATGAAACAAAACAGTGCAAACTAGAGGCACTCCTAGAGTGTAAACGTCCGCCAAGGCAGCACAGTCCAAATGTTGGTGAGTGGGAATAAAGTTCAGTTATCGTGTGTCATACGATTTCAAGATGGCTGCCGTGGCGGCCATATTGTTTGACTGATCGCAGTGAAAATCAATTGGGTCCATCCCTGATGTAATAGTGACCCATCCACAAAATTTCAGAGATATCCGTTCATTAGTTTTTGAATCTTGTTCACAAACAAACAAACGGCACCGATCACATAACCTCTTGCCAACGTTTGGCAGAGGTAAAGGTTGTGCACATGGTGAAAACACATCACCAAGGCACTGGTATTGTTAAACCTATGGTAAAATACTTCTTTCTTGAACTTAAAAGTTTAGACCTGCTCACACATCAGTGGGAGTGAGTGGGGGTGACTACTACTCAAAGTAGAAGATGACAGCCTGGATAATAGGACACTTAAATGCCAGTGGGTTGGACATACGGCAAGTGGGTGTGTTCTGAGTACAACCATACAAATACAAGATTCCTAGTGTGAAAATATTTACACCCACGTCTGTTCCCACATCTGCGGTGATATTTAAACGCCAATTTTCTGTCCCTTAATAAAGGCAGAAAGTGTTGTATCTCAAAAGTGTTTTTGCACTTCTCACAAATGTACAACATCTCTACAGGCCATGAAATGTGGGAAATCCAGGTTCAGAAAGTGAAAGTCCTCCCAGTGTTTTGTTCGAATCACCTTGGTTTCCTAATGAGCTCAGGTCTGTAGTCAGATGGCCGAGTTCATGCACAGAAGGAAAACATGGCAGGACGCTTTCTTTCTGACCTCAGGATTCTTCATCTCTGTAAGTCATCTCATCTATAGATAGTATGTATTTATAACATAATTGTATGGTGTTGTGCATTTTTATCTGTTTCATGGTATTTTGGGCATCTCTTGAATTCATTCTGGTAATGGATTTCTCTTGGTTGATTAATAGCTTTGTTAACTCTTTAACCCTTATTGCATTCCTCTTGCATTTTCCCACACCTGTTTCTCATCTTGCTCTTCTCAGAGTCTTGAGGTTTCCTCAATTTGTTTGTTCATTATCAGACTGTCATGCTTATGGCCTTCATTCTCACGGTTTTCTTGTGCCTTTGTGTTCCTCGTTCCTCGTTCCCACCTCTGTTATGTCTGTTTGTGGGTGTGGCCCCAGTCTTGTGTTTGCCTGCCCCAAGACTCCCGTCTCTTTACTCCACTTTCCCCTCAAACTGATCTTCCAGTTTTGACCTCGGCTTGGATACCTAACTTTGCTCTGCTCATCGTCCAGGATCCTGATTGCTGCTGCCCAAACTCTGCATGTTCTAGGACTACGAACACAGGGCTGTTGATAATACAAATAAAGATCCAAGGGGTGCACTACAGAGCAAGTTCAAGATTAGCCAGGCTTCTTTTGTGTCAGCTGGATGACAAACCCTAAACTCGCAATCAGAGATACCATAAGTTACAATGGCAGGTTAAAAGAGAGCCACTTTTGTGACTGTTATGATCCCAGAATCAAGTGCGGAGGCAGAGTACAATCCAATTGTAAGATTTATTGATAGTAATAACTGATAGTCATAGTGGGACAGAATCCAGAAGAATAAGGCACAGTTCAGTTCAGATATAGAGGGCGAAGGAGGGCAAAGCCAGTCTCTGGCCAGTGGCTTTCCAGAATAACTGCCTGGTGGAGAGTGCAATTCCTCAGGGCCAAACTGTCCACAGTGAGGATGTAGCAGCTTGAGAGGAACTCTATTCTTATCCTGATGACCATAGAAGGATTGGGAACTTGTTCCTAACAAACTGGACAGGGGAACAGACTTGGACAAGGTTAACACAAATGTGGTCCCAATCCTATACCCTGGATTAGACTTGGGAGCTTGTTCCTAGTAAACTGGAAAAAGGAGCTGATTTGAACTTAGTTAATTTTAATGCTTTCCAATCCTGGACCCTGAGTACGCTGGGAGGCTTGTTTGAATTCACTATAGAGCAAGGTTTCCGCAAATAATTATCATTATGGGTAACCTTTCACTTAAAGACGAAGAGTTTCTACGAGGAATACGGACTGGTTCTAAGCATGAATACTAAATTCCTATCCAGCAACTTGCAACTAAAAATGGTGTTTAAATACACCTCTCAGGTACAAACCCAAAACCAGTGAAGTTGGCACGTTATGTAAATTGTAGATAAAAACAGAATACAATGATTTGCAAATCCTTTTCAACTTAAATTCAATTGAATACACTGCAAAGACAAGATGTTTAATGTTCAAACTGAGAAACTTAATTTTTTTTTGCAAATAATCATTAACTTCGAATTTAAAGGCAGCAACACATTGCAAAAAAGTTGGCACAGGGGTCTTTTTACCACTGTGTTTCTTCGCCTTTCCTTTTAACGACACTCAGTAAACGTTTGGGAACTGAGGAGACCAATTTTTGAAGCTTTTCAGGAGGAACTCTTTCTCATTCTTGCTTGATGTACTGCTTAAGTTGTTTAACAGTCTGGGGTCTCCGTTGTCGTATTTTACGCTTCATAATGCGCCACACATTTTCAATGGGAGACTGGTCTGGACTACAGGCAAGCCAGTCTAGTACCCGCACTCTTTTACAGCGGAGCCATGCTGTTGTAACACGTGCAGAATGTGGCTTGGCATTGTCTTGCTGAAATAAGCAGGGGCGTCCATGAAAAAGGCGTTGCTTGGATGGCAACATATGTTGCTCCAAAACCTGTATGTACCTTTCAGCATTAATGGTGCCTTCACATATGTGTAAGTTGCCCATGCCTTGGGCACTAATACACCCCCATACCATCACAGATGCTGGCTTTTGAACTTTGCGCCTATAACAGTCTGGATGGTTCTTTCCCTCTTTGGTCCGGAGGACACGATGTCCACAGTTTCCAAAAACAATTTGAAATGTGGACTCGTCAGACCACAGAACACTTTTCCACTTTGCATCAGTCCATCTTAGATGAGCTTGGGCCCAACAAAGCCGGCGGCGTTTCTGGGTGCTGTTGATAAATGGCTTTCGCTTTGCATTTTAGAGTTTTAACTTGCACTTGCAGATGTAGCGTCGAACTGTAGTTACTGACAGTGGTTTTCTGAAGTGTTCCTGAGCCCATGTGGTGATGTCCTTTACACACTGATGTCGGTTTTTGATGCAGTACCGCCTGAGGGATTGAAGGTCACGGGCATTCATTGTTGGTTTTAGCCTTGTCACTTACGTGCAGTGATTTCTCCAGATTCTCTGAACCCTTTGACGATATTACGGACTGTAGATGATGAAATCCCTAAATTTATTGCAATAGCTCGTTGAGGAATGTTGTTTTTAAACTGTTCGACAATCAGCTCACGCATTTGTTCACTAAGTGGTGACCCTCGCCCCATCCTTGCTTGTGAATGACTGAGCATTTCAGGGAAGCTGCTTTTATGCTCAATCATGGCACCCACCTGTTCCCAATTACACCGTTCACCTGTGAGATGTTCCAAAAAAGTGTTTAATGAGCATTCCTCAACTCTCTCAGTCTTTTTTGCCACTTGTGCCAGCTTTTTTGAAACATGTTGCAGGCATCAAATTCCAAATGAGCTAATATTTGCAAAAAATTACAAAAGTTACCAGTTTGAATATTAAGTAACTTTTCTTTGCAGTGTATTCAGTAGAATATAGGTTGAAAAGGATTTGCAAATCATTGTATTCTGTTTTTATTTACAATTTACACAACGTGCCAACTTCACTGATTTTGGGTTTTGTAAATCAGGAAGTAACGATGAAACAAGACAGCAGGAGAAGGTAACAAATGCAAGATATAGACCAATCAAAGGGCACATACTTCCAATAGACACGCAAATTTCTTAATGGGAGAAGAAACAGAAGACATTCACACGAGGGTTGGGACAGTAACATTGAAAGTCCTGGCTTTAGGCTGAACAAACCTTGCTATCCCTCCAATCTTTCTTCATAGTCCACTCCTGAGGTTTTTGTTTTTGACTGCTTTTGGTCTGGTGTTCCTTGACATGAAAAAACCTGAGGGTAAAAATACCAAATAGTTATTATTACCCAAATGTCTGCTCAACGTGTATGATGATGTAAGAATTTTTTAAAACTATTCTTGATGTTATGGTGTTAAAGATAATAGTTTTACTCAGCTTTATGTCACGTATGTTTGCCGTAAACATATTGACAGAAAGAAAAGGTTTCCTGTGATAAATCTTGCCACAATGGTACAGCCTTTGGAGCTTCCTTCCCCTTTTCTTCAGAGCTACTGAGTATGATGGCCTTGCTGTCATGACAAGAATGCAAAGGAAGGGAATCATTTTCTTGCCCCTCTCTTTTTTTAATCAACTTAGCAAAACTGGGAAAAGGGCTATAAGCCTGAAAGGTTAAAAAAAATGAAAGTGACACTTTCTTCTTCCTTTTTTTGTGGTGAGGCTGCAGTCCAACCTTCTATTGAATACGAGGGAGACAAAGAGATATACAGACAGACACTGGAATGTTGCTGCCATCAAATTCAAAATGAGCTAATATTTTTCATAAAATGGTAAAATGTCTCACTTTCAACATCTGATATGTTGTTTATGTTCTATTGTGAATAAAATGTCAGTTTATGCAATTTGCAAATCATTGCATTTAGTTTTTATATACATTTTACACAGCATCCCAACTTTTTTGGAATTGGGGCTGTAGTCTTGATCAAGCATTCTGATTGATCAACGAGACATTTAGAACGTGATTAAATCTACATGACTGCACAGCTAAGTCTTCACTAAGATTATTACTCCTCCATATCCGTGAGATATCCTCCATCACCTAGGCATAATTAGCTTACTTTGAATCAATTCCCATGTACTTTGCCTTACTTGCAATCAAGCCATTTATTCAGCCAACTGACTAATCAAAACCAAAATGAGGCCTATAATGATTAAGAAGAGATAATGAGAAGCAAACAGACCTTACCAGGCTACCGCGTTAGATTAATAATTCAGATTATTGACATTCAATGTAAATGATCAGCAAATAATGCTCTCCAAAAGTCTCCATTAGACTGAAATTGTACAACACCTGTTTGGCCTTTAACCCCTTTGTGCAGAAGCCAAATTTGGCTATTTATGGGTTACCCAATTTAATGCTTTATAATTCAAGATTTAAGCTTCATAAAGAGGAAAAATGTGGCTTAACTCAGAAAAGACACTTACAGCATTTAGAATTAGATTGTATTTCAGTTTATTTTCATGATTTTGGTCGAGAAAATGAGCTGCAAACATAAAAAATCTTCATGAGAATTCATCATTGAAACTGCAAAAAAATAATTGCGAGGATTGAAAAACTGCTGGGGCTTAAAACTATAAATTTCTGGGTCATAAACTCCTTGACCACAAGTACAATGATGAATATGATGAATGATATCTTCAACATTACATTCTAGATTACCTACATGCTATTAGCCAAATTATACAGCTATCCAAGTGTCTCCCCAAAGTCTCAAAATGAAGTACCGTCAAATCATAAAAAATCATGTATTTAACACAAAGTTTGAAGGCATGAAATTTAATATGAACAAATTATAAACTAGTTGAGTTTAGGATGAATTTATCAATATCAGTGCAGTTGAACATCAGTGGTCACCAGTAACCTCTCCAAACACAAAACATGCCTTTTCTCTAAAGTTTAGAGTTTGGCCATTTTTCTTCAAAGTCCCCCAAGCCAGCACAAACACGCATTAAATAAACTGCTTATTAAACGGTCGGAATATTCACCCTGTAATGGAAGCTACCAGTCCCCTCTTCTAAGCTCACGAACCCATTTCAACACTTATAAGGAACAAGTACAACTCACTAACTCAGTAATATCGGAATTCTGAAATATACCTTATTTTAACAGAAAAGACACTCCACTTTCAGCGAATATTAAACAATTTATTGCCTCCCAGGATTCAGCAGAACCGTGCAATGAACGTACCGGGGGGTCCACCCAAATGCACGGGCAGTTCGCGTTTTAAACAGGAAAAAACCACGACATTCGACTTTGTTGAGTACGGTATACATTCCAAAACCAAAAAAACAAAAGTAGCAGCCTGACCTTTTTCATGAATCCCTCCTCCAGAGACCGATGTATCCAGTAGCAGGGACCCTCCAATCCTGTTTCATTCTAAATAATTACAATTTAACATATCCTTATCTGATTTAAATCCTGTAAATGTAACTGAACACTTCAAGGCCAGTTTTGCGAGCCATTTTTTCGATAAATCGTGTCTATTTCAGCCGCGTAATGTGCACAACATAGACAGGATACAACCGAGCCTGCTGATACGCATAGGCTTGAATGCTCTGTGTTTGTCCAATCAATGTGTTTCACTTACTCTAAAATGTTTAAACACTCGAGAATTGGATAAGAAACAAGCCAATCAATACATTGTTACCAGGGAAGCTTCGCGAGAGCATGAAGTGTAACTCCACAATTCCGCAGAAGAGCCTGAGTGTATGATTGAGTGATTGGCTATCAACGCCAGTACTCAGGTGGATATAAGGAAGTGCTAAATTTGTCAATGAAGGAATCTACACGTAAATCCACGGTAGGGAACTACGAATTTTTTGTATGTGCGGACTGTAATTGACAGTAGAATGTGAGAGAATCAATACCATGTCGAATTTTTTGCCTCAGAAAACTGTTTCTTCCAAACCACTAATTGGAATACTGTTGGGTCACTGTGGCTAAACTGGTTGTTACAGAGGATAACGATTTTTTTTGTGTCAAGATATCATTTTTTAACCCTTGTGTGACCCCTGGACATTTTTGTCCATTTCAAACATTTCAAAGCTTCCTCAAAGGCAATCGCTCTCTTCACGGGAGTTGATTTTTGGTGAGGCGGTGGCATTCTGGTTGATATTTCAAAATCTCAACTTTCAGCACGAAAATCCATTATTTGACCCGATAATGCATTTTTAACCTATTAATGACCCTTCATGGACAAAAATGTCCATTTTCTAGAAGGTGTCCAACAAAATGTCACAGGGGGGTGATTTTTTTTGTAAGGGGGGCTAATTTTGCGTTAAATTTGAAAATCCCAACTTTCAGCATGAAAATCCATTATTTGACCCTGTAATGCATTTTTATCCTATCCATGACCCTTCAAGTGGACAAAAATGTCCACCTGTCATTTAGCCATTTGTAAATGTCGCTATTTATACTTATTATCTTCAAAGTCTTTGAGGTGACTCTTATGGAGTTACACTAAATCACTTGACATGGATTTCAAGATTTTAACCCCTTTCAGGCCATTTTGAACACATCTGGGTGCTGTTTCTATGGAGGGCAAAACCACTAAAAGGTCAAAAGTGAAATGAGAGTTCAACATGAGAAAAATATTATATGTAACTTACAACAATAAACAACACATTTTGAACAATAAACGACAAATAGAATAACAACAAAAACAGTAAGATACAACTGTGGTGTGAGGGATAGGGAGGAGAGAAGGACGGGGGGCTCAGGGGGTGCATTTCGAGCAATATATTGCTCAAATACATCTCTTGCAAACAAATTTCTTGCATCCAGTGCAAGAGGTTGTTGTTTTTGCCATCTTTATTAGGGGGCAGGTCCTGCAGAGGCCCCTGGCCAGTGCAGCAGTGGCAGAAGTGGGTGGGGTTGGGGCAGCCTCCTGTGCCCGTTTGGAAGCAGCTTGTGTCAACCAGACTGGCGGCTGTAGGCCAACAATTGGTGGTTGTGCTGGAGCTGGTGGTTGTTCTGGAGCTGTGTTTTCCGATTGGCTAAGGCCTTTGCCTCCATCACCTGCTTCCGTGACACATCAGCCTGGGGTAACCGGCTTCTCCTGGCCATGTGAGGGTTGACTAGCTCTTTTACTGGTGCAGCAATGAAGAGCCGTCTGCGATATTTTATTTATTTTTTCCCAGCCTAGGTTCAGGAAGTTTGGACTGCAAACTGATTTATTCGGGCAATATATTGCTCGAAATGCATCCCCTGAGCCCCCCCCCCTGTCCTTCTCTCCTCCCCAATTTTATTCCTCCCTATCCCTCACACCACAGTTGTATCTTATGGTTTTTGTTGTTATTCTATCTATTGTTCTTTTATTGTTCAAAATGTGTTGTTTATTGTTGTAAATGACATTTAATATTTTTCTCACGTTGAACTCTCATTTTGACTTTTTGACCTTTTAGTGGTTTTGCCCTCCATAGAAACAGCACCTAGATGCGTTCAAAATGGCCTGGAAGGGGTTAAAATCTTGAAATCCATGTCAAAGGTCATTTAGTGTAACTCCATATGAGTCACCTCAAAGATTTTGAAAATAATAAGTACAAATGGCGACATTTACAAATGGCTTCATGACATGTGGACATTTTTGTCCACTTGAAGGGTCATGGATAGGATAAAAATGCATTACAGGGTCAAATAATGGATTTTCATGCTGAAAGTTGAGATTTTCAAATTTAACGCAAAACTGGCCCCCCTTGCCAAAAATCACCCCCTTGTGACATTTTGTTGGACACTTTCTGGAAAATTGACATTTTTGTCTACTTGAAGGGTCATGGATGTAACTTTTTTGAAGGATAACACAAGGGTTAAACAGCTGGTACTATGGGCAAGGATACCGACCAGTTTGCACATCAGGCTTAACTGAGGAGTTTAATTCATGCAGCTCTTGAAAAACAGGGAGTGGAGTGAACTTCCCCATATTCAAAACCGCATTCGAGGTCTGCTTGCTTGTGAACATTCAATAACTAGTCCGGGGGTGCCATCTAGTGATCAAGTTCTGTAACAGCGTGCTTAAATTTGCAGGTTTATAGACGTGAGCGTCTACATCTGCGGAAAGGGGTTAAACATCAAATAAGATGATTTTTGTTGTATTTCACTATAACAAGGTAGTACAGAAGGGATGTTGGGAAAATGCCCATGAGACAAAAACCCTAACCACCTGACATCCAAAACAACAAGACAGCATCATCCAGCCTTCAACACGGAGCAAAACTTGCACAGAACGGCAAGCTGTTATTAGCCCCATTTAAGGATCAGTGCGCAAGATCTAGTGGTAAGATTATAGATTGCAAGCAGCTGACAATTCCTTTTCTCAGAAAACCTACGATGGCCGCAAAACTTGCGAAAACGTGAAAGGCGCTCTCGTGTCAGTGCTTTATTCATTTACTTTTTTCCCCGTTCTGGGCAACTAGAAAAAGAAAAAATGGCGGCGCAACATGTTGGCCTCCACGGAGGTGGACCCGCTCCCATGTAGGTTTAAAGGGCTTATTCTAAGCGAAATGAAACTCATAGATGATCGTTTTCACGTGATTATACACTACTTAAAAAGTAGTTCTGAATGTTATATTCCATTTCTGCCAAAATATTAATCTAGATTCTACGCACTGCTCTTTTAAGATATACATTAATTATGAAGGGCTCAAGGTCATGAAAACATATCTTAGTATTGACATCCTTGTAGACACAGTGGAACTTGTATTTTTTTCAATGGTTCTTCATTAAACATGGTTTATTTGTTTGAAGCAGACAGGGAGCAGCTATTCCCCTTGTAACTAAGTTGAAATAGGGGACATTTTAACAGAATCTGTAACACTGTAACTCAGGTACATCACAATGTACCTGAGTTTCTTTTACCAAATTAAGTGAACACGTCTGCATAGATCACAGTCATACTCAGGACATTCATACAGTCATGTTTGCTTAGGATTGTGGAGAGGAGGGATCAGATAGTAACCCTTGGCTATTGATGACAAAAGAGTTTTGAGAGTGAGCAGGTGAATTGATCAAGGTGAGCGATTCAGGCTTTTTTATTTTTCATATATTTCAATTTGTTGGTATAAGTAGTATAATCACAATATTGCATTCAAGGGTGAGCTTTAACAAGCACTTTAGTGATGAGGTGAGGCCCAAGGCGCTTTGGGCTCTGCTGTTTGACAGACCATTGGTAGGTATGCCGTAGCAACGGCAGTAGTCTAGCTCCCCAAAAAGAAGTCTGATGGATTTAACATTGACACCTCAATCATGGCTCTGCGTGCTGAAAACTACAGTTATGAGATAAATTTTCTTCCTTCATCCCTGTTCAGTACATAATTGTGATATCACCCAAGGTAGCTACATATGATTTGCGGACATATCGTTTCCATCCAACTGTAGCCAACATAACATAACATAACATAACATAACATAACATAACATAACATAACATAACATAACATAAGCCATGACATTATGACCTCTGCCAGGTGAAGTGAATTACATTGATTATCTTGTTACAATGGGACCAGTTGGGCGGAATATGTAGGGCTGAAGTGAAAGCAAGTGAATATTTTGTCCTCGATGTTGATGCGTTGAAAGCAGGAAAAATGGGAATGGAAAAAGTGTAAGGACGCGAGTGACTTCGACAAGGGCCAAATTTATGATGACTGGGTCAGAGCATTTCCAGAACTGCAATTCTTGTGGGGCGTTCCTTGTCTGTAGTGGTCAGTACCTACTGAAGGAGGTCCAAAGAAGGAAAATTGATGAACCGATGATGGGTTCATGGGCAGCCAAGGCTTATTGAGGCGCATGGGGAGTGAAGGCTGGCTTGTGTATTCCGATCCAACAGAAT
Source organism: Gymnothorax reevesii (assembly GCA_029721435.1). Lineage (NCBI taxonomy): Eukaryota > Metazoa > Chordata > Actinopteri > Anguilliformes > Muraenidae > Gymnothorax > Gymnothorax reevesii. The sequence continues at coordinate 29,689,120 of CM056581.1, read as the reverse complement.
AACTAATGTTGCTCAACTATTGAAAAAGGTTTTGATATTGAAAAGGTTTTGATAGAAAGGTGTCAGAACACAGTGTGTCACAGTTTGTTGTGTATGGGACTTCGTAGCTGCGCACCAGTTAGGGTGTCCATGCTGACTCCTGTTCACCACCGAAAGCCCCTACAATGGGCAAGCGAGCAACAGAGCATCTGTGGGACGTGCTGGACAAACAAGTCTGATCCATGGAGGATCCCCACCTTGCAACTACCTTGACATTAAGGATCAGCTGCTAATGCCTTGATGCCAGATACCACAGCACACCCTCAGAGGTCTAGTGGAGCCCATGCCATGCCAACAGTGAAGTTCGGACGTGGGAACATCATGGTGAGGGACTGTATTTCAGCATATGGTACTGGCAGACTTCATATAATTGAAGGAAGGATGAATGGAGAAATGTACCAAGACATTCTTGATCTTGATAATAATCTGCCGCCATCTACCAGGATGCTGAAGATGAAACGAGGGTGGACATTTCAGCAAGACAATGATCCCAAACACACAGCCAAGGAAACTCAATTGCTTTCAGAGAAAGAAAATCAAGGTGCTAGAATGGCCCAGTCAATCACCCGACTTGAATCTAATTGAAAATCTAAGGAAAGAACTGCAGATGAGAGTTCAAAGAAGAGGCCCCCAGAGCTTTCAAGATTTGAAGTGAGTTTGTGTGGAAGAATGGGCCAAAATCACACCTGAGCAATGCGTGCGACTAGTTTCTGCATTCAGGAGGCGTCTCGAAGCTGTCATTACAAACAACGGCTTTTCTACTTAGTATTAAATAAGTTTCAGTAAATGTGTTCAATACTTTTCACTGTGTCATTCCACTTTATTACACATAATTTATGGACTTATTTGTTTTGATTTCTTTGTTTGTGTGAATTACTTTCGTTGATACAAACATCTGGAGATAATTTCATGTCAATAGCCCCATTAGAAATATATTTACTGAGTAAAATGTTGACGCATTCAATACTTATTTTCCCCGCTGTGTGTGTCTGTCTTTTATATGTGTATGAAGTACAGTACTGGACGAAATTACATACTATTCTGATTATTAGAAATCTACGCAGCTAAGACATCACTACAGCCCATCTAATCAGAAATAAATTTTAAATGACAACCAGCCAAGAATTTTGAAGGGTTAAACAAAAGCATTCTGATTACGCATTCCACTTTGTCCATGTTTCCGGATCTCATGAACTTGAATGGTAAGAACAACGGTGGGTGGGACCAACCCACAAATGACGTAGACTTAAGGGAATCTTTTTTTCTCCATCATACAGCTCTTACCATATTGATATAACGTCCAGATCGTTACATTAACTTTAACAGCGGCACTGACCATCTATTTGTACAACGAAATTGATTATAAAGGTAAGTTTCAAGATTTTCTTATCTGAAAATCACAAACGGCGCGCTGTTCACCAAATTGTTCATAAAACCAGGCAAGCTGAGCGCTTCAGTGAGAACGCACCATTTTTCAAGTGTGACGCACGTTAACTTGGTTGATACTAATGTTCAGTGGATACGAGTGACTTTAAACTCTCTATTGTTTATGCTGGTTATTGTTTTACATCAGTTTACATCAATCGTTTAATAATCAGGCGGATCATGCACTTTTCTCCGAATCAAAGCAGCTCAAATAAACGTCGTTTATAGTCGATACCGCTAATCACTGTAAAAACCCTAGCGGGAAGACGCAAATGGATGTTTAGTTTACATTATTCACTCTGTTAAGCGTATTGTCTCGAATAGTAAATAATATTTAATTTCAAATACTCACTTGCTTATTAAACGGGATAGCACTTTAGGCTTAGCCTTGGGCGACGGACTTATAAATCAGTTTCGCATCAACCACATGACACCACGGGAGCGGAGACTTCCACCCGCTTCTTCCCCCCACCCGTTTTGGACATTCGAGGGGAAGTTTTCACCTCGTGATGTCACTGTCAATTAATTTCAACTTTGTTTCGAGAAAGTCGGAGGAAATGCTCTTGAATAAGTTTGTCAACTCTGCATGCATGAAATTTCAAGTAGGCCGACTATGCTGGGACTATTGATAAAATAGGCTAATTCTAATCCTTTATAATTATTTTCCAATGTGATTCGCCCTACCCGTTCTCAGTGTACAGTTTCCTGTTTGCCTCTCATGCTCTTGCTGAATCTGCTGCCAATGTCTGTCATTTCCAACTGACATCATTGCTTTCTGCTGAAACGGAAAGGTTCTCTCGCGTATCCTTCCGGCTCCTCAGAGTTCCTTCTTCTCTCCTCCCTCCTGGCAGGAGAAATACGAGGGTAAATATAAATTCAATTGAATTGCTTTGACTTTTCCCTGACTTGCGTATTTTCCTTGCATCTTGGTCGCTTTCACCGGGGTTGCTTGGATAGTTGCAAGAAAACCATGCGAGGAGAGGTTATAAAAGGAAATAATTTATTAGAGAAATGAGAAGTCCTTTCCTTTGAAGCATCACATGAAGCAATGTCTGTTTCTGATGTCTGTGCATAGCTGGAACTGCTGCCAGAATCTGTTGTTACCCATTGACTTTCAACTAGAAGTCTATCTGGATGGCTACTCTTCGGTATCCTTGCTCGTAGCTCCTCAGAGCTCCCTCCTCCTTCTCGTGCGTCCTGCTGAGATAAGAGCTTTGAGGCAGCCTGTAATATGGTGAATACGGAACAACATCTTGCATGAGCTTGGAGTAAAGAAATACCAAATAAGAGATATGAGATACACCCATCGCTTTGGGACGGCTTGCAAGTGGACAGATCTGGAAAAATGTCCATCCTCCCAAGGCGGTTTGGGAAGTCCGTTTTAAATCTAGCTCAAATGCATGTTGGACCCATTTACACTGGACATTTTCACCATCTGATTGCTAATTGATCTGTTCAAGATGCATGAAGTGGTTTGGCGCGTATTTCCCAAAAAGTACCTCAGTGGCTACAATCTTTGAACTCTGAAACTAAAAATATGCAAGTTCAGTCTAGAAATTAGAAGCAAAATTCAAGTAAGAGATCTTGAGGTTTTGCATTCACGTGTCAACTTCATTTGATTTGCTCTGCGAGCTTAATCAACTTTTGCCAAATGTGCAATTATTCATTTCCAAGGAGGCATTCTCAACTTTTAAGAAATGGCACAGAAATTTTTTTTTCATTCATTAAAATCTGAGTTGAAATTTATCTGAATTGTGTGTGTATGTGAAAAATGGTCAATCCTGAGGTTACAGCAATGTAGGCCATACAATTAGGCCATTTCACAGTATTTTAGAACCAATTTTTCTAAGGATAGGACAATATCAGACACATTGGATTGTTGACCCCCCTGGATTTGGCTGAAATGTTTTTTGAGAGATGAAGATGGTACCAAAACTTTAAAACCCAAACCGTTCTATGGTTGACCTCTTATAACCAAAGTTACTGCGTCCCCTATTTTGGACCCCCTGGGGCAGTAACAAAAAAGTTACAAGTTCCCACCCCTCTAATTCATAACTTTGAGGGTGTCCCAGTTCTTAATTTCTTGATATGGAGACTACATGGAGGGTACAATGCAATAATACTGTTATTTTACAGGGACACCTTCAAAGTTGGCCAATAGGGGGCGCTCAAAATGCTCGGGGCCGAAAATGGCTTAAATTAGGCCTCCCATTATTTTGAAACTTTGAGGGTATCCCACAAATTTTATTGCAGGTATTGTTCATTTGGGAGGTGTCTGATAGGTTTGTACTGTTATTTCAGTGGGACACCCTCAAACTTGGGAGAAAAAGGGGTCCTGAAAGGGTCCCGACTCAAATAAAAGGGTAAAAAGAGTTCTTTTCAGGACCTGATTTCTCAAAACTTTGAAGGTGAATTCATAAACAAGTTACACCATCCTGAAAACATGTAGCTTAGAAGCCTGTCACTTCCTTTGAGCAAATGAGCCAAAACATGCATGCAATGTTGTCTTGTTTGTGCATTTGCACTCGGTGACCTCAAAGTGCACCAATGTGACTCCTGAAGTCTCAAACAGCATGGAAGCAAAATTTAAGATACAGCTACTCTAGAAAACCTCAGGGACTGTTTTTAAAAAAGGAGTTGATTTTGTTCGGGGCTCATGTAGGCTACCTAGCTATCGGTAGGCCTTATGGTGCCCTAGTACATTGCTCAAAAAATAAAGGGAACAAAATAACACATCCTAGATCCGAATGAAATATTTTTATTAAATACTTTGATCTTTACATAGAATGCGCTGAGAACAAAATCACACAAAAATTATCAATGGAAATCAAATTTATTAACCCATGGAGGTCTGGATTTGAAGTCACTCTCAAAATTAAAGTGGAAAAACACACTGCAGGCTGATCCAACTTTGATGTAATGTCCTTAAAACAAGTCGAAATGAGGCTCAGTAGTGTGTGGCCTCAACGTGCCTGTATGACCTCCCTACAACGCCTGGGCATGCTCTTGATGAGGTGGCGGATGGTCTCCTGAGGGATCTCCTCCCAGACATGGACTAAAGCATCCGCCAACTCCTGGACAGTCTGTGGTACAACGTGGCATTGGTGGATGGAGCAAGACACGATGTTCCAGATGTGCTCAATTGGATTCAGGTCTGGGGAACGGGTGGGTTAGTCGATAGCATCAATGCCTTCATCTTGCAGAAACTGCTGAGACACTCCAGTCACATGAGGTCTAGCATTGTCTTGCATTAGGAGAAACCCAGGGCCAACCGCACCAGCATATGGTCTCAAGGGATCTGAGGGTCTCATCTCGGTACCTAATAGCAACCAGGCTACCTCTGGCGAGCACATGGAGGGCTGTGCGGCCCCCCAAAGAAATGCCACCCCACACCATTACTGACCCACTGCCAAACCGGTCATGCTGGAGGGTGTTGCAGGCAGCAGAACGTTCTCCGCGGCGTCTCCAGACTCCGTCACGTCTGTCATATGTGCTCAGTGTGAACCTGCTTTCATCTGTGAAGAGCACAGGGCTCCAGTGGAAAATTTTCCAATCTTGGTGTTCTCTGGCAAAGGCCAAACGTCATGCACGGTGTTGGGCTGTAAGCACAACCCCCACCTGTGGATGTCGGGCCCTCATACCATCCTCATGGAGTCCGTTTCTGACCGTTTGAGCCGACACATACACGTTTGTGGCCTGCTGGAGGTCATTTTGCAGGGCTCTGGCAGTGCTCTTCCTGCTCCTCCTTGCACAAAGGCGGAGGTAGCGGTCCTGCTGCTGGGTTGTTGCCCTCCTACAGCCTCCTCCACATCTCCTGATGTACTGGCCTGTCTCCTGGTAGCGCCTCCATGCTCTGGACACTACGCTGACAAACACTGCAAACTTTCTTGCCGACTCATGCTACCACTAGAGTGAAAGCACTGCCAGCATTCAAAAGTGACCAAAACATCAGCCAGAAAGCATAGGAACTGAGAAGTGGTCTGTGGTCACCACTTGCAGAACCACTCCTTTATTGGGGCATCTTGCTAATTGCCTATAATTTCCACCTGTTGTCTATTCCATTTGCACAACAGCATGTGAAATTGATTGTCAATCAGTGTTGCTTCCTAAGTGGACTGTTTGATTTCACAGAAGTGTGATTGACTTGGAGTTACATTGTGTTGTTTAAGTGTTCCCTTTATTTGTTTGAGCAGTGTATTTGAACAGTGACTGCCGCCATGTGCAATTTAGTTTTTTGTTACTAAAAGTTCATAACAGGAGATCCCAGTTATTTTCTCATTTAGTTTTAACGTTTAGGTCTATGCCTTTCAAGTGCTGTAACTTGTTTATGAATTCACCCTCAAAGTTTTGAGAAATTGGGTTCTGAAAAGACCTCTTTTTACCCTTGTTTTGAGGCGGGACCCTTTCAGGACCCCTTTTTCTCCTAACTTTGAGGGTGTCCCACTGAAATAACAGTACAAACCTATCAGACACCTCACAAATTAACAATACCTTCAACAAAATTTGTGGGATACCCTCAAAGTTTCAAAATAATGGGAGGCCTAATGTAAGCCATTTTCAGCCCGGAGCGTTTTCAGCGTTTTGTGTGATTTCGTTCTCAGCGCATTCTATGTAAAGAACGAAGTATTTAATAAAAATATTTCATTCAGATCTAGGATCTGTTATTTTCTTCCCTTTATTTTTTGAGCAATATACTAGGACACCATAAGGCCTACCGATAGCTAGGTAGCCTACTGTTGTGCCCCAAACAAAATCAACTGCCTTTTTAAAAACAGTCCCTGAGGTTTTCTAGAGTAGCTGTAGCTTAAATTTTGCTTCCATGCTGTTTGAGACTTCAGGAGTCACATGGGTGCACTTTGAGGTCACCGGGTGCAAATGCACAAACAAGACAACATTGCATGCATGTTTTGGCTCATTTGCTCAAAGGAAGTGACAGGCTTCATGTCTCAGCTACATGTTTTCTGGATGCTGTAACTTGTTTATGAATTCACCTTCAAAGTTTTGAGAAATCGGGTCCTGAAAAGACCTCTTTTTACCCTTTTATTTGAGTCGGGATCCTTTCAGGACCCCTTTTTCTCCCAACTTTGAGGGTGTCCCACTGAAATAACAGTATAAACCTATCAGACACCTCCCAAATGAACAATACCTGCAATAAAATTTGTGGGATACCCTCAAAGTTTCAAAATAATGGGAGGCCTAATTTAAGCCATTTTCGGCCCCGAGCGTTTTGAGCGCCCCCTATTGGCCAACTTTGAAGGTGTCCCTGTAAAATAAAAGTATTGTATAGTACTCTCCATGTAGTCTCCATATCAAGAAACTAAGAACTGGGACACCCTCAAAGTTATGAATTAGAGGGGTGGGAACTTGTAACTTTTTTGTTACTGCCCCAGGGGGTCCAAAATAGGGGGCGCTGTAACTTTGGTTATAAGAGGTCAACCATGGAACGGTTTGGGTTTTGAAGTTTGGGCACCATCACCATCTCAAAAATTTCAGCCAAATCCAGGGGGTCAACAATCCGGGCTGTCTGAACCTTAGAAAAATTGGTTCTTAAATCGTTTTGTATTGGACAATGAGAAACTTTTCAATGTTGCTGCGGAAAAGCAATAGATAAGAGAATTAAAAATTTTTTTTGTCTTTTGGATTGGCATATGAAACCTTCATACAGTTGCTACTTTGGAATTCCTTTGTTCAATTAGGCTAATTAGCTGAACGTGTGCAATGATAATGCACGCACTTATTAAGCGCAGAAAAAATTAGCTTTCTTTTTTTCTTTTTCCGGGACTTCGGGGCACAGATGGCATATATTCTGGCGCAGACTTGATGATGCTTTTCTCTAGTTTTCTTAAACGGATCCTGTCTCGTTCAAGCTGTGTGGATACCTGTCCGAATTCTGCCCACCATCAGAATCTTAGAGGAGAGAAAACAAAAAAATGGTTAGACACAAGCTTTACATCCGCGCAACTCGCCGGCCCTCACAACTGCCCAGTTCTCACTTTTAAGCTTATCGTGGGAAGCAGCTGTGTTACCAAATAAACATTGTTGATGGTCGATACATGCTAATCGCTGTAAAAGCCCTAGCGGGAAGAAGCAAATGGATGTTTAGTTTACATTATTCACCCCGTTAACTGTATTGTCATGAATAGTAAATAACATTTAAATAACACCATCAGAATCTTAGAGGAGAGAAGACATAAAAATGGTTAGACACTAGCTATATGTCTGCGCAATTCGCTGGCCCCTACAACTGCCCGGTTCTCACTTTTAAGCTTATCGTGGGATGTAGCTGTGTTACCTCGTGTGTTACCTTTCCCAGGCTCATCTTCTAGCTCAGGGGTCCCCAATCTTTCCCAGAAAGGGCTGGTGTGGGTGCAGGCTTTCATTGCGACCAAGCAGCTACAGACCTCATGCTACTAATCAAGCTTATTCACAAAGAGTCCAGGGGTTGACTAATGGTATCAGGTGTGTAATTGCTTGGTTGCAATGAAAGCCAGCACCCACAGTGGCCCTTTCTGGGAAAGACTGGGGACTCCTGTTCTACCTTATAACGACTCACAGCTCGTGGGAACTGTGCAGCTACATACGGGTTTAGGGAGTGCTGAACGGGCGTTTGCTCTCGCGCCAGTGTCCAGGTTTCTGAAGTTTTGCTCCACTGTGGGAGAGAGAGGGAGAATTAGCTGTACCGGTTGTGTTAATGTGGTTGAGGGGCGTAGCCATGCCCCGGTTTGCCACAACGTGAATAAACTTCCAGAACTTTTTGCATTCTGTGTGCACAACAATTCAGAAATCTGAGGATATCAATTCAGTTTTAGTTCACTGTTATAACATAAAAATATTTTTTTTTACTGTAAGCAGCGGTTCAAAATGACAACATGGCGCAATTCAAATTGCCAAAATCGAGGCTTCCTTTATGGTATGCTGAAACCAATGGGCGATGTCACAGTAGCTTAGTCGATTTTTTTTTTTTTTTTTCATACAGTGTATGATATTTAATGCGAATTCCTTTTCAAGTTGAAAAAAAGTAAATCGCACTATATGGCTCAAAGTTTGACCGCTCCCCTGGAAGCATATATTTCTCAAAATGTTGAAGAAATGTTTTGTTGGTCTTGTAACATTGCCAGAAGATTGCAGCAACATTGAGAGAAAATTTTCATCATCCATTGAGCATTGTGAGAGAAGAAAGCAGCTGACACAGAGCTTCGAAGTCTGGAGAGGCAAATTTGTATTGCTAGTCTCAGGCCACAAATACGTGTCAAGGAAATATGCTGTAAATCCATTGCAGTCAGTCTCTTACTTCTGATCACACTGGAATAGGCCTATATTCAGCCATTTTTGCCATTCAGCCATTCAGTGTATATTTTTCAACTGAGGGGTTGGTGTGGTACATTCCCATACACCACCGTACAAAGTTGGGAATCACTATTTATTTTTACCTGGACTGAAAGAAAGGAACTCTGTGTTACAGGAAGACAGTGCCCCAAAACAAGAGTCCAAACTGTACAGGGACTTTCTGCTTGGGAAAAACATATGAAGTGGCCAGCTCAACCCCCTATTTTAAACCCCATAGGTCTGTCGTGAGATCACGTGGATCATAATGTTTGTGAACTCCGCTTATCCTCAAAGACGTATACCAATAGCAAATATTGCGGTCCATGTAGAAATCCATAAAGAATAATAGTTCCTGAGATTAATCCTGAATGGCCAAAACATGCAAAGCAGTGATGAAATCTCCAAGTGAATACTAATCTTTTTGCCCCCGGATTCTGGAAATACTATTATTTCAACATGACGTTAAATTAAATACATGTTGCACTTTTTGATGTATAATTTCCAAAACAAACTCTCTTACTCAATAAACTGGCAAGAAGTACTTGAATAACAAGCAAATACAAACTTCTGAAGCGTACTGTACATTTTAATTCTAATTTCTCATGTCTTATCTTTTAGTTGTACCCAGGGACTGGATTAGGATTCATAATGGCAGTTGAAGGAGGAGCTAAGTGCATTAAGTACCTAATCTTCTTTTTCAACTTCCTCTTTTGGGTAAGTCAATCATTTATTTCAAAGCAATGTTGGGGGGAAAGAATATCTGCACAGGCAAGCACATGCAAATAATGCAAATAAACGCACGCATGTACAGGTGGTCTCTTTCATTTGAGCAGCTTGTGATTGTTTGCTAAGCGATAAGAGACCAGTTTCAAACAATGGGGGTTGGGGATTCTCAGGAGCAACTTGTCGTACATCTGAGATATGATTGGGACATAAGAAGAGTCAACTACAGAGGCCAACTTCATTAGCTACACCAGGAGGGCCAATCAGGAGGGTCGCCGCAAAATCATATTCCATTCCTCCTTATAAATCTGGTGGAATATGGTCTCATTTTCAATGCATGTACCGTGTTGCTTGAGTGTGTAGACCAGGTATTTTGTACACTGACACAAAATGATGTTGGTTTACAGCCCCAGGTACCTCGTGCTTTGCTTACACATTTCACTTCCTCTGGTTTTTGTCAACTCACATAAGAGAGGGGTCAAGAGCGCTGTAACTATTGCCTCCAGAAATGAAATGTGGAAGTGCTGAAAGGAACTGCGAAATATGGCTGTTGGGAGGGGTTTTCAACCTGCGTTTAAAGTGAAAAAGCTTATTATTGCTGAAAAAAATAATTCTAAATATGAATTATGTTCACTGGCCGCTGTATAAGTGGGAACTGGGAATCACAGTGCTATTAACAAGCAATAATTGGAAAATGACGTTAAAAACTATCTGGACTGTGGAATGTAGCCAATGTGCATGAATTTCAGGTACCCACGTGTCCTGTTTTGACTGGTCTGTACCTGCACCAACTATTTTACTGAAAAATAAATTCTAATTAATTTAGAATTTAGGGAGGAAGAGAAAGAAGTAGGGTCAATGCCCCTGGAAGGTTTTGGGGTTAAAGGGCCATGCACACGGGCCTGGTAGCTGAATTAAGTCAGAATCTTTTGCTCAAACCGCAAGGTCAGTTTCCAGCCAAGCAGCCTGTCACAATGGACCAGTCTCGATATGTGATGCATGTAACAGAGTACTCTCCAACTGGAACTGGAGATGATCAAATAATTTTAATATAATACAAAGATAATGTCAGTAAACACAAAACGCAGCTTTTAAATAGTCATTGTAGCCCTCGGACAAAATCGGGCGGCTTCTATGGATTCATGCTTGTCATCTCCTCCGCCGTGTCTGTAGACACTTCCTTGTGGACTCAAAACGGACTGTAATCTTTGACCGATGATTTCATGATTGGTATGGACATGTGTTAAACTTAAACTTAAATTTTGACACCAACCGATTTTGGTTGCCATGGCGACAGTATTGGCCAAACAATGTGTAAAAAACTTCGGACAGTGTGTTAAATGTAAACTGAATGTAATGATTTGCAAATCACATAAAACCCTATTTAGTTGAATTTAATTTAATTGAAAGTAGGAAAAAGACAATGTATCAAATGTTGAAACTGATTCATTTTATTGTTTATAGAAAAATCTCAGCTCATTTTGAATTGGATGAAAGCAACATGTTTTTAAAAAGTTGGGATAGGACAATAAAAGACTGGACAATTTGCATAATGCTAGAGAGAAAAAAGACAACTGGCGGAACATCTCACAGCTTGCATCTGTGTACTTCAGTAGTCAATAACTCAAAAATGTATTGCATGATCCAAGAAAAATTTGGCATGGGTTAATTAAATATGTCGTACTTACTGTGCTGAAACTTTCAGCTGAATCTGAAGAGATTCAGTAGAGATGCGGGAGCCACTTGTTGAAATTATATGGAATGAGCCTTTTGAGCCTTTGGTGGAGGCTATTAGACACACCCCTTCTATTACAGGTATCTCAGCTGGGAGCAAGACTCATAAAATTTCCTTATATGCTAATGATGTGCTGTTGTTTCTTACTAATCCAGAGGTCTTAATACCAGCTGTTCTAATCTAGATCTGATCTCCTGTTGCACAATTCTCTGGCTACAGAATTAGTTTCTCTAAGTCAGATGCTCTTCCTTTCGGTGGTATCTTGTCCATTAGCTGGGCACCCCAAAGTTTTGCATATCTGGGAACTGTAATAACCCCACTGCTTCATCAATTGTATAAAGCTAATTTTATCCCCTTTTTGAAGCATATGCGAGAAGATCTTGAAGGGTGGATTTTCTTACCATTGTCTATGTTAAGAAGGATCTCTACTTAAATTGAATATTTTACCTAAGCTTCTTTCTGTTTTTAAGATGCTACCAAGAAAAGTAATTATGGAAGTAAATAGTTGGTGTAGTACTTTTATCTGGAGTAGGAAAAGACCTCACATGAGTCTGGCTAGAGGAAATTGGTGAGAGCCTCAGGAAAGGGGTGGTCTTTCAGTGCCTGACGTTTGGCTTTATCAGTTGGCTTCACAGCTATGTTTCATTGCTGACTGGATTAGAAATGACGATGAATCTATATGGCTTGATTTAGAATCCTTTCAGGTTAGTCAGTCCTTAAGGGGTCTCTTGTTTACCTTGGAGAGAAAGATTAAAACTTTAATTGATGATAATATGATTAGATACACTACTATAAAAGCTTGGTGGGATATTAGAAAACTGGAAGGGCTAGAGGGACAATTGTCCTCCCTCTCGCCAGTGCGGGGCAATGTAGACTTCTTTCCTGGTGCCACAGGTGGGGGCTTTGAGTTTAGGACAGTAAAGGGATTGTTACTGTTGGGCATTTGTATGAAAATAAAATACTGTTTTCATTTGATCAGTTATGTAAAAAATATAACATTCCACAAAATGAGTTTATTTTTTATTTCTTTAGATATGTTCAAATACAAAGTTTTTTAAATAGCCAAAAAGTTATGGGCCTTAGTCATCAGCTGTCTCCACTGGAGAACGTAGTTTCTGTTGGAAGTAAGAAAGGTATTCTAGGTATTCTGTTTGAAGTAAGAAAGATAATGACCTGAATATGGTCATTGATGAAGCAGCCTGGTTACAAGTATGGAAATTGGTAAATAATGTTTATATCCCCGAACGCCGAATGGCGTTCCGGGGGATATTATGTTTTTGGTCCGACCGACGCCGCCGCACTAAGTGTTAACGCGATAACTTCTGTAATATTTCAATTACAAATTCCAAATTTTGCACATAAGTAAGTATCATAAAGAGGAAGAACTGACTCGATTTTGGACAATTTACGATGTCTAGATTGGCCACCAGGGGCCAAAAACTGATTTCACTGTTAACGCGATAACTTCTGTAATATTTCAATTAGAAATTCCAAGTTTTGCATATAAGTAAGTATCATAAAGAGGAAGAACTGATTCGATTTTGGACTATTTACTATTTCTAGATTGGCCACCAGTGGCCAAAAACTGAAAAAATCACTGTTCCGCGATAACTTCAGTAATATTTCAATTACAAATTTCAAGTTTTGCACATAAGCAAGTATCATGAAGCGGAAGAACTGATTCGATTTTGGACAATTTACGATCTCTAGATTGGCCACCAGGGCCAAAAACTGATTTATATGTTAATGTGATAACTGCAGTAATATTTCAATTAGAAATTCCAAGTTTTGCATATAAGTAAGTATCATAAAGAGGAAGAATTGATTCGATTTTTGGATAATTTACTATTTCTAGATTGGCCACCAGGGGCCAAAAACTGAAAAAATCACTGTTTTTATCATATCTCTGGAAATATTTGTCCGATTGACCTCAAATCAAGTGCAAATGAAAGGTCATGACCTGAGGATGTGTCCCTCGATGACATTATACCTGTTTGGTTCAAAATTTTGACACGAGATGGAGCTTTGTCACATAAAATTCACCATTTTTGCTATATCTTTGGAATTATTTCTCCAATTGACATGGAACTATGTGCAACTGCAAGGTCATGACCTCACAATGTGTCACATGATGACATCATACCTGTATGGTTCAATATTTTGCCACCCAGTGGCGCTTTGTGAAGGAAAATTACCATTTTGGTCATATCTTCAGAACAATTTGTCCGATTGACCTGAAATTAAGTTTAAATGAAAGTCTATTCAAGATCTATTCAAGGATTGGGGAATTAGAGGATTGGGGGCGTTTGGGGATATACCCCCAGCTGTCGCCTCCGACGGCATAAGCCTAGTTCAGTTTGTAAAAGGATGAAGGAAACTCAATTTAGACTATTCCACCGTCTGCAGATTAGTCCAGAGCTTTGACATAAAATAGATCATAATAAATCTGAACTGTTATTGAAGTGTAATGCTGAGGCTGGAAGCTTATTCATTGTGTCTAGACGTGTAAATATATGAATGATTATTGGAAGAATATAGTGGATAGATTATGTTTGATCCTTAACATTAAACTGAACAAAGACCGTATGTGTCGAATTTTTGGGCTACCAGACACTCAGCTTAGAAGTACACATTCCAAAAGACTACTGTGTGTTCTTACTTTTTGCGCAAGAAAAAATATATTGCTGAAATGGATAGATTGTAAACCTCCAACAATAGCTGGGTGGCATAAGGTTATCTTTGATATAATACCTATGGAATAGTTGACATACAGGTCTAAGTGTATGATTAAAGTATTGTATAAGATCTGGTCCCCGAAACTATTGTACTGAAAGGTCTGGTGGATCACAGCTAGAAATGTATAACATTTAATATGGAGTTACTTGGACTACAATGTATTTAAGTTCTGAAATGTTGGTGATGCTGCACTGTAAAAGAATGCAAGAACTGATTGCTGTCTTTGCTTTATTCATTGTCATTATTTAATATATTTTTGTTTGTTTTTGATGTGTAACATGGTCTGCCCCAACTGTGTGTCAGTTTGTTTTTTCTTTTGTGTGTGTGTTATTGTTTGACTTGTTAAGTTTGTTGGGTGGTTGTTCGGGTCGTTCTCACTGGTCTGTAAGTTTGTCTGTGTCTTTGTCTGTTTGTCTGTGGGTCATTCCATGTCAGATCACCCAATGGATGTCACCCCACCCCCTCAGATTTTGCTCAAATTTGGTTTATAGGGTGATTTTTGCTGGCAAAGCTGAAATTCCAAATATTAGCTCAATTCGACCAGTGGTTTCTGAGTTATGGCCCACCCAATTTGGCAAAAATCGCCCAAAATGGGGGTACTGGCTGATGTTTGACCACCCATATCACAGCAACCAGTGGGGCTATCACAGTAAAATTGGTGTCTATGGACTGGAAATTCATCAGGGAATCCAAATCTGACCTTAGATTTGATGTAGGAAAAAAATAAAATATGATGACCTTTTGACCTTTACTTTGACCTTGACCTTGGCCACGTTAACCTCGCGACCTTGAAACAAAACCCACACAAAATTGTAGCCTCATATGTTCCCTATATTATATACAAAACCAGAGGTGTATTTTCCCCCCATTTTCCACAAATCCACATCATATATACCTTGTCTGTGCAGTTTTGCCTTAATCTACTTGAATTTACAGTGTTTGATTGATAGTCCTTCAATTTTCTAGTGTGGACCTCAAATAAGGCTATTTATCTGAAAGAGTGAAGAAAGAAGAGGGGAGATTTTGGAATATTTTTGACATTGTGAAGTGAATTTGAAGATGTAAGTATGCATTCATCATTCTCAGTGATCATCAACAACACATTAACTTTTGAAAGGTGCTGTGCTGTCTACCTCAATTTTTAAGTACCATACTTAATTCCCAGTGCACCCCTGGCTCTGCATGACAACTATGATTGATTATAACTTTTCTAATAAACTTAAATTTTAAAAATAGATCTGAAGTATAATGGTTGCGGCATGAGGACATAGTTCGTGTAGTGGATGCCCCATCACTCTGTTCCTCTTCATCTTGAGGACACAGCATCAGTAGAAATGATGTGATGATTATTTCGAAGAATTGTAGCATGTGGCCCCTTGATAATAAGTTGATTACTGTTAGATTTGGATGAACTCAGATGCGTGCTGTAACTGAAATGCAAGTTCTCCGCTCAAGGATAAGTAATGAATGTAAGATAATCAAGTAAAACAATCATCAAAATAGTTCCGAACATTATAGAAAAACCTTTACAAAGTTTGTAGTGAATAGTGTTGAAGCATGTCATTGTTTTACAGGCATTGGTGGAAAAACCGAGCTAAAATTGCAGAGACAAGGGATATATGGTGTGGATTTGTAAAAAATGTGGGGGGAAATATACATCTGGTTTTTGTATGTAATATAGGGAACATATGAGGCTACAATTTTGTGCGGGTTTTGTGTCAAGGTTGCGACAAGGTCAAGGTCAAATTTTATTTTTTTTTCAAGGTTATATTTTATTTTTACCCCACATCAAATCTAATGTGTTTCAGATTTGGATTCCTTGGTGAATTTCCAGTCTAGATACACCAATTTTATTGTGATAGCCCCACTGGTTGCTGAAATATTGGAGGTCAAACTTCGGCCGGTAACCCTGTTTTGGGCGATTTTTGCCAAATTGGGTGGGCCATAACTCAGGAACCACTGGTTGGATTGAGCTAATATTTGGAATTTCAGCTTTGCCAGCAACAATCACCCTAGAAACGAAATGTGAGCAAAATCTGAGAGGGTGGGGTGACAATTTTGATTTTTTTTGGGTGATTTGATATGGAATGACCCCTGTGTCAAATTCTTTTGCTGTCTTTGATGGGGATTTGATTTCCCACTGTTTCTTTAGTACGTGAAAAGCCTTTTCTTTTGACCTGTTTTGTGTTTGTCTCTGTATCAGAAAAGTTTATTAAAGATATTGAATAAAAAAGTATTTAAATTGCCTTAATTATACTCTTCCAAAAAAGAAACTATACATTGTTTTTAGCATCAATTTATTACACATGAAATGTGTTGACAAATGTGGGAAACGTATTGAAAAGAAAGTGTAATCAATAATTCAATATTTGTATAGTTTCTTTTTTGGAAGAGTATATTTCAATATGTTTTCCACATTTGTCAAAACATTTCATGTATAATAAATTGATGCTAAAAACAATGTGTAGTTTCTTTTTTGGAAGAGTATAAATCATTATATCTAAAAAAATCTTTCAGTTATTTGAGGCAAATACATAGTCATTTATAATAAAGTTTGAGTGCATGTTTATGTTGTTAATACTTTCTCCCATTCACTCCACAGATATGTGGCTTGGCCCTGATTGTGGTTGGGGTCCTGACTCAGTTGGCGCTGAATAATACTGTTGTGATTGAGAAGGCATCTGGTTCAGCTGTTCCCTTGGTCCTCATTGTGGTGGGCGTAGTCATCTTCTTCATTGCCTTCTTTGGGTGCTGTGGGGCCTGGAAAGAGAACTACTGCATGGTTGCCACGGTAACAGTGCATTTGTGCAAGCTAGCCCCATTCACAGTGTTTTGAAATCTTCTTTGTGATCTTAGTTTTTTGTAAGGGCAGATTTCAGTGGCAAAGATTTAGGGGAAGTTTCAAAATGTACTTCAAACTTTGTTGTTGGTGACGCATTTATTCTTTCCAGTACACCAATACAAGTTGTTCTGTCTGCAGACATTTCAGTTTTACTTGTATTACATGCAAATTATTGGACGTTGTCATTGAAAACAAGGCGGAATTATTTTCCAAAAATAAAAATATCCTGAGGACTCGCCAAAATGGCATGCATTAGGGAAGGTAGGCCTGATAAACCTTTTGGAATTCTGTGAAGAGGCCATTAAGGCTTGGACATGAGCAGAACATATGATATTTATCAATTATTGACCATGCAGGAGGGCAATGTCAGATTTTATGGACCCAAAGAACCCAGTATTGAGGCCAATGGTCAGGTATGGTCAATAATTGTTTTAATTACATAAACACAAACAATTTTTATCAGATTTAGAAAGTTTAATAAATGTAAACACCAATTCAAATGTGGACACCTTATGATGCCAGGTCAATTACCATGTTATAAACATAACAGAATTTTGTTTATATCTGCTAACGATGCCTGACATTATGCTCTCACTGATTGGATGGCATTTTTTCTCTCCATAGTTCTCATTTGTTAAACCACAGGGCAATATCACTTTTGATAGCTGCACGGCACAAGGGTTTTCAGGGCAATATGGTGTTTTAAAGATGATCACATGGCCCTTTATTCACCAATGACAAGGCACAGATAATTTGTAAATGGTACAACATATATTATCACATTACTGAAGCACTTTCTCCCATGGCCCAGCTCATGACATATATTTTATATTACCCCAGGTAAATTTCATTTCTGCCAAAATTTCATTGGCTGAGAGCATGGGGACAAAATTGCTTCATGTTCTGTTATCAGTCACTGACTTTTAAGGCGCTCAAAAGCGCGCATGCACCATCGCGCGCCTAAAAAAAATTGAGGTGAGGCAGTGGCATAGCCAGTGGGGGTGCTAAGACAAGCCCCTTTTTGACTGCAATTAGTTGTTCTCAATCATTTTCCTTTATTAACGCGTTTTCCAATTATCGTAATTGAAACCTCCATATGCTATCTAACAGTGATTAAATCATGGGCTAAATTCAGTACAGTTGCGGAACAAGAACAGAGAATTGGGTTGCTCAAAAGTTCCTTTTAAAACAATTATTAGTCCTGACCTGTTTTCAGTCATTTTCATGATTAAAAAAAGGTTCATCCTGGAGCATTCCATACTTAACAGGTGTTGCTTGTTCTCCCTGATTAGGTAAGATGACAATCATTCATCCAGACGCGTATTTGCTTAATTTAAATCAACGTTATTAAAAATTACTCTCAGTATTGAGTGAAAAAAACTGGCACTCGCCAGTGAAATACGCTATAAAAAGCATGCGGCTCAAGCTATTTGCACAGGCATGCAATTTTGAATAACTTTGATTTAAATTAAGCAAATACGCCTCCAGATGGATGATTGTCGTCTTACCTAATTGGGGAGAACAAGCAGCACCTGCTAAGTGCGGAGTGCTCTCTGAGTGAACCTGCTGTTAATTAAGAAAATGACTGACAACAGGTCAGGACTAATAATTATTTTAAACAAAAGTTTTGTGCAACCCAATTCTCTGTTCTTGTTCTGCAACTGTACTGAATTTAGGTGCGCACGCCTTAAAATACAGTGATTGTGTTATGCTGTTAATATTTAGCCAAACTGAAAACAAAGTTTAATGTTGGTTAAATCAGTATGGCTCAGCACTGTAGCAAGCTGGCTAAGCGCCAATCACATAATCAAGTTAATGTTACTTCACTACCTAGCGTACACACTGTACTTTTTCATGACCATCATGTAACATTAGTTTGTCAGCTAGCAAGCTTATGTCAGCTAGCTACTCAGCTGACTGAACTGATTAATTGTTGCTGGTTCGAACGTCGATGTCTGTGACTCAGTGGATAAGTTGAGTTGGCAGAGTGATAAAGTTAGTTTAATGCTAACATATAAAGGGGTCATGGAAATTACATTTGTTTACTATTATGTAATTCAGTTATATTATAAACAGAATCTTATACTCTTGGTCCTGTCATAAGAAAATTATGAAACTCGTTGAGTAAATTTTGGGTTTGTCAACAAATGAAAAATTTACTCAGCTCTTTTCACAACTTTTATATGACATGCCCACTTGTGTAACATCTTCTATTTTCCTTTTGTTAAGCATTTGATGAGGTGCCACATAAGACTCCTTATGGACATGAGGATGTTAGACGTTACAGCAACTACAGTACCCTCCATAATTATTGGCACCCATAGTTAAGATGTGTTAAAAGCCTTGAAATAAATTTTTATGGCAGAAGCATACTCGCACACTGAAAATTGTTGAAAAATGTAACCTTCCACTCAAGTGAATTTTAGGGGAAAAAAAATCCCTGACTAAGAAATAATTGTTTTTCATAAAATCACCTGTTACACAATTATTGACACCCCTAACAATTCCTAGGAAATAAATGTAATTGAAGTATTTCTGTCATTTCTGCAGTAGTTAACAAAGTTGATCAGAGTATCTAGGAACATTTAATTAGTAATTCATCACTTCCTGTTTCCCTGGGGTATAAATATGACATGACACAGAGGCCATTTTTTTTATCCAATCTTCAACATGGGAAAGGCAAGTCACCATCACACCATTAGAGTAAGGCAGATGTGTGTCGACCTTCACAAGTCAGGCAATGGCTACAAGAAAATAGCCACTGGCCTGCACCTGCCCATATCTACTGTCAGAGGAATCATTAAGAAGTTTAAAACAACTGGAACAGTGGTAAACAAGCCTGGACGAGGACGCAAGGTTATTTTGCCACCACGCACAGTGAGGAGGATGGTATGAGAAATAAAAAGTTTTCCAAAGCTCACTGTTAAATAATTGCAACAAATGGTAGCATCTTGGGGTCACAGAGTCTCCAAAACAACCATAAGGCGCTATCTACATGCCAACAAGCTGTTTGGGAGGCATGCACGGAAAAAACCTTTTCTCACTCCCAATCATAAATGTAAACCTCTGGAGTTCGCTAAGCGGTACTGGAACTTCAGTTGGGACCGTGTGCTTTGGTCAGATGAGACCAAGATGGAGCTTTTTGGCAACAAACACTCTAAGAGGGTCTGGCAGAACACAAAAGATGAACATGCAGAAAAGCACCTCATGCCCACTGTGAAGCATGGGGGTGGATCGGTGATGCCGTGGGCCTGTTTCTCTTCCAGAGGCCCTGGGAACCTTGTTAGGGTGCATGGCATCATGAACACTTTGAAATACCAGGACATTTTAAATCAAAATCTAGTGGCCCTGCCGAAAGCTGCAGAAAGGTCGTCACTGGGTCTTTCAGCAAGATAATGACCCTAAACATCTGGCCAAATCTACACAGAAATGGTTCACCAGACACAGTATTATGCTTCTCCAATGGCCATCTCAGTCCCCAGACCTCAATCTCATTGAAAACCTGTGGAGTGAGCTGAAGAGGAGAGTGCAGAGGAGAGGACCCAGGTCGCTGGATGATTTAGAGAGATTGTGCAAAGAGGAATGGTTGAAGATCCCTCTTTCCGCATTCTCCCATCTTGGGAAGCATTATAGGAGAAGATTAGGTGAGGTTTTGTTGGCAAAAGGGGGTTGTATAAAGTATTAACATCAGGGGTGCTAATAATTGTGGCACACATGATTTGATTTAAAATAATTATTTCTTAATGTGGGATTTTTTCCAACTGAATAAATGCACTTGAATTAAAGGTTAGATTTTCCTCTTTTTTTCATTGTGGTCCTATATGATTTAGAAAAAAAACAGAATTTATTAGAAGCTAAAGAACCCATCTTAACCAGGGGTGCCAATAATTATTGAGGACGCTGTATGTCAGGACTTGGAACTGATTATGGGATAGAACCCAGAGTAATGGTCAGGGGATCTCTTGTGAGATGGGCTTTGTGGGAAGTGGGGTTCCACAGGGATCTGTGCTAGGACCACTGCTGTTCCTCATCTGCATTAATGACTTGGAAAACAGCATTCAAAGTTACATTTCTGTATGGTACTAAATCAAGAAGTCTGGCTCACAGTTTAGAGTCTGCTTTGGTGATTCAGGATGATCTTGGTTGAATCCGCAAGTGGTTGGAAACCTGGCAAAAGAAATTCCGTGTCGCTATATATCAAGTACATGTGAGAAATAAGAACATAAGCTAAGTTTGCTGTATGGTTGTTGCAAAGTTGGAATGTGTTATTGAAATAGACCTTGGAGTAATTGCTGACCAAAGCCTTTCAGATTCTAGGCATAGTGCTGTACCATTAAAAAGGTGAGTAGGATACTGGGACATGCAGCCAAAAGTTTAGAGTATAAATCAAATATTTCTCAGATCACTCCTGGGGTATTTTGTTCAGTTCTGGGGACCATATCACTAGAAAGTGCACGGGCTCAAAGAAGAGTTGCAAAATGAATATTTATTATAAACCATAAAAGTTATGAGGAAAGACTGAAGGACCTTATTCTCATCTACCTCAGTAAAATGAGAGTTTGGGGTGATCTGGTTGAGGCCTTAAATGCATAAAAGGGATTCATAAAGTTAACTATGTTGGATAGTTTAGGTAAAGTCTTTCCCTCCACTGACCCAATTTTAGTGTACCCAAAAATATGAATTATTTATATATATATTTTTTAATTTAGAGGACATTGTTATCATGGTTACAGACAGGTTGTGTAAGTTACTTGTATTTTGGAAGCTTAACCGTTTCAAACATACTTATGATTGATGGGGTACTAACCCTGCCGTCCCCCACCCCAACCCCCCAAAAAATACAATTTGCACTGATTCTGTCAGTTCTTTTGAGTAAATGAACTCCTGCAGACAGTTTATTTCTTTTATCTAGAGTTATTGTAGGGTGGCATTTGTTAACCTACTATCAGCTTCCCTGCAACCAGAGAAACTCCAGTAGTCATGTTGTCACTTTAGTCTTTGAAAGCATTATTCTGGCATTCTATGCGCACAAATAGCAGAATAAACCATATTTACTCATGTATTGTTTATTTTCTTGGTTGGTGTTCATTATGTCCCATAAAACAAGTTTCAGAAATGCCAGAGTTTTGTCTTGATTTTACTTGCCAGAGCCGCAGCCCGAGCTAAAGCTGGATTCGCTTCCACATTTGCATGGATGGTCTGCTCAGGCTGGGTCTCAGGCAAGTGAAGTCATGACTTCAGACTTGTTTTAAAAAACATGATGAACACTAATCAAGAAACACCTTACTTTGCATGTGTAAATATGGTTTGTTACATGATTTGTTTGCTAAGAATACCAGAATCCTGTTTTGAAAGACAAAAGTGACAACGTGGCTGCTGGCGTTGATCTAGTTGCATGAAGACAGGGAACCGGCGCACAGCAAAATAGGACCACTGTAAATGGAAAGGACAGTTTGCGAAACTGTCTGGATGAGTTTATTCACTAAAAAATTCACATGAAGGATCCAAATCCTATTTTTTGGGGGGGGGTTTTCCCCCCCTTTAACCCCGAAGGTTCAGCTCCTTTATTTGCAGCTTGGAAAAAAGTTTATCAGGGTCACGTCCAAGGGAGAGGGTTTACTTCTGTTTGCAGAACTGCTAATATAAGTGGAAGTCAGTTAAGGCCGAATTTAGCACAATTATCAAATATTTTTTCACTTGGAGAGTGGACTCGCGGTGGAATCGCTTGCCAGGTCATGTTGTTGAGGCAGAAATTCAAGTTTTCGAGACCAGGTTTATTACAGTTTTAGATACTAGATAGCGCTTTAGTATAATTGGATGCAATTTAGTGGTTCGAAATGGTGACCCCGTTAGGCTGAATGGCCTGTCCTCACCACTGTCATATTATGTCATGTTTGCCTTTTAGTCCTATCTAATAGTGGCAATTTTCCCTCTTTTTTCCAAGTTCTCAATCCTCCTTAGCTTCATCGTTATCGTTGAGATTGGAGCTGCCATTGCTGGTTATATCTACAGGGGCAAAGTAAGTTCTGATTATTATGGAGTTACGACTTAAGCTGTAATTACATAGTTTTGTTTTGGGATTTAAATTAATTTTTTCCCCTGCTTTTGCCTTTTAGGTAAATGACATTGTTGATTCCAGTATCAAAGATATGGTTAATAAGTACAACAGTAGCTCAGAAGATATCAAGAAAGCCGTGGACAAGATTCAACAGGAGGTAAGTGCGAAACAGATGGGCTCATTATACCCATTTTCTCACTTGCAGAGCTGGAACCAAGGCTGGGTCATTTCTACCTTGGTCTCACTGAAATGATGGAACTAGGCTAGCTCACAATCCCCTTCTTTCTCTGAAGAGATTACACCGGTCTGTCTAATCACACCTCTCTCCCATTGTAGTGCTAGACCTAGACCAGCTAATTACTCCTTTTTCTTGCCGTTGAGCAGGGACCAAGTATTAAACCTCTTTTACCATTGAGGAGTGGGACTTATGCTGGTTCATTACACCTCTTCCCTGCTGTGTATCCAGGACCAGTCTGGCTCATTATACCCCTTTCCCACTGTAGAGCTGGTGATGGGGTCGCTGATTATACCTTTTTTTTTTACAATGGCGCTGGAAGCAAGCTGGATTCATTCATTCATTCATTTATTAAACCTTTGTTTTAACGCTGAAATGCATTGAGGTAGATACCTAATTTGCAATATAGCCGAGTAAATGATAAACTAGATCCTCGACACTGGAGACATAATTAAAAACATTAGATAAGGTAATGGCAATGGGGAAGATTAGCGTGATGTCATGATCTAATTATCACCATGGAGATGCACCATATTGGCTGTAAACAAAACCACACGTTCTGTTAAGTGCTGAAACTAGTCTTGGAAACTCAGTTATTGCAACGATTCTATATCTGTTTGGGACATCATGCTGTGAGAGAAAGATCAATGACAGTTGACAGAAGATGAGAGTTCCCAGTGGTGATGTTTCTACATCATATGTTCAGATCTGACTACATTTCCACCTTGTTTAAGCACCTCGGCTCCATTTTACCTTTTTGTTCGTACCCCTCCAAGGGCTGTAGCCACCATGTGACATTATGTTATAGCGGAAGTGATGAAATTGCTATTCTTTCCCATAGAATGTACAAAAAAAAAAACAGAATAATACCGTTATGAATCCAGCAGGGCAGATGAATCAACTAAAACAAGAACAGTAGGAAGTAAAATAAGATGAAGTTAGAAATTTAAATTGCCTGAAAAAAAAAATGAGGTGAGCTTCAGATTGTTCTACATATGTTCCAGGTTGCAGGTGCATAGTGAGAAAAAATGGTTTTCCTATGCTTTGTAAAAGCAGCCGGCAACTGCAATATGTTCCAGTCATTGAGTGTTTGGCAAGGGCCAGCATCAATAAAAAGCAATGAAATACAGTGGGGAAGGAAAAAACCGGGGAGTAAGAAAATAAACCCAATTTCTGTTATGCTATACACTAGGGGTGTAAATCAGAGCCATCATGACGATTCGATTCAGTATCGATTTCTCAAGCCAACGATTCGATTCTTTTCGATATTGAAGAATGCCCCACGATTCGATTCGATTAATTGGTTCTTTTTTTTTTTTTTACTTTAAAGGCCATTTTAAAAATCAACGGAAGCAGCAATATCATCATATATTTTATTTGGGAAAGAATAGGAAATAAAAGTAACAAAGTAGTGCTCCACCAAGGCCTACTGTACACCTCATTCACCAAAAAATGCAGTCTTAGCTATAGATACTGAAGGGCCTTTCTTTGGCCTTACATGAAAAAGTACTTCAAAAAAATCAGTGCAATTACTTTTAAGTAAAAATACTCCTCAAAATCAGTGCAATAAGAACAAAAGTGCACTAGCAGCAAAGAAGTAACAAAAATAAAACATAGGCCTATACTTAATTCACTATAAAATAAAATACTCCAAAGTCAGTGCAATGAGCCAGAATGTGCACTAGCAACAAAAAGTAGGCCGATACGTCATTCAATATAAAATAATAATGCATCTGTTTGATAGTTACTGAAGAGGTGTAACAAAGAGAACAGCTAGTAAGCAAAACCAGTCCAAACAGAAATCACAGCTCTGTTATATTTCCATACCTTCAATGGTGCTTCTTGACAGATTTTTCTTTAAAGTACTGCCTCGATGGGACATTGTACCTCGGCTCCAATATCTCGAGGAGGTATTTAAAGCCCTCATTCTCCATGACGCAATATGGTCTTGCATCTTTACATATGAAAAACGAAAATTGCCTTCGATCTGTTTTTGGCCCTTTTAGAACTGCTCGACAACGTTTGCGGAAAAAGTCTGGTTAGTGTTGCAAAAGGCTGTGCTTTTCCCGAACAGTCGGCTTCAACAACACCATGCCGTCTTCTCAAGTGCACTGACAAATTAGACGTGTTGCCACAGTATCTAACTTCACATCGACAGTCCTTACATATTGCAACATCCCTTACCAAACGTCTCTCCTCTTGGTGGAAACCGAAGTACTTCCATACGAACGACTTAAAAGTCTGAGGGGTGTGTAAGTCTGTTTTTTTTCTCCGCCATATCAAAATGCCTGCTCCGACTGTTAATTTGAGTGTGTGCCCGCCACTGTGAGGGTAAGGAAAGCGAAGAAGGTGGAGGCAAAGTAAGGTTAACACCACCCGCAGCGCGGGAGTCAGAATTACGCCTTACAGCAGATGACTAAAAATAGACAGGAGATAAAATACATACATGGATCGATACTTTTGCGGACGTCTCGATGCATTGGATCGTCAACTGTGGGATCGATGCATCGATCTGTATCGATTATTATTTACACCACTACTATACACCCAACCTTAGCATATAGCTTACAGTGATGAGTATTACAATCATTCCCAGTAATAAATCTCCGTGTAGAGTGATAATTGGCATCCAAGGGATTCAGAGTCACAGCTGAAGCATTCCTGGATAGAATTGCACCATAAAATCTGATAAGAAAGTTACCTCACTGAGGATCCTACACACATCCTACACAGGAAACATGATTTATTCCTTGAAAAGAAACCAGTTGTTTCCATGAGTTTCTTCACCGGATTAGTTGCATGATATTTATAGGTACCCTTCTCATCAATCAAAATTTCAAGATACTTGTTCTTTTAAGACCTTAAAATCAAAAGTCAAATCAAATCGTGGTTTTAGAGAATCATGACACCCTTGGTGAAAACTGTCCAGCCACATGCATGGCTTTGACCTAGTCCTGTATAAATATAGTTTTGCTCTGACATGAGCTGTGTTTCTTTCATGACCACTTTTGCTCCTCTGAATTCTCTCTCTGCAGCTGAAATGCTGTGGGGTGAATTCTTCAGCTGACTGGGCAAACTTCAGGCCTGATGGAAAGTCCGTTCCTGACTCCTGCTGTATAAAAGAGACCCAGGGCTGTGGAATCGGAGTCATGCAAGATGTTGACAAAGTGTACCAAAAGGTGAGGCTTACTCATTCCGCAGCATTGCATGCATAATTAGCATGCTTCTGATTTGCCGTAATGGTTTGGATGTCAGCCAGATTTGTGGCTGAGACATGCTAGGACTGTGAAGTGAAGCCACAGCAGTGACTGAGTCTTTCAGGATTGTAATGGTCATGGACAGACGCTAAACCCAAACAACTTAGTTAGGGTATATAAACCTTCTGTGTTGTTTGGGGGATTTGAATTTCTCTCTTTTCCAGCCGTATGTGTCACAAACCATCATACAAAACTCCATCTCACACATGCAGCTAGGCCAGTGGGGGCTGGTGAACTGACAATAGGGGAGGCTCCAACGCATCCCTTAAAATTAACGATTGAAAACAGGTTGTGACCAATCATTCATTTAAATGACCATTTCAGAAACTCTGAAAACTCTCAACATTATCAGGTGTGGCCAGTTTTCATTTATAACGCATACCTGTCAACTGTAATGCATTCAGTGTGAGTTTAAGTGGCATATTTACTTTCCTCTGCTGTAGTCAGCAATTATTCAATCAACATGTATGTGAGAGATTCCCGCGTGGAATTGAAGTCCTTGTGCACTGGAGGGGTTGGAAGTACTGGAATTGCATAAAGACGTTTCTAATGATCTTATTTCATTTGAACGATCATGAAGCACATGCATTGCTTCCAATCCCTGAATAAAGAAAGGCGCAAGAAGTCGTAATCGGTATGTGTTATAAACGAAAACTGGCCGCACCTGATAATGTTGAGAGAGATTTCGGAGTTTCTGTAAAGGTAATTGTATCTCCCTGACGACGATAGTCGGGAGGTGCTATGGTTTAGTTCTGGGGCCACCGCCACCGTATCCACAGAGATTTTCTGTTCCAGGCTCTGGAAGCGACAATTATTACAGGAATTTTTTCTAATTATACCCCCCGCAACGAAGTTTATTATACCCCCCCAACGAAGTTTAGGGGGGTATACTGGATTTGCTTTGTCCGTCCGTGTGTGCGTGCGTGCGTGCGTGTGTCTATGTGTGTGCGTGCGTCTGTGCGTCCGAACCTAGATCTCATAACCTACTCATCGGATTTTGAAAATTTTTTTCTCTTGGTGGAAGGTCTATTGACTGTGGTACTGCCCGACTACTTGTTTATGCGTGGGGTATCCTGTAAGCCATGTTTACTGACTAAATTTTTGCACAGGCGAAGATATTTATTTGACAATGCTCAAGACTTATTTTTGGCAGTTTCCAATATGGCTGCTGGAGGCCATTTAGTCCAAATTAGGGAATTGGGGAGATATACGACTTGGTCCCTGTGGCGACCCGAGTTATCTAGTTTAAATGAATGATTGAAAACAGGTCGTGACAGATCATAAATTTTAAGGGATTATTTTGAGCCTCCTTATATCGCCAGTTCACCAGCCCACACTGAGCTAAGCAGACCATGAAAAGCAATCCTTTGGCTCTGAACGAAAAGCATGCAAGCAAATGCCTCCTGACCCAGGCACCTGAAATCCTGGTAACCAGCAATCGGCCTGCTTCTGCTTATTGCTAGCAATGTCCTTGGAGCATCCAGGCCTGTTGGTCTTCATTTTATTGATTTTTAAATTCTTTAAATGGCGTCTAAAAGTAAGTGGTCACAATTTCCTGTCACAATGAGGAATTCTCCTAGCATTGGCTTTGTGGGAGAGCCTACTTCAGCATCTTCATTCAGTGTTCTTCAGGCAGCCGTTACCCATCACCTTTTCAACAACAGGGATAAACCTAACTCAGGCAACATAATTTAAAGAGAGGGGTACCTCTGAAATTAGTCATTTCAAAGCCAAAGGATTAATTTATTTTCAGGAAAACAATAATAAATTTATGTTTTTATGGGACCTTTCAAAAATTGCAATTAGGATGCAAGCATATTTCCCCTAGACTTAAGGATATGACTCCCGATATAACCCGCAATTGTGCACAAAGCATTCAGGGATATAGTCAGTGAAACAGAAATGTCTGCCACCGCAGTTGCTGTGGCCAGTTCACTCTGGGTGAAAGGAACAGGTGTGGCAAAGACTTGAGCTGTGCATAGAAGCCAAATGCAACTGAAACTGATTTTGTGTGTATGAAAGCCATAGCATTGACTGAGGCTGACTTCTGCTGTGCATGAAAGTCAAAGTAACAATTGACGCTGACTTGCACATTACGTGAAACCCATAGCAGTGACTGTGGCTTATATTTGGTGTGTGAAAGCCATATCAGTAACTTGGCGTGATAATAACTATAAGGTAAGCTGCAGAAGTGAATGAGGCTTACTCAGTGCCAAATCTTAAGTGGAGACTGAGCCTCATTAACCCTTTACTCCCCGATACCGCCTACAGTTGTGATAATTTAGGTCGCTGTGCAGGCGAGTCCCGACTACAGGCGTGATAAACACATCGCTTCTGCCGGCGAATCCTGACTACAGTTGTGGTATTTACCTGTTGTGAAACGATGCATGATTGGCCGAGATGTGACATTCCAGAGGAAAACCTTGAATACCTTGAATACTAATGAAAATTTGGTAAATGAATATTAAGTATTAAGAAAGCTACACCAGCCATATTGTCTTAGGGCACCAGGGGTCAGTGGCTGCTAGGGCAGCAGTCTAAGATGGCTACTAGGGAGTAAAGAGTTAATCCTTTGTTTCAAAGCAAGAGCAGTAACCATGACTCACTTCAGCTGCGCGTGAAAGCAAAGGCAATGCCTCAGGCTGATTGTTGGTGTGTATGAAAGCTATAGCATTGACTTCAGCAGACGTTGGCTGATCTGAAAGCTGTTACAGTGACTGAGGCTGACTAAACCTGCACATGAAAGCCAAACGATGACTGAGGTTGATTCTTGGCATGTATGAAAGCCATAGCTGACACTGAGGCTGACTTGATCAGTGCATGAAAGCCAAAGCAATGACTGAGGCTGATTTTCAGGGTGTTTTAAAGCCTTAGCTGTGCCTGTGACTGAGGCTGACTTTGCGGCATATGAAAGCTATGACCGTGTCTTCAGCCCCGATGCAGTTAGTAAAGCTGTAGCTTGTGTAGAAAATCCATAGGTGTGACCGAATCCAATTTGGTCACTTTTATGTTCCTGTTGCAGGGATGTCTTACTGCTGCCAAAGCAGAACTGAAGAAGAATGTGCAGCTGGTCATAGTAGCAGCTGTAGTGATAGCTTTCTTGCAGGTAAGTGTATCCTCAGTTAAGTTTTACCTACCTGTTAAACCTAATTTCTGTCTTAGAGATGCCGTTTCCGCAGGGTACAGCGCTAGGGTTCTACTCCAGAAAGGGCCAATGAGGGCGCAGGCTTTTATTCCAGTCATACATTTACAAACCAGCTCTGCTAATGAAGATGTTTGGCAAAGACTCTTGGGGGTTCAAGAAAAGAATCTTGAGTTGTCAGTGGATGCACCTCAGCTTGAATCTTTTACAGTAATGACAAGCATTTAACATTTTGGCTTTAAAAGGTTAATGACCAGCTTTGGCAGGCTAAGCCAACGTACGGGTGGTATGGCAAGTGACCCTGTGTTTGTGGAATTCCTGTTGTTGCCAATGTCACCCTAACCAGGAGTGATACCCTGACTCTTGGGGTCAGGGTCTCAAGCTGAGGGAGAGAAAGTGAACGGCTGCAGGTTAGCGGTTATTATTGTACCTTAACTTTACCCACTGTGAAACATTATCTTGGGCTTGCAGCCTGAGTTACACATGAAAAATTTACAAAGCTGTTTTTTTCACGAAGTTTGCAAAACATCCATCCAGCTCTTCAAATCTTTTGAAAATTTGGCTGTGGACTGTGTCAGTGAATTGCTACGGCCTGTTTCAGAACAAATGTCCCAAAGAACCGTTATAATCTGATGCACAGTATCTTTGCGACTGGTGTTTAAGGTGCATTTCTACCAAACATGAAACAAATTTTTCACATGGACAGACATAATTCAAAGTCAATGCAAAAATGTGAGTTTGTGACAGGCAGCACGTATCATGCAGGAGATGCAGCACAAATGGGGCGAAGGATGCAAGTGCGCAAAATTCTCATATGGCTTGAGCTGAAAATATTTAATTTTCGTAAAAAATTTGCAGAAGTAGAGCAGTGTTCTGAATAGTGTCATTGCTACTGGCAGCAACATTGGCTAGCCATGCTACCAAGCTGCATGCTTCAACTGCAGTCACATTGCTTGAGATGCTGGGGTAGCTCACTAGCTAGGTAGCTAGTGAGTTAGCTGTATGAAAGGAGACACGCTCCAAATTAAGTAATAGGTCTGTGCTACAAGGAGGTGGTGCAGAGTAGCTTGCCTGGTGAAGTCATGAAATCTACTATGAGCAAATGAAGAATCCAAAGCGGAAGGTAGCCAACTCATTTCCATGTTATTGAAACTAAGCTTTGACACTCCCATATTTTATAAAGGCTACTGTGGGAAAAATTGCTGACATTATAATTTTTAAGATAATCCCAGGCAAAAAAACTTCTCCTTCACTGTACAACTCGAATTCCAATGAAGTTGGGACGTTGTGTAAAACGTGCATTAAATCAGAATACAGTGATTTGTAAATCTCATATTTTATTCATAATAGAACATAGACAACAAATCAGATGTTGATAGTGAGACATTTTACCATTTCATGAAAAATATTAGCTAATTTTTAATTTGATGGTAGCAACACACCTGAAAATAGTTGGGACAGGGCCATGTTTACCATTGTGTAGCATCCCCTCTTCTGTTAACAATAGTCTGTAAATGTATGGGAGAGCAATGTTGTCCCACTCTTGTCTGATGAAGGATTCTAGCAGCTCAGCAGTTTAATACTGTCTTGCTGCAATATCCAAGGCCTGCCCTGGAATAGACATTATCCGGATGGGAACATATGTTATTTTAAAACCTCTTTATTCTTTTCACTATTGATAGTGCCTTGACAGATGTGTCATCTGCTCACACCATAGCCACTCATGCACCACCATACCATCAGAGATGCGGGCTTTTTGAGCGCTGATAACAAGTTGGATGGTCTCTCTCTTTTTTAGTCTGCGCAGCACAACGTACGTGGTCTCCAAAAAGAATTTCAAATTTTGATTCATCTGACCGCAGAAGTTTTCCATTTTGCCTTAGTCCATTTTAAATGAGCTTTGGCCCAGCGAAGACAGTGGCATTTCTGAATCGTATTCACATATGGCTTCTTCTTTGAATGATGCAGCTTTAACTTGCATTTGTGAATTGCACGGCGGACAGTGATTTCTGGAAGTGTTCCTGAGCCCATGCAGTGAATTCCAGTGCAGAATCAGACCTGTTTTTTATGCAGTGCCGCCTGACAGCCCGCAGATCACAAGCATCCAATACTGACCTTCAGCCTAGTCCCCTGTGCACAGACATTTCTCCAGATTCTCTGAATCTCTTGATATTATGTACTGCAGATGCCTGGTTGGATATTCAAATTCTTCGCAATTTTACATCGAGGAACATTTTCTGAAATTGTTCCCCAATTTTTTGGCGCAGTTTTTTGCTGATGGGTGAGCCTCTGCCTATCTTTCCCTCTAAGAAACTCTGCCTTTCCAAAATGCTCTTTTTACACGCTGTCATGTTACTGACCCGTTGCCAATTAACCTAATTAGTTGCAAAATGCTTCTCCAGTTGTTTTTTATTAGTACCACTTTTCCAGCCTTTTCTTGCCCTGTCCCGACTTTTTTGAAAAACAAAAACTAAAAATAACCCTAAGCGCTTCTGTCAGTACTGTAGCACAAAAGGGAAAGTTAAAGAGCAGGTTAAGTGCATAAAAAATAAAAATGGATCGCTGCTATATGATAACAAGGTTATTGCGGATGCCTTAAACAGTTACTTTGTTGAGAATTTTACCTCAGAGGGTAAGCTGCTGTCTTTAAGCTGCTATCTGCCATCCTCAGACGGTCTTTAGAAACTGAAGAAATACCAAATGATTGGAAACAGGGCAATATAATACCAATATATAAGAAAGGGGACCTTACAGAGCCAGGAAACTACAGGCCAGTCAGTTTAATTTGCATTGCGTGCAAAATATTGGAATCTATCATAAAAGATGAGCTGGAATTTTTAAAATGAGCTCCATTGGAGTTGCAGGAGGTATTCTGGAGTGGATTCAAAACTGGTTAAAGGACAGAACACAGAGTAGTGGTCAGTGGTATCTCATCTGAGCTAGGTATGGTGGGGAGTGGCGTCCCCCAGGGATCGGTGTTGGGACCCCTGCTGTTCCTCATCTACATTAATGACCTTGATTGGAATATTGAGAGCAGATTGGTTAAATTTGCAGATGATACTAAATTGGGGGGTTTGGCAAATAGTTTAGAGTCCACTAAAGTGATTCAGGATAATTTAGATAGATTTAGATTTAGATAGATTAGATTTAGAATCCAGAATTGGGCAGACATGTTAGACGGGATTACTTCAT
The DNA here is from genome assembly GCA_029721435.1 of Gymnothorax reevesii. Classification (NCBI taxonomy): domain Eukaryota; kingdom Metazoa; phylum Chordata; class Actinopteri; order Anguilliformes; family Muraenidae; genus Gymnothorax; species Gymnothorax reevesii. The sequence continues at coordinate 29,656,410 of CM056581.1, read as the reverse complement.
GGGAGGTTTAAAACTGGAATGTGCTGCACACGAGAAAGATCTGGGAGTGATTGTTGACCAAATGCTCACAGGCTCTAGCCATTGTGCTGTAGCAGTTAAAAAAAAGCCAATCGGATGCTGGGATACATTGCCAAAAGTATTGAGTACAAATCTAAGGAGGTGATGCTGCTTTTGTACAACACATTCGTCAGATCACGTCTGGAGTATTGTGTACAGTTCTGGGGACCATATATTAAGAAAGATATAGAGGCTCTAGAGAAAGTTCAGAGAAGAGCTACTAAGCTGATTCCAGGTATAAAAGATGAAAGCTATGAGAAGAGGCTGAAGATCCTTAATCTCTCTTGTCTTAGGAAAAGGAGACTAAGGGGTGATTTGATTGAGGTCTTTAAATATACTCAGTCCATATGAAAAACGCACCACTCACGAAATCTGGAATAGCTCCACGGATTGATATGTGAAGTATATACGTATGATGCATTTGAGATAATGAATGATTTAAGAAGACATGTAAACATCATTCACTTTCATTCACGATAATGTTAATGCGTGAGAGAGGTTTAACAGTGGTAAACAAGCCTGGACAAGGACGCAAGGTTATGTTGCCACCACGCACGGTGAGGAGGATGGTATGAGAAATAAAAAGTCCTCCAAAGCTCACTGCTAAAGAATTGCAACAAATGGTAGCTTGTATCTTGGGGTATCTTGGGGTCAGAAAGTCTCCAAAACAACCATCAGGCGCTATCTACATGCCAACAAGCTGTTTGGGAGGCATGCACGGAAAAAACCTTTTCTCAGTCACGATCATAAATGCAAATGTCGCTAAGTCCATAAATGGAGTTCGCTAAGCGGTACTGGGACTTCAACTGGGACCGTGTGCTTTGGTCAGATGAGACCAAGATAGAGCTTTTTGGCAACAAACACTCTAAGTGGGTCTGGCGGAACACAGAAGATGAGTATGCAGAAAAGCACCTCATGTCCACTGTCAAGTATGGGGGAGGAGCGGTGATGCTGTGGGCCTGTTCCTCTGCCAGGGGCCCTGGCAACCTTGTTAGGGTGCATGGCATCATGAACGCTTTGAAAAACCAGGACATTTTAAATCAAAATCTGGTGGCCTCTGCCTGAAAACTGAAGATGGGTCGTCACTGGGTCTTTCAGCAAGATAATGACCCTAAACATGTGGCCAAATCTACCCAGAAATGGTTCACCAGACACAGAATCAAGCTCCTCCCATGGCCATCTCAGTCCCTCGTCCTCAAGCACATTGAAAACCTGTGGAGTGAGCTGAAGAGGAGAGTGCAGAGGCGAGGACCCAGGTCGCTGGATGATGGCAGGTGGTTGTCAAAGGATGAGTTGATTCAATTTTGGGAGTGATCTGGAACATAATATGGATTCTAGATCCAGAAGAATTTAAATATGCCTGAATAGAATGATAACACTCATGTCATGAACAGATTTTCATAAAATTTCAGCATTAAATAAAATCTACTCTAATGTAGATTTGATTATATTTGTTGGTGGTCTGGGTAATATTCTTATGGATCCAGAGCCAATAATACTGACATATGGTGAGGCGGAGGTATGCCCTCATTCGTGAGCCCTTCTAGCTGCATTTAGTATTTAACAGTTTACAGCTCTGTGTGGTGTGTTTCTCAGTCATTAGAAATGCTTAATTAATTATTTTTGCAAGCATGCTTGCCCACCAAATTTATTCTAAATGTGCCTAAGACTTTTGCACTGGACTGAATGACAACCAACCAATTGTCTAAGTCAGCAGTTTTAGTTAGCTGGCCTCTCTCATTGATTTCACTGAAAATGCAGGCGTCAAAGAATAAACACAAGATGGGGAGGAAAAAAAAGAAACTGGGGAGGAAGAGGCAGCGAGGGCAAAACTGCTTAAATTAGATTCTTATCTTTGACATACTGTGTTCAGCATTAGAACTGCTGAAGAACAACAGACAGTAAGTGCCTGTTGGTAAGCTGATGTTTACTAACTGTTAATGTTACCTTGACAAGCCACAGGGATGGATGGATAGCTCGCCAATTAAATGGCTGCTGAGACCAACTCCTACCCTGCTCTGGCATCGTACATTGAGTTAAGAGTTGATTCTGTTGATCTGTCCCATTCTTGTAACTTGGTTACTTATTGTCGCTGCTGAAGATGTAGGCCCGCCTAAATGTGACTTTTTTTAGGATTTTATGCATTATGATTTCATGATTTTGGGAGCCACTGATATAGGTTTTTTCCTTTGTGGTTACCCCTTGGATACAACTTTCTGTATTGAACCTGAACTTACTTCATATTGTGGCGATTTCTGTTCCATGTTTTTAATTGTGTAATTTATGCTATGTTTAATTTCATTGTTGAATCTTAATAAATTAAAAAAAAATTTTTTTTTTTTTTTTTGATACCGCTGGTTTATTGTTCCCAGCTCTGTTATTAAGCCTCCTCAAGATAGCCGGCAATTGTATGTAGGTAATTACTTAACATTATCTAGCACCCAGTGGACACTGAACTGGAGATCTTAGAATTACAAAAATGTGTTAAACGATGAAAAAATATCTCAGTTTTACTTGAATTGGAATGGGTCTTAAAACAACAAATCTGAGTTCCTCTTTTAAAAATTCAAAAAATAAAAAAATAAATAAATAAATAAATAAAAATTCTATGGGACCTTTGTTGGATGTTAGGATCTACATTCAGCTAGCTAGGTACAGGCTTTCCTCGATCTGTGAATTATGCAGCCTTTATTGTGTGGCCAATGACAGCTCATCAGACCATGAACAGATCCCTAACTAGCCAGCTTGCTATCTGGCTAATAAATTAACAGTGAAAGTAATGTTGGCTCATAATACAACATAGTATTGCATAATTAATCAGCCAATAAATTGTAAAAAATTTTAAACTGTTCAATGTTGTTAAAGTCCATAATAAATGTTTGTAACATTAGCAACACTTGTTAACTTGTATTCATTTTTCTTAGGTTGCTGGCCTGCTAGTCTGCAGTGTAAGACTGGGGGAAGCTAATATACATTGGGCTTTATATTTTACTTGAGACGGAGAGACAGAATCAAAGACTTTATTCACATCGTGCTTTTCCGAATATATAAACTGATTGGATACCTTTGTATTCTGCCAGTATACTGCTGTTCGTGGGTGCATTAAATTACAGGATTCGATCAGTTGAATGTTTTGTGAATGAGTAGACTGGGGTGGAGCAAAAATAATTCTTACATCCAGGTCCATTATCATACGTTTCTGCCACTGGTGGCGGTAGTGTGGTGGTCGGGGGCAGCTTTGCTGTTTTACTACCTGGACAACTAGCCAGAATTGATGGAATCAGGAAATCTGGTCTTTGCTGGAAAATCCTGGAGGAAAATATCTGGGCATTAGTTCATGACCGAAAGCTCACGTGCAGTTGGGTTCTGATCCAAAGGACATAAAGCAAGCCCATCCTTGAATGGTTCCAAGGAAACAAAATGAAGGTTTTGGAGTGGTCTTGTCAAAGTCCTGAGTTGGATTCATTCGAGATGCTGTGGCATTAGCTTAAATGGGCAGTTCATGCCAGAAAATTCCAAAGTGGTTGAATAAAAACAATTCTTCCAAGGAGAGTGGGTCAAAATTAATCCACGGCAATGTCAATTATTGCAAACATTTGATTGCACTTGTTGCCCCCAAGCATGGCAAAACCACTTGGTTAGGGCTAATATTTTCTTCACAGGGATGATATAGGTTTTGAGTAACTCTTCACTCTGAATAAATGATCATTTAAAAGCTGCATTTTGATTTTACATTGTCATATATTAAAATTAGTGGGATGATCTGAAGCAATTTAATATGGCAATTTAGCAAAAAAAGAAGAAATCTGGGACTGCATGACTGGAGTGAAAGCCTGCATCCACACAGCCTGTACTGAATAAAATTCTGAATACCAGCTTTTGTTTTATGGCTTGTTTGTCCTTTTGAATGTTCTTTTGCAGAACTGTCTTTTGGTTTGTGTGGGACTGTGTCTTATAATGTAATCATTCCTCTATTTCAGGTCTTGGGCATTGTGTTTGCCTGCGTGCTAATGAGGAGCATTCGCAGCGGCTATGAGGTCATGTGATCAAGCAGTGACAGAGAACACTAATCAGAACACTTAGGTTGTTTTGACTGTTTATTAATGATTATACTTCTGTTCAGTTTTCCATGTTTCCTTATGAGACAATTTCTATGAACCATAAATTGAGTTAAGAAGAGACCTGGTTACATTTTCTGTGCAAACATACATCCAATTTGATGTCAGAAATATTATACACATAATTTCCATTGTGAGCTCTCTGCACGAGTAAATCAAACCAAGCTTAATGAAACTTACTTAGAATGAGAAGTTAACAAGGGAAAACGTGCTGCAAAGACCCAAAGCATCTTCAATCGGAGGAACGCACTGCAAAAATGGAAATCATGCAAAGTCAGAAACATGTGAACCACAAAAGCAAATGCAAAAGAAAAATGCAGTATATCCACGTCTGCACAAATCTGCTGGAACTGCCCAAAATGTCTCCAAAGGGAGATATGCACTGCAAGAGAAAAATCACTGCGTATACACATCAACACAACAGAAGTCCTCCAAGCCTCTCTGATGAGCATCAACTAGAACAGCTTTTATTTTTGACCTGAGCAAGACCAACTTTAGTATTTCATTTGATGGTTTTTTCATCATCAACTGGAGTATTTTGTTTTTACACCACAGCGCAGGATTTGCTGAGGATTGCGACGACCTGAGCATGCCAAAGCCTTCGCTTGCAATTGCGGCCTTACATGTGATGCATAAAAATCAATGGAAAGCACAAAATGGTTATAATTTTGCCATTTAGCTAGCTAGCCAGCATCTACAAGCACCAAACACAACTAGCCAAGTCAATAAGAAGGATTTCTAGCTAGCCAACTTTAGTTTGCGCCCTTGGCTAGCAAGTTTGCTTGCCTAGCTAGCTAACGGTTGTATTTGGTGCATGGATATCAATAGAAAACATGTGAATAAACTTACAAATTAGCGATTATTTCGCTATCTCAGTTCGCTAAAGTTCATCTGCGGCAATTATATTATAGGAAACATAACGGTTAGATAGTTGAGCTGGCAAACTAGCTATCTTAGTAAGCAAACTAACATAAGCAAGCTAGAAAGCCTTTGGGCTGACTTATCTAGTCATATTTGATGCATGTAAATGCGAGCTAGCTTATGAAATGGTGAAGTTTTAAATGTTCAAAATGTTGCTATCCATTGATTGCTCTGCATCACCTGTAAGGCCTTAATCGCAAGTGAACCCTTTGCACATGCTCACAAGGCTGCAGTCCTGAACAAAGCCTTCGCTATGATGTAAAAACCATAAAATGAAATCTTCAAGTTGGTCTTGCTCTGGTCAAAAATAAAAGCTGTTCTAGTTGGCGCTCGCCAAAGCGGCTTGGTGCACTTTCACTGTGTTGATGTGGATATGCAGCGTTTTTCTCTTGCATATGTTCTGTGGTTTGCTTATGTTTGACTTGCATTGTTTCTGTTTTTGCTGCACGTTTCTTAGATTGGAGGTGTTTTGGGCCATTGCAGCACATTTGTGTTGATGTGGATATGCAGCATTTGTTTTTAAGGTTTGTGTGTTTTTTTTTTTTTTACTTTGCATTGTTTCTGTTTTTGCTGCGCGTCTTCAATTGGAGATGTTCTGGGCTGTTGCAGCGCGTTTGCTCTTGTCGGCCACCTTAAAAATTGGATATACTATACTAATAGCCATTAAGATGGATGGTGTTCCTTTTTGCAAACAGTTTTTAATCAGTTTTTGCCAATTATTCTCATAATAAAATCACAAGTTGTGTTTGCCTCACCCTGTAAAATGATGAATTATCATTTTTACATTAAGGTTTTAGTGCTCAAGAAGAGCCAGGGATTTCTAATGTGTCCATGCACCTAAGAACTCCCCAGCCCTTCTGGTGCATTAAATCCTTAAGAAATATAACAAGAGCCATCAGGAAATTGCATATCCCCTAGACCCCACAAAATTTGAAAAAATTCTGAATGGCAAAAGGCAGTAAGCTAACACATGGTTGACTGGTTTTTCACACATCCTAAATGATGTTGTTGGTTACATTATGATTCATGATGGCATAGGGTTGAAGAGACTGTGAAGTGCGATTTGCTGGTGGCAGCCATCTTGTTTGCATAAAAACCGTGCTAGATATCTAAAGGCTTTTATGACCAACATGTGACATACAAGATTTTAGGTTGATTGGGCAATAAGTTTTGGAGTTATGGCCGGCCATCTGTTTGCTGTGCACTGCTAATGAGTGAATTTACACCAAAAATGGTAGGCTCAAGTGCAGATAAGGGATCTGAAGTTGATTGGACATTGCATTCAAGAACTCTTACTTTATGCTTACTTTATCAGTAGAGACCACACCCAAAAAAATGTTTTCGTACTGGGCCCACATACATTAATATAGCAATTAAGCGTGTATTACAAGATGTTGGTCTGAAGATGTTTATTTCCTAATTCCATGTATATGGCATATAGGTGAAGACCATGTTTAAAGGTTTTATAAGAAATTCAAAATGGTGGAAAACATCCAGTGCAAATGGGGGGACATACAAGATATGCGATGCATGCAGGTAGACCCACAAAATCCAGAAAAAAATGGAATTTTGTATTTGCGACCTGCAGTTCAAAAGTTCTTGGCCAAAATGTATGTTTGTTGTTATAGAGCCACCTCAAGGTCTTTCGCACAGACAAATGAACGAGACAAAAAAAGCTAATGATTCGCCTCTGAATAATTAGCATCAAAAATATTCATACCGGCTGCGATGCAAATTTGCGACAGTTGATCAAAAAGTTTGAAACGATTTGTGGTAGCTCATCCTTGAGAAAAAAAAAAAAGAAGATTCAACATCGTCCAGTGATGAAGATCTTGTTCTCATCTGCACTCATTGGGAGAAGAGGGGTACATTCAAACAGTATTAAAATACTTAAGTAAAGGATTTCCATACCTCTTTTACCGCTGCCTGTGCAGAATTTGCCATAATATGGATAGTTCACGCCCTCTTGAAACTTCCCCGGTAACAATGTATTGATTGGCTCGTTTCTTATCCAATTCCCGAGTGTTAAAACGTTTTACACTAAGTGAAACACATTGATTAGACAAACACAGAGCATACAATCCTATGCATATCAGCACGCTCGGTTGTGTCCTGTCTACATTGCGCACATTGCACGGCTGAAATGGATGCGATTTATCGAAAAAAGACTCGCAAAACTGGCCTTAAATGAGATGAGGACATGGTCAATGGGAATTATTTAGAATGAAACAGGACCAGAGGGTTCCTTCTACTGGATACATCGGTCTCTGGAGGTGGGATTCATAAAAAAGGTTAGGCTGCTACTTTTGCTTTTTGTTGTGGAATGTAAACTGTACACAACAAAGTCAAATGTTGAGGTTTTTTTCCTGTTTAAAACATGAACTGCCCATGCATTTGGGTTGACCCCATGGTACGTTCATTGCACCGTTCTGTTGAATCTAGGGAGGTATATATTGTGTGATCTTCCCTGAAAGTGGAATGTCTTGTCTGTTAGAATAAGGTATATTTCAGAATTCAAATATTACTGAGTTAGTGAGTCGTACTTGTTCCTTTTAAGTGTTGAAATGAATGTGAACTCAGAAGTGGGAACTGGTAGCTTCCATTACAGGGTGAATGTTCTGACCGTTTAATGAGCAGTTCCCCACAGACTTGGAAGAAAAATGGACAAAACACTAAACCTTATTATGGAGAAAAGGCATGTTTTGTTCGGAGAGGTTACTGGTGACTACTGATGTTCAGCTGCACTGATATTGATAAAATCATGCTAAACTCAACCAGAAAATAATTAGTTCATATTAAATTTCATGCCTCAAAATTGTTTTAAATACATGATTATGTTATGATTTGACAGTGCACCATTTTGAGGGATCTCAGACTATGGGGAGCCACTTGGATAGCAGTATAATTTGGCTAATAACATGTGGGTAATCTAGAATGTAATGTTGAAGATGAATCCTACTTGGTCAAGGAGTTTATGATCCCAGAAATGTATAGATTTAAGCCCCAGCAGTTATTCAATTTTCAGTATTAATTTTTTTGCAATTTCAATGGTGAATTCTCATGAAGATTTTTTATGTTTGCAGCCCATTTCCTCTACCAAATTAATGAAAATAAACTGAGATACAATGTAATTCTAAATTCTGTGTCTTTTCTGAGTTGAGCCACATTTTTCCTCTTTATAAAGCTTAAATTATGAATTATAAAGCATTAAATTGGGTAACCCATAATTAGCCAAATTTGGCTTCCACGCAAGGGGGTTAATCAACTCATGCTGTACCGAGAGTGAAAGGCGACATTTTATCGGTACGCGGGTCAGTTATTATTCAGTCAGTGAGTATTTAAGAGACTCTCACATGGAATTGAAGTCCTAGGGCATGGAATTTTCTCAGTTTCACATGCGCTGCAGTAGATTTCACCTCTAGTACCATGTAATCCAACTATGACCCTGGACTTTTCACGCTTTTGTTTTCTCAGGGGTTAGAAGCTATGAAACTACATAGATGTTTCAAATGGTCTTTTATTTTATTTCAACAATTTGAACTATAATGAACCAGTGATTAGATTGCCTGCATGTGCCGAAAAGGTAGTGCGGAAGTTCCAGAGCAGTTTATCTTCCATAAAGCATAGGCCTATTTAAAGTAAACTATTTTTCTGAATTAAATTTAGTTCATTATTTTGTCGCCGTTAGATCGCATGGGGAAGAGAAGCTGTGTCTTCTACTACCGCTTGATCATTACTATAATTGTAAAATGTGTTAAAGGGAAATTATTGAGAACTAGCTAGGACTAATTGTTGTCATTAAGGAATTTATCTTTGCCCCCCAATTTTCGGTTATGGCTCCGGCCCCCTTTCACACCAAAAGTATTCATACCGGCAGTGACGCGAATTAGCGACAGTTGATCAATATAAGGTCTGAAAAGATGTGCAACAGCTCATCCTTCAGAAAAAATAATGGATTGAACATCATGCAGTGATGAAGAACTTGCCCTCATCCTCCTCACTCGCCAGAAGAAGAGGAGTATATATAAAGACATAAGGAAAGGATCTCTATACCTCTTTCACTGCTACCTGCATGGAATTTGTGATTATATGGATAGTTTGTGAAGTATGTTGCGAGAGTGATAAATAGGTTGAAAATAGGTTGGTCCAGTCAGGGTGTGACATTAACAGATGCCCGAATGCATATGCGGTGTGTTGCTGCCTCCATTGGCTGAGCGTGTCTGCTGACGTGCAGACTTCAGATGTCAGTCAGGCTCAGACGTAAATCAAGCTCGGCGTTGTTCATTGGCAGACGGACAGAGATATAAGAAAACTAGAGTGGACGCCGCGTGGGCTGGGCCAAAGCGCTGATGGCAGAATAGCTGGGCCATCTTTGGTATGTATAAATGTCCGATGAGACGCATGTAAACAGTTGGCTGAACGTGGGTGTAGACTTTTTTTTTCTCCTTTGAGGGGGGTGGAGACTTTTTTCTGTATTCTTTTTATATCTTTTCATACTTAAAAATGACATGAATAAGGAATTGAGATTGAACAACAATTTTTATGCTCCATTATTTGGCAAAGCTAAAGAATTATTGCCTTACCCTTTATATTCGCTTAGTTACCCACGTTTTCGTTACGTTCAAAGAAAAAGCGTTCGGGTGATTCTCGCGTTACGTGAGTGACATTTGGAAGGTATTCTCGACATGAAAGAAAATAAAGTCATCTCTCGATATACCTCCCACCGTTATGCCATATTCGCTAAACGCCAGCTGGACCACCTGCATAAGAATCCTCAAAGCATTCGCTTCCGCCATGTGCCTCCCTTCATACCAGTATCGTTAAACCAATATATTTTCCAAAAGCTGTACCACCAGCTTATTCGAATAAAACTATGTAATGTTACCACCGTGTTTTCACTTGTGAAATATACTGTATATCCCAGGACAAATCGTAGATCTGGTGACTGGATGGCCTTCGTCTTCTACATACTGGCCGTATAATCTTCAGGAAATGCCAAAGCATCGAACAACTTTCGAAGGCTCCCAAGATAGCAAGCTCCTCCGCACTGGATCTGCCTTGGCTCTGAGCCGGATTAGCTGGAGCCAGGGCAGATCCGGAGCGGAGGTGCTTACTAGCTGGGTCAGAGCATCGCACAATGCCTGACTTACTTAGAAAAGGAAGCCGAAAATGTTAAACTGTGGTGAGTTTTCAGTTATCGATATCGTAGAATGCCGTCATGTACATACTGTACACAAACCATTGTAGCTAACGCTATCTTCGCTGAACCGCCAGCTGGACCTTGGTGCCGAAGTTGGCGGTATAACGACAGCAGACTTTAATTGAATTACAAAATTAGATGCATGACAATGTGTAGTAGTAGTAGCAGAGGTAGCTGCAGAGGTATATTTCGAAGTGCACATGTACGTAATAATAAATACATGAGAAATAGTGATGACACTTTCGTATAGTCAGAGGACACACAGTTCTAACCTTAAAAATGTCAATGGCTGCAATCTACACTCTCTTAAATCACCCTACTGTCTTAAGCCATTCTAAACAAAAGCAGTTCTATAATAAATGCAAAAACTTATGCAAAAGACTGCTCCGATATACATACCCAAGATGGCGGCGGTATTCCGCCTCGGAAGTTACAGGATTGTCCACTCTTGTTTTCTTTTATCTCTGTGGGCAGACGGCTCGCAGCTAAAGATAGTCCTTTTCATATGCTAATTTGGCTAACGGCACAGAACGTGTCTTCCGTCATGGAAAGAAACATACTCATGTGTAGGGATGTCAAAAATAAGTCGAAGGTCGAATATAATTCAAAGATATTTTTTAGAAGAAACTTCGAACCTAATCTGAGAAATCAAACTGGCCATATTGATAATTTAACCGCTGGCATGCACTACGCAATTTAATTATGAACGCCGTTTTTACTTCCTTGTCTGCAGCGATGATTCCCTGTCTGTGATCATGAATATTGATAACAGCATAGACTTACAGGCCAGTCTATAGCCCAGCGCTTCATCGGAAAATCCACAGCGCAACTTCTGAATTAATCAGGCTATTGGGCCATGCATGAATATGGATGTTTTATCAGCACAGACATAGGCTATAGACTAGCGCTTTATCGGGAGCCTAAAGCGCAACGTCTGAATTAACTAGACGGTTATCCTTTCTGACAATGAATGTCTTCATATTTCGAGTCAAAGCAGGTTACTCACCATCACGTATACGAGTCCTTATTAATTTTCCTTTCAGTCATTTAATCATTTTAAACTTAACAGAAGCGTAGGCTATTGGCCTTTCTCTTATTTCCATTGGCTTAATTAATAAATGCGCTTTGAGCATCCAAAAGAGAGTTGGCATAGGGTGCTTATTTTTCCACTCATGCATTTGGCTTTAAGTATGGGCTTATGTATAAAATGATCCAGTTGGTAGGCCATTTAGTCCACACAATTGATTAAAATAATACACTATACATCGAAGATGTGCGGCCTGGATGCATGGGAAGGCTATGCAGGTTTACCCTTCTACTGCCCCCTTGTGGAAAATAATTCCAGAGCATTAAAAAAAAACCCACATAAATTCGAATGTCGTTCGAACTCAGTTGAATTATTTTGAATATGTTCGAGCTCACTTTAATGGTACTTTTGACAGCCCTATTCGTGGGTGGAATACGATGCCGCAGTACCGGCTATGTACTGCGTTGTGTGCAGAGTACCCGACTAAATCCCGACTGTGATAGAGCATTAAATAGGTGGCTTAGCTGCTCAGAGAGGGCAAGGAGTGTCTAACTGTTGCAGTCACAGGGTGGAACTGTGAAAAATCACTTTAAAGGGGCAGTATGTTGTTTTGGGGAAGTCATTTTTAATCGAACAATAAAAATCTAAATTGGTTGAATTTCACAAGTTGGTAAAATTGCTTCAGTTCCATGATGAATAAAAGCACCATTTTATACTGGTGCATATGTAGCAGACCCTGCCACCTCTCTATAGCTCTCTTGCAATAGGTGGCCACGCCTACAAGCTTGGCCACAAGCTGTGGCGAATATGAGGTCAAGCTTTGTCCACTATTGATGTGGCCAAACAAAGCTCCAGGCTATTGACGCTACACACTGCACACAGAAAAAAGTAGAGAAAATGCCAAGTAAGTGTGCCATCGTTGGCTGTTCCAATCGGTCTGACCGGCAGAGGGAGAAACGATTTTACCGTGTGCCCGGTTTTATACGGAATCAGGGTGAAAAAACTTTAGAGTTTTCAACAATTCGACGAGCTAAATGGTTTTCAAGCATCTCCAGGGCCAACTTGGACATACACAAAAAGGAAATTGCGTTTTTAGTGACCACTTCATCCGTGGTTAGTTTTTTGTGATTTTATACTTGACAGTTTGAATTGGATTATAGTTGCAAACTGATAACAATAGGCCTACATAAGAAAACTGTTATGATGACCGCTCGGTTACTACCAAATGGGTGTTCGCGTGTCGCGCTGCTGGAAGTGCTCCTGGTTGACTTATCTGCAGTAATTCTGACTGGTATGCTTGTGTTACTTTGGTTAGCAATCAAGGTGATAGTTTTTTCTTGATGTTACCTGATCGTAGCTGCTACAGTTGAAGCTACGCGGAGAGGCGTATCTGTCTATGTTGGGCTGATAAGGCTGCAATTAGTGAAACGATCCAGGCGGGAACTTTGCCATTGTGCGCCCTTACAAAAAAAATGCTATTTGATTTACACTGGATTCCATTCATTTACCATTGAGAATTTTCGTAAGGGTGGGCTAGCTCTGATGCTAAAGCTGTGTCTGGTATAACAGACGATTTTTCTGCATTGTCGTGGCAGAATTTTTTCCCCTTTAAAAAAATGTCTTGGCGAATTACCAGCTGAAAAAGTGGAAACTGGATTCGGAATTTTTCCCAGAACGAGTTACCGATTCGCGAGCTCCACGCAAGCTTTCAACCGTTTGCGGGTTTCTGCTATGAGCTCATTTAGTAACTTGCTGTCGGCATTGTTTCGTTTTGGAAGAAATGGTTATCAGGAGCTTATAGCAAAGTATCTTCCAGAAAAGTGGGTATATAACAGTACAGCGACTGTTGTGGTTTTCTTCAACATATTGAGGTTCCCTCATCCTCAAGCAATTGGAGAGAGACAGATTCTGAAAAAGAAAATTAGGCTTTATTGTTGCATGTTGATAAATGTAAAGCAGAGTTCCTCCTGCGCAAGAAGAACTCCCCTTTCCGACTTTTACATGCTGGTTTATACCCTTATCTCCAGCAAATATGGTCTTTCCGCTTGTCATTCTCGCACTACAATTGGACAGGCAACCCGATCCTCTGTTAGGTAATGCTTCAGGAATGCAGAGCAAAGACGCATGAGCGTTACCTCAAGAGATCTACAGCCACACCCAGCAAGAGAGATACAGTGATATGCAGACAAAGAATACAGCCAGATGAATATGATAAAAGAAAAAGATACCAGTGGATGAATTGGATGCATATCAAATTATTACTAATGATTTTGCTGAACAAATATTGATCAAAGCCACAGAAATAAAATACATCCTCTGATTATGTTTTTTGGATCAGCTAAACAGAAGCCTGCTTACTAATCAAAGCTACAGAAGCGTGCTGCTCATGCGTGTGTGAGCTGCTCATGCATGTGTAAGCTGAATTGCTTGTTTATGTGTCTGTCAGTGTGTGAGCTGCTTGTATGTGTGTTTATTATCCCCCGCCAACACGAAGTGGGAGGGGGATATAGGTTTGACCTCCGTCCGTGTGTGCGTCCGTCCGTCCGCCCGAGATAAAGGGGACAGCTTTACTCAGAAACTACTACAGATACAGCAACCAAATTTGGTGTGTAGCTTCAGACCATAAAGGCCTTGATTGAGTTCGAAAATGAGAAGCGCACGATTGGCGGGGGATGTTGTAGACCATGTCGACTTGTTGATTATGATTTTTGATTATTAGTATGAGCAATTAATGAATAATGATAAAAAATATATATAATCATGAATAATGAATATAATGAATAATGCTGAAATATAATCTTCAACACTACAACCGCACGCATGCAAGGCGAGACAGTACAATACCGTGATTTAGGCTCAGCCGAACTGTCCTCTGCCACCATTGCTGTTGTGCTTGGCCACACTAATGGCGGCGCAGGCCGTTGCTACTAGTTACTGAGGCAGTAGTGTTCGGTCACGTGACTATTGCAAGTCAGCTATTGTCAGCGTTTTGCTGACGTCATTTTTCTCTGAGAATAGTTGGTTCCATCGGGTAGGAAAATTTTTTTTCTGAGTTTGTATTATTACCATAAAATAATTGCTTCACTTTTTTTGACGTGAATAGGCCTATTCGCTTTCTGTGTGAAAGCGCTCAAAAAAAAAAAAAAAAGTGAGAAAAAAATATATCGCCGTGCAAATTAATTGCACGAAAAAACATCCCCGGTGTGTAAAGACCCTTATGGTCAATTAGATATAAAAATTACAAACATGCAAAAGGCACCACCAGAGTTCTTGTCTGTAGCTCGCTGAAACCTTCATTTCAAAGTTTTGAACAGGACTCGAGCTATGGTCCGGAAACGAAAATGCGGACGGATGGATGGTCATGTTGATAGCCGTGTCTCCCCCCTTCCCCCGTATTGCGTGCTGGGATTGATTGAAAAATACAATATTTAAAAATCACTTTGGTCAATGATATTGGGCTGGAAACCATTTTTTTTTTTTTTTAGAAAGCGCTGACGTCCACAAGTTAATGATAGAACTTTCAGAGGAATAGATCACAATTCAAAAATTTTCAGACAATGACATTCACAGAACTATTCTAATCTTGGAAAGAAAATTCCACCTGTATATTGTGCTGTTGGCAACATCACATTTATCCCTCCAACTGCATGGTAGAGCAATTCTCTCAACTGCTGTTCAGGCTGCATTGCGTTGCCCAAGCAGGTCTCCTGGCCATCAAGTCAACAGGGCTGGCTGTAATAGAGCCTCCGTGCATCCTATCTAACACAATTACCACTTAATTTTGGTTTATCAGTTGATTAAGGTATAAGGGCAATTTCTCTTATCACACAGTCAGTTGGTGTTAGGTAACAGTTTTACTTCTGCAAATGAAATGATCGTTTGAAGCCAACATTTTATCTTTGCACCAATTTTCCTTTTTAAATTTAGTCTGAAGTTTTTAAACTTGTGACAAATATGCAAAAATGAAAGCAATCTGGAATAATTTCTTTTTCATTGCACTGTCATGGCACTGTATTTTATGACTGGCAGGCTTTATGGATTGCATGATGCTGCTGATAAAAATTTGAGTCCACTGTAGTAGTGAATAGTGTGATGCGATGAGCATTCTGTAGAAACCATCAGGCAGCTGCTGCCCCGGAAATTTGATTTTATGGACCCGTGTATCTATGCAGTTAAGGCGAAAAAGGGAAACTGTTATTTCAGCCCTAGTGGCAGATTTCACAATAAACCAGTGATTAAATTTGAGAGTGCCATCTCTTATTCCAATAATGGATTGTTGCAATGGAAAAATTCTCAACTCTGAGAGCAATGCAATTAGTACGGAAGCGTATTGGGGTCAGTTGAAGAGAAAATATTTTTGAAAATTCTGAGAAAAAAGTCGAACTTTTCGAGAATAAAAGTCAAACAGCAGAAGTGGAGCCATTCAAATCAGAGCCATTGAATGAAACGTTTCGTTTGGTTTGCTGCTGAAATGGACGACTTAATTAGATGTTATTTCGGGAGATCCTTGGTGTCTTGGCGCAGAATCACAATATTGTGATTTCTATAAGGACTCTCTCGGTGATGCTGTTAGTTTTGTAGCCATTCTTTCCAAGTTACCCATCGGTAAAATATCATGCTACAGTACTTTTAATTGACAATGCTAATATCAAAATCCAAAACGGTTTTCAACACTTTTCTATTGTTCCTGTGGTTGTCCTTTGACTTGGGTTTATTTTTTATATATAAATAAAACCATTCCACATTGTTACATACATTTTCGGTAATAGCATGGCCAAATTTGATCGTAGTTTGTTGAAACCACAGCTGACACCTGCTACTCCCGTTAAGGGTTGCAGAGTAACTAACACAATGTCACTGCATTCTTTTACTCTCAGTAACCATATGCATATGACCATAAAATGTCCTTCTGTCCTTGTTAATTGTGCTGCATCTTCTTTATAGGCCTGCTTAGTGTGTCCGATTTCTTGCGTTAACGAGGAGTCCGACAGCATGAAATTGAACACTTGGAAGAGGACGAGGTAAAGTGTGTGGAAGAAAAATGTCAGGATGTTCTTGTCTGGACATGAATGTGAAAATGTAGAATGAATGTTAATGTATACATTAAATGGGGTTTGCCACGTTAGAATACACATTTTATTACACATATAGTTTTACAACATGATGATGACCCTAAACACACCGTTAAGATGACCACTGCCTTGCTAAGGAAGCTTAAAGGCATATGCCACCCCTGGGTGAAATTGAGCCTCCCCGCAGTCCCCTGAGTTGGACAAGTGAGCAGAAGTGTTTTCTCACCGACCCAGTCATTGTCTGAATCTGGCGTTTACAGGAGTTGCTACTGCAGGCAGTGAGACTGTCCCCGGTACATTTCAGTTCTAATGACGACGAATATTGAAGATGATTATAAGACAGACGAAGATCAACAGATAGCCAAGACCCTACCTGTTTGAACCAGTGTTCCCTGAAGAGCAGTTGCGAGCTTTGGATCTGGAAAGAGACGCTCCGACTAGTCAAGGCGATTCGGACGAGCGAAGGAGAGCAAACGCGAACTGGTGGTGTGAGTGTGGAATGTGCCAACCCATGCCGACTGAAATGGAATGTTTTTGCTGTTCAGAGTGTTTATACAACTGTCCATAGACTGTCTCTGTTGACGAAGACATCATCTTCATCTGTCATATAATCATTCACGCTATGGACAGTTGACCATCGGGTCCACTCGGTGTGTTTTTCCTTTTCCAGTTTACTTTATCGCGTCGGAAAAAGAAATTGAAGACTGCAGGATGGATCATTCCAGAAAAGTCTTCTGTCGCAGTGACACAAGTGCGGTCACCCTCCTCTTCAAGAGCATTGCTCTCCACTGATGGCAGTACTTTGTCCCACTCTGTACAGCAAAAACACTCCATTTTAGTCAGCATGGGTTGGCACACACCACACTCACCACCAGTTCGCTTTTGCTCTCCTTCGCTCGTCCGAACTGCCTTGACTAGTCGGAGCGTCTCTTTCCAGATCCAAAGCTCGCAACTCCTCTTCAATGAACACTGGTTCAAACAGGTAGGGTCTTGGCTTGTTTACAGTCTTCGTCTGTCATATAATCATCTTCAATATTCGTCGTCATTACAACTCAAATGTACCGGTAACAGTCTCACTGCCTGCGGTAGCAACTCCACTCTTCTGTGTTTACAGGAGTTGGGGGATTCCCTGGTGCTGTGTGATAAACTATATGTGTAATAAAACGTGTATTCTAACGTGGCAAACCCCATTTAATGTATACATTAACATTCATTCTACATTTTCACATTCATGTCCAGACAAGAACATCCTGACATTTTTCTTCCACGCACTTTACCTCGTCTTCTTCCAAGTGCTTAATTTCATGCTGTCGGACTCCTCGTTGACGCAAGAAATCGGACACACTAAGGAGGCCTATAAAGAAGATGCAGCACAATTAACAAGGACAGAAGGACATTTTATGGTCATATGCATATGGTTACTGAGAGTAAAAGAATGCAGTGACATTGTGTTAGTTACTCTGCAACCCTTAACGGGAGTAGCAGGTGTCAGCTGTGGTTTCAACAAACTACGATCGAATTTGGCCATGCTATTACCGAAAATGTATGTAACAATGTGGAATGGTTTTATTTATATATAAAAAATAAACCAAGTCAAAGGACAACCACAGGAACAATAGAAAAGTGTTGAAAACCTTTATGGATTTTGATATTAGCATTGTCAATTAAAAGTACTGTAGCATGATATTTTACCGATGGGTAACTTGGAAAGAATGGTTACAAAACTAACAGCATCACCTAATTTAACTTAAACTAATTTATTCACCTGCCGCAGCCATGGCTTCCCAACGTCCTTACGGCATGATCCTCCTGCGACTACAAAGTGTCTCCGGTAACTAACCATCGAGTGAGCGTCACTTCCGCCCGCCTTTTCTGGCAGATTTATGACTTTTTTTAGCACGAAGGCTATCACGTTGTCGATTTCGGTCTTATTTAGCCTCCTGAAAAGACGCAGCTCGCGAAACCGCCTCTTCAGAGTCCTTATAGAAATCACAATATTGTGATTCTGCGCCAAGACACCAAGGATCTCCTTGTTATTAAAGCCAATCCCGAAATAACATTGAATTAAGTCGTCCATTTCAGCAGCAAACCAAACGAAACGTTTCATTCAATGGCTGATTTGAATGGCTCCACTTCTGCTGTTTGACTTTTTTCTCGAAAATTTCGACTTTTTTTCACAAAATTTCTGGCTTTTATTCTCAAAAATTTCAAAAATATTTTCTCTTCAACTGGCCCTAATACGCTTCTGTAAATTAGAGAAGCAGTGGAGCATTGAAAGGTATTTTGTTTGGAGATGTGAAAGTTCTAATGTGCATGTACCACATTCAGATTACTTTGCAGCCCTGGTTTGCCAAATTTATTCATATTTAACAAGATTTATTCATAATTGCTTTTCAGAAATAGAAATAAGATTGGAATAGCCACAGAATCTTCACTAATAATTTAAGACTGAGTGTATTCCTTTTTGAAAGGGCAGGATTTTCTCTCTCACTGTTATTCACAATGTAGAGTGTAGGCCCTTCTTTTAACACCTAATAATGGTATACAACCCCATCCAAACATAGAGTGAACAGATGCAAATGACAGATCCCTGACTCTTAGCAAGCACTAAAATATAAGAAATTTGCATGATAATTCAACATACTTTATGAGACATTAATATCTTAATGCCATTTTTTTCCTGTTATGCGTGAGCCTATTTAGGCTTTATAACTCAGTATTTCTGTAACGGAGACACTGGAAGATTTTTCCAGTGAAGAAAGACATTTGGAAATTCAATTGCAGAATTATCTAACAATTAAATTTCGGAATTTACAGACGTCAGCCTCCATACTTGCGCAAAAGGGGTTTTCACATGAAGGGATGGGGCAAAAATCAACAAGTACAGAAGGCTCAGATGTCAAGTTAATTATGGTTCTTCCAAAGGAACTTCGTCATTTAAAATTTATTAAAACTGGCATACACAACTCTTTAAACACAAATTAATTTCAAATTAACAGCATATGAATTGCACTTTCAGGAAGAGATCTTATTACTCAAGGTATTGTGATTACTTTTGTGTGCATGTGTGTGAGTGTTTATCAGCAGGATTTCTTAAAACTATTCAACAGATTACCACAGAATTTTATGGGAACCTGGACTGAGAGTGGGAACTCGAAGTTACATATCCAGACCAATCCAGATACAGATCTGGATTCTGCAGCTGATTAAGTGCTAGTAGATCAAAACCGGCTGGCAGAAGTATGCACTCTCTGAAGGCCCCCTAGTTTATGGATAACACTCATATTTAGGATCCTGTATATAATAACTCAAATTATATAGCATATTATCACTTAAAATATAGCAATTCCACAAAATATGTAATAGTCCAAAAAAAAAAAAAAAATTATGACAGTTGCTTATACAAAGTGAGTCGGCTAATTAAGTTGGATGACTTGTACTTCATTAGTGATCATGATACTTGCACACATTCACTACGTGATCAAGTAAATTAAGATTTCCATGGAGACACAGACTGTTGTCTCTAAGGTGGTTTTCTGGCAGGGTGGTTCCTGTCCTTGTCCTGCAGTGGGACTGTTTCAGTTAATGTGGGTGGTCACATGCCGTAGGAAGTCGCCGTGCGTGGTAGTGTTCCCCGGAAAGACAGCATGGCAGAATTCGCACACTTGGGACTGCAACGCCACGTCAGACATCATCAGTCCCCCGGCCTGACTCAGCATCTCACTGTCCAGGAAAGAGCTGAACTTCCACAGCAGCTGGATGGGCGAGGCAGACAGGGAGATTGGAGGTGGACATATAGGCAGAGAAGGGTGGGTACGAAAATATTTGGATTGCGACAGACGGGAGTCAGGGAAAAGAAAGAGGGAAGGAAAAAAAATTTATAATGATCTAATTATAAACAGAAAATGAGTAGAACTTCTGTCAAAAACTTGAGAAGTTCAGTAATAAACAGGAAGCAGAATGGCGTGCAGACTCAAAGACAAACTAAAAAATCCACACTTGGTATATAGAAATTCAAAAAAAGCATTGGGCATTACCTTCCTTTTCTTTGTTGTACTATCAGCAACATCGTAATCATTTATCCCTCCCACCGCCTTGTTGAACAACTCCCTCAACTGCTGCTCAAGCCGCCGTGCGTCCTCCGGGCCAGTAGGGGCAGCCATATCTTTGTTCAAACATGGAGGTGCAAGAGGACCCTTTGTCGCTGTTTTGAGAGTCTGTGCTCCTTTACCTTCCCTCTGTTCTCCAGGACTGAGCCTCAGCTTGTTCAATCTCCCAGGTATGTCATCAGCTGTGCAACGGTCCCCAGCAGGAAAAGCAGTAAAAGTGCAGTTTTTAAGCTGACCAGCAGTGGGAAGCAGTCTCCCTGTCACCTGAGCACGGCCCTCAGGAGAGGGGCCTTGTTTCTCCTCCATAAACAGGTTCGGGGAAGGACCTGTGGTCCAAGTGTTCCTATTAGAAGCAGGTGCTGCAGCTGGAGAGGAGACAAAAACATACACCCATTATTTTCATACAATAGCCAGAAGGACTAAGATGGTGATTTTTTTATTGAGTCATTCCATGTCAATTCACACACCCTCCCCAATGACACCTCCCAGATTTGACTGAAAACAATTCTAAAATTAGTTTCTGACCCCAAATGAAGGAATCCCAAATTTCAGCTTCATACCTTTAGTCATTTTGGAATTATGCCCCTGGGAAATTAGGATGCCATACCCACTTTTTTCCTGCACTTAATTTGTAACCATATTTAAAGACCCATAATTTCTTCTATATGAGCTACAGGGCTAAATATTAATAAAGGGGTCATTGATTGCCTCCTGTCTTGGAACCAATGCTTAAAAATTAGATAATAGTTCCATTTTATACAATATTAACCCTTTAAAACTTTTTGTTTCATGCAATAATGAGTTTTGGGATATTCAATGGTTCAGGTAATTGATATTTGTGCGTCTGAAGGCTGTTTGACAACTTCTTCATCAAATATGATAACATTACTGAAACTCCGATGATTTTCTGGGACACAAGATCATTAGTGGGGTTATGTCGGAGGTCCCAAAAATGGTTACAGGACAAACAGACCCTTCAGAACCCTCGTTTTGGGCAATGATTTCACTATGTCTCCACGTGAGATAGACAATTTGCTTTTAATATGACCAGCTTAAACAACTTATCCAACTTTATGGCCAATAAAGTTTTTTTAAACAGAAGGAGCTGGGAGAACTGATTTTTTTTTTTTTTAAAATGGACATCTTGCCCACATAGGCCAACTCTGATGAGCTCAGTATAGATGGTTTTGGTGGTTGAAATCACACTAATACCAAATAGTGATACACAGAATAACATTCATCATATCAGGGTGGAATTTCATCAAAATGATCATAATTTAGCCTGTTAACCCTTCAAGGCCATATTTGTGTCTGGAAAATAGGTAAACTACTGACTAACTCAGTGTTATTTTGATGAAAAAGTTGTAAAAAGGCCACACAAATCTCAATTACCCAGACCCTCTATTATCCCAAAAATAATTATCGTGTGAAAACGAATACCAGAATACCTTTGTTTCGAGAAACATGATGAATTTGCACTTGAAGGGCACGTCAGAGACCATCGCGTAAATCCTACAACACTACAACATCCGTGTAGCCCACAAACCTATCATTATGTTGCAGCATTTACTTATTTAATTCAAAGACTAGGACAAACCCAACAATATATGAGGAGGGGTTTATCCAATCAAATGCTAATGCTCCAACTGCGATGCCTCCTGTATCGTAAAGACTGCCAGAAATCTCAACACCAGACTAACTGAACATAAACCAGCTACAAGTACTGGTGATGTTAGTAATCACATCGCAGCACATCATTGACATACAAAACACACTATGGACTGGGACTCAGCACAATGCTTAACCTACAGCACCAATTATTTTCAGCGATTGACTTTGGAAAGCTGGTGAACCAATTTAGAACAGACACCTCTTAACAGGTGTCAACTACTGGCACCTTCCAAACGACTCATTTCCCACATTACAAATGAACCAATCACAACTTAATTACCGATGAGTCTTTTTGGCACGACTGACCAATCACTGCTCGC
The DNA here is from genome assembly GCA_029721435.1 of Gymnothorax reevesii. Classification (NCBI taxonomy): domain Eukaryota; kingdom Metazoa; phylum Chordata; class Actinopteri; order Anguilliformes; family Muraenidae; genus Gymnothorax; species Gymnothorax reevesii. Next base: position 29,633,915 of record CM056581.1, on the reverse strand, counting down.
AAACCAAACATATTCAGCTGACGAACAACTTATTTGATACTGAAGACTTCCACTCAGGTGGTTGAAACGTCAGTCACCTCCACTGACAACAGTCCTTCTCAGGATCTACCATAACCTGGATGATCATACTATCATATCCAGGTTATCATTATCCTATCAATATTATTTATAATTTGAAGTCCTGTCAGCCTCGACTAAATTGAAAACATGACAAGAACACATGATTTCATGCTTTCACTTGAGTTCCATTGTTTATTAGAAATATATGCATTTCAAATATGTTGACTGCAACAATTCATCTCAAACTTGGCACAGGAGAAATTTAGGACAAATAATGGTGTAACAAATTACAATAGCAAGGTGATATGAAACAGGTGCGCCCACTTGGGCTTCACAGTGTCTCAAAAAAGAAAAAAAAAAAAACTCATATTTTGTAGGACCAACTTTAGCTTGGGTCAAGGTGTGTATTCATTATGTCATTGTTTTGATGATCTTTAGCTAGGTTACAACATTTATTTCTAACCAGAGTTGCATTAATTTTCAGCAGAGATTTTGTATTGATGACAGGAGAGTCAAATCACTGCATAAAGCTTTCTCCTGCAAATGCCAAAGACTAAAGGTCAGGACTGTGTGGTGGCCCATTCATGTGTGAAGAGAGTCACTTGCTGAACCACTCTTTCATAATTTGAGCCTGTGCATTTACGCTTTGTTATCCTGGAATATGCATGTGCCATCAGGGATAACCTAGTCATTCAGTACAATCAAGTAATCTGCTACATAACGTTTCTGAACCTAGACCTGACCATTGGAAGCAACCCAAGATCATAACACTGCCTCAAGAGGCCTGTGCAGTGAGCACTATGCATGATGGGTGCAGGGTTCTCGCCAAATCATTTGAGCGCCGGGGCCAATGAGTGTACATAGAACTGGAGAGGCTGTCAGAGCGAAAAAATGAAGAAACCAATATGGCGTCCAGTGCACCGCACCTCTCAATTTCCCATTGACTATAATGGAAAAATTCCTGTCATTATTTTGTTATTGAAAGAGCATACAATAGAATTTCCTACTTAAGTTGTACTGGAATACATATAAAAAAAAATGAATCAAGGTGCAATTTTGGTTGACAGAGTACAAAGCTATAAGGAGTTGTTTTTAAATCAACGATTAAGGCACTGGTTGGTCAATATGTGCCTCACATCGGACTCTGAATGGTGAAACGTGTGGTACTGGTGAATAGCCTTCAGGGAACATGGCCGTAAGGCAGTTTTGTGCCCCTGGGCATTGTACTAATCCTATCTCAGGATGCTTACGCTGTCCTAGCTAGCCTAAGCCTCTGTACATTTTCCCCAATCGGTTGGAATGAGGATCACAACACGAACGCGTGACTGTGGTCATGTCACACTTCACATTGGTAGGGAATTTAACTTTAATGTTAGCAAGATATTTATTCCCTTGTAATGTAGCACACCAAACTGAATTCTAACCTTTAGCCTTGCTCTCTGGAGCTTGCCCGTGCCCCTGCTGAAAAGCTGGCTAGCATTCCAACCCACTAGTTTCTCACTCGGTTTGTTTAATTCCGACAGAAGGATGTCTCTGTCGGGTTTACGTTTTTTTTCTGGGTATTTGGTTTGAAGTACAACGTGTCGTTCTATATATCAGCAAGGTGCATTGCAATCAATCAGCACTATGGTCCTGGAGTTCAGCAAATGCGAACATTGCCATGTATTTTTTGTTTGGTAGCTGGGCTTTTTCCACAGCTAACATTAATGCCTGAAAGCACTATATAGGTATGTGACAAAAAAATTCAAATTCAATTGAATTTTGATGAATTTATTACCAATTTAAAGCTCTCGAAAAGAACTACTAGTTGACCCCAAGATCGTGAAAATTGGCAGAGAAATAAAAAAAGTTATGCAATTTTATAGTACCCTGAACAATGAATTGTTTGGTGACCCATTTCAGTCGCTGCGAATCAAATAAAGTGCGTGGCGAACCTTTCAATTAAGGTCAATTTTACCTCAAATATGGTAGACAGTCCAAAAAACAAAATAGTAAATGTTTCAAAAGAAAAAAAAATTCAGGAAAGAAAGCATGAATGATTTTCATTAGTGGCAGAGGGACCAGTTACAGCCAAACGCAATCTCTGTCACATTCCTACACTATTGCTACCAATATAACCATTTACAGTCTCCAAGTAAAAACTAAGTTAGTTGCTGACATGGTTAACAGCGAGGCTTTGAAGAAACGTGCCCGAAGTTAGCTTGCTAGTTAAAGGTCACTGTGCAGTCCTGATTCCCAGTTTAAAGCTGTAACTAACGTAGCTACTGCTAGCTTGTTCTTAGACCTCCTTCGTGCCTTAGAATTCATAAAGTTTACTGGTGAATTTCGATTTCTGCCCCTTGCCCCGTTGCCTTTCCTAAGAGAATTTCCGTTTCAAATGATATAGGGGTTGGACCTTTTAAGTTTGGAAGAATTATCAAGTATGCCGCATTATTTCACATGCTGCTCATGACACAGGAGCATTAGTCACATCTCTGGTTGCAGTTATTGCCAAGGTTCGGGGTGAAAGATATTGGCGCCTTTTCATTTGTGCATTCAACCAAATCTTACGCCCATACGGTGTATCTGAACACGTGCTTATGTTGATTTATTAAAATTAACATTCATATTAAATATTAAAATGGACAAATTATTGCACTAGGGAATTTTCGCACATATTATGCTAATAATAATAATAATAAAGGCTTAAGCTCATCGGTTTAAGCAACACAATGGCCCCGTTTCCCAGCCAGGTTGGACTACCTTTTCAAAATCAGTCCAGGACAATAAAGAGAATTTTGCTCATTATCTCGACCGCGCAGTCATTATCTCAATGTTCCTGCCACCTTTAGCAAAAAAACAATGGATTGAAAATGTTGGTAACGGTGACAATGTTCGCCTAGCACAATGGCCGCACTGTGTTCGCGCATTTGGCCAGCTCATGTTAGCTAACTGAGGTTCCACTGGTGCTTCAAGTAAAAATCCGATATCGTACTGGGCAGGTCATATAGCTCAACGCGAAGCGAACATAAACGTTAGCTGGCTGGCTACTCAGCCACGCTCGTTCAGCATCTAACATTAATGGTCATTTACATTTTTGATCGCTCTATTGAAAATATTGATCAATGTTCTCATAACGTTAGCTAAGTGGCATGTGTGTATTTCAAGCATTATTGGAGCGAGCAGTGTGATGCATTGGCATTTTCACCGCGAATGATCAATGGTGAGTAGCAGGCAATATTGGCAGCAGATCGGACTCATTCTGAAATGGGTATTACAGCGGAGAGACCATAGATATATTTATTTAGAACACTAGATTGAATAATGCAAGTATGACGACATCAGCAAAGTGAAGCACCTGGCCGCCATATTGATGCACCCAACGTCTTCATAAAAATGAATGGTTTCCTATGAGGCCAATTTCAAATAAGTCGATATAAAAGAGAAAATGCCGAGATGTGCGGCTGCCTTTTGCAGCAATATTTATTTGAAGAGCTGTAATAAAACATTTCTTGCGCAAGTTAACGTATATAACGCAAAGTTGTCACTTTAATAGAAAAAAAATTGTGTTTCGTGCTAGCTAGCTAATTAGCCGTCCTAAAGCTAATTAGCATCTGAGGGCCCAAAGATCACAGGCATCTAGTAAAGGTCTTTGGTTATGCACTGTCGATGATGAGACGTTCAAAGCCTTTGCAATTTGACGTTGAGGAACATTGTTTTTAAAGTATTTCACAATTTTTTTTACGCAAACCTGCACGGGTTGGAGAGCCTCTGGCTATCTTTACTTCTAAGAGACTCAGCCTCTCTAAGACATCCCTTTTATAGCCAATCATGTAACAAACCTGATGCCAGTTAATGTAATGACTTGCAAAAGTTTCTTTCAGCTGATTCTCTAATATATTAATTGCTTTTCAGCCCTTTTTTGCCTGTGTCCCAACTTTTCTGAGACCTGTTGCAGCCACAAAATTTGAAATGAGCTCATTTGGCAGATAAAAATCTAAAATGTCTGTTTCAACTTTTCAAACTAGCTGCTATCCGCTACCCGGAGTGAAATTGCCATTTTTTTTGCGTGCATGACAGTTTTTCAAAAAAATCGGGCGACGTCAAGTCCTTCCTGGTGTCCAAGTGGATATTCACACCAAATTTGGTGATAAATCGGTTGAGAAATGTAGGAGAAAAATGTGTACAGACAGACAGACAGGCAGACAGACATCGACCTCAAATATATTATAGATGTTATCTATGTTCTATTGAAAATAAAATCTTGGCTCATGTGATCTGAAAGTCATTGCATTTTGATTTTATTCACAATTTACACTTCCTCCAAACTAACTATTTTGGAACTGGGGTCGTAGAAGGAATCCATTTGAATCTCGGTTAGTAAAGGTCAAGGCTGAAAACCACTACTGAATCCATGTGATCTCTGATCCATTAGTTGGGTTTCCATCCACCTGTTTTAACTCGCATTTTCAATTTGCGCATTAGAAACCCGGATGGAAACACTGAAAATTCAAAAAAAAAAAAATTTTTTCCAAATTTACGTTTGGGGTAGGTAGAAAATTTGGCGTATCGATAAAAGGAAAATGCGAATAAGTGCTGCGGAAACAGATGCAGCGAATAAACGGTGACGCTCATAATCACATGACATAGGCCACTGCAAATTCTCTTCGTCTCTGGGTGGCTTTCAGCCATATATTACAGAACACTATATTGCTGATACGGTTCGCTCAAGTGGAGCATCTGTTCCGGAGCTTGTACACCCGGAAGTGAAATTCGTACGTAGACTCCCATTCATTTTCGGAGGGCGCTATCCCCCAATGGATGAAACCAGAAATATTACCACGATAATTTATGAAAGCCTTACCCCAACCACCCATGGGCAAGTCCTCTGTCATAAATTATCGTGGTAGCGTTTCTGGTTTCACCCATTGGATGCTTTCACCCATTGGGATATATTGTTTTCCTTCATTTTCGCATACTTTAAAATTAAATTCTCAAGAACACTGGCGTGCGCGTTGGGGTGATTTTGGTATCACTGTGCGGAGCAACATTTTGTCCCCCTAAATATCTGCATTTTGGAGGATGGAAAGCAGCGCACTTACTAAAGTGAAGATCGAAATGTGACTCGGTGTCAACACTAAAGTGCGAGCAGAAAAGTTAAGTAAACGTGGCCGAGGCTTTTAATGACCCTCTGATAATTGCTTGGAAGTTTTCACCGTTTTAAGCAACGTCGATGAATTTCCGTGTGCGTTATCAAATTACTCTCTGGTTTCCTTACCTCATTGTACCCTGGTTAAGCATATCTGCAGTCAACCAAATAGTTTATATTGAATCATGTTGCTAATGCCAATGTTGATAAAGGAAGCGCTACTTAACTCTGGCTACTCCCTTACTAAGCTTCATCTTTGCCCCCGCCCGTTAAAACACTGCTCTGAATAAAATATCACTACACAGCACGTATCGAGGGGATAGCGAAAGGTTTTTTTTTCTCCTGATTTCTAACAGCCAACCCTTTCTCCCCTCTTTGTCTTTTGGAACTCTGTATAATCAGACAAAACATCTTGTCCATCATTTTAAATATCATGCAAATAAGAAGTATTGTCGTTGAATGTCAATTAAAAGTAGCTAGCTTATTAGCCACCTTGTTCATTTTATTAACTGCTTAGTCAATGCAGTCCTCGCAATGGTAAGGGTACCAAGGTAGCTCGCTGGGGACCGTTATCAATCGCTAGCATTTGCTTTTAGCCGGCAGTTTATTCAAGTCAATGGGACGGCCATTTAGCTAGCTAGCACGCGAAAGCAGTTTTCTCTTTTTAATGTATTGAAATGACAAATTTGTGTTTCTACGTTAACTTGCACATGAAACGTTTTATTACTGCCCTTCAAATGAATATTGCTGCCAAAGGCAGCCACACATCTCGGCATTTTCACGCTTATATTGACTAATGTGAAATGGGCCTCATAGGAAACCATTCATTTTATGAAGAAGTTTGGTGTATGAATATGGCGACGGGGTGCTTCACTTTGGATAATGTAAATACGACACCCCCAGCAATCTAGTGTAAATATATATCTGCAACAGTATGGGTCTGTATTAGGTTGGACAATGTGTCTATTGCTTAACGATACAGCAGTACAGCACAGTTGCATAGATGAAAGGAGGGGTCAAAGGTTATCATTTATATTTACTCTTATTTTTACATTTTAGTAATGATACAAAATTCTGAATACCATTTCAGTACTCTGTCAAACAATGAAAAATATTTTTCTGATGCAAATTGAAGACTTGACTAAACCAAAGAACAGAGAAAGATGCATACCCGCTACCCCACCAAGCTAACGCGCTCGCTTCTTCGGGAGGCAATTGCTATTTTAA